>CM055817.1:26449775-26660820 GCA_029582265.1 Zoroaster sp. YZ-2022
TTCCTGAAACTCATCGCAAACGCCGAGGAACTCAAACTGAACAAGATATTCAACAGGAACACGGTCAAGATCAGTTACAGCTGCATGCCCAACATCGCCAGTATCATCGAGGCACACAACAAACAAGTCTCATCGAACGACAAATGGACCGATACCGTAAGGACTGCAACTGCCGCAAGAAAGACCTATACCCTCTACAAAAGGAAAGTGCCAAGGCCAGCAACATCATCTACAATGCCGAAGTTAAACAACCAAACAACTCTCATCTGGCATAGATCTCACCACGCCTCCATTCAAGCTAAGATACAGCAACCACACACAGTCTTTCAGGCATGAGAGTACCAGAATAGCACGGAACTCTCCAAGCACATTTGGCAGTTGAAAAGGAACAATAAACCATTCACCATCAACTGGTCGGTAGCCTGTAGATCTCAAGCATACAACAGTGAATCGAAACGTGTGCAACCTTTGCCTCTCGAAAGCTCTCCATCATAAACGCCGACAAGAGATACTCCTGAACAAACGACCCGACTTCATATCAAAAGAGTACCGCCATGAAAGTAAGTTCTACCTCTGCAACTTCAAAAGCGATGACACGTGACGAGGAACAGTACCGCGTCAACAAACCTAACTGCCAACAAACAAGCTTACACACAAGGCCCCGCAAAACAATAGGTAATTACCACGCATCATTGAGCGCGGTAACGCAGCACGTGCGCGTGTGGCCTATATATATAATAGGAGTAAACACTTGGTGACTATCGATTTGTCTGATGATCGCATAACGCGTGAAACTCGGAGTTACAACTACCAGCGTTCCACTAGTTTTACTACAAGTATATATATATATATATATATATATATATATATATATATATATATACTATTGTGTTATTATTGATATATTTTGGCAATGGAACGAAGTCCAATTGCAGCCAAAATTGCTTGATGGATTGGAATTCTACCGTGCAGTATTTTACATTACATTACATTACATTACATTACAACAAGTAATTATCATGCGCCATTCCCGAGAGGCTCATGGCGCTTACAAAAGTTAATATAACATAATAAGGGGGTTATCTGCGAGTCACCAATTGTAATAAATGGAAGAAAAACTTTAGACAATTGCTGACGTGATCCAAATAGAACAAATTCTTTTTTTTTCGTCGTTCAATTTCAGGAAGTTTTGTCTCATCCAACTTCGAATACATTTCTCCAGTGTTGTAATGCAGGGTGTAGCGGTGCTAATGGTGACCTATACAAGTTTGTGTGACCAAATTCGATAGTTCCTGTCGAATTGAACATACCTACGACTTTTCAAAAAATTCGGCCAGAGAGCGACAAAAAAACAAAACAAAAAACAGCCCTGATAGAGTTATAAAGTAGTAAGTGATGTGAACATGTCTACAGAGTTGTGTATAATGTTTTCAAATTCAACAATTCATATTTCATAGTCCCTTTGTACTGTGTACAACAAGAACGACTCTATCAATCCGTATGACAGAAAACCTTTAAAACACCATTTTAGTATTAAATGCATACATTGTCTTGTTTATATTTGCTAATACTAACTTTCACAGTTTTTAAGTTTTATATTACTAACGCTCATCACAGCCTGTGCACATAAGTATCATTGGATGTTATCATTGGATGTTATAACCAAATGACGTACCGGGGTACTACGCAATTCCAGCTATATACATACATACACAAGTACACATTATGATTCACAACATCTCTACTGCATGTGTCAGTTCATACACTATAAAGTAAACAAACAAATATGAAAAACAAACTGCAACATAATTCACGTAATCTAGAAAGTGAAACGGCTGTATATCGAAATAAGACGCAATGGTATCTACAATTGGGCATAATATGAAATTGTTATATGAAATTATTATCAAAGATCCCAGTTCCAAGTCTGCTCAATAAATAAACGAATCGCGCGTTGCAGCAGTAGAATATACTATAACATACATTTTAAATGTTTAATTTACCTTCGATATAACATGCAAGCAGAACAGGCGAAAGAACAATCAGCATTTCGACAAGCGTCGGCATCTTTGATGTAAGCCCTAAGCTCTGACCACATCTGTCAGCTCTAACCACAGTTGTGGCTAACGAGGCGACCATCAAGCACCGTAGCTTCCAACTGATTCGAGTGGGCGTTCTACACCCTAGATATTACTCCTCAAAAGGATTATAATTACGCACACGAGGCCAAACCGCTAACTGCGCATTCCGCTAATCCTAACCAAGGTATTTAGGCTAAAATGGCAACTCTAGTGGCAGTTGAGATTCGTTGATACAGTTAATTGCTTTTCTTTAAGTCATTTGAAATATTAAAGAGAATTATTTATCTAAACTGATATGTTATATGCCATTAAAATGAGTATTGGTCTACAGGTAAATTAATATAGTTACAAATAAATATTGAATTGTATTATCAAAAAAGTGCCAGCGGTATGTTGGCAAAAAGTAAACCAGTAAAATTACATAGTATTTTGTAATTACATAATGAAACTACGTAATTGAAAAATAAATAAATAACAAAATAAATAAATAAATAAAATGAACGCAGTTTGTACTGAACTGAGATAAATATGGATATCAAAAACAACTTTAATTCAGTTTATAAATGAGTAATGAGAAGGTACAGCACTACAAATGTCTTCTAAAATCTCGAAATTATTGGCAATAATAACCTTTCATAAAACTGACAGCATCTGATTCTAAATTATGCATAGGCAAGGTTAATACAACCATCAGTTGTACACAAGTAGGTTAATTAAGGACATGCGTGGAGGTTTATTAAATCCACGAACGAACTGATATCCTTCAAACAATGACGAAATTACCTATCATCAACGAACGTCTCTTTGTCTCGATATCAAAGCCTCTGATTGCAAACTGTCTTGAAATTATGTTATAATCAGCTTATTTCCAAAGGTGGCCATTTATTACTTTGGCCATTCTGAGCAAATCTGAGAAAAAAATTATAGCGAATATTTAATCGCCAATTGTGTAAATCTAGTTGTCTTGGAAACAGTATTGCGTACTCAAGGCGGCATATTGTTTCTGTAACTTCACTTACGCGACTACTGCAACGAAGCCAAGTAAATAAGAGGCTTATTTTGATGAGAACCGAGCATGACTATCGGTGTAATATAATTCATTATACCATCAACGAACGTCTCTTTGTCTCGATATCAAAGCCTCTGATTGAAAACTGTCTCGAAATAATTTTATAAACAGCTTATTTCCGATGGTTTCCACTTAGTATAATATTTGGGCCATTCGGTGCAAATCTCATACACAATATATGGTATATATTTAATTGTCAATTGTGACTGGATCCTACGAAATGAGTCTTAAGGTGATGCCGCCACAAATTGAACATATTCTCCTGAAAGAGCATATTCTCCTCTTCCATTTGATGAAAAAATTATGTTCTTACGTTAAAAAATACGGAAGTTATATCATAAAAAAACATTACCTCGGCCTGCACTGTCAGAAAACCCAAATACGGAAATATCGCACGTGTTAAGTTTGGGCTTGATTTCTGGTTTAATTTATATCATTCTTCCATAGCAACCAGTGTTTTAAGTCAATGTGGCTGCAAATATAGAGCAAGGACTGGGCATTCTAGGGCCAAAAAGGGGACAAAACGATCTTTTGCTGAGTAATTTTGGAAAATTCTTGATTCAACATGGTAAAGAAAATCGGGACTTTCAACATTTTCCGGGGATTTTTTAGTTGGGTAGATTTATTAACATGTTTGTTTAAACTTATTTCTTTCGAAAAAAAATGTTTCGACCACACACACGCATGTCTCGTGTTTACGTGTCCATATCTCAATACAGGCATTTGCGATTTCCGACTCATTTCGTACGGTCAGGTCACATATCCTCCCTGATCTGCCATAGTGACCAATCCGACTTTTTTCAAATTTAAGTTTTCCCGCCCATTAGTACATTCGGAAGAGACCTACCATTGTATCTAATCCACATGCATGTATTCCTTATAGTTTTGGAGATAGAGCATGCATTCAAATGACGAATGCTCTAACTGGCTATTTTTGTAATTTGCCAAAGTGACCAATACCGCATTGGTCACTATGCCAACTTAATTCGGGATTGGTCACTGTGGCAAATTAGGGACTTATTGTGTGAATCTCGTTGTCTTGGAAACAATATTATTGCGTACTCCAGGCGGAATATTGTTTCTGTAACTTTATTGGCGCGGTGATTGTGACGAAGCCAATGTTATTTTAATCACCATTATTTATTTTTTGGTTTTTAATATGCCGTATATGCATGTTATGTTTACTATACTCTTTGTTAAATTGAAATTAAACTAATGCCTAAAATTTATGCAATTTTTAAAGTATGTTCCTCAAAAAACAATATTTATGGACTAGTTTAAACTGTGGAAATTATAACAGACGAAATAAAACATTGTACCACATGTTTTATTATGTATATATTTATTAAACTGAACCAGAACAGGGTAAACTAAATCACTGCCCGTACAGTCTCTTTGGTTGTGCTAATGTTTACTCAAACTAAATTGATGCCATTCTCACATCACATAATAGTTTGTACTGGATGTGTAGTTCAAGATACCATTCTATGTAGGAAACCTCAGTCGAGAAGTGTAATCTTCTCCGTCACTATAAGCACAGTGGGTTATTTTATATACACTCACTGGCCATAGGTATTGCAACATTGAAATTCATACCAAAGTTCAGTTTGGAGAACTGTGTTACACTAATTTTTTTTTAAGACTTAAGACTGAAGACTTTTTGAAATTACCTTTGTTTTGAAGTCAATGTGCTTTTTTTTTTACTGTTCTTGCTATGTAATACACGATCGATGAAATCGGATTAAATGATTATCTCACCTGTTACTGTAAAGTGCTATTTTGAGCATGTTGCAATACTTTTGGCCAGTGAGTGTAGTAACATATAGCGCGAAATCTATCACGATATCACACTAAGCGCTTTACATTGCTATCCCTGGTCATTGGGTCAATATAAATCCTTAAACTTTCCCAGCTCTCATTTTTACTCATGAGAAGCAAGTAGAACCCACATACCGCCGATTCAGCCATCATTATTGTTATGCGGTAGACCGCGTGGCCATGACACCGCATACACAAATTATTACACACACGACCTGGAGCAAATCCCGAGGAGCAATCTTGCAGATTAATCAGAAGCCACGATGTGCGTCATTCTGTTGTTACAAATATTAATCAGCCAATCAATCAAATACGATCAATAACGAGACTGCTCGGAATATAATTACTGAAGATGTTGTTTAACTCAATAGCGTGACAAATAACATATTATTACTGCTTGAATTTCTCCCCCCGCCCAAATAAAAAAAATAAAAATAAAAAATAAATAAATAAAAAATAAACATTGGTATTTCTATCACGGTCACTTAGGCGCCCCCACCCCATCCAAAAAACAAACAAACAAACAAAAATATTTTCTGTTATTATTATTGTAATTATTTATGTATTTTGGCAATGAAACGATGTCCAATTACAGCCAAAATTGCTGGATCAACTGGAATTCTGCTGTGCAGTGTTTTAAACGACTTATTTCACAGAGGGGTATGAACGTTTGCCCGAATTTATATTTATTGTATCTCCATGTTATTTCTTTGAACGATTACGCTAAAATGTTCTGTGGGTTGTTCGTTCGTGGTTGCCATGACACCCGTTTATTTTGAACACGTCAAATTGAACGTCCACTGTCTAGAGGTAAATACAAGATTAGTGAAACAGAAATACATTGAATAATGTCTTTTATTCTTTTTTTTCAACTTTCTAGCGCTGATCTTCATAAAGTTTAGTCAAAAGAACACTTTCAATGTACTCTGGATATCAAAGATGGCCACCAACACATTCAAAAACAAAATAACCCAATATGTACATTTTCATAAATAGTGGTAAATAAATAAACATTTTGGTACAAAATTATGTAATAATATTACCCAATAGCGCCCTCAAGGTGTGATCTTGGTGACGACACTCGCATGTACTTAAAACAATATCTGCACCAATTTGGTGGCCAACGGGTGAACAAGTAAGGACAATTTATTTTATATCAACAGTCATAAAAACGGTACTGTATCGCCCTCTAACAGCTATCCATTGAAATTGTTAAGACATGCGATACATCTTGTAGACTGGTCCCCTGTGTATATCAAGGATATAGACAGGCTACGTTATGGAAATGTTAACGCGTTGTGCTGAAGATCTGACGTCACGCTAGTTACCAACCAAGGTCACAGTTGAGCATCGGGAAAAATATGGCGGCTGCACGGCCAGAATATGGCGTAATTCACGCGCCTATAGATCAAAGCGTGACGTCAGATATTCAGGCTATAGATCTTGTTGCATGAAGTTTAATGAGACTCTGCTGCACTGGATAGAGTTGAAAGGGAAGAGGATATCCTCCAATGTATGGTTTGTATGTTCACCTAGTAACGAAATTATTTTTTCAGACATAATTACCTTATCAAGTAAGAACTTTGGCAAAAAATATTGTCATCCAATACGTAAACATTTAAGTCATTGAGTGCAAACATACATTCACGTTGACAGAAATGGTGACTAATATTGAGGTATGCAAAGGTTTCAAGTTATATGCGCTATGAACACAAACCAATTGTACGCCTTATTTCACTGAAATAATATTACAAAAGTAAACTGTTTGACTATTCCTTAATACAATTTATTATTACCATTCTCAAGAAAAGCAAGAAAAGGGACATAATTCTAATTATTTTATATTAAAAGGGCCTATGACATAAATTTTTATGAAATACAACATTATAAAACATTCGTGCTTCACGTCTATGTTTGATGTAATGTTTGAGTATAGGTTTATCAGTCCTGGGGATACAATGTGCTGTCTACGATATATTTCTTTATATCTCCAGAACGTATTGACCAATCACGCGTATATTATCCGACTTTTCTTAAGTATTCGTGGGGACCCACTCATACTAAAATCACGATTGCCATTGCAGCCGTTTATTTTGAACAGGTCCAATTGAATTTCCACTTTTTTTGTTATTGTTGTTTCATATTGTGCGTATTTTTGTCAACTTTCAAACTCTTAACTTGAGAACATTGAGTCATGTGACGATTTCCATTGCATTCTCGGGATTCAATATGGTCGCCATTACGTTTAAATGCAATATCTACACAATAGCATGGATGTGATTATATCTGCCTTTAAAAATAAATCACAATTTTTGGTAAAGATCTTCATGTTTTTGTCACAAAAATTTACCAACATGTTGATTATAGCGCCCTCGAGCGGTGATCTAATTGACGTCACATTGCTGAATGTCTGAAGACAACACCTGTGCCCAAATTCATGACCAATGGATGGAAATTATTGGAATATACTATTTTTGACCAACATTTGAAATTACCAACAAATGGGTATAGCGCCGCTAATGGTGACCTATACAAGATTATGTGACCTAATTCGATAGTTCCTGTCGAATTGAACATACCTACGTCTTTTCATAAAATTCGGCCAGAGAGCGAAAAAACAAACAAACAGCCCTGATAGAGTTATAAAGTAGTAAGTGATGTGAACATGTCTACAGAGTTGTGTATAATGTTTTCAAATTCAACAATTCATATTTCATAGACCCTTTTTATTTAACTTTGTACTGTATACAACAAGAACGGCTATATCAATCCGTATGACAGAAAACCTTTAAAACACCACTTTAGTATTAAATACATACATTGTCTTGTTTATATTTGCTAATACTAACTTTCACAGTGCTTAAGTTTTATATTACTAACGCTCATCACAGCCTGTGTACATAAGTATCATAGGATGTTATCACTGGATTTTATAACTAAATGGTCATTGCTGTATGTTTACATAATGAGCAAGGCAATGGAGTCTGTCTTTTAAATGAGTCAAAACGTAGAACGATCAATGCTATGAAACGTTAAATAAAGGTTAAATAAATTGGGTGACATATGTCAACTGTACATATTATAACTGTGCTTAAAATACATTGACGTACTATGACCGATCTATTTTAACTATTTTAACAACTAAATAGCTAATGACTCGAGGCAAGCTTATCAGGGTCTACATAAACTACGTATCAGTTTATATATTTAACACACACCACTTTTGGTTTTCAAACATCTTATGTTCGCAATTCCATTATGAGCTAAATCAATTGTTATTATTGTTTGTCCAATAATTGATCAGATCTACCATCTGAAAGCTTTGTGAAATCTAACCACTATATCTCGATCGATAGTGAACTATTTCAAACATTCATAATATATTTATTTAAAAATATGAAATCCATTCTAAAGTATTGATTGTTAAGAAAGCAATCTAACAATATCTCTTCACGATATATATTGAAACACTGGACACATTCAATATGACACTCATTTAGTACATGACTGTTAATGTTTACATACGTATTAGTGTGTACTCAAATTAGAGTGTAATTGCATTCTAAAAAATAACTTCTTTAGAATGGAGGTTTTAACATTATCTATTGGTAAGCAAACTCCTATTATTACACAATGTCTGATTTGTTCTAAAATAAACTGTTTTACGAAAGACTGGTATACTACATGGACTAAAAAACACTAAAACCATTTTCGCTAAACACAGCACAAGCATCGACTCAATAAATGCAATACATTTACGGTTTTAAAGTCAAACAAAACAGACGCTACTGCATTTTGCTATTACCAGATTATCAAATCAACGAACTATTATCTAAAAGCTTACTTGGTGTTTAGTTAGTACACCTACCATTCATTCTGAAAATTGTTTTTGTCTCAAGTGCTTTCATCTTAGAGAAAACTGAATTTGTTATGTTGAATTTACAAAAGCTACCATTATGTAGTTGGTATGTCTTACTTTCTTAATTACACTTATTAGCACATGCAAAAGTTGTGTGGAATTTTATTATTATTTTGTTTGGTTTCAGGAACTAACAACAAACGCAATTAACTGTAGATTTATACTTTGAAGCATCGTGAAGAAATGATGTTCACGAAGTGACACTCGAGTTTATACAATGCAATACCAGAAGTCTGTTCGCTCTGTTCACACCGGAGCCCTATATTGGACACAGTCTCTTGATGAAAACCACTTAGGCGTGAAAGTGAGCATTGTGCGCGTGCTATGTTAATTCCGTGCTCACGTACTTCTGCCAGCCAATGATCGCTACATACATTCCGCTCGTACGTACATCAACTCTAAAATACACCAAACGCAACGCACGACTGCGGCCCTTCGATCGACATTGACAGTGTGCCAGTCTGCCATAACCCAGTCCACGGAATTGTACCCAAAATGTGCACACACACACACAACGAGCACAGTAACGAGTTTTACTACCCTGCTGTAGGACATCATGGGATTACGCACTCTATGCGGGAAGGTACTTCATAAAACTAGACGTAATCTTAAACTAGACGCCGGTGAATTTGCTAAATGCGAACGGCGTACCAGAGAATACAGGGGTGTCACTTCGTGAACTTGAACACAAACAGCTGTGTTAACAGTATTTACTCGTTCAGCCAATAGTTTCCTATTAAAATCTCTGAGAGTCAAAAACAAAAAAGCGTGTTTCAAAATAGACGTTTTCTTCAAACGTTAATTTTATCCTGTGGGTAGTTGAGTGTCACTTCCTCGTATCAGTGACGATTTGATATCAAATACCAATATACTTTCTAACGACTACGGTGAATATTATACTATGACGTGTGTTGTCTTAGGCGCTGCAAGATGAACACGAGTGTATAGCATCATACCAGCGACCATCATCACAAACACTCGATGTAGACATATTAGGCTTACTCATCATCTAGAAATATGAAACACAATTATGATTTATATTTAGAAATGTTCACTGATGGGCAATTGCACGGAAACAATCACAAATTGATCGAATACATGGCTCGTTTATTAATCAATTATGATTTGTGACGTCATTGATAGTTCAATGTTTAACTTTATTTTTTCTGTATCTGTTTGATTTGGTCAGTCACTATGGCTGAATGTGTTTTGATTATAACGAACAACAAAAATACCTCTGAAGTATATGAACAATCCATTGTTCAGTGATGGCTTTTGACAACCTGGATCAAACAGAAGATCCACCCCAAATACATCTTTTTGACTATCATTTATGTTTCCACACATGCTCTGTCCCAGGTGAAGTGACGTATAACAATCACAGTTAGTATCATCCAACTGAAGAGACTTCACACCATGTTCATCACGGTAGTGGAATGAGTCTTGATCTTGTTTAGGACTCTGACCTGAAAATAAACAAAAATAATATGCGGTTGTCTATTTGATTTAGTAAAGGGGATAATATGGCTAATACAAATGTTCCTACGAGCTAAGAACGAACAGTTAGTTTCAAATTTGAATGTATTTGAACGCATTTATAATAAAAACAATCGTGACTGTCGATTTGTTTTTCGATGTGTCTGTATCAGAAAATACAATGGAATGATGTATACTCTGAAAAGAAAAGGGGATAATTATGGGAATTTTATTTTATCATCGTCCCCTACAGCCACACACAGCCCGAGTTATCGATTATAAGTATAATCTATACCTACCAATGACAGTTTTAGGGTTCCACACATTTCCATCCAATATCTGTACCTCGATGTGATCGTAAAAAGCTTCCCATACAGCGTGAGCGACATTGTTGTTGGGATCAAATGTCCACCTTTAAGACAAAACAGTTGATGTTTTAATTCTGAAACTAAATATGACTGATTATTGTGTTTTTGTCATGCAGTCATAATTATGTTGGTTATAATTATTTTAAAACCAGTTAGGCTCATATTTACTGACTTTTAGTGACATTCATGGTTCACTAGCCATACGCTGATGAGGAAGTTTCGAGGTTGCTATGGCAACTGTTCATTCAACTTATTTTCCGCATTGTCGTGGTAAATACAGACAAGTATTGTTATAGTCATAGTCTGGGAGTCCAATATGGCCGCCATTACGTGATAATAATATATCCTTTATTTTAGTAATATTCATACCGAGCAACAATCTTTTGATAAAAACTCCAACTATTGTAATGTTGGCTCGAAATTTACCAATTTATGTAGTCTGGAAAAGCATAGATGATCACAGCTTGCTTAGTTGAAAGTAAATGCATGTTTACTATATTCTTGTTAACAACACAATGGAATTAGCTGAAACTGCAAAATATTGGTATAGATGCATGAACATTTACCAAAGATGGACGTATACTGGCTTTAATTATAACTGTAATTATGTGATGTATTTTACTCAAAACAACTTATGTGCCAATGTTTATGAAATTTTGGGAAAATGGTATAATTTACTGAAATGGAGAGGGCACTTAATTGCACTGAATGAGCTTAAATTAACTATGACGTTCGAATCCATGGCTGCGCTATTGAATTCGACACGACATGAGCGCCATTCGTTTGAAACTTGACTCAGTTGTAAACACTAATTACATTACATCTAATTACATTACATATAGCCATGATGGATAAAATTATAATGAATTGTTTGGCATCTTTGAAATAAAAATAAATAAAAAAATAAATAATCAGTTTACCTGTATACCGTTCCTGCCGAGTCTATCGCCAGTATCTCAGCACTGTTTTCTTGAAGAAAATCCGGTAGACGACTAAAACAGTAGTCAGAGTTTACATCACAGTCGCCGTAATTGTCTGAAAAATTGTATAACAGTATCGAATTTTAATAGCCCAAGTCACTCTGAGAACATTTGCTGTTAAGGCTTTCTACTTCGTACATGACCAGTTGAGGGCAAACAAATCTATAAAAAATAAATAAAAAATGGCACTAACAACTGTGATGAACTCACTTGTGGTAAAACAAAGTGTGGGGAAAAATCCTAATTTGACATATAATGATGTGAAACCTCTATGTTGGGCAAAATTAAATCAATTGTTTATCTCCCGACGCAAGAATTTCACCAACCTATCTCTTTGTTTTGTTTTAATAAAATAAGTTTGATATCATCACTGTTCTCATGAAGGTTAATTTCGAAAAATTTGGCCAAGAAGTTGCACAGTAATGGGTCTAAAACGTATTCCGTTTGCAATAAGGTTCGCTTTGCTAACTGTTCCTTTGTGAAAACGCAAATGTCGATTTACCGAAATGTTCCATTATAGCGTAGGTGCCCAACAGAATATACGGGCAGCAGTTTATGTATTTATTTGTTTTATTTATTTATTTAATTTATTTTATTTTGTGTTATCCTTTTCCTCACTGGTCACGATGTGATAAACAACACGCTATTCTTGTATGTACTCACGAAAACACATTTTGAGCTGTTGTGTTGGACAACATATGTTTAAAATATTTTTCTTTTTCGAAAGGACCATTGTATTAAATTAGCCGTAATTAATTGTACTATGGCATAAGTTTGAAATATGTACTTTCACATATACACACAATGTATCAATATACTATAATAATCATAGATTGATGAAATTCTTGCGTCGAGGAATAAACAAATTTATACGATTTTGCCTATACACCGACGTATGTATGAAACACTATACTGAGTGCTTACTGTGTGTCTGTGAAAATAATCGTATAAAAATAATATTAATTTCATAAAAAGGAAGCAACTTAACTCTTGATTTTCTGGTAACTTTTTTTTTAATTGTCCATTTTTGAAAATGGTGAGGATATTTTCAGCATCGTTTAGCGGTACTTTAGTGTAGTAATAGTAGAATCCTTGCTGATATTATGATCACTTGCCATGAAGAGTTTCCATGTATATATTTACCCTGCAGTACATCGGTGACTGTTATTGGCCATCCGCTGTTTGCCTTGTACCACCAGAACTGTCTCCATCTAGCATTGTCTACGTTAACCACAGGGTAGAGCAACTGACCAAAACATATTAGACCGAATCATAAATATTTAAAACCATTATTTTTGTTAAATATTCAAAATACAATATAAAACATATCTATAATGAAAAGTTTTGTTTTCCATAATGATGTTTCTTCTTCATCATATTTCTTCTTTTGTCAGAACACATTTTGTCATAAAATATACAGTTAAAATGAGAATGTAATAAGTCCGTACGTGTAAAAATATAAATGTTAACAAACCTGTAGTCTTCACTTCTGTTGTTGGTGCTTCACTAGTCGTTATTTCAGTCGTCACAGGCGTAGTGCTTTGTTCAGTAGTCGTCTTTGATGTAGTCTGTATTTCAGTCGTCACAGGCGTTGTGCTTTCGGCAGCAGTCGTAATTTCTGTAGTCTGCATTTCAGTCGTTACAGGCGTGGTGCTTTCGGCAGCAGTCGTCATTTCTGTAGTCTGTATTTCAGTCGTCATAGGCGTGGTGCTTTCGTCAGCAGTCATCATTTCTGTAGACTGCATTTCTGTTGTAGATGCTTCCGTCGTTGATGGTTCGTTTACAAACAAATAAAATTAAATCGTAAATACCTAAAACCCTATGTTTTCAAATATCCATATAGAAAATATACCGCTATCATCAATTGTTTTTTTCTTGTCACTTGGCAAATAATTAAAAAAATCAATGAAGCGTGACCGGTTCTGCTACTGTGGGCTAAAACAGTTGATTAAAAAGCAATATAAATCCCGAATGAAATGATTTGTAGACTTTTGTAACTTGATACAAACATTTATTTAAAAAAAAATAAATAAATAAAACACAAATTAAACTAGAGATTATGTGTTTGTCCTCTGGACGAACACAAGGCTGTTTCGATTATTTTGTTTTATATTGAAATTTACAGAACTAACCTTCTAACTTAAAATACACAACGTCAATGTATTAAGACTCACGATCTTTGCTGTGAACAATGGTTATGTCACTTTTAAAACCGGTCACTTGAGGGCGCTATACGTGATTGAATCTATATTTTTTAAGACTTTGAACATCATTTTTGATATCTGACGCACAAACTTCAGAAAAATCTTAATTACATCGTTTTTGTACCCTAAAATATTGATTTTTATTCAGACTTCCTGTTGAACCCGAAGTAGAGGTCAATATGGGGTCATTCTTTTGATGAACTATAACATGGATAATGCCCGAGAATATGCCACAAAGATTATCAATTTCTGCCATGTGGTTCAGAAGATATGATTTTTTGAAGCAATAAGCTTAGTATCAGTGCAATTTCTCACGTTTATGCACAAATGTAATGGGCTGCGAAATACGTATATTGGTCCGCTACGTATATTGGTCCGCTTTTTGTGTTTACGTTTTTTGATTATCTACAATTTGGTGTATAGTTTGACCTAATACAATAAAGTTTAGTTTTCGGCCCATTGCATTGTTCACTGTAATTTGCAACGGCAGTAAACAACGACACAAGTCTCACATGTACGGACAAGTTGTGCATCAGGCAAACCGCTGGTATGTAGGCTACCGAGAGGAAGAATCCAATAACTACAACTGCATTTAGACATTGTAATTTAATTAGACTAGATTAAGTCCCAGCGTCATATTTGTGTGTGTATTATGTACAAAGATATATTGAGAATCACTACCGATTAAGGACGTGACTTGGTCACACTACGTTATAGTAATGGTGCCTAGCTAGATTTACTAATTAAATGGGAATTTTTGTACACAGACGCAAAACGTGCTATAAATGACGTCTTAATGACGTGACAGAGAATATAATGCAACAATGCACATCTACAATACTCAACCAGTCTATATCTACAAAAAAATTCGAAGATCGGGGGGATACTTCTTGAGATATGGTTTACACAAGATTGACTAATTAAATATCCACGTGCCTGTAATGTGCTCAATTAATTAAGAATCCTAGTCAAATTAATTTAGAGTCTAAGTCAAGACATAAGCATTCATATGGTATAAGATTTTTTTTCTGATAAGTCTAAGAAAAGTCATGTGTTAAGTCAATGGGATTTTGGCAGAAATAAAGAATAATAATAATAACAAATTACATTTAATCACCTTGAGCTTTGATACTTAATTCAGTAGGCCATGTACTTTGTTTTTGTATTCGCGTCAATTCCCATTGGCTGTACTGCCATAATTATTGAACAACTATTCGTGGTGACTGCTAATGCACAGGCCTTAGAAAGCAGCCACTAGAGGGGGCTATACAATGTATCAAAGATACAACAACCACTTGCAGTACAAGTTAAACATACGCAGGAATTAAAACAAGTGGTCCAGAACGTGCATTATGTATACGTGCTGTGCACAAACTAATTGGCCCTGACGCCGGTTAGGAATCCAATAACTACACAACGTGTCTGGATTACTGCTTTCACAGATGGTGATTATAGTTCCCAAATTTACAAATAAACGGTGAGCTTTTTAAATAGAAATTTACTAATTAATTATTTGTAATGGCCTGGAATTAACTAATATTAATAGGTGATTTGTTTTAATGATGATTTATATGTAAAATATGACACCGATATTGAGATTATGACGAAAAGTTGTGTTGGCGACCTACAAAATGTTGTCACTTTTTCAGTGCATGTCTTTTGTACATGTACAAAACTCGCTGATAACATCACAAGACATTGTAGGCCAAAAGGCACATCTTCGGTATCCCACAAATGTATAACTGAAAAAAGTTTGATGATCGGGTGTATACTTCTTGAGCTATGGTGGGAACAAGATTGTCTAATTAAATATTCATGTGACTATAACTAAGCTAATTAATTAAGAATCTTAAAATAAATACATTTAATGATAAGTTCATATCCTAAGGGTTCATATGGTATAAGAATTTTTTTTTCTTCTGATAAGTCTAAGAAGGATATTTGCCGCTAAGAAAATTCATGTGTTAAGTCAATGGGATTATAGAAGAAATAAAGAATAATAATAATAAAAACAAAATAAAAATCTCGACGAAAACAAGGCCTGTTCCAAAAATTTCGGAACAGCCAATAACAAATCGGTTCCGGTTTAATGGGCTAAAACAATGGAAATGTAAAAAGCATAATAACTCCCAAATGGAATGGCGTAGAGACTTGCAAGTTTTACACAAACATTTCTACCACATTGTAGATGTATCAAACATTATTAATCTATATAAACTTAAGTGGTTCCGGTATTATCGGTTAAAACAATAGAAAATGTAAATCCCTATAAATACCGAACGTAATGATTTACAGACTTGTAACTTGGTACAAACATTTTGATGGTATCACAAAATCACAGGTTCCGGTTTAATGGGCTAACACAATCAAAATATAAAACGAACAAAAAACAAACAAAAAACACTGTAACTCCTTAATAGAAAGGTGTACATAATGCTCCACTATCAATTGGATTTACTAATACACGATAAGGAAGCTCGGTTGTCCAGTGGTGAATGCGTCTGACTGCATTCAGCGGAAATCTTCTGTAAAACTATTTTTCCATTGTGAGCGGCCTCTAGAGGGCGCTGATACCATAATTAATTATCTTGTTTGGTGTGTCTTCCACCGACAGACAGGTTCAGTGGAACATGTCACAGGTCACAATAAGCCTCATCGGAATTGTGTGCGCAATGACTTATGGGAGTCGGTTTTGGGAAAAAAGTTGTAAACAAACGCACAGGTTTATGCACAAAGTCAAGGGAGGATAAATGTGGTCGATCAGAAACGTTACGTCTTTTTTACGTATTATAGCAAAATTGGAAAAAAAAACATTAAGAATTGGTTAAATTACATACAAAACATTTGTATAATTAAGAAAATAATCATTTATATTCCCAGAAACCACGCAACCGGAGGATTTCTCAGCTGATTTCTGGAGTGACAGTTATATTCTAATTTGCTCGTCGCACTGTACTTTTTAGGCAAACTCGATCACTACTAACGGCCGAGAAGTTTCGGACCTTATTTCTTTTAGAAATATTCTCCCTATCGACAAAATATATATATAATTATTGCATAACAATTAAAGGATGGTAATGAGTAGAAAACAGTGCCTTGTGTCACTTGCTTTTTTGATAATCAATTGTTATTATTTTTTGTAATTAGCGGTAGGAACAATAATTTATTTCCGTTTGACAAAAGCTATCATTAAAACAATATTAATCCCGAGGGGATTAAAATAGGTCTCATTTCATAGGATCATTTCATAGGATTAAAAAAGTCTCATTTCAGATCACTTATTCACTTATTGTTATTATATAAATCATAAATCACTTACCACATTTCAGCCATTTTCGAATCTCTTTGGGGTCGGTGCTGATCAGAAAGGAGTCATAGTAGGTCACATTGAAGTGTCTGCATGGTGTCTGAGTATTCATACCACCTGGATGAATCTCGGTACACTGGCATGGATCCTCAACTGGAATTAACCAGCGGTATATATTGTTTGAGTTGGGATCTGGTTCTCTTCCTATAGAGCAGATCATAGCTAAACAAAAAATAATAAAAATAAACACAAAGTTTGACAAAAAATTGTGATTCATAAAATAAACTCTATATGTTTCATAATCAGTTTGGCATGGTTTGGTGATTTTGTGTTTTTTCAGTGCTGCTGTGACACCGAGTTCCCATTGTGATCTCACAAAACAGCGCCCTCGTGCGACAAGGATAAGCTTGACTTTAAAAGAAAATAAACAATATACTCAATCTTCACTTTTCGTCAAAAATAGACTTCCCGTTTTGTTTCAACTATCCAGAAGCTTGGATAGATGTTAAAACATGTATATAATATTGCACTTTATATTCCCTTTAATGCTTTTTATCTTTTGTATCATAAAAAGTGCAGACAAATTTACGTAAACAAGTCGATGTTCATTTTGATATCGTGCATTCATTCAATTATAAATATTTTGGGTACTGCATATAGGCCTGTTTCCTTACAAAAGATTTGAAGCTTGCTGATCAAATTGATCTCCAAGCATGTCCACTGTTTTTCTTTCTCTCTAGTATAACAAAAGTAAGCTAAAACCTCAACTATTTTGTTGGAGACACAGCATTGCTAGTTATCGAGCCTAGCCAATTGCGCCTAGTAACTCCACAATTTTTATACTCGCCCACAAACATTTTTGCCCTGATTATATTTACTCCATGTCGTCTACCAGACCTTTAAAAACAACCTTAACAATTGGAAAATTTGCTGCTGCTGGACTCGAACCCGCGACCTCTCGAATACCGTACCAGTGCTCTACCAACTGAGCTAATCAGCCCTATGTTGGTGGGCGGTCCACTTATGCCAATTATCTATTGCTCTATGGGGCCAGGTCAGAGGCCAAACCATATATGCCGAGTAGCCAGGGATCAAGCCCCGGTTCAGATGCAAACAACCTGGGTAACGGATCAACTTGGATCAAGATCAACTTGGGACACAGGCCGTTTACGTGGTTGTACACAAAATAGTTTTTTGTAAATACTGGTAGAGTGAGTGATCCCTCAGCGGAGTCACTGATACAAGTCCAGCATACAGCAACACGTTTATAAAAAAAAGCTATGTTTTAAAACTGAAAATGATATTGTTTTCGAAGTACTTAGAGTGAAGGTCAGAGAAAAGGACGAGCTAAACATTGATATAAATGTACATACATTTGTACATTTACCTGCATCCAGGTTTATATAAAGGTAATTAAATTATAAGAATTTATTTCTTCTCTACATCAATGATTTGTATCTTTCTTCATCCTTATTATCATTCACACTATTTGCTGATGACACAACTATTTTCCATTCCATTCCTAACTCTGCTACTCTGATCCACACTCTGAATTCTGAACTTGCTCGAGTCTCTATGTGGTTAAAGGCAAATAAACTGTCTTTAAACCATTCCAAAACCAGCTTTATTTTCTTCTCCAAGTCTAATCTCTCCATCAATCTTGACCTTCCACCTATTTTTATAGACAACGTTCCTATCACCAGGGTCTACTCTACAAAGTTTCTTGGTGTCATTATTGATCACAAACTTTCCTGGTCTGATCACATTTCTTCTCTCACAAAAATCACTTCTCGTAATACCGGTGTTATGTCTAAACTGCGTCCTTTTCTCCCGCCCTTTTCTATGGTCTTACTCTATAATACTCTTATTCTGCCCTACTTAAACTACTGTAATATTGCTTGGGCTCGGTCAAGCAATAACAAACTGCACTCCCTCATTGTCACTCAAAAACGGGCTATCCGCGTTTGTACTTCTTCACATCCTCGTGCACACACTGCACCACTTTTTGCACAGCTCAACACCCTCACACTTTCTGACATAAACAAACTTCACACTGGGATATTTATGTACAAGTATTCCAGAAATCTTCTTCCTAGTACCTTCTCTTGTTATTTTTCTTCTATCCAAGACTTGCATTCCTACTCAACCAGATCTTGTCATAATCTCCTGGTTCCTTACACCCGCACTACCTATTCCATGAACACCCTTCGTTTCTATGGTCCTCGCATATGGAATGCCATTGACGAAGAAATAAAAGGTCAACCGTCCGTGGACCGTTTTAAAGCCTCCTTCAAAAGAGTCATTATGTCCCAGTATGTACATAGCTTTCTTTCCATTTGCTGCTTTGCGAGGTACATCATCATTTATCCCTCTCCAAAAATATTATTTTCATCTCATTACAGTTAATTAAGCGTTTTTTGTTGTTATTGTAAAATATTTTGCTCATAATTTGTACGTCCTCTGCTTTTCCGTTTGTCTTGTCTTTGTCTGTCCATAGGCCGATTTTCTACAAGCCTTGGCTTCTCAAATCGGCCCCCATACTTAAGCAGACTACTCTGTTTATTATATCACTTTCTTTGTGACAGTATGGAAATAAATGTAAACTGAAACTAAAACTAGGCATAATGGAAGCGACTTTGTGTTGCGTCTGGCGTGTTTGTGTGTTGACGGGCGTGTGTTCGCAATATCTCCAGCGATCATTGGTTCACAGAAGAACACACACGCGTAGTATCATAACTCATTGGACGCCAAATTGCCTATCATGAAGACACTGGGTGCAATTTCAGAACTAGATGCTTACAAATTACAAACAAAGAATACATTACCAAACTAACTACTCAAACGTTCTGAGAATGTTTAATCTAAATGTTGGTACATTTTCAATTTGATAAAAAAAGATCATCATAATGATAATTGTAATCCACTATAAATGCTATTTTATTTGGTCTGTCTCATTGCTTTAGGTCAGAAACTCCAAGGGTTGGTGCTTCATCGAACCTTAGGACCAATGGATCGTGACGTCACAGAATGCGATACTGCTAATGTCAGTAGCGAGGAGTATGAAATTGGTGGTGATCAGAACTTGGTGAAGATGGTTCCAGCTCCAGACGTAGTTAAACACGCATGCGCAGTGTATGCACCTATTGAGTCATATCTGGTTATTGGAAATTTCAGTGGGAATTGTATCTCTGACCCAGGAACATGTGAGTCTCAGAGTGTGACATGGTCTCTCTGGCTTAAGATCAACACGTCATCAGTCTTCACTGGTACAACAGCGGGGTATTTCCTAAGCTCTGGGGGACAGACAGACAAAGCAAGGGGTGTTGCCTTTTTGTATCATAAAAACATGTTCTGGTATGATGTACGCACCGAAAATAAACATACAACTCATAAATATAACACCTTTAAGATACCGACAAACAAATGGTTTCATTTGATCTTAACGGTGAATGTCACCAGTGGCACTACACAGTTATTTGTCAATGGTACAATTGTGGCAAGTGATGAAACCATTAATAAGCCTAGGACGGGTTCAGATGGTTGCACTAAGCTGTACATAGGCATGACCAACCCATGCGAGAACTTTGCTACGTTTCCACCTAGTAAGTATGGTGGGGCTGCTGCGTATAGCGATCTGATGGTGTTTGACGGTCTCCTGAATCAACAACAAATAGACAGTATTTATCAGGGGAATTTCTGGATACAAAATTGAATTTGGATACTTTGGGGATTATTCTCATAATATCAAAGTGCTACTATTCATGATAATATCATCAACCATAAGGGTCAGGTAGAACCAATCGTTTGTACAGGAAAACAACAATAATAATTATTGTTATTTTACTTTAAAATAAGATACGTTATGTGTGTAGAGTTAATCAGTAATATTTAATTAATTAATGTATTTGTATTTGTATTTATTTTTATCAATTTGTTTACGGAGTCCTTTGGTTGTTTCATCTTGTGTTTTCCCCACTCTGTGCGCACAAGACCTCTATCAGTCAAAACAAATCCAATTTCCGAGTCTATGGAAATCCGTGTACTTAAATAATACATGCCCAGCGTCAGTAAAAAAAACATTCCCTGGAGGTAATATACTGAACAGCAAAAGAAACGCAAGTCCGAGGTCTTGTCAAGTTTTCAAACAGAAGACAAAACATTTTGATTCTAATCACTCATTTAATGAAAAATGCTTTCAATTTGTGAGCTGAAAGTGACTGTTGAAAGCAGCCGGTTGGTTTGTTCTCAACGTTTCGACTAGTCTGCTCTAGTCATCGTCATCGTCATCTAGAGCAGACTAGTCGAAACGTTGAGAACAAACCAACCGGCTCCTTTCAGAGCCATAATTTTGTTTCCAAAAAGGATCATTATATGATGTACCCAACATAACTCAAGAACATCTATCTCCACCATGCAAAGCCACAAATCCTACGTTATAATTATAACAAGCAGCTTCATTGAAGGGACAGTATCGTCAAAATCAGAGCAAACTTTCCTCAGAGTATGACTCGGTTTCCTAGTTTTAGATGAGCTCAGTCATTGAGTTCATCTAAAACTAGGACACCAATGCCATGCCTATCATATCAATGTATTTTACTCTAAACAAATCTGGTAGTATCACTAAAGAGTGACAACTCAGGTGGACGAATAGTTAAGAAAAGTGCAATCGTTTAATGCATTCTGGAGATATAACACAAAATTAAAACAATAATAATAATACCATATGGGTCATTGCTCCCCCCCCCCCGCCTCGCCCAAAGGCCTAATATGGTTAGGTACAATCGTGTGAAAGTTTCAGATTATTGCACTCTGTCGTTAATGAGAAAGTACTAAATTGCTTTTAAAACAATTTATTATCATGTATAATGTTCTCGAACGTTCAGTCAATAAAATATTATACTTGTGTAAGCAATAAACTATTTAATATCAGCAATACACTTGTAACCGATTGTTTAATGAATTAGTATCTAGAAAATGAATTATTTGTATTTTGTTGACTGTGGAATATTAGTTTATTGTTTATTGTAGAGAATACAAATTAAAAGTTGACAAAAACAAACAAATATTAACTGTCAACTCATTTAATGTAAACAATTCCCAAAATTGTTAAACTGACTTATAATGTTTAGAGTACTATTCTTTGGCACCATCTTACGCAAAACTCAACGAAAATGGTTTTCATGGTTGACGTGACAACCGTTTATTTCGAACATGTCCAATTGAATTACCACTGTTTTGCAAAACATACTAGATTTGTTGATACTCTAAGACATGTAATAAGTGTTTTTCGGTTTGTTGTCAACTTTCAAACTCTGAACTGGACAACATTGAGTCATGTGAGCACTTCCAATGCATTATGGGAATAAAATATGGCCGCAATTACATTCAAATGGTATACTCAATTCTTTTTGATACAACATTCAGTAATAATGTGACTCCAAATTTTGCTGGTTATAGCGCCCTCTACCGGGGATCTATGTGACGTCACAGTGTTGCATGTACTGAAAACAACCGTTATGGCCAATGGATACAAATTAAGGAAGTTATGGAAAACATACTATGTTTTTTGCAAAACTGAGGGAAAAAATATGTAGCGCGCCTTTACGGTGACCTGTGGAAGTTGTTATGGCCTTTCGTTAGATCATGCCAAACTGAGCAAACCTTCAAAGTTTCATGAACATCTGCTGAAGAATACAGAAAATACGGAGAGGGACACAATAAGCACTCGCCCCCTCACTGTCAGGTCTGAGAACGACAAAAATGACCGCACGACAAAATTGATTAGTGTATCAAGATCTAATGATGGGAACTTTCCTGCCGTTCACATGGGGTATGGGTATGGAGATCTCTTCAGATCTTAGTTGGGGGAAACATGTCTCTGGTATTGCTAAGTCTGCCGCTATGCGTGTTGGTTGCCTATCTCGTGCTAGGAAATTCATCCCTCCCAGTGCTCTCTTGTATTTATACAAGACTTCCATTCAACTACTTATTGAGTACTGTTCGCACATTTGGGCAGGTGCTCCAGATTGTTATCTTCGGATGTTAGACAAGGTTCAGAGGAGATTATGTTATCTGGTTGGATAGGATTTGGCTGTGTCTCTTGACTATCTTGGTCGCCGTAGAGCAGTTGGTACTGCTTGTCTGTTTTACATATATGTCTTTGTACGCTGCTCCTCGGGTATTTCCAAGCTCGTTCCACCGTTTAAGATCTCAATGCGTGAAACACGTCAATTGGCATCAGCCCATCGTTACACCTTACAAAATACACTCTGGCGTACTACCTCCCACGAGAGCAGTTTTTTTTCCACGAGCAACAGCAGTGTGGAACTCTCTCCCGGATACATGTGCGCGCAACAAATCATGCTGCTGCTGCTTTCCTCCAGTGTATAGCCTCCGGACATTCAAGAGCAATGTGAATGTTGATCTTAGAGTAGAGTAATCAGCGTCAGGCGACAGCAAATTTCAACATTTGAGAGTATTTTTATTTTTATTTTTATTTTTATTATCCGCCCCCCCCCCCCTCCTTTAGTTGAAGCCTGCACTTTGAGGGGCATTTAAGAGCCTTGTGGTTTGGCAACCTTTCATAAAAAACAAATTAAAAAAAGGTATAGTGTTTATTTGTAGAAATCCACTGACTATAGAAACTTTGGAGAAATATGAAGTTGCTCCTATTGTTTCATTTAAATGAATTATTTAGTTGTTGAACTAAACCATTAGTGTCACTGTTAATATAGCAATACATGAGGGTTAACCAATTACATCAAGAAACACACTACGTACAATCAATATATAATTAAATATGTTTTATGTGAAAAACACGTGTCATTTCCTCAGTGACAGATAATCAATCATTATCAGCGATAACACAATTGTACATTACACGCAGACCTCCACGCCACATTTTTTTTAAACTGCAAAATTGATTTGTTCAGCAAAGGCAGTGCCGTGGAGTTTTCTCATAATCCACATTGGTGACGTGACTTGAACAGCTTTCAGAATGGCTTTTTTTGTGGGAATGCTCATAGTGGTGTCACTTTTCGTACATGCAAATAATATTGAAGGTAAGTAAGACTTTCAGCTTAGCATGGTGAAAAGGATAAGTTAAGACTGTTTGCGGTGACACCATGTAAAAATTACAATTTGAGTAGTAATTGGTTCTCAAAAGAACCAGTTGGTTACAACTCGAGGTTTTGAGTCTAGCATTCTCCTGAAAACGATCAAACCATACTGATCGAAACGTCGATTTATAACAAAGTGGTTGTTTTTAGAACCACGTACTACTCATGAAGGAATTTTACATGGTGTGACCGCAAACAGTGTTAAGTATTTCAAACATTTACATATATTTGTCTCGATGTATAAGTCAAGTTTTGTGAATAAGTAGTGAAACTGCTGGTATTCTACACTTTCCTACATTCTAAAAACTATATTCAGCACTTCGTTTTAGAGTGCATATGCAAAGTACACTCGAAGTGCTGAATATAGCACCTCAAGTGCTAATTTTAGCACTTTTTAGGAGCTTGTATAGTGACTGCACTCGAGGTGCTATATTCAGCACTTCGTTTTAGAGTGCATATGCAAAGTACACTCGAAGTGCTGAATATAGCACCTCAAGTGCTAAGTTTAGCACTTTTTAGGAGCTTGTATAGTGACTGCACTAGAGGTGCTATATTCAGCACTTCGTTTTAGAGTGCATATGCAAAGTACACTCGAAGTGCTGAATATAGCACCTCAAGTGCTAATTTTAGCACTTTTCAGGAGCTGGTATAGTCACTGCACTCGAGGTGCTATATTCAGCACTTCGTTTTAGAGTGCATATGCAAAGTACACTTGAAGTGCTGAATATAGCACCTCAAGTGCTAATTTTAGCACTTTTTAGGAGCTTGTATAGTGACTGCACTCGAGGTGCTGTATTCAGCACTTCGTTGTAGAGTGCATATGCAAAGTACACTTGAAGTGCTGAATATAGCACCTGAAGTGCTAATTTTACCACTTTTTAGGAGCTTGTATAGTGACTGCACTAGAGGTGCTATATTCAGCACTTCGTTATTTAGAGTGTATTGCCCATAGTTAGTATTGCATATACGACCAGATACATTATACTCTGGCAAATATGCACCAAGTTGGGCAACAGTTGTTTTAAAAAGAGTTCGTCAGTGTTCTTTACACGAAAGGAAAATACAAATATTCCCCTACATCATTGAACAAAACACTGTTTGTACTGAACGATATAATTTGAATGTTTGATATTAATTACAATTTGCAACTATTTATTTATTTTATTTATTTTGTTTATAGTTAGTTAACTTTCTGTTTTGTTTTTTATTTGTTTTGTTTTGTTTTATTTAGGTATGATATGTTCCATTGGAAGAGAACCAGATCCCAACCTGAACAATAAATACCGCTGGTTAATTCCAGTTGAGGATCCATGTCAGTGTACCGAGATTCAACCAGGTGGTATGAATACTCACACACCATGTAGACACTTCAATGTGACCTACTATGACTCCTTTCTGATCAGCAGCGACCGCAAAGAGATTCGAAAATGGCTGCAATGTGGTAAGTGATTTATGATTTATATAAACACAATATTATTTTGTATTTTTACGCTTTACTTATTCAAATGCATTTAATAATTTCAGGTCTTCTTGATAAAAATTTGAAACATCAAACCTCCCATGCAGTGTATGCCGAACTGTAACTTCATAATGATACAATGATCGTTTGACATTATGCGCGGAAATATTGTTTATTACCCTCAACCGAGTGGCGGACTTGTTAAAATAAAGAGCTCATTCATGATAAGGGGTCTGGGGCCTACTTAAGGGCCTTGTATTTATTTATTTATTTTTTAAATCAGGGCCAATATGCAAAATTTGTAACTTGGCCCTGAAAGTGATGCAGTTGTGAGTAACCTTTTGTAATTTCTATATTCAACAAACGATAGTTTAATTATTAATTTATTTATATACACCCACTGGCCAAAAGTATTGCAACATGCTCAAAATAACACTTTACAGTAACAGGTGAGATGATCATTTAATCCGATTTCATCGATCGTGTATTACATAGCAAGAACAGTCAAAAAGAACATTGATTTCAAAACAAAGGCAATTTCAAAAAGTCTTAATTAAGTAGTGTAAATAAAATAAAATAAATTATTGTAACACAGTTCTCCAAACTGAACTTTGGTGTGAATTTCAATGTTGCAATACTTATGGCCAGTGAGTGTATTTATTATTATTATTATTGTTATTGTTGTTGTTGTTGTTGTTGTTGTTGTTGTTGTTGTTGTTGTTGTTGTTGTTGTTGTTGTTGTTGTTGTTGTTGTTGTTATTATTATTATATTTGCTTACTTTTTGGGAGAGGGGTAGGGGGCGGTTTTGTAAAAAGTTTGAAGGGGGGCCATGGAGCTCTTTTGGATACATTTGATTTTATTCATAAAAAAATCATTTAAGTGTTTGTGGCATGCATACATGTACACATCCATACAGCACCTATGCTATACAGTGTACATTGTATAGGCCTACCGTATATTATGCATACTACACTTTATTAGAAAATATCATCTGACGATGTTGGAGAAAAGATATGATACCAAGCTGAATTTTCTTACATATATAGATAGGATACAATATTTTAAGATATACAATTTTCAGTTACATGGGTAGTGACCCACCTGGTCAACCATCCATTAACCCTAACCCGCTAGGTATAATGTATTCTGGCTAGGAACCTTCCTGAATCCTGAAAATTCCATGCCCTTATTTTCAAAATGCACCATGCATTTTCGTTGATCTTTCATATTCAGCACTTATGGCCTGTACTTCTTGCCAGGTAGTAATTTTGCTTCATTTGAAGAGGTGAAAGTACCAGTTTCCAACAGTGCTGATTTTTTCTTAAAAAGTGCCCCTTGGAGGATTTGGGAAGATATGGCGTAGTTAGGGTTACAGAGATTTTTTTTTATTTTTTTTATTTTTTCATTACTCCCACAGAGGTATGTTGAAAAAAAATCATCAAAATCTGAGTCGGTCACTGACAAATTTTCCCAAAAAATAGGTGATTTGGCGTAGAATAACCCACATATACATTGGAATCTATATTCATGTCCATGTGTTACATTCAACTAATATTACTGTGCAAAAGCTTGCCCCAAATTAAACAGTGTGTCTAGCCTGGGCAACACGAATTTACATTTTCAGTGTATCAAATGCTTATTTTTAAACCATCAAGCCTCGTCAGTCAAATTCAATTAAAAACTGTATTGTCATTCGTCGTGTTATGATCACAACTAATTGGTTTCGCATCACAGAATACAAATTGATTGTTGCCATACATATCAACGACGAGGATGACGGTGCACCATCCATTGCATCCTTATAACCTGAATACTTTGTTGCACAATGTGTTTATTTGTTATTTGGAGATAATTCCCAATGGTTGTTCACAATTGCATTTGCGTCGAGAATCAGGCACAAATTTGTATCAACCATTATCAGAAATGTCTTTCCATATTCATACATGCATATTCGCCCTGAACTAGGCTAATATAAAAGCCACTCAAGGTACAGGGCTACAATAGAATATAAATATAAGTAAATAGACTCAGAGGAGCTGAATGTGGGAATTGAGATTCCTCTTGACACAGGATAGATCGTAGAATGAAGGGGAACAATGTTTGTTCCTCTTCAATCCTTTGTAAATTGTTTACAGGAATAACACTTCTATGAAATTGCTGTATGAAGTCAAATAACAGTATGGTGTTAAAAATTGCATTTGCGTCGAGAATCATGAACAACTTTATATCAACCATAGACAAATTATATGTCTATCAACATTTAAGGTTTGCTCCTCTTAAATCAATTGTAAATTGTTTACAGGAATAAGACTTCTATGAAATTGCTCTGTAAAGACTACCCCCCCCCCCCTCCATTCAAATAACAATATTATGTTATGTTTGGTCAAAATATTAATTAATTGCGCACTTGCACGTCAACAGTATTGTAACCAAACAAATGCCGTCGTTTTTTTTTTCACATGAAAGTAATTATTTTCCTCTTTCTTCCTTCGAACAGTAATGGAAGTAATTTATCATTAAAGGTTGTATGGCGTGTATCACTAAATAATGCATGCTTCTGTTGACTCAACCTTGTGCTGCCAACATAATTTGAAGAACAAAAATACAAAGCTTTCGTTTCATCATAAAGTCTCTCATATTGGCGCGGTTCATTTGAAGCGACTAATTGGTTTTCAAACGGATTAGTTGCTGTCATTAGTCATATGATGTTTACTATGGGCTACGCGTAATTATCTGTTAAGAGGGAAAATCTGAAGGAGAGAATATTTATTGTTGTTGAACATGCCTTGATCACGGGAACTTGTCCCCCTCCTCCTGCCCCTGTAGTTACGCCCCTGTTTAGATGGAATTCCTAGTGTCTCCCTCCTCCTGCCCCCTGTAGTTACGCCCATGTTTAGATGGAATTCCTAGTGTCTCCCTCCTCCTGCCCCCCTGTAGTTACGCCCCTGTTTAGAGGGATTTCCTAGTGTCTCCCTCATCTTGCCCCTTGTAGTTAAGCCCCTGTTTAGAGGGAATTCCTAGTGTCTCCCTCCTCCTGCCCCCTGTAGTTACGCCCCTGTTTAGATGGAATTCCTAGTGTCTCCCTCCTCCTGCCCCCTGTAGTTACGCCCCTGTTTAGAGGGATTTCCTAGTGTCTCCCTCCTCCTGCCCCCAGTAGTTTCGCCCCTGTTTAGAGGGAATTCCTAGTGTCTCCCTCCTCCTGACCCCTGTAGTTACGCCTCTGTTTAGAGGGAATTCCTAGTGTCTCCCTCCTCCTTCCCCCTGTAGTTATGCCCCTGTTTAGAGGGAATTCCTAGTGTCTCCCTCCTCATGCCCCTTGTAGTTACGCCCCTGTTTAGATGGAATTCCTAGTGTCTCGCTCTTCCTGCCCCTTGTAGTCACGCCCCTGTTTAGAGGGAATTCCTAGTGTCTCCCTCCTCCTGCCCCCTGTAGTTATGCCCCTGTTTAGAGGGATTTCCTAGTGTCTCCCTCCTCCTGCCCCATGTAGTTACGCCCCTGTTTAGATGGAATTCATAGTGTCTCCCTCCTCCTGCCCCCTGTAGTTACGCCCCTGTTTAGAGGGATTTCCTAGTGTCTCCCTCCTCCTGCCCCCTGTAGTTTCGCCCCTGTTTAGAGGGAATTCCTAGTGTCTCCCTCCTCATGCCCCTTGTAGTTACGCCCCTGTTTAGAGGATATTCCTAGTGTCTCCCTCCTCCTGACCCCTGTAGTTACGCCTCTGTTTAGAGGGAATTCCTAGTGTCTCCCTCCTCCTACCCCCTGTAGTTATGCCCCTGTTTAGAGGGAATTCCTAGTGTCTCCCTCCTCATGCCACTTGTAGTTACGCCCCTGTTTAGATGGAATTCCTGGTGTCTCCCTCTTCCTGCCCCTTGTAGTCACGCCCCTGTTTAGAGGGAATTCCTAGTGTCTCCCTCCTCCTGCCCCCTGTAGTTATGCCCCTGTTTAGAGGGAATTCCTAGTGTCTCACTCCTCATGCCCCTGTAGTTACGCCCCCGTTTAGAGAATTCCTAGTGTCTCCCTCCTCCCACCCCTTGTAGTTACGCACCTGTTTAGATGGAATTCCTAGTGTCCCCCTCCTCATGCCGCATGTAGTTACGGCCCTGTTTATATGGAATTTCTAGTGTCTCCCTCCTCCTGCCCCATGTAGTTATGCCCCTGTTTAGAGGGAATTCTTAGTGTCTCCCTCATCCTGCCCCTTGTAGTTACGCCCCCTGTTTAGATGGAATTCCTAGTGTCTCCCTCCTCCCCCTGTCTCCTGTAGTCACGCCCCTGTTTAGATGGAATTCCTAGTGTCTCCTTCCTCCTGCCCCCTCTAGTTACGCCCCTGTTTAGTGGGAATTCCTAGTGTGTCCCTCAAACTGCCCCCTGTAGTTACGCCCCTGTTTAGAGGGAATTCCTAGTGTCTCCCTCTTCCTGCCCCTTGTAGTCACGCCCCTGTTTAGAGGGATTTCCTAGTGTCTCCCTCATCTTGCCCCTTGTAGTTACGCCCCTGTTTAGAGGGAATTCCTAGTGTCTCCCTCCTCCTGCCCCCTGTAGTTACGCCCCTGTTTAGATGGAATTCCTAGTGTCTCCCTCCTCCTGCCCCCTGTAGTTACGCCCCTGTTTAGAGGGAATTCCTAGTGTCTCCCTCCTCCTGCCCCCTGTAGTTACGCCCCTGTTTAGATAGAATTTATAGTGTCTCCCTCCTCCTGCCCCCTGTAGTTACGCCCCTGTTTAAAGGGATTTCCTAGTGTCTCCCTCCTCCTGCCCCCTGTAGTTTCGCCCCTGTTTAGAGGGAATTCCTAGTGTCTCCCTCCTCATGCGCCTTGTAGTTACGCCCCTGTTTAGAGGATATTCCTAGTGTCTCCCTCCTCCTGACCCCTGTAGTTACGCCTCTGTTTAGAGGAAATTCCTAGTGTCTCCCTCCTCCTACCCCCTGTAGTTATGCCCCTGTTTAGAGGGAATTCCTAGTGTCTCCGTCCTCATGCCCCTTGTAGTTACGCCCCTGTTTAGATGGAATTCCTAGTGTCTCCCTCTTCCTGCCCCTTGTAGTCACGCCCCTGTTTAGAGGGAATTCCTAGTGTCTCCCTCCTCCTGCCCCCTGTAGTTATGCCCCTGTTTAGAGGGAATTCCTAGTGTCTCACTCCTCATGCCCCTGTTGTTACGCCCCCGTTTAGAGAATTCCTAGTGTCTCCCTCCTCCCGCCGCTTGTAGTTACGCACCTGTTTAGATGGAATTCCTAGTGTCCCCCTCCTCATGCCTCATGTAGTTACGGCCCTGTTTATATGGAATTTCTAGGGTCTCCCTCCTCCTGCCCCATGTAGTTACGCCCCTGTTTAGAGGGAATTCTTAGTGTCTCCCTCATCCTGCCCCTTGTAGTTACTCCCCCTGTTTAGGTGGAATTCCTAGTGTCTCCCTCCTCCCCCTGCCTCCTGTAGTCACGCCCCTGTTTAGATGGAATTCCTAGTGTCTCCTTCCTCCTGCCCCCTCTAGGTACGCCCCTGTTTAGTGGGAATTCCTAGTGTGTCCCTCAAACTGCCCCCTGTAGTTACGCCCCTGTTTAGAGGGAATTCCTAGTGTCTCCCTCTTCCTGCCCCTTGTAGTCACGCCCCTGTTTAGAGGGAATTCCTAGTGTCTCCCTCCTCCTGCCCCCTGTAGTTACGCCCCTGTTTAGAGGGAATTCCTAGTGTCTCCCTCCTCCTGCCCCTGTAGTTCCACCCCTGTTTAGGGAATTCCTAGTGTCTCCCTCCTCCCGCCCCTTGTAGTTACGCCGCTGTTTAGATGGAATTCCTAGTGTCCCCCTCCTCATGCCTCCTGTAGTTACGCCCCTGTTTATATGGAATTTCTAGTGTCCCCCTCCTCCTGCCCCATGTAGTTACGCCCCCTGTTTAGATGGAATTCCTAGTGTCTCCCTCCTCCTGCCCGCTGTAGTTACGCCCCTGTTTAGAGGGAATTCCTAGTGTCTCCCTCAAACTGCCCCCTGTAGTTACGCCCCTGTTTAGACTGAATTCCTAGTGTCTCCCTCCTCCTGACCCTGTTGTTACGCCTCTGTTTAGAGGGAATTCCTAGTGTCTCCCTCCTCATGCCCCTTGTAGTTACGCCCCTGTTTAGAGGGAATTCCTAGTGTCTCCCTCATCATGCCCCGTGCAGTTACGCCTCTGTTTAGAGGGAATTCCTAGTGTCTCCCTCCTCATGCCCCTTGTAGTTACGCCCCTGTTTAGAGGGAATTCCTAGTGTCTCCCTCCTCCTGACCTCTGTAGTTACGTCCCTGTTTAGAGGGAATTCCTAATGGGTGTCGATGTGTTATTTGAGTCGATAGTCAGAAACAAGCTTAAACTTGAGCTCAAGTGTTTGTTGGAACAAACACATGGTGTTTGGTTAACTTCCGTTTCAATGAAAAGATCATTGATGTCGTCATAATAATAATTTTTTGAAAATGTCAGAATTTTGTTATTATAAAATTATATCAATTCCATCTTCAAAAGACATATAAATTTGGCGTTAGAATATTTACCGTTTGAACTTTCTAATTTGGACTTATGGCTTCAACCATATAATAAGTGGGATGTCCAACATAATGGATGTTCATTTGACACAGAGCACAATGATATATACATGAAATTAGCAATACAAAACATCGCAATGCAATATATAGCGGTAAATTAGATTGAACGTAGGCATCCAAATTATGATTTAATAACAGGGATTATTTTGAGAGCCATAAATATGTGAAGATATTAGAATGTAGGCATATATCTTACAAAGGTCCTAGGGCACCAGGGGTGACTATTGTCTGTTTTTCAGTTGGATGGTAATGGAAAATGATAAATTATTCATAATTATTGTTCAATACCCCCAGGAACATCGATAACTGAAAATGTAATCTTTTTTAACCATGTTACGGGGAAAATAATTGCAATTCCTGCATGCAGGAGAGGGAAATAATTATGCCATCTCACAATCATTAACCTTGGCATTTTCAACTGAGTTTATCCTATATCCAAACACAGTTTGTCGCTTAGATGACAAAGTGACGAATCGGCTAAAATGTTGTTTCAGTGTTAATTATTCTCATCTGTTTACGCTCAGAAAATCATGTGTTTCATTAAATAGTTGAACTTTAGTTTTCATTTTGTTTCAAAGCTGTAAAATTGTGTATTTTCTTTGTACAAGCTTTCAAACTTATTTGTCACGTCGTCGGATAGTAAAATATACGGTGCGTGCTTCATCTCCACACAAAGTGATCGTATTTGACACCCGATTAGTCATTTTCTGAGATACCATTGAATTTTGTGTGCCGCTTCGCGCCAAGAATGATCTTCACGCACACGTTTATATTTTTACCATGCACACACAATTATACATTGTATCCAAAATCGTACCCGCAGTGTGCTACTTTACACGTTGAAAACGTGTTTTTACCGTTGCGTTTTCACGAAGGGACAATCGTCAAAGCGTGTTCACGAAGGGACAATTGGGAAAGTTGCTTTGATTTGAGCGTTTTCTCGAAGGGATCATTGTCTTAAATTATTAATTACATTGTGACTTATCGTCCTGTACTTGAAAAGTTGAAACATTTTGGAAAGTTTGAAATCTGTTATTTCACTTAGGGCACACGATTTATTAGTATGTTTCATCTTGAATGTGACATGATACGTTTAACATATAGGTGATACTTAAAGCTCGATGCTGTGTGTCCAAATTGTCCCTTGGTGAAAACGCAAATTTCTCGTTAGTACCCATTTTACCCTTGGTCAATTAGTGTTATTTAGACACTGTAATTTTGTGGGATTGTAGATTTCAATGAAGTAATTCCAAACGTCTAAAAAAATCACTCGGAAAAAATAATGTTTTTTTTCCCAATTGGCCCTTCGTGAAAACGGTGACGGAATGTACTAGTATGTGCATATCATGTGTATCATATGAATCCCTAAATTGCGTGATGTGTATGTGCGTTGCAACCAAAGATCGGATAGCTAAGCAGGGCGATAATTAGATCTATTATGGGTCTACTTATACACAACACAACGCCAGAATAAAATACTACGCAAACCCATGGTGAACTCCATTCCGAGGACGCTACTAATGAATAATTCATAAACTTCCACTAAACTGATAAATCTGTGTATGCAGGGCTCGTGTGTATTTTTTTTAAAGGTGATACCATAATGCATCACTTACCTATTGTGTTAAATAGTAACATTTCTCTACCAAATCGGTAAAAAAATAAAAACATAAGACCACATAACGGACTGGTAAATGCCACCGTGGTGTCGCCAGTCACGTGCACGGTCTTTTTTCCCTGTGCGTTGTATTCCAAGTTGCATCTTGGGAGGCGAGTAAAGGATAACCATTGCAAAATTATACTATCAAGTGGTTTCGACGCGCATTGGTCAATGCTATGTTTTAGATATATTTCATTGGATTCAGTGTTACCGCATTTTGACATAAATTATGTACACAAAATATGGACAGCATTGAAATAAACATCAATTAACACAACAAATGAAGGGAAACTCTCAAAAGGCTTAAAACCAAACCGTTGTTTGTATATGAAAGTATTTAGTTTCTTCTTTCGAATAGTGAAAGTGCAATATATTTAGTATAACCAATTATGTCATTGTAATAAGGCTTGCTGGCGTATCAAGCTTGCGCTACCTGTCAGCATAATTTGATGCATGAGTTTATCAATGTTTCTTTCCACCGTCAAGTCTCATTGTCGGCGCGGTAATGTTCGTTATCATATAAAACAGGCTAATGGATTCTGCTACAAAGACTACTTACTAATTCATTGCTGCCATGAGGAATTTGACGAGGATAGCAGTGCATCGGGGTTACGGCGTAATTAAACAACACGAGCAAAGTGCTGAATAGAGATTGTTGTGGCAGCCGTTTTATAATTTATTTCTTTATTTTTATTTTATGGGCACTTTAATGTTTTCCTGATGAATTGGTCTTGCGTCAATTTAATGTTATGATGGCAATCACATTGCGCCATGTGTTACAACATAAGTACCTTTCAAAAGAAAATGCCGAAAGTAGGCCCTATATTAATTATATATTTGTTTCTCTTTAGGAATTAGTTGTTTTAGGGAATATTATCGTCGCATTTTTCTCATAGTGACGAATCGGAAAAAGGTGCGTTACGAGTAAATCATGCTTAGTTTTTTGCTTTATTTTTTTCCAAAAAACACATTTCGTTTTATCATCCAAGTGTTAGTAAGTACCTGGTTGGTAATTTACTGTGTTTACTTTGTTTAAAATGTTGATTTTCTATGTGTAACGATGGCTTGAACTTATTCGTCACTATGAAAACAAATTAATGTGGTTGCCTATTCGTCACTTTAGCGCACGCATAGCGTATAGACCTATACTTATTCGTCACTATGTAAAAAACAAAAAAGCTTATTCTCCACCCATGTGTTTGTACATGTTTGTATGTGTACATACTCTATAAGGCCAATATTACCAATAATTATCGACAAGCGAATACACTGCGTAACGATGTAATTACCTTAAGACGTAAATACCTTAGATCCATGGTTTTTCTTTGTCTTACATTGCAAAACAAGCTAAAAACATGATATTTTCTACAGTCTGTAGTCTGTCCGTGGTTATAGCTGGTACCAGCCGTCCGCGCACTGTAATATTGTATGCGTACAAAGATACAGTGGTTACCAACCGGTTAAACGGATTCGTCACTATGAAAAAAACGTATTTGATTTCTTTGCTTATTCGCCGCATATGGGATCTATGTAAGTCTAAAACCAGGCAGAATTATGGTTTAAAACCTTCACAGATGAAATGAGACACTCATAGAACCCCAGAACTGTAAAATCCCAGATTTCACACAAAAAATGCCGATTCGTCAGAGTAGACGTTCAACAGGGCATGGAATCGGTGTCCCATGCCTCAAAACAATTAACAAATCGGCGCTATTACACTCACTGGCCAACAGTATTGCAACATGCTCAAAATAGCACTTTACAAGTAACAGGTGAGATGATCATTTAATCTGATTTCATCGATCGTGTATTACATAATTTCCGAGCAAAAACAGTAAAAAAGTACATTGACTTCAAAACACAGGCACTTTCAAGAAGTCTTAAGTAGTGTAAATAAAATAAAATAAATTATTGTAACACAGTTCTCCAAACTGAACTTTGGGGATGTTGCAATACTTATGGCCAATGAGTATACAAGTGTTGTCTTAGACATAAGTGAACTAAATCAAATGAACATTGATACAAAGAACAACAACTACAACACCGAAATGAAATAATAATTGGGAATTGTATTTTTGTTCTTCGGAAGCTGACTTATCACTTGTGAATGTACTGTGTACGCGCACTGTTTCTTCAGAGATCATCAGCTTGCAGAGGTACATGCGTGCGTAGTACTGTTACATAAGCATACGCCAAAACACGATACTCACTTAAAACCCTTTTACTACTTCAAGGATTCATATCAGTCAAAATGTTGATATACTCGCCAGGGTATATTTATTGCACTCAAAGGTCGAACACTCTCAAGCCTTACGTGTAGTAAGTACATTTTACAGGTCAAAATGAGTTGACTGTTTTTGACTGGTAAAGGCATTGTCTGGTATTGTTGAGGGTCGTCAAAATGACAGTAAAAACAGTCAAAAAATAATGTCCCTGTGTGCACATTTGGGTCATCAGTCAAAACAGGCAGTTGGCTGATTTTGACCACAATAGCTACTTCCCACTAAAGTTCAGCTAACTTAGGAGGGTTAAAGCAAATTAGCCCTTCATAAGTCACATGTTGTATTTTTACCGCTAGAGGGCCACTGTGTGTACAGAGCGGATAATACGATATATTCAATTGTGCAGGTGGAATGAAAAACTAATATACACTATAGGGGAACCCACATAGCTATGGAAAGCTAATGTTCATGTCGGCAGGGATTGGTTCAACCTAGAATCACTGAAATGGATGTTTACCCAGGTACCACTACGCTACCCTGACTACTCACAACTTGCATGAGCTGTTGAGGGCATATGTTTTAAATCTCTGTTCATCTATAGGCCTATGGCAGCGACTTTGTCTTGCGTGCTGGCGTGTTTTGCAGTTGACATGCCCGTGTTTGCAATATCTCCAGCGATCATTGGTTCGCAGAAGAACACACACGCGTAGTATCATAACTCATTGGACGACAAAATAATTGCCTATTATGAAGACACTGGGTGCAAATTACAAACAAAGAATAACTTACCAAACTAACTACTCAAACGTTCTGAGAATGTTTAATCTAAATGTTGGTACATTTTCAATTTGATAAAAAAAGATCATCATAATGATAATTGTAATCCACTATAAATGCTATTTATTTGGTCTGTCTCATTTCTTTAGGCCAGAAACTCCAAGGGTTGATTCTTCATCGAACCTTTGGACCAATGGATCGTGACGTCATAAAATGCGATACTGCTAATGTCAGTAGCGAGGAGTATGAAATTGGTGGTAGCCAGAGGTTTGTGAAGATGGTTGCCGCTCCAGACGTAGTTGGACATGCATGCGCAGTGTATGCACCTGTTGAGTCCTATCTAGTTATTGGGGATTTCAGTGGGAATTGCATCTCTGACCCGGATACATGTGAGTCTCAGAGTGTGACGTGGTCTATTTGGCTTAAGATCAACACGTCATCGGTCTCCACTGGTAAAAAAACGGAGTATTTCCTAAGCTCTGGGGGACATACCAACAAGGCAAGGGGTGTTGCCTTTTTGTATCAAGAAGACATGTTCTGGTATGATGTACGCACCGGAAATAATCATATAACTCATAAATATCGCACCTCTAAGATACCGACAAACGAATGGTTTCATTTGACCTTAACGGTGAATGCCACCAGTGGCACTACACAGTTATTTGTCAATGGTACAATGGTGGCAAGTAATAAAACCATTACTGAGTCTGGAACGGGTTCAGATGGTTGCACTAAGCTGTACATAGGCATTGCCAACAAATGTAATGAGGGGATTTTACCTAGTGAGTATGGTGGGGCTGCTGCGTATAGCGATCTGATGGTGTTTGACGGTCTCCTGAATAACAAACAAATACTCAGTATTCATCAAGGGGATTTCTGGATACAAAACTGAATTTGGATACTTTGGGGGTTATTCTCATAATATTGAAGTGCCACTATTCATCATAATACCATCAACCATAAGGTCAGGTAGGACCAATCGTTTGTACAGGAAACAATAATAATAACTATTGTTATTTTACTTTAAAATTAAGATAGGTTCAGTGTGTAAAGTTTATCAGTAATATTTAATTAATGCATTTTTATTTGTAGTTATTTTTGAGCAATTTGTTTACGGAGTCTTCTGGTTGTCCCCACTCTGTGCGCACAAGACCTCTATCAGTGAAAACAAATCCAATTTCAGAGACTATGGAAATCCGTGTACATAAATAATACATGCAATAGTGTATTGCGTTTGGCGTATTTTTGCAGCTTATGTAGGTATCCGCAGCATGTCTCCAGCAATCCATTGGTAAAGAACATAATAATTTTATTTAATATAAGTTATCTGTGCATCGATCATGTCAGATGTACACGTTTACGCAGTAGCATGATATACACGCATTAATATACACACAACACTCACTTGGCGCCAAAATAGCTATCGTCATGACACTGGTTGCAATTTTACCGCTAGAGGGCTCCAATATATATATAGATAGCACAATGTTAACTTTGTTGTGTAAATAATACTTTTGTAAATTGTAATGTATTGCGACATTGAATTCAATATGTATATTATATATGTCAAGCGACATTCAATTAAATGTGTATAGTGTTCTAATTATTATGTTCTTGAGTTATTTCGTTTACACAATGTAATGATCTCTTTTTGGGAAAAGTGATGGCTCTGAGAAAAGCCGGATGGTTTGTTCTCAACGTTTCGACTAGTCTGCTCTAGTCATCATCATTGTCATCTAGAGCAGACTAGTCGAAACGTTGAGAACAAACCAACCGGCTCCTTTCAGAGCCATAATGTTTTTTCCAAAAAGGATCATTATATGGTGTACCTAAAAGAACTCAAGAACATCTCCACCATGCAAAGCCACAAATCCTACGTTATAATTATAACAAGCAGCTTCATTGAAGGAACAGTATCGTCAAAATCAGAGCAAACTTTCGTCAGAGTATGACTCGGTTTCCTAGTTTTAGATGAGCTCAGTCATTGAGTTCATCTAAAACTAGGACACCAATTCCATGCCTATCATATCAATGTATTTTACTCTAACCAAATCTGGTAGTATCACTAAAAAGTGACAACTCAGGTGGACGAATAGTTAAGAAAAGTGCAATCGTTTAATGCATTCTGGAGATATAACACAAAATTAAAACAATAATAATAATACCATATGGGTCATTGATCCCCCCCCCGCCTCACCCCAAGGCCTAATATGGTTAGGTACAATCGTGTGAAAGTTTCAGATTATTGCACTCTGTCGTTAATGAGAAAGTACTAAATTGCTTTTAAAACAATTTATTATCATGTATAATGTTCTCGAACGTTCAGTCAATAAAATATTATAACTGTGTAAGCAATAAACTATTTAATCTCAGCAATACACTTGTAACCGATTGTTTAATGAATTAGTATCTAGAAAATGAATTATTTGTATTTTGTTGACTGTGGAATATCAGTTTATTGTTTATTGTAGAGAATACAAATTAAAAGTTGACAAAAATAAACAAACATTAACTGTCAACTCATTTAATGTAAACAATTCCCAAAATTGTTAAACTGACTTTTTTGTTTGGAGTACATCCCAAGCACCTTGAAACTCTTAGTTTATTGTCATTTGATTGTATTTTTCACAAATGTTTACTCTACTTGCAAAGCTCCTAGAGATCACGTTGAAATTCTCTTTCACTTTTACTAACTATTCTTTGGCACCATCTTACGCAAAAATCAACCGTTTATTTCGAACATGTCCAATTGAATTACCACTGTTTTGCAAAACATACTAGATTTGTTGATACTATAAGACATTTAATAAGTGTTTTTCGGTTTGTTGTCAACTTTCAAACTCTGAACTAGACAACATTGAGTCATGTGACCACTTCCAATGCATTATGGGAATAAAAGATGGCCGCAATTACATTCAAATTGTATATAAATCAATTCGTTTTGATACAACATTCAGTAATAATGTGACCCCAAATTTTGCTGGTTATAGCGCCCTCTACCGGGATCTATGTGACGTCACAGTGTTGCATGTACTGAAAACAACCGTTATGGCCAATGGATACAAATTAAGGAAGTTATCGGAAAATACTATTTTTTAGCTAAAATTTGGGAAAAAATATGTAGCGCGCCCTTTCGGTGACCTGTGGAAGTTGTTATGACCTTTCGTTAGATCATGCCAAACTGAGCAAACCTTCAAAGTTTCATGAACATCTGCTGAAGAATACAGAAAATACGGAGTGGGACACAATAAACACTCGCCCCCTCACTGTCAGGTCTGAGAACGACAAATGACCGCACGACAAAACTGATTAGTGTATCGAGATCTAAAGATAGGAACTTTCCTGCCGTTCACATGGGTAATGGGTATGGAGATCTCTTCAGATCTTAGTTGGGGGAAACATATCTCTGGTATTGCTAAGTCTGCCGCTATGCGTGTTGGTTGCCTATCTCGTGCTAGGAAATTCATCCCTCCCAGTGCTCTCTTGTATTTATACAAGACTTCCATTCGACCACTTATTGAGTACTGTTCGCACATTTGGGCAGGTGCCCCAGATTGTTATCTTCGGATGTCAGACAAGGTTCAGAGGAGATTATGTTATCTGGTTGGATAGGACTTGGCTGTGCCTCTTGACTCTCTTGGTCACCGTAGAGCAGTTGGTACTGCCTGTCTGTTTTACATATATGTCTTTGGACGCTGCTCCTCGGGTATTTCCAAGCTCGTTCCGCCTTTTAAGATCTCAATGCGTGAAACACGTCAATCGGCATCAGCCCATCGTTACACCCTACAGAGTACACCCTGGCGTACTACCTCCCACGAGAGCACGAGCAACATCAGTGTGGAACTCTCTCCCGGACACTTGTTTTCCTCCAGTGTATAGCCTGCAGACATTCAAGAGCAATGTGAATGTACATCTTAGAGTAGAGTAATCAGCGTCAGGTGATGGAAAAACGTCAGGTGACAGCAAATTTAAACTTTTGAGAGTATTTTTATTTATTTTTTAAAAATTATTCTCCCCCCCCCCCTATAGTTGTAGCCTGCACTTTGAGGGGCATTTAAGAGCCTTGTGTTTTGGCAACCTTTAATAAAACAAAATAAAAAAAATAAAAAATATAGTGTTCATTTGTAGAAAATCCACTGACTATAGAAACTTTGGAGAAATATGAAGTTGCTTCTATTGCTTCATTTAAATGAATTATTTAGTTATTGAACTAAACCATTAGTGTCACTGTTAATATAGCAATACATGAGGGTTAATATTAAATATTAAAATGTCATCAAGAAACACTACGTACATTCAATATATAATTAATATGTTTTATGTGAAAAACACGTGTCATTTCCTCAGTGACTACTGATCAATCATAATCAGCGATAACACACTTGTACATTACACGCAGACCTCCACGCCACGTTTTTTAAACTGCAAAATTGATTTTTTTTTCAGCAAAGGCAGTGCCGTGGAGTTTTCTCATAATTCACATTGGTGACGTGACTTGAGCAGCTTTCAGAATGGCTTTTTTTGTGGGAATGCTCATGCTGGTGTCACTTTTCCTACATGCAAATAATATTGAAGGTAAGTAAGACTTTCAGCTTAGCATGGTGAAAAGGATAAGTTAAGACTGTTTGCGGAGACACCATGTAAAAATTACAATTTGAGTAGTAATTGGTTCTCAAAAGAACCAGTTGGTTACAACTCGAGGTTTCGAGTCCAGCATTCTCCTGAAAACGATCAAACCATACTGATCGAAACGTCGAATTATAACAAAGTGGTTGTTTTTAGAACCACGTACTACTCATAAAGCAATTTTACATGGTGTGACCGCAAACGGTGTTAAGCATTTCAAACATTTACATATATTTGTATTGATGAATTTTGATGTATAAGTCAAGTTTTATGAATAAGTAGTGAAACTGCCGGTATTCTACATTTTCCTACATTCTAAAAACGAAGTGCTGAATATAGCACCTCGAGTGCAGTCACTATACAAGCTCCTAAAAGTGCTAAAATTAGCACCTGAGATGCTATATTCAGCACTTCGTTTTAGAGTGCATATGCAAAGTACACTTGAAGTGCTGAATATAGCACCGCAGGTGCTAATTTTACCACTTTTTAGAAGCTTGTATAGTGACTGCACTAGAGGTGCTATATTCAGCACTTCGTTTTAGAGTGCATATGCAAAGTACACTTGAAGTGCTGAATATAGCACCTCAAGTGCTAATTTTAGCACTTTTTAGGAGCTTGTATAGTGACTGCACTAGAGGTGCTATATTCAGCACTTCGTTATTTAGAGTGTATTGCCCATACACTCTAAAAAACGAAGTGCTGAATAAAGCACCTCAAGTGCAGTCACTATACAAGCTCCTAAAAAGTGCTAAAATTAGCACTTGAAGTTCTACAATTAGCACTTCGAGTGTACTTTGTATATGCACTCTAGAAACGAAGTGCTGAATATAGCACCTCAAGTGCTAATTTTAGCACTTTTTAGGAGCTTGTATAGTGACTGCACTTGAGTTGCTATATTCAGCACTTCGTTTTTTAGAGTGTAGTCAATATTGCATATACGACCAGATGCATTATACTCTGGCAAATATGCACCAAGTTGGGCAACAGTTGTTTTAAAAAGAGTTCGTCAGTGTTCTTTACACGAAAAGAAAAGAAAAATATTCACCTACTTCCATTGAATAAAACACTGTCTGTTCTGAACGATATAATTTGAATTATTGATATTAATTACAATAAAATTATAACTGATACTTTATTTTATTTAATTGAATTTATTTTATTTATTTTGGTAGTTAATTAGTTAACTTTTATTTTATTTATTTTTTATTTTTGGTGTTTTTGTTTAGGTATGATCTGTTCCATTGGAAGAGAACCAGATCCCAACTCGAACAATATATACCGCTGGTTAATTCCAGTTGAGGATCCATGTCAGTGTACCGATATTCAACTCGGTGGTATGAATACCCACACACCATGTAGACACTTCAATGTGACCTACTATGACTCCTTTCTGATCAGCAGCGACCGCAAAGAGATTCGAAAATGGCTGCAATGTGGTAAGTGATTTATGATTTATATAAACACAATATTATTTTGTATTTTTACGCTTTACTTATTCAAATGCATTTAATAATTTCAGGTCTTCTTGATAAATTTGAAACATCAAACCTCCCATGCAGTGTATGTCGAACTGTAGCTTCATAATGGTACAATGATCGTTTGACATTATGCGCGGAAATATTGTTGATTACCCTCAACCGAGGGGCGGACTTGTTAAAATAAAGAGCTCATTCATGATAAGGGGTCTGGGGCATACTTAAGGGCCTTGTATTTATTTATTTATTTAATCAGGGCCAATATGCAAAATGTGTAACTTGGCCATGAAAGTGATGCAGTTGTGAGTAACCTTTTTAATTTCTACATTCAACAAACGATAGTTTAATTATTAATTTATTTATATACACCCACTGGCCAAAAGTATTGCAACATGCTCAAAATAGCACTTTACAGTAACAGGTGAGATGATCATTTAATTCGATTTCATCGATCGTGTATTACATAGCAAGAACAGTAAAAAAAGAACATTGATTTCAAAACAAAGGCAATTTCAAAAAGTCTTAATTAAGTAGTGTAAATAAAATAAAATAAAATAAATTATTGTCACACAGTTCTCCAAACTGAACTTTGGTGTGAATTTCAATGCTTATGGGCAGTGAGTGTATTTATTATTATTATTATTATTATTATTATTATTATTATTATTATTATTATTATTATTATTATTATTATTATTATTATTATTATTATTATTATTATTATTATTATTATTATTATTATTATTATTATTATTATTATTATTATTATTATTATTATTATTATTATTATTATTATTATTATTATTATTATTATTATTAGTATTATTATTATTATTATTATTATTATTATTATTATTAGTAGTAGTAGTAGTATTATTAGTATTATTATTAGTATTATATTTGCTTACTTTTTGGGGGAGGGGTAGGGGGAGGTTTTGTAAAAAGTTTGAAGGGGGGCCATGGACCTCTTTTGGATACATTTGATTTTATTCATAAAAAAATAATTTAAGTGTTTGGGGCATGCATACATGTACACATCCATACAGCACCTATGCTATACAGTGTACATTGTATAGGCCTACCGTATATTATGCATACTACACTTTATTAGAAAATATCATCTGACGATGTTGGAGAAAAGATAAGATACCAAGCTGAATTTTCTTACATATATAGATAGGATACAATATTTTAAGATATACAATTTTCAGTTACATGGGTAGTGACCCACCTGGTCAACCATCCATTAACCCTAACCCGCTAGGTACAATGTATTCTGGCTAGGAACCTTCCTGAATCCTGAAAATTCCATGCCCTTATTTTCAAAATGCACCATGCATTTTCGTTGATCTTTCATATTCAGCACTTATGGCCTGTACTTCTTGCCAGGTAGTAATTTTGCTTCATTTGAAGAGGTGCCAACAGTGCTAATTTTTTCTTAAAAAGTGCCCCTTGGAGGATTTGGGAAGATATGGCGTAGTTAGGGTTACAGAGATGGTTTTGTTTTCTTTTCTTTTTTCATTACTCCCACAGAGGTATGTTGAAAAAAAATCATCAAAATCTGAGTCGGTCACTGACAAATTTTCCCAAAAAATAGGTGATTTGGCGTAGAATAACCCACATATACATTGGAATCTATATTCATGTCCATGTGTTACATTCAACTAATATTACTGTGTAAAAGCTTGCCCCAAATTAAACAGTGTGTCTAGCCTGGGCAACACGAATTTACATTTTCAGTGTATCAAATGCTTATTTTTAAACCATCAAGCCTCGTCAGTCAAATTCAATTAAAAACTGTATTGTCATTCGTCGTGTTATGATCACAACTAATTGGTTTCGCATCACAGAATATAAATTGATTGTTGCCATACATATCAACGACGAGGATGACGGTGCACCATCCATTGCATCCTTATAACCTGACTACTTTGTTGCACAACGTGTTTATTTGTTATTTGGAGATAATTCCCAATGGTTGTTCACAATTGCATTTGCGTCGAGAATCAGGAACAAATTTGTATCAACCATTATCAGATATGTCTTTCCACATACATACATGCATATTCGCCCTGAACTAGGCTAATATAAAAGCCACTCAAGGTACAGGGCTACAATAGAATATAAATATAAGTAAATAGAGTCAGAGGAGCTGAATGTGGGAATTGAGATTCCTCTTGACACAGGATAGATCGTAGGATGAAAGGAAACAATGTTTGTTCCTCTTCAATCCATTGTAAATTGTTTACAGGAATAACACTTCTATTAAATTGCTGTATGAAGTCAAATAACAGTATGGTGTTAAAAATTGCATTTGCGTCGAGAATGATGAACAACTTTATATCAACCATAGACAAATTATATGTCTATCAATATTCCTCTTTAAGGTTTGCTCCTCTTGAATCAATTTTAAATTGTTTACAGGAATAAGACTTCTATGAAATTGCTCTGTAAAGGCTGCCCCCCCCCTCCATTCAAATAACAATATTATGTTATGTTTGGTCAAAATATTAATTAATTGCGCACTTGCACGTCAACAGTATTGTAACCAAACAAATCCAGTCGTTTTTTTTTTTCACATGAAAGTAATTATTTTCCTCTTTCTTCCTTCGAACAGTAATGGCAGTAATTTATCATTAAAGGTTGTATGGCTTGTATCACTAAATAATGCAGGCTGCTGGTGACTCAACCTTGTGCTGCCAACATAATTTGAAGAAAAAAATACAAAGCTTTCGTTCATCATAAAGTCTCTCATATTGGCACGGTTCATTTGAAGAGACTAATTGGTTTTCAAACGGATTAGTTGCTGTCATTAGTCATATGATGTTTAGTATGGGCTACGCGTAATTATCTGTTAAGAGGGAAAATGTGAAGGAGAGAATATTTATTGTTGTTGAACATGCCTTGACCACGGGAACTTGTGCCCCTCCTCCTGCCCCTGTAGTTACGCCCCCTGTCTAGAGGGAATTCCTAGTGTCTCCCACCTCCTGCCCCATGTAGTTACGCCTCTGTTTAGATGGAATTCCTAGTGTCTCCCTCCTCCTGCCCCCTGTAGTTACGCCCCTGTTTAGAGGGAATTCCTAGTGTCTCCCTCCTCCTGCCCCCTGTAGTTACGCCCCTGTTTAGAGGGAATTCTTAGTGTCTCCCTTATCCTGCCCCTTGTAGTTACGCCCCTGTTTAGAGGGAATTCCTAGTGTCTCTCTCCTCCTGCCCCCTGTAGTTACGCCCCTGTTTAGATGGAATTCCTAGTGTCTCCCTCCTCCTGCCCCCTGTAGTTACGCCCCTGTTTAGAGGGAATTCCTAGTGTCTCCCTCCTCCTGCCCCCTGTAGTCACGCCCCTGTTTAGAGAGAATTCCTAGTTTCTCCCTCCTCCTGCCCCCTGTAGTTTCGCCCCTGTTTAGAGGGAATTCCTAGTGTCTCCCTCCTCATGCCCCTTGTAGTTACGCCCCTGTTTAGAGGGAATTCCTAGTGTCTCCCTCCTCCCGCCCCTTGTAGTTACGCCCCTGTTTAGATGGAATTCATAGTGTCCCCCCTCCTCATGCCTCCTGTAGTTACGCCCCTGTTTATGCGGAATTTCTAGTGTCTCCCTCCTCCTGCCCCATGTAGTTACGCCCCCTGTTTAGATGGAATTCCTAGTGTCTCCCTCCTCCTTCCCCCTGTAGTTACGCCCCTGTTTAGAGGGAATTCTTAGTGTCTCCCTCATCCTGCCCCTTGTAGTTACGCCCCCTGTTTAGATGGAATTCCTAGTGTCTCCCTCCTCCTCCTGCCTCCTGTAGGTACGCCCCTGTTTAGATGGAATTCCTAGTGTCTCCCTCCTCCTTCCCCCTGTAGTTACGCCCCTGTTTAGAGGGAATTCTTAGTGTCTCCCGCCTCCTGCCCCTTGTAGTTACGCCCCCTGTTTAGATGGAATTCCTAGTGTCTCCCTCCTCCTCCTGCCTCCTGTAATTACGCCCCTGTTTAGAAGGAATTCCTAGTGTCTCCCTCAAACTGCCCCCTGTAGTTACGCCCCTGTTTAGAGGGAATTCCTAGTGTCTCCCTCCTCCTGACCCTGTAGTTACGCCTCTGTTTAGAGGGAATTCCTAGTGTCTCCCTCCTCCTGCCCCTTGTAGTTACGCCCCTGTTTAGATGGAATTCCTAGTGTCTCCCTCCTCCTCCTGCCTCCTGTAGGTACGCCCCTGTTTAGATGGAATTCCTAGTGTCTCCTTCCTCCTGCCCCCTGTAGTTACGCCCCTGTTTAGAGGGAATTCCTAGTGTCTCCCTCAAACTGCCCCCTGTAGTTACGCCCCTGTTTAGAGGGAATTCCTAGTGTCTCCCTCCTCCTGACCCTGTAGTTACGCCTCTGTTTAGAGGGAATTCCTAGTGTCTCCCTCCTCATGCCCCTTGTAGTTACGCCCCTGTTTAGAGGGAATTCCTAGTGTCTCCCTCATCATGCCCCATGCAGTTACGGAGAGCTAAGCAGGGCGATAATTACATTTATTATAGGACTTCGTATAATACTGAGTGAAGGTGCACGCAGCAACCTCGAACACAATCCCAGAATAAAAGACCACTCAAGCTCATGGTGAACTCCATTCCGAGGATGCTACTAATGAATAATTCATAAACCTCCAGCAAAAATGATAAATATATGTATGCAGATTGTAAGCAGGGCTCGTGTATATTAAAACAAAAGTGATACCATAATACATCACTTACATATTGTGTTAAATATTAACATTTCTCTACCAAATCGGTAAACAAAATTAAATACCACATAACAGACTGGTAAATGCCACCGTAGTGTCGCCAGTCACGTGCACGGTCTTTTTTCCCCGTGCGTTGTATTCCAAGTTGCATCTTGGGAGACGAGTAAAGGATAACCATTGCAAAATTATAATATCAAGCCGTTTCGACGCGCATTGGTCAATGCTATGTTTTAGATATATTTCATTGGATTCAGTGTTACCGCAATTTGACATAAATTATGTACACAAAATATGCAAGGGCAGCATTGAAATAAACATCAATTAACCCCAAAAAATGAAGGGAAACTCGCAAAAGGCTTAAAACCAAACCGTTGTTTGTATATGAAAGTATTTAGTTTCTTCTTTCGAACAGTGAAAGTGTAATATATTTGGTATTACAATTATGTCATTGTAACAAGGCTTGCTGGCGTATCAAGCTTGCGCTACCTGTCAGCATAATTTGATACATGAGTTCATCAAATGTTTCTTTCCACCGTCAAGTCTCATTGTTGGCGCGGTAATGTTCGTTATCATATAAAACAGGCTAATGGATTCTGCTACAAAGACTACTTACTGATTCATTGCTGCCATGAGGAATTTGACGAGGATAACAGTGCATCGGGGTTACGGCGTAATTAAACAACACGAGCAAAGTGCTGAATAGAGATTGTTGTGGCAGCCGTTTTATAATTTATTTCTTTATTTTTATTTTTATTTTATGGGCCCTTTAATGTTTTCGTGATGAATTGGTCTTGCGTCAATTTAATGTTATGATGGCAATCACATTGCGCCATGTGTTACAACATAAGTACCTTTCAAAAGAAAATGCCGAAAGTAGGCCCTATATTAATTATATATTTGTTTCTCTTTAGGAATTAGTTGTTTTAGGGAATATTATCGTCGCATTTTTATCATAGTGACGAATCGGAAAAAGGTGCGTTACGACTAAATCATGCTTTAAATCGGATACATTTTCGCTGTTATTTGTTTGCTTTATTTTTCCAAAAAACACATTTCGTTTTATAATCCAAGTGTTAGTAAGTACCTGGTTGGTAATTTACTGTGTTTACTTTGTTTAAAATGTTGATTTTCTATGTGTAACGATGGCTTGAACTTATTCGTCACTATGAAAACAAATTAATGTGGTTGCCTATTCGTTACTTATAAAGCGCAAAATACATATGTATATGATCTAATGCGCTGTACAAAATAATACTATCTTACAATACTTGAAAATATTAAAATATTAAAATATAAAAATAACTAAAATTAAAATATATAACTAAAGAAAAAGAAACTATAGAAACTATAAAAACTACAAAACAAAATTATAATAAATAAACAAAAAAAAAATATAAAAAAATACATATATTAGTAAGACTATTTATATTAGTAAGACTATTTTTCATATGCTTCTCTAAAAAGATATGTTTTAAGAGACGACTTAAATTTAATAAAATTGTTCTCAGCCCTGAGGCTAGCTGGTAGGCCATTCCACAGGGCTGGGGCAGCAGCGGCAAATGCTCGGTCTCCTGTCGTCTTAGCAGTTCTTATCCCCGGTGGAGCAAGCAAACATTCATTGCTAGAACGTAGATTATACACAGTCCGTCTTTTAAGAGATATAAGTTCATTAATATAAAACGGGGCACTGCCATAAAAAGCTTTAAAAGTTATTATAATAATCTTAAAAATTATCCTAAATTTAACCGGCAACCAGTGTAACTGGTACATTGTCGGAGTAATACGGGAAAAGCGCGGGGTATTAGACACTAACCTAGCAGCCGCATTCTGAACGCGTTGAAGCTTATTAAGCTGCGTAGCCGGTAAACCATATAGTATACTATTACAGTAGTCTAAACGCCCTATTACTAAAGAATGAACAAGTGTGCGCGTAGAATCTTGAGAAAGATACTTCCTAATACGCCGTATATTATATAGGTAGTAAAAAGCTAACTTACATATTTTAGTGACATGAACATTAAAATTCATATTTGAGTCGAGCCAGACCCCGAGATTTCTAGCCTCATTTACAGGAGTGATACTGGCATTACCAACTAACAATTTATCAATGGTAACTTTACTCAGTTGTTGCCGAGTTCCTATAATCAAGAATTCTGTCTTTTTCTCATTCAACTTAAACTTGTCTGTGACCATCCATGCTCTAACAGCCTTAATACATTGTTCCATCGCCTTCAATGCCTCACTTTCACACGTTGTGTCATCCGGCCTGAATGACAAATATAGCTGAGTGTCATCAGCGTATGCGTGGGCATGTGGTAGAAAGTTCTTTATTACTGTAAATAACTTGCTGGCATATATCGAGAACAACAGCGGGCCTAAACAGGACCCTTGAGGAACACCAAAGGGCAGATAAAGACTATCTGAGAACCCTCCACTGACTGACACACGCTGAGACCGACCAGACAAGTATAACGAAATCCATTCGAGGACAGATCCCGTGACTCCGAACGTTGTCTCAAGGCGACGCAGCAGGATGGTATGGTCCACGGTGTCAAACGCCGCACTCAAGTCAAGCAGAACTAACAGCGTCACATGCTTTCAATTCATGTTGAAGAGAATATCATTGACAACTCGTAGCAGTGCCGTCTCTGTACTATGGGCTTTCCTATATGCCGACTGCAATATAGGAAATAAATCGTTGCCAGTCACGTCGTTGTATAGCTGATCAAAAACCGCTTTTTCTGTAACTTTAGAGACAAACTGCAAATTGCTGACGGGGCGCAAGTTCTTATAGGCTAAATCCTTAGCACCCTTCTTCAATAATGGTATAGACCTATACTTATTCGTCACTATGTAAAAAACTAAAAAGCTTATTCTCCACCCATGTGTTTGTACATGTCTGTATGTGTACATACTCTATAAGGCCAATATTATCAATAATTATCGACAAGCGAATACACTGCGTAACGATGTAATTACCTTAAGACTTAAATACCTTAGATCCATGGTTTTTCTTTGTCTTACACTGCAAAACAAGCTAAAAATATGATATTTTCTACAGTCTGTAGTCTGTCAGTGGTTATAGCTGGTACCAGCCGTCCACGCACTGTAATATTGTATGTGTACAAACAGGCGCGTAGCCAGCCCTGTCGGTCCGGGGGGGGCAAAATTAAGATGACCGTCCCGATTTCATGGTTTAAATTTAATTGCGAAATACTGAATAATATTGAATCAAAACAATCGATATATTGTACAAACATGATCATCTGTGATTTATTGTTCTTTCCTTGGATCTATACTGTCTGAACTGTTGCTATTAATTTCTACACTGTCATGACTGTGATGAACTTATTAATCGTATGTGTAATGTATATATATATGTATACACACCGTTTACAACACACATTACACTGAAAGTTATTCGTGTACATGTCGTATAAAAACCTTTAATAAAATGTTGTAAGACAAGTTGTAAATACGTTCTGCACGTAACCCGAGTACATACTGGTTCATTGTATTGATTCAAATTGTATTGATTGTAAATTTAGACTCAGATCTATGACTATGAGTGCAATGTTAAATGCCTTTCTTTGAACGAAACCTGACCGCTGTCATTCATACATGTGGGCGTGGTATTGTGGTTACTTACACTGCATACAATATACATAACGTATGATGAGATCAATTTGGCGGCCAGTTTGAAGTACATGTACGTTCTTCCTGGAAGTTGTGAAGTAATGCAATGCTATACTGTATATTCAACAGTGTCAACAGACAAAACAATTTAATTTCACGGCAACTTAATTTAGCGAATTGACATTTCTTCACTTTTTGGAGGCAATTTAATTTCACTAATTTACATCCTCTTGCTATATAAAACCATAACAAATATTATATTTGGCAACAATTTAATTTAGCGAATTGGGCCTCCTAGCGAAATTAAATTGCTAGCGAAATTAACTTGTTTTACAGTATTTGATAAAGTGATTTCCGGGACAAAAACCGGGTATAAAAACTTCAGATCTAACTTCCCTTCCTCAATCCTCCCTCTCCCGTCTCCCTTTATCAATTATTCACTCCCTTTACCATTCCCTAAATCATCCTTTCCTCCCTCCCTAAATCTGCCTGCCTCTGCATCCTTCGTCCCAGGTCCGTCCTTCCCGCCCTTTCCGCCAAATCACCATACTCACTTAAAACCCTTTTACTACTTCAAGGATTCATATCAGTCAAAATGTTGATATACTTGCCAGGGTATATTTATTGCACTCAAAAGTCGAACACTGTCAAACCTTACGTGTAGTAAGTACATTTTACAGGTCGAAATGAGTTGACTGTTTTTGACTGGTAAAGGCATTGTCTGGTATTGTTGACGGTCGTCAAAATGACAGTAAAAACAGTCCAAAATGCCCCTGTGTGCACATTTGGGTCAACAGTCAAAACAGGCAGTTGAGTGATCAAAATAGCTACTTCCCACTAAAGTTCAGCTAACTTAGGAGGGTTAAAGCAAATGTGCCCTTCATTAAGTCACATGTTGTATTTTTCCCGCTAGAGGGCCACTATGTGTATAGATCGGATAATACGATATGTTCAATTGTACAGGTGGAATGAAAAACTAATATACACTGTAGGGTAATCCACATAACTATGAAAAGCTGATGTTCATGTCGGCTGGTGGGATTGGTTCCGGATGAAACTTCAACCTAGAATCACTGAAATGGATGTTTACCCATGTACCACTACGCAACCCTGACTACTCACAACTTGCATGAGCTGTTGAGGGCATATGTTTTAAATCTCTGTTCATCTATAGGCCTATGGCAGCGACTTTGTGTTGTGTGCTGGCGTGTTTTGCAGTTGACGCGTGTGTGTTTGCAATATCTCCAACAATCATTGGTTCGCAGAAGAACCGTATTAGCTATCATGAAGACACTGGGTGAAATTTCAGAACTACATGCTTACAAACTACAAACAAAGAATAACTTACCAAACTAACTACTCAAACGTTCTGAGAATGTTCAATCTAAATGTTGGTACATTTTCAATTTGATAAAAAATATCATCATAATGATAATTGGAATCCACTATAAATGGTATTTATTTGGTCTGTCTCATTGCTTTAGGTCAGAAACTCCAAGGGTTGATTCTTCATCGAACCTTTGGACCAATGGATCGTGACGTCAGAGAGTGCGATACTGCTAATGTCAGTAGCGAGGAGTATGAAATTGGTGGTGACCAGAGCTTGGTGAAGATGGTTCCCGCTCCAGACGTAGTTGGACACGCATGCACAGTGTATGCACCTATTGAGTCCTATCTGGTTATTGGGAATTTCAGTGGGAATTGTATCTCTGACCCGGGTAGATGTGAGTCTCAGAGTGTGACGTGGTCTCTTTGGCTGAAGATCAACACGTCATCAGACTTCACTGGTACAAAAGCGGGGTATTTCCTAAGCTCTGGAGGACATACAAAGAACGCAAGGGGTGTTGCCTTTTGGTATCAACAAAACATGTTCTGGTATGATGTACGCACCGAAAATAAACATACAACTCATAAATATAACACCTCTAAGATACAGACAAACGAATGGTTTCATTTGACCTTAACGGTGAATGCCACCAGTGGCACTACACAGTTATTTGTCAATGGTACAATTCTGGCAAGTGATGGTGAAACCATTAATGAGTCTGGAACGGATTCAGATGGTTGCACTAAGCTGTACATAGGCATGAATAACCCATGCGAGAACACTGATAAGTTTTCACCTCAGGAGTATGGTGGGGCTGCTGCATATAGCGATCTGATGGTGTTTGACGGTCTCCTGAATCAACAACAAATACACAGTATTTATCAGGGGAATTTCTGGATACAAAATTGAATTTGGATACTTTGGGGATTATTCTGATAATATCAAAGTGCCACTATTCATCATAATACCATCAACCATAAGGTCAGGTAGAAGCAATCGTTTGTACAGGAAAACAACAATGATAATTATTGAAAATAAGATAAGTTCTTTGTGTAGAATTAATCAGTAATATTTAATTAATGTATTTTAATTGTATTTATTTTTTTATCAATTTGTTTCCGGAGTGTTTAGTTGTTCCATCTTCTGGTTTCCCCACTCAGAGGAGGTGCACACAAGACCTCTATCGGTGAAAACAAATCCAATTTCCGAGTCTATGGAAATCCGTGTTCATAAATAATACATGCCCAGCGTCAGTAAAAACCTTTCCCTGCAGGTAATAGTTAACGCTAACAAGTGATATGATGATTCCACTTGAGTGAGACTGATCTATGTTATATTGACTGGATAGAGGGTCGGCTCAAAAGTCCTCTCAACTCACTCACACAAAGGAATATACAATTAATATTTATTGTTACTGGGTTAACTATTGGAGAAACAAAATAAGACATCAATCAGATTAGATATAATCAAGAAGTAGAATAAGACGAGCAAACTAAGTGATTTTAAATTATCTAATTTTGGCCTGAAATATTGTATGACTGTATATATTTATGCATATTTCAAATACAAATGTTGTTATCCATTTTATGTTGGGTATTATTTTGATGATTAACATTATGGAATGCAACAACTGGTCCAAGGTATTTTCCATGATTTGTTGACACCATTGGCAAAAACTAGTCATCGCCATAATAAAGTGTAAACTCTCTTCAATGCTAATTGTCCTTATTTCTTTAGGATATCTACAATGTAAGCTGTTGTAAATGATGCTCAAATAATTTCTAAATTTATAACATCAATTATCAATACATATATATATATATGTATGAAAAGCTGCTCAGAGAAAACATCACCAAGAACTACCAAACCACCAACATGACGACTCTTAACAACATCAACGCCGAGGCACAAACCATCGCTGCAGAACTCGAAATAGACGACTGAATGGAGACCATGGCAATGAAACAAGCATTCATAACCCTCAAAGACCACAAGGACAACTTCGAAAACAACCTACCGTGCCGACTCATCAACCCCGCAAAGAGCGAAACAGGAATTGTCAGCAAACAAATCTTGGACAGAATCAACAACGCCGTAAGAGCTGCCATAGCGGTCAACCAGTGGAGGAACTCGACGTCAGTGATAGAGTGGTTCAAGAACATCAAGGAAAAGGACAAGCACACATTCATCAGTTTTGACATTGTTGATTTCTACCCCTCCATATCGGAAAGCCTGCTGAGAAAAAGCCATAGCCTTCGCTAAAAACACGCTCACATCTCCCAACAAGACACCAAGATCATCATGCACGCCAGGAAGTCTCTACTATTCGACAAAGGCACGCCATGGAGGAAAAAGGCAACAATGACCTCTTCGACGTAACAATGGGCAGCTACGACGGGGCTGAGGTATGCGAGTTGGTAGGCCTCTACATCCTGGACACCTTATCAAAACGGTATGGGAAAGAAGGAATTGGACTCTACAGGGACGACGGCTTGGCAGTCTTCAAAAACATCACCGGCAGCAGAGCCGACCGAATCAGGAAGGACATAACAAAGTTATTCAAGGAACTCGGCCTAAGCATCACAATCGACGGTAACCTAAAGATCACGAACTTTCTCGACATCACCTTCAATCTGAGCAACGGCAAGCACTACCCCTTCCGGAAACCAAACGACCGACCCATGTACATCCACAAGCAGTCTAACCACCCGCCTAACACCATCAATAACCTACCCGCCTCTATCAGCCGACGCATATCGGGCATCTCGCACGATGAAGACATCTTCAAGAAAGCCTCCCGAGCTTACGAGGACGCACTAAGATCCAGCGGATACACGGAAGGCCTCACCTACATCGATAGCCAACCTACTAAGGAAAAACGGAACAGGCAGCGCAACGTCATCTGGTTCAACCCTCCATTCAGCAAAAACGTGACAACAAACATTGGCGGTATATTCCTGAAACTCATCGGCAAGCACTTCCCGAGGAACTCCAAACTGAACAAGATATTCAACAGGAACACGGTCAAGATCAGTTACAGCTGCATGCCCAACATCGCCAGTATCATCAAGGCACACAACAAACAAGTCTCATCGAACGACAAAGGGACCGACCGTAAGGACTGCAACTGCCGCAAGAAAGACCTATGCCCTCTACAAGGAAAGTGCAAGGCCAGCAACATCATCTACAATGCCGAAGTTAAGCAACCAAACAACTCTCATCTGTACATAGGTCTCACCGCGCCTCCATTCAAGCTAAGATACGGCAACCACACACAGTCTTTCAGGCATGAGAAGTACCAGAACAGCACGGAACTCTCCAAGCACATTTGGCAATTGAAAAGTAACAAGAAACCATTCACCATCAACTGGTCGGTAGCCTGTAGATCTCAAGCATACAACAGTGAATCGAAACGGTGCAACCTTTGCCTCACAGAGAAGCTCTCCATCATAAACGCCGACAAGAGGATACTCCTGAACAAACGACCCGAACTCATATCAAAATGCCGCCATGAAAACAAGTTCTACCTCTGCAACTTCAAAAGCGATGACACGTGACGAGGAACAGTACCGCGTCAACAAACCACAAATTGCCAACAAACAAGCTTACACACAAGGCCCGCAAACAATAGGTAATTACCACGCATCATTGAGCGAGTAACCTGTACGTGCGCGTGTAGGCCTATATATATATATATAGGAGTAATCACTTGGTGACTATCAGTTGTCTGATGATCGCATAACGCGTGAAACTCGGAGTTACAACTACCAGCGTTCCACTAGTTTTACTACAAGTATATATATTGTAATGCTAAGTAGGCCTAATTATATGTATTGAATTGTCAAATTATATTATTTTTAACATGCAGGTACAATAACTGTATTATACAATACCTAGATGTTTACAAGTTTGTTGTTTGTCATAGGAAATATCGATATTACTTATACCCTTTTACTGTAAAAGGGAAAAAAGTACAACATTGGTAACAACCTGATAACGCAAATAACCCGTTATTATCCAAAAGCTAACTTGATGTCAAGTTGGTAAATGTTCCAATCATCATAAACAAATAATGATGCACGTCATTTAAAAAATTAAAATTGAAAAAAGTGAAATGCTGAATTATCAAGTTGCCATCCGGAAATATTTTCTAAAATATAAAAACAGAATGAAAGGAAATCGTTTTTATTGTTTTCTCAGATAAAGGAGCATCTGTTATGACTAAACACTCGAGTTTATACTACTGCGATCCTTCGATGACAGTGACCTAACAACAATCATGTAGTCTTAACAGCTCATGTACGCTGCACATTACCCACATGAAGACGGTGTGCCAGTCTGCCATAACCCAGTCCACGGCATTGTACTCAAAATGTGCACACGCACTACGAGCACAGTAACGAGTTTTACTACCCTGCCGTAGGACATCATGGGATTACGCACTCTATGCGGGAAGGTACTTCATAGAACTAGACGCGATCTTAAACTAGACGTGGGTGAATTCGCTATATGCGTCCAGCACAAAAGAGAATACAAGGGTGTCACTTCGTGAAATTCAACACAAGCTTTGTTGACAGTTTGCGTATTCACGAACTGATACATGTTTGCTCGTTCAGCGAATACTTTACTATTAAAACGTGAAAGGGGCGAAAACAAAATGCAATCGTTCAAAAGCGTGTAAAAGGGAGAAAGCGTGTTTCAAAATAGAAAACTTCCCACGCCGTTTTCTTCAAATGTTAATTTTATCCTGTGGGTAGTTGAGTGCCACTTCCTATGCCGTGTGCCGTCTTCACAAACACTCGATGTTAACATATTAGGCTTATTCATCATCTAGAAATATGAAATAATAAGTATGGTTTATATTTAGAAATGTTCACAGATGTGCAATTGCACGGAAATAATCACAAATTGAATACATGTCTCGTTTATTAATCAATTATGATTTGTAACGTCATTGGTTTTAATTGATGTTTAAATGATTAACTTCTCTCTGCCTTTGTTTGATTTGGTCAGTCACTATGGGTGCAGGTGTTTTGATTATAACGAACAATTGAACAAAAATACCTCTGAAGTATATGAACAATCCATTGTTCGGTGATGGCGATTGTCTTCCCGCATCAAATAGAAGATCCACTCCAAATACATTATCTACACCATCAGGGCCGCTGAAACACATACCGTGACCCAGGCTTAGTGACGTATCCCAGTCACAATTATCATCATCCAACTGAAGAGACTTCACACCATGTTCATCGCGGTATTGGAATGAGTCTTGATCTCTTATAGGATTCTTACCTGAAAAGAGAAATGCACGAACTAAAATACGGTTCTCTATTGTATTTATAAAATGGGATAACAGGGCCAATGCAAATGTTTCTACGAGCTAAGGACGCCTCATGACGTTCATTTAGTTTCAAATTTGAATGTGTTTGAATGTATTTATAACAAAACAATTGTGACTTTCAATTTGTTAATTGTCAATAAAATATGCAAATGGGGTTTGTCTGTATTAGAAAAAAAAGTGGAATACAGTTTGTCTGCTGTGAAAAGAAAAAAAGGGAAGGATTATGGGAGAATTTTTTTATGACAGTACCTTCCTCCATAAATATTTGGGTCAGGGTATGTCAACCGTCCACAAGGGATCGCCGCCCATGCCACGAGTGTCTGTGCTGCTGGTTGCGTGCACAATGACAACCAATCATCCAGCTGTTAGATACAGCCATATACACAGTCTGAGTTATCGATTATAAGTTTAATCTTTACCTACCACTGACATTGTTAGGGTTCCACACATTTCCATTCAATATCTGTACCTCTATGTGATCGTGTAAAGCGTCCCATACAGCGTGAGCGACATTGTTGCTAGGATCAAACGTCCACCTTTAAGACAAAACATTTTATTGCGGAACTAAATATGACTTGATTATTGTGTTTTGTCATGAAGTCATGAAAAACCAATTAGGCTCATATTTACTGACTTGAAGTGACATTCATGGTTCACTAGCCTTTCGCTGATGTGGAGGTTTCAAAGTTTCATGGTTGCCATGGCAACTGTTTATTCGACTTATTTTCCGCATTTTCGTGGTACACAGACATTTATTGTTATTGTCATAGTCTGGGAACCAATATGACCACCATTACGTGATAATAATATATCCTTTATTCATACTGAGCAACAATATGCTGATAACAACTCAAACTATTTAAAGCCCATAGTTATATGCTATTGAGTAGTCTAGAAAAGCATAAATGGTCGCAGCTTACTTTTTTTAAAGTAAATGCATGTTCACTATTTTCTCGTTAACGACACAATGGCGTTAACTGTAACTGATAATTATGTGATGTACATGCGTACCAATTTGGATGAAACTGGGAAATGCTATATTTTACTGAAATGGAGAGGGCACTTCAATGCACTTCATGGTGTTTAAATTAACGTTCGAATACAAGGCTGTGTTATTACAACATAATTGCAAAACTCAATTCATTCCAATGGGCCTAGCATATCAGCTGTAATGAAATACTAATTACATCTAGCCACGATGGATAAAATTATTTTGAAATGTTTGCCGTCTTTGAAATTACCAAATATTTCATTCAATCAGTTTACCTGTACACCGTTTCTGCCGAGTCTATCGCCAGTATCTCAGCACTGTTTTCTTGAAGAAAATCCGGTAAACGACTAAAACAGTAGTCAGAATTTACATCACAGTCGCCATAATTGTCTGAAAAATTTTATAAAAGGATTGAACTTTAAAAAGCCACACCAAGAACATTTGCCGTTAACACACAAGTTTACCAAGGTTTTCTGCTCCGTGCAGTTTGACCTGTTGAGGGCGCACAAATCTATAAAAAAAAATGGCACTAACAAGTGCGATGAATTCACTCGTGGATAAACAAATATTGTAGGACAAAGCCTAATTGACTTTACTATCAACGGTTATATTATATAATCTTGTTTTTGTTTAAGAAAATAAAGTTTGATATCGTTCTCATGAAGGTTAATTTCGAAAAATATGGCCAAGAAGTTGCACGGTAACGGGTCTAAAACGTATTCCGTTTGCACTAAGGTTCGCTTTGCTAACTGTTCCTTTGTGAAAACGCAAATGTCGATTTTCTGAAATGTTCCATTATAGCGTACGTGCACAACAGAATATATGAGCAGCACTTTATTTATTTATTTATTTAATTTATTTTATTTTGTATTATCCTTTTCCTCACTGGTCACGATATGCTAAACAACACGCTATTATTTGTTGTACTCACGAAAACACTTTTGATCTGATGTGTTGGACAAAATATGTTTAAAATGTTTTTTCGAAAGGACCATTTTATTAAAAAATCCATTAGCCGTAATGAATTGTTCTATGGCATAAGTTTGAAATATGTACAGATACATGTACACACAATGTATCAATATACTATAATAATTATAAATTGATGAAATTCTTGCGTCGAGGAATAAACAATTTATACGATTTTTCCTATACACCGACGTATGTATGAAACACTGTATACTCAGTGCTTACTGCGTGTCTGTGAAAATAATCGTATAAAAATAATAGTAATTTCATAAAAAGAAAGCAACTTAACTCTTGATTTTCTGGTAACTTGTTTTTAAATTGTCCCTTTGTGAAAATGGTGAGGGTATTTTCAGCACCATTTAGCGGTACTTTAGTGTAGTAATAGTAGAATCCTTGCTGATATTATGATCATTTGCCATAAAGAGTTTCCATGTATATATTTACCCTGCAGTACATCGGTGACTGTTGTTGGCCATCCGCTGTTTGCCTTGTACCACCAGAACAGTCTCCATCTAGCATTGTCTTTATTAATCACAGGGTAGGCCACTGACCAAAACAAATTAGACCGAATCATAAATGTCTAAAGCCTTTATATTTGTTAAATATTCAGAAATACAAAATATATAAAAACATACCTATAATGAAAAGTTATGTTTTCCATAATGATGTTTCTTCTTCATCATATTTCTTCAACTTTTTGTCAGAACACATTTTTGTCATAAAATCTACAGTTAAAATGAGAATGTAATAAGTCCGTACGTGTAAAAATATAAAATGTTAACAAACCTGTAGTCTTCACTTCTGTTGTAGGTGCTTCACTAGTCGTTACTTCAGTCGTCACAGGCGTGGTGCTTTCTTCAGCAGTCGTCATTTCTGTAGTCTGCATTTCTGTTGTAGATGCTTCGGTCGTTGATGGTTCGGTTACAAACAAATACAATTAAATCGTAAATACCTAAAACCCTATGTTTTCAAATATACCGCTATCATCAATTGTTTGTTCTTGTCTTGTCATAATTTAAAAAAATCACTGAAGCGTGACCGGTTCCGCTACTGTGGGCTAAAGTAGTAGAAGCCCTACAAATCCCGAATGAAATGATTTGCAGACTTGTAACTTGATACAAACATTTATTATGATATGTAGATTTACCTAAAATTCTTTTTTTTTAATAAAAACAAAATAAAAAAATAGGTTCCAGTTTAATGGGCTAAAATAATGGAAATGTAAAAAACATAATAACTCCCAAATGGAATGGCGTACAGACCTGCAAGTTTTACACAAACATTTCTACCACAGTGTAGATATATCTAAAATTTAAATCTACACCCATCACAACTTCTAAATTTCCCCTAATATTTTTTAGAATATCTCAACAAGTATTGCATGAATTTTAAAAATTCAAAAAGTAAATGACAGAATGACATGTTCTACACAGCTCGTAATGAAATGGTTGAAATTCAATCATGCATGCACAATTGACAGTGATGTGAATGAAAATTCAGCTGAAAAAAGGGGTGCAGTACACAGCATTGCTTCAAGGGCATGTTACACATGTAGTTTTCTGTAAGAACTCAGTTATGGAGAATAATGGAGGACCAATTCCATATTAAACTCTTGCTCTACCCTTCTAAAACAATGGACATGCATGTTGCATGTTGCTCTTTGAATATTCTTTTCTTATTATGAAACAGCCATCAATACCATTGTTGAGATATTCTAAATAATAGTAGGGGGAACTTAGAAGTTGTGATGGTTGTATATAAACTTAAGTGGTTCCGGTATTATCGGCTGAAACAATGGAAAATGTAAATCCCTCTAAATACCGAACGAAATGATTTACAGACTTGTAACTTGGTACAAACATTTTTATGGAATCACAAAGTCACAGGTTCCGGTTTAATGAGCTAACACAATCAAAATATAAAACAAACAAAAAACACAATAACTCCTTAATAGAAATGTGTACAGACTATCAATTGGATTTACTAATACACGATAAGGAAGCTCCAGTGGTGAATGCGTCTGACTGCATTCAGCGGAAATCTTCTGTAAAACAATGTTTCCATTGTGAGCGGCCTCTAGAGGGCGCTGATACCATAATTAATTATCTTGTTTGGTGCGTCTTCCGCCGACAGACAGGTTCAGTGGAACATGTCACAATAAGCCTCATCGGAATTGTGTGCACAATGAATTATGGGAGTCGGTTTTGGGAAAACAGTTGTAAACAAACGTACAGGTTTATGCACAAAGTCAAGGGATGATAAATGCGGTCGATCAGAAACTTTACGTCTTTTTTTTACGTATTATAGCAATATTTTTGAAGAAAAAAAAGAAAGAATTGGTTAAATTACATACAAAACATTTGTATAATTAAGGAAAGAATCATTTTTATTCCCAGAAACCACGCAAAACGGAGGATTTCTCAGCTGATTTCTGGAGTGACAGTTATATTCTAATTTGCTCGTCGCACTGTACTTTTTAGTCAAACTCGATCACTACTAACGGCCGAGAAGTTTCGGACCTTATTTCTTTTAGAAATATTCTCCCTATCGACAAAAAATATATATATTGCATATAAATTAAAGGATGGTAATAAGTAGAAAACAGTACCTTGTGTCACTTGCTTTTTTGATAATCAATTGTTATTATTTTTTGTAATTAGCGGTAGGAACAATAATTTATTTTCGTTTGACAAAAGCTATCATTAAAACAATATTAATCCCGAGGGGATTTCAGATCACTTCAGATCACTTATTCACTTATTGTTATTATATAAATCATAAATCACTTACCACATTTCAGCCATTTTCGAATCTCTTTGGGGTCGGTGCTGATCAGAAAGGAGTCATAGTAGGACACACTGAAGTGTCTACATGGTGTGTGAGTATTCATACCACCTGGTTGTATCTGGGTACACTGACATGGATCCTCAACTGGAATTAACCAGCGGTATATATTGTTGGAGTTGGGATCTGGTTCTCTTCCTATAGAGCAGATCATACCTAAACAAAAAATAATAAAAATAAACACAAAGTTTGACAAAAAATTGTGATTCATAAAATAAACTCTATATATTTCATAATCAGTTTGATAAATGGTACAGTTGTGATTAATGGAACAATAAGCCGCACAAATCCAGATGTAATTATAACGAGCAGACCAAACAATGCTATTTCAAAATATGTTTGATAAATTTCACAATTGTGATTAATGAAATAATAAGCCTAATCTAGATGTAATTATACTATACAGAACACACAAGTCTAGTTCAATAGGTTGGTTTTAGTGGCAAATGTGTTGTGTTAGGAATAAGTAGTTAATATGTGGCATTAACAGAATATTCCATTTTCTGACTAGGAGAGACTGCAGAGTGGACAATAGTGGATTTACTATTCATTTGCTATTGACGAAACATAAAGTAGAGCTTACCTTCAGTAGTATTCGCATGTAGAAAAAGCGACAGAATTGCCAGCATTCCCACATAAAAGGCCATTCTGAAAGCGGTTCAAGTCACCAGTGTAGACCGTGAGTCGACTCCAAGGCACTGGCTGTTGCAAGTTATCAACGTTGTAGATTACACTGCAATCGAGTGTATATACACACAGGATCTTGAGTAATCACAATTTATTCGGGTGTCCACACAAGGCACAATATTGCTGGTCAAAAACCAGTACAGAGTCAGTAAATAAAAATTCCTCTCAGAAACTACACAAAATGTCTAGATGTATATCTACTCAGTATGAGCTCCAACCCAATACTGACTAAGATCTATTTCATTTCTCAATATCAAAGGCCCCTCCGTGTGGCCGAATTTGATTGGTTACTTATCATGACGTAATTGCCGTATCTAACGCAATGATAGCCAGCGCGCAGCGTGTATGCGCATGCACGTACTATATGGAAGACTTCAAGAACACTTGGATCAATATATATTTAATCAAAAACCCTTTGTTGTCGTATTTCATTTAAGTGTGAAATATACGGAAGCGTTAAAGGTGCAATATCGTCACGATCAGAGCAGACTTCCAATACAGCATGAAATCAGTGTCCTAGTTTAAGATGAACACAGTGACTGAAAATTACTGGCTCATTTATGCAACGGCAACGGTAATATGACCTTATAATGCGGGGGTATTATTTTAAAATAAGCACTCCAGTTCCATACCCTGTTGATCAGCACATTATTGTGACATAGCATAACTCACTCCATCCACTCGGTAAAAAACGCAAAGTTTAGTCATAAGAACACTTATCAAAGATGGCCGCCAAAACATTCAAAAAGGTAATCCTACTTTAAAGGGTTAATATGGCCAGACTATATGTTTACCAACAACAAGCATGGTATCATCTTAAAGCAGAAGCTTTGTGCTTTCAATGATACCTTGGGTTACATTGCAGTGTCACGCATCATTGAGCACCACTGTCTTGAAATTGTGGTGCACAATTGCAGTTGGTTCACTTTTCTGCTGAACAAAATCGACACAGAAAATTACTGACTCATTTATGCAACACCAACAGTAATATGACTTGATAATGCGGGGGTATTATTTTAAAATAAGCACTCCGATTCCATGCCCTATTGATCAGCACATTATTGTGACATAGCATAACTCGCTCCATCCACTCGGTAAAAAAAGCAACAAACGGTTGTATATATTAAAAGATGGATGATGTACATTTCATAACATGCGTGTACTTTGATATCAGCAACCGGAGTGGTACCATTACAATAGGTGTCTAAACTATAGTGGTCAAAGGCAAACATTTGGTAAGTTGTCAAACATTAGAATGAATACTAACAATGTAAATATATTTTCACTAGTATCACAACAACATGCTGAAACTTTCACGAGACTGTTTTCCATTATTATATATTGATTATTACATAGTATCATGTTTGTCGAGTAAGAACTGACAAGACCCAGACATTTTAGTTAATAACAGAATTTTGATGGTTAACCATTTTTATAGACTCCAAATATATCCAAACAAAATGGATCCCTAATCATCCTTGGGGAAAATCGTTTTTAATTAAGAATATTAGGAATAAAAATGGCCGCCTGCAAGTGCACAATATACATGAAAAGGAATGTATTTCAGACACCTAAATTTAAAAACACAAATATGCAGGGAAACAACCCAAAACAGTATGTATAAATGGCGTTACAAATGCAGTAGATAATAACTCAACATTAAGACCAAAAAATATGATTTTAATAAAGAGCCAAAAACGGGCGATAAATGGAGGTTGGTGGAAGATGTCCTCCTTACTGATTATTCCAATAATTGATGCCAATGGTTGTCCCGGTAAATTAGGCTGTACGACTGATAAATAAGAGTGCAATCCCATTCAATTGCACTTCATGTATGTTGCCTTGTTTTACTCAAATAGCATTGTATACAAAAACAAAGAAAGAAAGAAAGAATAAACAAAAAAATAAAAAAAAATAAAATAACAAACAATAAATTAAAAAAACAATGAGATGTCCACTTCTCAAGTAGTTGACTAATTTGACCATATTCAGTCAGAATATAAAAATGGTTGAGAGACACTTTCTTTCAAATACTCGTGCAGCAATAACAGAGCTTTCATGTTTCAATTAAAGCAATCGTCAGTTGCGACAGGTTGATTCAAAGAAATCGTGTCGTCTCTTGTCTTAACATTGGATAAGCAAATTGTGTTTTGCATATTGGCTGTAGTTTGTGCCGGCGCGTTAGGAAGCATTGAGGGTACAGGATTCTAGTCCAGAATGTTAAGTTAGATAAAATGTCACTGAAAGTAAACATAGGTTGGCTTTAGATTAAAGTAAAAACCTTTATCATTTTTCCGAGTGGAGGTTTTGCATTGTAGGTTTATAGAGATCACATCGCTCCGCTAAGACTATATTTCGACTAATTTGGTTTGGTTGAGCATTCACATTGGACATTAATAGTGTACAAATGTATGTTTTGTTCCAATTGGCCAAACAAAAACTGACGCGATACATCTTTAAAAAGAAAAAAAAGTGAATAACAATTATGCACTCGTTTCTCTCTAGTATAGGGGAAACCATCACAGCAGAAATACGGTGTCTAATTGATTGGTTTACGGTCAACTCACTCGCTACGTGCCTTTTAATGAGTTGTAGCTAGTGCGCCTATTGTTAAATTGACGAGACTGTCGCCGGCGAAATTGATGCATTTCTTTTGTGTTTTTTCTTTCCCTAAAATAGGGGCAATTTTCTAATTTACCTACACTTGCAATACACTGCCTGAATCACCTTGTTGAAATGAGCTATGTGTTTATTAAGGGTATGGAAATAATGGCGACAGTCTAAATTATATATTTGACTATTTCAAAAAAATATATTTATTATTTTTGTTTATATCACATCTTATCCACATTTTCAAGATGCTCATTTGAAAAAAATAATAAATAAATAAACGCCCTTGATATGATGCACATGAATTAGCTTTTGTGTCTAGACCTAGTATAGTTTGGTGTGACAGCATTTTTTTTTTCAGACCTAGGGGAGGGGGAGGGGCTTATTGTTCCCCCTTCTCCATGTTTTCTGTGTAACAGTTCTTCAGCCGATTTAGGCTCACCCACCAATCCACACACCCACCCACCCAGCCTATGGACTATCCCCCTGTCCAACACCTGGGGGATATATCCCCCACCCCCCCGGGATTTACACCCGTGGCTAATACGACTTAATCATTTGGGGTATTATTTTCAGTCACTGAGTTAATCTAAAACCAACATTCTGATTCCATGCCCTGTTGATCTTGACGATATTGCCCCTTTAATTTGTTTCCACGGCATTTCCATGATCGTCACTCAAGGGCATCTTATTTGCGCATGCCCGCTAGATGTATTTTACATATAAATTTCAATTTAATCTATAACGTTGATGCCAGTGCTGTGGAGTCGACTGAAGGTCTACATTGGTGACTTGAACAGCTTTCACAATGGCCTTTTTTGTAGGAATGCTCACAGTTCTGTCGCTTTTTCTACATGCGAATAATTCGGAAGGTAAACTCGATAGTTTCATTGTTTTCCTTAATTAGTTTAATGCATAGAAGTGCTTCGTCTATCTTCCACAGTCAGTCTTGTGCATACCAGCGAATACGCGACAGTTGATAACTTAAATACAACAAGTTATGTTAAAAAGAAATAATATTGTTAATATTTCCTTTTAACATAACTTGATGTATTTGTGTTTTAAGTATACATTAATGCCACATGCTAACTAATTATTCCTAAGACAAAAATATTTGCTCTGTATGGTGTTGTTTGCTCTGTAATTGCATTTGGATAAGTATGGCTTATTATTTCATTAATCAAAATTGTAACATTTTGTCAAACTTTGTTTTTTATTTATTTATTTTAAGTATGATCTGCTCTATAGGAAGAGAACCAGATCCCAGCTCAAACAATAAATACCGCTGGTTAATTCCAGTTGAGGATCCATGTCAGTGTACCGAGATTCAACCAGGTGGTATGAATACTCACACACCATGTAGACACTTCAATGTGACCTACTATGACTCCTTTCTGATCAGCAGCGACCCCAAGGAGATTCGAAAATGGCTGCAATGTGGTAGTAATTTCTGATTTATGTTATCACAATTATAGGTGTAACGCGTGCATCGATTATCGTGATACAAAACTGCCACGATACGCATCACGATGCTAAAGCGTGTATTGCGATACTGATGATTTTTGGATCCTTAAAAAAATTCAGGCATCGGTGAATCGTTACACCTCTATTTGAAACAGACTGTATGTGTATGCATACCCCAAACACTTTGTTTTAAATATAACTTTCAAACACACACAATCAAGGGCTGATCTAGAACCCTCCCCAAAATGGGGAGGGGCGGACCTGCGAGCAGGAATATATATTTGTTTTATTTAAAACAAATATTATTTGTATGCACTCCCTTATGCAATATCAGCATTTTCACATTTGCAGTTGTGAGTAGTACCCTTTTTTTTCTTTTTTTCCCCACCAATTAGACGACTATTTATTTATTGATTTATTGATTATTATTATTATTTCAGTTCTTTTAAGGGGAGGACGTGAACTCAACTTTATTATTATTTTTCTTTTTATTTGTTGTGGGTGGCGCTTTTATAAAAAAATAATAAATAAAAATAAGCATTTTCAGATTGCATTTTAGCTCATGATCCAGTTGTGAATAGTAACCTCTTTAATTTTCACAGAGGACTATTTATTTATTTATTTATTTATTTATTTATTTATTTATTTATTTATGGTGCAGTAAACTTTGGAGCATCTTCAAGACTAGCATCTTCAAGACTATCATCCACTTTGACCATCAGTAACTCTTGGTTTATATAACTTAAGTGGCTGTTTTGAACAAATTATATATTCGTTTTTTTTAATAGATTGATGCATTTAGGAATAACATTTATGCATGCTACAGTGAAACTCATCTAAGGCTGCAAAATTATTATCGAGAGAGGTGTGGTAATGAAACTATGGATCTCACAATATCTAATTAAATTTTACTTGAAGTTCTTTTCGGCCATTCAAGGCCAATCTACAATTATTACACTAATGCAGTGTATTAACCAGCTGATTACATTTTGGGAATCTGTATTACAGTTAAACTAATTCAATTAGGCTTGAGAGTCATACACGTTGTAATTGTTGAATTTTAAATATCCCCCTTGAATCTTGAGTATTAGGCATCACAGCATGTGTAGGGGGACTCTTACATGGCAGAACACCCTGTTATTGTTAAACTTCATCTAACCATGAAAGAATAAAGATACTAAACTTAATTTGCTTACATACATAAATTGGAAACAATTGATCAAGATGATGGTGATGGTGAAAAAGTGTTTTGCGTATATGCATACATACATAACCTGTGTATTATGTAATGTGTATTATATCAAATATCCCATTATTTAAAACAAAAATCATCTGGCTATGAAAGCTAAGAAAACTGAATTTTCGTACATGCATAGATAGGATAATTTTAAGATGTAAAAGTTTCAGTTACATGGGTAGTGGTCCAGCTGGTCGACCATGCATTAGAAGATTTTTATTTTTTATTTTTTTATTTTTTTATTATTATTATTTTGTTTGGTCTGCGAACCGATCTTTAGACCCCAGCCAAACCTCCACTGAAAGTATAATTGTTAATAAAAATAAAATATCAAAGCATTCTGACCACTCGTGAGGGCACCAGAAAGGCCCAAAAAGTGGCAAAAAGTCACTTATGTTGGCTCAAGTGTGAGTTTTGAAATAACTTAACAAGGAGATGTTATATACTCCTTTTGATAGCATATTGTATCAGATTGCTTACAATTACCAATTTGAAGTAAAAATTAAAAAAACATTTTCAGCCATTTCGTCCCTAATTTGCCATAGTGACCAATCCCGAATTAAGTTGGCATAGTGACCAATGCGGTATTGGCCACTTTGCCAAAGTACAAAAATGACCAGTTACAGCATTCGTCATTTGAATGCATGCTCTATCTCCAAAACTATAAGGAATACATGCACGTGGATTAGATACAATGATAGGTCTCTTACTGAATGTACTAATTGGCGGGAAAACTTAAATTGAAAAAAGTCAGATTGGTCACTATCATGGCAAATTATGAACGAAGTGTGAGTTTAGAAAGACCCCTAATTTAACAAGGAGATGTTATATACTCCTTTTGATAGCAGATTATAGCAGATTGCTTGCAATTACCAGTTTGAAGTAAAACAACAAAAAACAAAAACAAACAAACAAACAAAAAAATCACAAAATTTCTAGATATAGTCCTCTGAAAGTGATAACAAAAATTCACCGACACAACTTTGAGGGAGAAAAGGGGCGTGGCTACATTTTTCAGGAGCACAGAAACGACTTGGAATTGGGATCCGAGCAAAATTTAGTCATGTGTTCATTACTCCAAAAGAGAAATCAGAAAAAAAAATATAAGCAAAATCTAAAAAAAAAAAAAAAAAAATTCAAAAACAACAAAATTGTAATCGGTCACTTCTATCTCAAAGTGTACATTTTCAATATCTTCAAAAGGTTCACCAAGTCCTACAGACTCTACGTACCACACGCACACCTTGGCTTCGTCCAAGTGCCAAAGGAATGACCAACATCTCTGCCAACCATGGGAACTGGAGGAAGCCTATCAGGTGGGTCATTTAGGCAACATACCCACTGACACCGGTTTCTGGTATTCAGTGCCTGAAAGTCAGGTTGAGTTGAATTCGAGCGGGCTGACCTACTTTGATCTACCAGGGCCACTCATCACGGTGGAGATCTACGGTAAGGACGACCTTCTTGAGATGTCGGCTGCTTGGTCTGCCCTGGGAACTCATCTCTGTACCCTGGCTGAGTTGAAAGAGGCATACTTTGATATCGTCAACCATATGCAACTTGGCTGTACTTCTCAATACCCAATCGCGATGTTCAACTTCTCAATGATGGGTGTGGCGGCTACACAGGTGAAGAGTGTTACGAAGGCGTCGTGCCAAACACACCAAGACCAGATGTTACCACTCGTGTAAGCTGCTGTCCAGTTTTGAACGTGGTGACCTCAGCTGGCATCTGCTGCCCCGGAAATCCCGGTCTGATAAACCCTCGGTACCCCATCATCACGACGGAGAGCTACGCTTTGAATGACCGTGTTGAGATGGAGGCTGGTTGCTCACTCCTGGATGCTCATCTCTGTATCCTGGCTGAGTTGAAATAAGTATACTTGATGGGTTATCGTCAACCATCATTGAATACTTGGTATTACTTCTCACTACCCAACCGCGATGCTGAATTGTTCATTGACGGGTGTAGCGTCTACATAGGTGACGAGTGTTACGAAGGCGTCGTGGCAAACACCCCAAGACCACCCTCTACTGGTCTTGTATTTTGCTGCCCAGTGACATCTCAATGAGTTTGCTGAGCTGCCTAGAGGCACCAAAGACCACATGTAATAAGTGTGGTATTACTGCATTGGTTTAAAAAGAAATAAATACTAGGAGTAGATCTAGAAGGAGTGTCTATGGATAGCCCAAAGGGAATAACAATAACTAAACAAATAGAACACAGATTAATTTGTCAATAATAAATTAATTATTTAATTTTATATTCGGTTGTTTATTTATTCGATTATTCGGTTGTTCGAGAATTTGTTTACTCGTTTAACTCAATGTTTGTTTGTTCGTTTGCTTGGATGTTTGTTTGTGTGTTTACTTGTTTAATTTAAATTCATTTGATGTTTTTGTTTGTTGGTTTGTTTGTTAGTTTGTTTGTGTCATTGTCCATCTGTGTCTTAGTCTTCTTTTCTGTTGTTCTTCTAATGGTCCCTAGACCTTGTTAGTTGCCCACCCTGGTGGGCCATGACCAATACCTGGCGGCTTATGAGTCCACACCTTAATTACTTTTGATTGATAGTTTACCATCACAAATGTCATGGTTGTTTTGCTTGGTCTTTGGATTGAATGTTTTGTTTACTATTTCATACATTATTATTACTTTTTTATTTGTTTCTAAATTTGTAATTACTTTCTGTACATATGTTTTTTTTTCTCTTGACAATAAAGTAATCACTTGGAAAGTCAAACAAAAGTTGTACTTCTTTTCTCCATTTATTCATTTCTTTTTGAAGTGAAGTTCGAGTTATAATATCAACTAGTATCGCTAATTTGTTTACTCGTTTAATTTAATTTCCTTTGAATGTTTGTTTGTTCGTTTGCTGGGATGTTTGTTTGTTCGTTTTATATTGTTCATTTGTGTCTAAGTTTCTTTATTTTTTCGTTTCTTCTTTACTTCGTTTGTTTGTTTGTTTGTATCTGCGTTTGATCTTACTTGCTGAAGTTCAAGTTATAATATCAACTATTACGGGTAAAAATCAACGGTTAATACCTTCTCGATCGACGATCGAGCGTTCAGTAGAATTGTTTCAACAAATAGATCTATACAATTATATCGCACGCAAGTGTATATCTATATTTTACATCATATGTAAAAGTTAACAACAAATACAGTATCATGAACAAATGATAAACTGGGGAACCAATGTAATAATGTATTCGATTTTGTATTTTGTGATCATCAATGTAAACAATTTTTCTATCATGCATGAAAGAAGCAGTTACGGTAGGCTTACCCACTCGTGTCATAGCTACTTTAAATAAAAACCCGTTGTATATGCAAATGCTGGGTGACTGCCAATAAATTAAACGACAATATTTCGTGATATTTTGTTTTCCAGTTGACTGACCACCGCGGCAGTTCACTGTATCAATATCACTTGTATACACGAGATAGTTATAATTACGATATGCCGTGAAAAGGAAACAGTGATAATGTAAGTTAATGAGGACCACACCGATATCTTGAATGCGTAACTTATTCCCCCATAAGGCATGACAGTGGACAATATAACTGAAAAGCACAATGAGACCACTACAGACAATATCACATCTGTTGGATAAAACTGCTCAAACTAAAGTTATAAACTATACCGAGAAGGAACACATGCCTTCCCCAATGATTTGACCAAACGAACACCCAAGAACAATGCCTCCGGACAAACCAGGTCGTAAATTAATTAGACCATGATAATACTTTGGCAGCACTTCTAAACAAGTTCTGGCCAATCCAGCCACTCTGTCTAGTGGTAATAAATGATTTGAAGCTCAATTCTGGCTTCAAATTAATTAAAACCATTCTTCGGACAATTATTTGTTGAAACTGTAAATTGTATTAATTTTAGCAGGAATTATAATTACAATACTTTGAACCCTGATAGTCCACTTCGTTAAGGGCTGTTTCATACTTCAGCGAGGCGACGAACAGACGGCCAGGGTAGGACTAAATTGCGCCAAAACTAAAGTGTCCATTATTTTGAAGGCAAATTGCACCCCGATATGTTTTCGGACCCGCATATGTCAATGGAAGCGTTTCTAAACATTTATGACGTCATCAAAATACCGATTTGTGATTGGACCGCTGATAATTCACGCTTTATAGCCTCAGTTGCGTTTTGACTTGTTTTAAATTACACTAAACGAGTGTATGTTTTACGGCTGTAAATTATTTAAGAATAAAATTATCGTTAAATATGTTTGTAATTTAAATCCATTAAACACTATTAGTAATGTTTGTAAAAATGTTTCTAAAATGTCCTTACTTTCTATGAATCAACATATCCATTAAACCAACCCAGTGTCAGTTTAATATGTGTCATTATCCGAGAAAAGAATGAAAATGCATTCCGATGTTTCGTATGCATTCGTATGTTAATTTGTTTTTGGACATTATTTCATTATATCACTAATTTGATAGCACATGAACAAAAATATGTTATCTCTTAGGGATGTTTGATACCATGATCAATTTAATACCATGATCAATTTAACACAGTTCATGTAAAACTGTGATCATTTTTTTTTTGGGTGCAAATTTACCATTAATTCAGGAGCTTACTGACGGAATATTACAAAAATAGCTACAAAATCACAGGTCGCAGGTGGTCGCAGCTAATTTTGGTATCAACGTGTTGCTGAAAGGTTAAGCTTCAAGGAAAAAGCTATATTTTGTAAAAATGTTTACCAAATTCCTCGGGTTTTTGGTGATGAAATCAAAAAGCTAATTTACAATCGACTTAATTTTGATAAAAATACAGACCATGACTTCTCTTTGTTTACGTAGCGGAAACCACGTGGGAATAATTAAATCCTGTCAGTTCACTGCGAGCTTTGCTTTGAATGTAGCCTGTCGGTTCTGTAATAATTTAGAAATTGTATTTAAAAATTTAGTGTGTAATTATTTAGGTATTCTTCAATATTAAAAAATAAATAAAAACAAAAAAAAATAAAAATGAACTGAATTGATTTGAACAATTCAAGTACGACATAGCTTGGGACAGAACGTACAGTCTCCGGTTTCTGGTCTCCGTGCGCGTCACCTTAGACCCGCTTATCATTTTTTATGTATTTATTTATATTTGTGTGTGTGTGTGTGGGGGGGGGGGGAGCTATAAAACAATTGCATCCTAAATTACTGAATCTAATGGAAATTTGCAGTGCTCTGGTTATAATGGGAATTTCGTTCTGGTTCCAATAACTGCGTATACATAGATGTATCACCTATTTCACTGGTTAGCAAAAAAAAAGAAACGCATCACCTCAGTCATGCGATCTGTTGGCCACCCAGGAATGTAAGAAAAACCGACACAACAAGAGTCGCCCTAGTCCGTACATTACACCCAAGACAACCTAAACTGACATCTATCCTGATTAAACACAAACATATCCTTCACTCTTCTATTTGAAATAGTAATACATTGCACCTCTCAAAAACAAAATCAGCACATCGGATGAAAAAAATAAGTAAGTTAAATATCATAATTCGGACAACTATTTTGCGATACAGAAAGTACCAAAAGTAATGAGTAAAAACTAAAACATTTATAACTTCTTCAACTAGGACTTGTCCAATGCTTGTTTTCATTTCATAGATAGGCCCCAGTTAATGTGTAATTGGGCCTCAAAACATTATATCAAATTCATCAACAGAGGGCGTTTGCTTGCAGCTAAATATTATGTATATATTACCACGAATTTGAGATACGGGTGTTACGGATTGCACTAAGGCGTGCGGATCCATTATGGCCCATTGAGCAATATTCTTAAACTATTGGCCCAAACTATTCATTTAGCTTGCTTCATTCGTTTACAATGGTTCTGCTTGGAACAGCTTCTGGAAGCAGACAAAAGAAGTGATAACTGGCAGTCCTAATACCTACACATCAGCTACTGTAGTCTGGAACATCCACTATTAATCCTTCACTAATCCTCCCTACACAATAGGCAGTAATCCCTTAATTAATAGCCCTTTTGTCTGACCCAGGAGGGCCAGTTTAGCTGGGTGCATTCAAGCATTGACAAAACTCTCTTCTCAATCATTCGACCATTGAATCGACTTTCAATAGTTTAACTATTGCTCAATGAGCCCTAATGCGACTGCTTACCTAACTGCCTTTTTATACAGTAAGGATTGAGCATTATCTTATAATTATCAGCTAATTCAAAAAGGTACTTCCACTGAGGAAGTCGAGTGACATGGTATCCTAGTGGTTTCAATGTACGTGATACCGAGATAGAGACAACTTAAAACAAAATCATTCAAATTAAACAAAAAATCATTCAAAAGCAAAGTGTTTCTGCGTAATTGTAATGCACGGCTGCAGAAGTTTTTTTGTAGAACTTGTAGCTTTGCATGGTGAGGAGGATAAGTAAGAGTAATTGCGGTGACACCATGTGAAATGCTCAATTGAGTAGTAATTAGTTCTGAAAAGAACTGGAGGTACAACTCGACGTTTCGCTCAGTATGCTCAGATTGTCCTCAGGAGAATGCCGGACTCTGGAAAATGCATTTTAACGTTGTGCATTCTCTTTCTGGTCATTTTGTAGTTAGGGTGGCAACATGGTGCTGTGTGGCTTCATCAACACTGTGTTTACACGCATTCACGAAATTATTTTATTTTTTATTATACACCTTTCTGTTAAGCAAACCAAGGATTCCTCAAAAGCCCATACAGCACAAATCAGCTTTCTGATTTTCTTCAAATTCAACTGTCCTGGAAATGTAATAGATGCCTAGATGCATAATGCATGTTGAAGCATACTCTGTTTTGTATCAGTTTTTAATAAACGGCCCTCTCACATAATAAAAAAACAAACCTTCCTGATGTCGCCTTTTTGTCCCCAGTGAATCAAACATAACTTCTTGACGTCTCGGTCTCGATCTGAGACACAAACATCTGGACCTTCTCGGACCTAAAACTGTGGTCAAAGCGCCTTCCAGATGTTTATATCTTGTTGCACTTTACATTCTTACCGAAGATTAATAAATAAAAACTCGTGTCAGATAGGGTTGGAAGGGGAGATCATATCCTCCATGGATCCAAGGTATGGCTTATAACTTCACCTAGTAACGATTGTTTTGTTTGTTTAAAACATAATTATCTTATTCAGTATCGTTGGCGACAGATAGTGCCATCCAATAAATAAGTAAACATTCCATTTTGTTTCATTTATTGATTTCACAGGTAGAAAAAACAAATAAACACAAGATTACATTAAATTAACAGAAACAGAAACAAAGGTAGCACCCCTATAGGATTATTTAAAAAAAGTAAACTAAATTACTGATGCTACCACTAAGGAAGTAAACAAACATTGAATCACACACAGAACGATAAACAACATGGCTTTAGGCACACTTTGAGATTTAAAAACAATATTAAAATAAAAATATACTTTTTAAGTTTATACTACACAGTTTGAGTTAGGGCATCTCCTAGGCCAGAGACTAATAAATGTTTTCTTAGTGAATTAATAAATAAAGATAAATAGTAAATAGCTGTGTCTTTAACATCTGCTGGTAGCACTTCCCATAATCTTGGAAATGTATATACAAAAATATATAAATAAAGAAAATGATGAGCAGCATGGGACCTTGCCATTTGATGAGAAAACTTAACAACTTCAGTGTGTCTACGATTAACATTTAAGTCATTGTTGACTTCACACGTAAGTTCACGTTGAAAGTCTTCAAATTATACGAACTAAGTTGAAAACAAGCCAACTGTACGCCTTATTTTTCTTCAGTGATATTACAAAATTAAACTGTTTGACTAATTCGTTATACAATTTAATAGTAAGCATTCTCAAGAGGAACAAGCACTTAGACATAATATGTAATAGACATTTAAAAACGTATTGTATAAAAAGGTCCAGTGAAATGCAATTCTAATTAGATACATATTTTAGAAAACATCTATGCTTCTGGACAGTTTGAATAAAATCACATCTATTTATAAACCTCCTTCGTAACAGTTAAATTGTGGTTGAGGAAGCAATTATGTGACATCACTTATATTACGGGTAGAAAGCGCTATGACCAACTCTCCAAATATACGCCTTTGATTGAGAGTGAGCGATACTGCCCTCAATCAGTATATTTTAACGGGTGGGGGGATCGATAAGCTCGTGTGACGTTATCAAGAAGATATATTTGTGTTTGATGTCAATATGATTCATACAGCGTTCGCTGGAGGATGGTATAGTGTTTTGGTGCAAGCATCATTCGTAAACATCCTCATCATCTCACATCATCACCTGTGGTTTCACTTTTCAAGTTTCAAAGTAATCATTCACCACAAAAGAGATGTTTCGTGTTCTCTTTTTGGTGGTCATTCATTGCCTGATGGCCGAGACTGTCAGGTCCTGTCAAAATGCGGCCGTTGGTATCTCGCGTAGCCTGCATTTCAGTGGTAGGGCCGACCTGTTCCTGCAGGGGCATGGATACCGCAACTTGACGGGAATTTCGATGGCCAGATGCGGCATGTTGTGTCTATCTAATACACGCTGTTTCTCGTTCAACTACTCGGACCGGGACAAGCTTTGTGAGCTGAACGGGGCTTCAGCATCGCAGTTCCCACAGGCTCTCGTTGAGAAGAATGACACCTACTATTACGAACCAGAGAAGGTATTTGTTTTTCTTTTTGTAATTCGTTTGTAAATATACGTTCCTTCTTTTGAGCAGTATGTCCATCTATGCTATGAAACGATGTCCAATTGCAGCCAAAATTTCCGTCGCTATTGGTATTCTTCCACACTGTATTTGAATTCGACCTATGAACACTTTAAATTACCTGAATTCTCAAGGCTCTTTAATGCAATGTTACTTTTTTTTAATGCAAATCGTCCCACACAAGGCCAATGGCCACTCCAAGGTGGGGGCTACTAAGTCATTGAGTTGTTACAACGACTGCACACTGGAGAAACCAGCCCCTCGCACCGAAACAAGACAAGTTAATAACCAGCCTCTACACGGTGCGAATAGGACTGGGAGGGGTAACTAGTCAAGAACAAGGCAGTTGTTAAACTGCCTCTGCCCCTATAAGCAATTATGGTTAAGTGTCTTGCTCAAGCACAATTGTCACGGTCGGGATTCGAACCCACATTTTGCTGCTAACACCAGAACTTGAGTCCGATAAGCTAGACTGGGGCAACTAACTGTTTATAGATTATCCAATTACCCCAAACATTGCCTGGTTCAGCAGCAAGGGGAACAAAATGTACCAATAATTATTCCCAATAATTATGTCACTGATATCCACAGACAGCCGGTCTTTACCGGCCATTAATAATAATAATCAAACACAACAACCAACTCTGCCCTCACAGGTACCCATTTACTCTGGAGAGAAGCAATTATGGTAAAGTGTCTTGCTCGAGGACACAAGCACCACGTTCGCGGTCTGGAGTCGAACCCACATTCTGACGATTCAGCCATCAGAACGCAAATCCGATGCACTAAACCGCTCGACCATGGCACTCCACAATACATTAATACATTAATACATCCCAATTTGATTCGTCTAATTGTCTATCAGTTTGTGAATTCAGAATAAACGGTACCAGAGTCATAGCACTCACCGACTCACTCACCGACTCACTCAGTTTGTGAGTTCATAATAAACGGTACCAGGGCAATAGCACTCGCTCACTCACTCAAGCACTCAAGCACTCAAGCACTCAGGCACTCAGGCACTCAGGCACTCAGGCACTCAGGCACTCAGGCACTCAGGCACTCAGGCACTCAGGCACTCAGGCACTCACTTACTTTAGCCAATTTGCCATCTGGATTTAGCGGCATATACAAAACTTAAAAACTGAACATCTTCAAAATCGCTGGACAAGGGGTGGTTACTTTTGATGCGGCTAAGTGAACAATCCGTCCCTAATTTGCCATAGTGACCAATCCGACCTTTTTCAATTTTAAGTTTTCCCGCCCTTTCACAAAGTTCACCATGATTGGGACAGCGTGAAAGTTATACAGTTAAAAGGCACCCGAGGGAAAATGATCACACCAACAAAATGACGCAGAGGAACATAATTTTTTTTTTTTTTTATAATATAATTTAATTATTACTAACAATAAACTTACAATAAACATAACATCAATTAAATGTAATACAACTCGAGTAAATTTAGAAAAATTATAAATTCGAACCCAGTTGTTGATCGTTGTGTAGTTGGCTAGTTGAGCGTGTGGCGGTGATACTGGACAGAGACCCTTGGCGTGCCTCGGCGGATGACGTCAGGTCCCCGAGACGGGTTTGCCTCTAATCGCCGTCGTGCCTCTCCACGTCCCAACCAGACCCCAAAGCCCAGAAAATTAATTTTAAAAAATTTACCTGAAAGGTTTTGGCGACTTAGCAGTTTGGCCCCAGTCTCGGTAATCACAACTCGGATGTCCTCCAAACCATCGGCTAACAGAGCCGATATACACACAAAAAACAACGGCTGATCAGACCGGCATTAGTGGAGCTCAGATCCGTACCCCCAGGGTGGGGTCGTAGGCAGAGGCCTCAGTGCCTAAAGTCATCGAGCCGGTGGTCAAGCTGCAAAGTGTCTCCCAAACCCCTTTACTTTTCTTTATATACCACACCAATAATGAATATTCATTTATCCCATAAATTTGAATAAATATCGATCTAGATTGTGTGTGTGCAATCATGTTGGGAAACCTTTGCCAAATAAGGAAACTAAATTCACAACAGATTCTTAAGGTCCGTATATACAATGCAAAAGTATAGCATTAAAAAACCAACTCAATAAATAACCAAATATTCAGCAAAGTTTAATTTTAATTTTGAATGACCGCCTGACACAGCACAGAGGCGTGATGGTAGACGGGCTACAGTGGAAGTACAATGGTGGAAAATGATCTTCAACCTGATTGAAATTGAACACAATTCAGTACTTGATTGTCACATCTGCAAACTACGGTACCTTCAATTAAGGCTTTGTAATTTTCATTAAACACTACTGCAGTAACACCACTACAGAGAATTAAAAAAAATATTGAACTATTCAATCAGGAAGAGAAATCACTGTAATGTATACTTCGACTTGGTTGTGCCATGGCAGAACAGACCGGGTCTAGCGCTTTAGACTTACGTTCTGGTGGCTGAGTCGTCAGAATATGGCTTCGAATTCCGGCCGTGACCGTCGTACTTGTGCCCTTGAGCAAGACACCGTACTTGGTTCTCTTCACCCAGGAGTAAAACTGGGTACTTATGAGGGTAGAGATATTGAGCTTATACGACCGGCTCTAAATAAATATGTATGAAAGCTATACTGTTTTATTGCATTTTTGCATTATTATGAGTTCTTTATACTTCTGTTTGTAAAGGTCAGATAAATTTTCCAAAGAAATCATAAAACAGATATTGTTGGTTGACGAAATATGTTTTTCACAATATATTTGATTTCCAAGTACTTATGCAAAACTGACGCTATTATGAGGTCATAACAGTTATGATCTATGATAAAATAACGTGCAAGGTCTCAAAAAGAAGCCATGCACTCTGGGAGAGACTTACCTGGCGTGTGGGAGAACTCTATTTTGCGCGCGTTCCTTAGTGTTTTGCGTGTTCTCCCCACATATGATGGTTCGTCTGCGTCTATTTTAAGATTGCGTCTGTTCTATAGGAACTAGCTTCGTGTGGAAGCAGGCAGGCCGGGCAGTGCACAGTGGTAAAGACCCAGACATTTCATAACATTTTTTTCAAGATTTTGCTTCTAAACTATTCAGCTGTATTTGAGGAGATAGTTTTCAATCCCAAAAAATAAAAAAAATAAATCAATAAAGTTAGATCTTATTGAAACTGGTTCATTTCAAGTAACAATAAAGACGCTGTTATGCAAAATGTATAAGTAATCTGAAAAAAGAATTATATGAAAAACAATTAATAAAGTACAATAATTACAGAATGACTACTCTAACTAAAAATGACCCCTCCCCCAAAAAAACCAAAACATTTTCGGTTACACATTTTCAAAATCGGCCATTAACGGCCTGGGTGAATCTTCCTATTTTATTAATAAATTGGTAGATTAATTACTTGGCTATAAAAGAAATCGCCCGCAAAATTGCCGCCATGCCTCCTTGCCCCGGAAAATCCATTTTAACGACGGCGTCTTTTACCAGAACCTACAAAAACGAGAGTAATTAGCGCCCTCTGTTGACCAAACATGTCCAGTCTCTGTTATTATTATTATTATTTTTTATTATTTATATTTCTGGTAATGAAACCAAGGAAGCCTCAGAAAAGCACACTTAAGCACTGTAAGCTCGAAAGCCTGAGGAAACCTGTAAACAAGGGCGCTTGCAATGTGAACCAGAAACACCGGGGTAAACCCCTTACTCTTCCACGATAAGTGTTCTGGGTTCTTTTACGTGCATTACTTAATCTAGTACACGGGACCTACGGCTTAACGTCCCATCCGAAGGACGAAGCAATTATGGTTAAGTATCTTGCTCAAGGACACAAGTGTCACGACCGGGGCTCGAACCCACACCCTGCTGCTGGCAACACCAGAACTTGAGTTCGGTGCGCTAAACCGCTCGGCCACGACACTCCACTGTTGCATACATTGTACACGCCTTCAACAAATTCATGTCGTCGCCAGAATTTAGGTATTTACCCCTGTTTTCTTTCCCTAATCACAGACTCCAAATGAAACTCAATTCTAATTATGTTTTATGAACAATGTGGGGGTGGGTTCGATTGATGTTTTTTTTTTTAATCATATGAAACTATATGTTTTAGAAAATTAAGCAGTAAAATGTTGACACAGTAATTATATAACACATTTTTGGTTTTCGCACAATCACCTTTGGAGAAAAAAAACGCCACCATCCAGAGATTTATTAATGTGGGACCTGGGTATGACCATAGTTGGTATGACCTGGCGGCATAATACCAATTATAGTAGTTATAGCATGAAGAAATTAATGCTTGATTCCGGTCAACTTACGAACCTCTACGATGTCAACAACTTATCAATTCGTCTTGAATCAAAAAGACAATTTTTTCCCTTCTATTTTTGTTTTTGTTTTCTATTAAATTTAACCGAAATACAGGGAATAACAGGAACCAGTAGCTAACGGTGGCACTTTGTAAGTAAACAAACGGGTTATTATTTTTTTTTTCCAAGCTATTTACCGGGAACATCTCTCTCGCAAAACTGGTTGATGTTACTTTATTGTCTCTGGATGAAAGCAGATCCAGTGATTTGTACCTTTCTCCTCGTTAACAATTGCACATTACATACTATTACATTGATCATCACGTGCTTTCGTATCCTAGGAAAAGGGCTGATTTTGGAATACATATTGAGGATGAACTATTGCATTTCTTCCTTCAGTAGATCAAGGCATTGATTAATCAAGGGTGATTTCCTGAAATGTCTGTGACATTTTTATCCGAATCGATAGATGAAGTCGGAAAGATGATGTCCATTTGTGTCTTTCTGAATGTCGGGCTGCCTGTCTCTCCGAGTGTCTGAATGCTATCTTACTTCTCTAATACTTTAGAATGAAACAAATATTTTGCAATATCCTCTCAGTCGCTAAATAATTGAGTCGTGTTATTATGGTTCAACTTTATTTTCAAATAGGACGTTATATGCATCCACTGGACAATAATAGTCAACAGAGGGCGCAATTGAAAATAATGATTTCTTACAAATATTTGCAGATTTTTGACGATAAAGTACATTTTTATAGTCCAGTCAAGTTGTAACTGAATGCTGAGTGGTTTTCATTCAAGTTTGTGCCGTTATTTTGATGAAATTTGCTGATGTCTGGATCACATATGGTTTTAAACCACTGTGCAGTCATGGGCGGATCCAGAATATTTTTTAGGGGGTTGAGAATCAAGAACGATTTTTCAGTACTACAAAAATTACAATGAAATAATCAAAGGGAGAGAAAAACAAAGCACAGTGAGGGGGAAATGAGGGGAAACATGAGGGGGAATACCTTACCGTTTGTATCTGATATTTTTATTTTTATTTTTTTTACGTTTTTTTATTTATTTATTTTTTTTGGGGGGGGGACTACAGCCCCCTTAGGCCCCCCCCCCCCCTGGATCCGCCAATGGCAGTAGGAGCAAAACCCCTAACCAAGCTCATTGTGAGTGCGCGCATTTGGTGTACAATACGTGGTATGAATTACAGCAGGCTGGCACACTTCAAACATGTAGGTAATAGACTATTGATACTACATGTTCTTCAAAGCTGGTGTATATCAACTGTATCCATAAAATCCTCCAAGACAGCGAATAATGTTGAAGAAAAAAATCGCAGTTATAACTGCTAAGCTCAAAATGAAACGAAACAAAACAATAAAGAAACAAACAAAAAGGCAAACCGCGTGCCCCTTTTGAAATAGTGACTCCACCCCTGACTGATTTCAACCTTGCTATTACTTCAAAGGCGTGCCACAGCACGGATTTGGTGAATTATTTTGTTCTTTTTCTAAATTGTTATATTTAAGGGTCATTTCTTTTGACGGTGATTCAGGTTAATTGTTCACAACCCCTGCCGTTGCTCCAATTTTTCATTTGTTAATTATTTAGTTGTTATACTAAACAATCCGCGTCACTGATAATACATAAAAAAATAAGGGTTAATAAATTGCATAAAGAAGCATACCACGTTTATACTTAATATGTTTCTTTGCAAAACACGTCAGTCATGTCCGCACGTAATTGAGCATGTGTGATAACATTATACGCATCGTCGCCCGTCAAGTGTGGACTAATTACACATTTTCCTAATCTGCAAAATAGATCAGTTGAGAGAAAGGCAGCGCCGCGGTGTTTTCTCATAATCCAGATTGGTGACGTGACTTGAACAGCGTTCAAAATGGCCTTTTTTGTGGGAATGCTCATAATTGTCTCATTTTTCCTACATGCAAATAATATTGAAGGTAAGTAAGACTTTCAGCTTTGCATGGTGAAAAAGGATAAGTGAAGACTGTTGGTGATGACACCATGTAAAAATCGAATATTAATTGATTCTGAAATAAACCAGTTGGATACAACTCGACGTTTCGAGTCGGGGCATTCTCCTGAAGACGATCGGAGTATACTGACCGAAACGTCGAGTTGTAACCAACTGTTTTTTTTTCAGATCCACTTACTACTCAAACGAGAACTTTAACATGGTGTCACCGCAAACAGTATTTTGGATGTGAAATCTACACGTCTCATTGTATTTGCGAGGGAGCCCTCCTCTCGTGAGAGTCAGATTTTATGTATTTCATTGTTTCTCCCAGAAAAAAAACCCCACAGATGGCTGAGAGTCATTGATATCCTAAAGGGGACCATTCCACATATCTTAGAAGGGGTGTCAGTTCCCAGAGCTGTGTAGTTTTTTTTTTCTGGGCTGGAAAAGAAATTGCTGCCATATATCTGTGCACAAAATCAACCATCCATTGTGTAAACATAAAGACCCCCCCAAATCTAACCCACTGATAAGTGGAACCATCTGTTGACCATCAGACTGTGTTGTTTGATGTCTTGCGACAGCCAGTGCCAGGCATAACCCCCACCCCCCAGACAGAGTGTCTGGGTTGGGTCATGATTGGGTTACATGCTGGAGAGATAACCCTTACAAAAAAGTACCATGGTTTTACCATGGTAAATTTTACCATGGTAATACCATGGTACAAATCGATGGTATTTTGGACACTACCATGGTATTACCATGGTAATAATTACCATGGTACTGTAATACCATGGTACAATGTACCATGGTTATACCACGGTACTTTGAACCATGGTTTTACCATGGTACGTTTTACCATGGTACAATGAACCGTGGTAAAACCATGGTACATTGTACCATGGTAATACCATGGTACATTGTACCATGGTTTTACCATGGTACGTTTTACCATGGTAATACCATGGTACATTGTACCATGGTACGTTTTACCATGGTAATACCATGGTACATTGTACCATGGTAAAACCATGGTACATTGTACTACGGTAAAACCATGGTACATTGTACCATGGTAAAACCATGGTACATTGTACCATGGTAATACCATGTTATATTGTACCATAGTAGAACCATGGTACATTGTACCATGGTTTTACCATGTTTTTACATCTGCTGTCTGGAACAAGGTATGGTATTATTATAATGAAGCTCGAATAGAAAATACATGTACTGTTAAACCATGATACATGCACCATCACAGCAGTGTAAAATAGAAACGCCTTCATGCACCTAACGTAGCAACACACTGAAAATAAATGAACAGTAAAACTTGTTAAACTTCATGGCACATTTATATGGCACATTTATTCAGCACAACTAAACAGAAAGACTTCCAAGCCACAAAAAAAAAATTGAAATAAAAAGTCATAAAGTGCATTAATGAATTCGGCTGAAAGTATGAAATAAGTGGATCTGGCTGGTTGAGGATCTGGCTGGTCGAGGATCTGGCTGGTCGAGGATCTGGCTGGTCGAGGATCTGGCTGGTCGGGGATCTGGCTGGTCGGGGAACTGGCTGGTCAGGGATCTGGTTGGTCGGGGGCAGCTCTCTTCTTCTGAAGTTTTCCCTCATTACTTAGCTTGTTTGTCATCACCGTCTTGATTTTATCTACGGTGACATCTTTGAACTTGTGTGTAACATATTCTGTGAAAAGAATAATAAATCATGTAACCTTTGAATTTTACTGAAATTCTCTCTCGTAAGTTAACCAGTTAATCGTAACCCTATGCCTATTTTTGAGACCCATTCTTCCATAAGTGATTAAAATGCATTTTTTTAAACAATATGAAAAAAGAGTATACAAAATTTGACAAGAACAAATCCTTCAAACAATGATAAACCTTATTGCAAAATTTAGGGATTTTCTAAACAGTTACTAATTTAGTACGATTTTGTTCATTTAACTGGTGAACTGTCCAGCAATAAATATTACATTACTTTCATAGATACAGAGTGGTCTGTAAGTTAGGAACAAATTGCTAAATAAACCAGCTGCTGAACAACATTTTGCAAATAATGCCACCTTCAAATTTTGTTAATGTTACATATGACTCGGTTATATAAAAGTTATATGCATGAGATAATAATTGATATATGTACCTATTATTGCATCCACCTTGGCTTTGTTCAAAGCTGGCTTCATGATGCCCTTTGTGTTCTTGCTTCCTGTCAGTGAGTGGGATGCAAGAGTCTCTCGCCCAAATATCAATGTCATCAGCTCACACGTGAGTTTCCGTGGGTCAGAGGTGTTGCACCGCATCAGCAATTTTTTGCTTACTTTGACACTGGTGCTTAGACATACCTGTGGAATAATGAAGTAAAAAAGTGTTTATAATAATATGACATTGTACAACCTGCTCTACTCAAACCATAAAGTGACATGCTCAAATTCTACCTGATATTTGTTTTCAAGTACTATGCATATTTGTTTTCAAGTACTATGCATATTTGTTTTCAAGTACTATGCAATGTACTTTAGTTACAAAATGTGGTGCAATCACGTTTTGTACTGGTTCTATGCTCATTTTACATAATTCTGTTCAAGGAACGATGTCCCAAGTCATATTATTCAAAGACGATGCCCAACATCATGCATGAAGTTAATTTTGCACGAACACAGCTGTTGCAGAACCTTTAACTTTAACCCTAACTCCCTAGGCATTGTATTAAAACAATAAAAATCCTTCAAAATCCTCCAACTGGCTTTGTTGTCTAGTAAGTTTCAATAGCTTGAATCCACGAGAAATTGGCATTTATAAAGGAACAACAACTTTGGTATGGCAGTGTAAAATCAAAACAAATTATAATAACAATTTCCTTACTTCATCTTCATGATCTACTGCTGTCGGAGGAGCTTCCTGTACTTCCCTCCCATCTGATACCACCTTCACTGCAGAAAAGTTGTCCTTTCTCTGTGGAAAATAAGTTGAATATAACAGTTTATACAGAGGACACTGAAGTGATGAAATGTCCAAGTTGACCAAGGATGTTGAGAAAAAGTAATGCAACAGTTATAAATGTCTTAATGTTATGTATACATTTCAAGAACATGTATAACTTACCTTGAGACAATTTCCTTGCATTTCTGTCATGAAGCTCTTAAAGGCCACTATGAAATCAGGAACACCTGTTAAATTGATAAATATTATAAAAACATCAATAAATTTGGAAACTATATTTCAAAGTTTGGCATGATAATATTTTACACGTTATTATATATACTATAAGAGCACACATGGTATAAGTAAACGTACATCATTTGTGGATAACCTGATTGAGTGAAGAATTAAAATTGTATTCTGCAGTCACACTGAACATCATCTATCGCTAAATACATGATAAGGTAACAATGAGGTCAGAACAACTTTCAGATTCATAAACTAACCTTCAAGAAACATCAACTGGTTCTTGATCCTCTGTTTCTCCTCTCTCTCTTTGTTCAACTCGCGCTGAAGACGTGCAATGGTAGCTGCCTGAGTTTGAATGACGTTAGCATCATCTGACGATATCCCAGCAGCTTCCTGTATACATCAGATGTTAGCAATTATGAAACTTACATTGTAGATGTTTACCTCCATTTTAATGTAACAAGACTTTTCTATCATTTACACAGTTGCTGGTCAAAATGGGATTAATTTATAATAAAAAAAAATGCTTGAAACTGAAACTCACTGTCTTTGCAAGAGGTCTTTGTTATATAATTATGACAACTTTTCTTTTACTTATAAGAAGTCGCATAAATTCAACTGCATGCTGCTAAATAGAAACGGGTAAAAAGAAATAAAAAAGGGGGGGAAGGAAGACAATTGTTAAGCAATCCTCTACCATGCATGTACTGTACCTTAATGTTATTGGATGTACATGTAGACTCCAACTGTTGCCTCAGTTCCCTTGCCATATTGAGTGTCTCTTGTTGCACAGACATGCCATTGTTTTTCATTGTCTTTCTTTTCTTCTTGGTCTAAAAAATAACACAATAAATGATTGTATGAACAAAATGATTGTATACATTTAGCTTTTGAAAGACCTACATGCATAACATGTACGTAGCACACAATACTGCGTTAACACACACCAAGAGAGGCCATCAAAAAAACACCTTTAGAAATGAGGGGACTGCCAAAATCGAAGCAGGTCGTTTCGTACCCAAGTAGTTTCGTACCCAAAATATTTAACTCCAGTCATTTCGTACCCAATCCAATTATGGGTTTCACAGGTGAATATTTTATCCCAGAGATGCATGGTTGGTATTTTCATGGAGATGGTATTTTTGAACCGGTGATTTTTTTTAAGTTAACGAAATAAAAATAACATTACTAATTTGTGAATTTTATAATTTCAACAAACCTTTGTGGTATCTTCATGATCATCTGAATTCTCCGACTCAGAACTGCTTGATATCACCCTAGTCGAGGGAAATTTCCGCCTTTTTCCCCTGCCTGTTTCCACATCAGTCTCTATCGATATCCCCTTACACAGCTTGTTACGCTTATCAATCAGCTTGAGTTTCAAATCTGAAATCATGGAGGAAATCAACCATTTAAACTCAATGTTAAGTGAGGATAAAGCTAACCAGCTAAATTAACACGGTACTTCTACTTGTTTAATTACATTATGACCATTCATTATTATTAGAAGATTTACATGATGAAAGGTTCTGGCATGTGCTTATTATTAAGTTGTAAATGTGACTTTTTCATTTTTTTTTTAGAGATGCCCCAACATTTTTTTAGAAACTCAATTTAGAACATGAATGAAGATTTGGCAAATTTAACGTTAATGCGTGGAAAATGCCTTATCATGTAAATAAAAATAAAATGTATATAAACCAGCCGTTTTACTTAGTCCTGAAATAGTTAAAATGCAAAATTCAACAAATGAATAAAATAATGTAACATTTTTAGTCATTACTCATATTGTACTTACCACTTACAGCAAGAACAACTGCTTCGTATAAACCACACTTTGACGTCGATGCTGTCGATGAAGAATGGCTTGATGGCCACTGGACCCTCACATTTTTATTGATGAGATCCAAATAATTCTCAAACTCATCGATATTTTGTATGTAATCAACATTTCCTACTTCAACACTACGGTCATCGGTGAACTCAAATAGAGCAAACTTCTTCATTATAATAACAAAATATGACACAAAGTATGACAGAGCGGATCAAAGTTCAATTTTTAAATAACAATGTGCACAAAAAGAAAGATGGCGTGGCGTGCGTGGCACATACAGCGTGCAACGGATAATGCCATGCGCGCAAGCATGCGCACATGAGCACGTCATCATAACCCCGACACACTTGATTGGATATGAATGTATCACGTGATTATTATTATTATTTATTCCGCTGAAACTACTCATTTTTTTGCGTGAAAAAATTGTTCACTATTTATTAAATTTAAATAACATGTATACTTGACATTTAAGTCTTGATATTGCTTACGGTTTATTTTAACTGAACAAAAAATAAATAAATGGTAGCTGGCGTGACGTCAGTCCCAAATTGCTTTATGCCATAGAGTTATTCTATGCTTTATGCACATAGGTGACAGACTAGTGTCTGCTGCGTGTATGTGTACCCTGATCATGTGCGGTACCCAGACGACATATCATGTAAAATCAGTAGATATATATAGATGTACATGTATACTGTTTGAGTGGTAAATGGACATGATGGATGGTCAACGTCGTCGTCCGAGAAGATATAAGCGATTTTTGGAAGAAGAAGCTCTTGAAGTTCCTCGAGCAACCATAAAGAGACGGACAGATCAATCCCAAGACGAAAACGAATCATCTTCGGACGAAAATGATTTGCAGCAACGTATCCAGGATCGTCGGGAACTTCCCGACGGGGAAGTGAATGATGCACAGCCGCCGACCGGTACTGTCGACGACGTGCTGCTGGACCTACCGCCGCAAGGCATGCCAGTTGCCGCAGTAGAGCTGAACAGTCCAGACAATTCCAATGACGGAATGCGTGATCGTGGCATTGACATCACCATTGACAATGACGAAGGCGCGCAACATAATATGGTCAGTATTTATGTATAGCAAAATGTTTTTTTAACTAACGTATAGTCTTACATTACATTTTACAATCGAATTCGAGTCAACTCGTACCCCAACCAGCTCGTACCCAACCAACTCGTACTCGTACATATAATATATTAGAAGAAAATGGAATCTTGCTGTTGAAATTTGGTGTGTCATTTTTACCCGTAACTTTTGAAAACCTTAGAAAATATTATTATAATAAATTAAGTAAGTTGAGTTTCCCAGGCTTTAAAATTTTATGAAAATTTCTACCCGTAAATTTTAAAAACCTTGGATTATACTATTTAAATAAATTTAATTAAGGACATGTTAATTATGTAATCTCTCTTCATCATCATAGATGGGTCTAAGTAACTAAACCGGCGATACTGTACTTTTTCACTTGATATTTAAGTTCAATGCGATCTGGTGATTTGGTATGTAAATGTACGTAAAAAGTACTCATGTTCCGTATTTTAATTTTTATGAATTTGTAGGAGGAATATTTTCCAGTGTCTGATTCTGAAGATGACAACTTTGCCACAGCTGAAGGTGAACAAGACATGGAAGGTAGTGATGAGGTAATACTCATAATGGGGAATCGTTTTACAATACAAGTACACCAAGCTAAATCAATGAAGAAGAGGTGTTTAGAAGAAAGCCAATGATGAAACATGATAGGCAATAGACTGGATTTAACAGATACAAAAAGTTGCTGTATCTTGAAGTTGTAGCCCTCATCAGTTAATGTTGATGCTGCTGCATCATACATGTGGTTTAGGTGATTGCATTCAGCAGGCACATACTAAGTAAATCATACTTGTTATGTTTATTGTATTGAGCAATTTGTCAATGGTACATGTATAGCCAGTTAATTACAGTATTTTTGTGTGTGATTATTACAATGATCTGTAGGAAGAACCTTTTCCAGTGTCTGATTCCGATGACGATATCAACGATGACCCTGCAGATGAAGAACAAATAATGGATGGTCGTGGGCAGGTAAGGGAACATGGATGAGTGAATTTGAAAATGTCCTGTGGCCAAAACAAAAAATATTTTTACAATCATTTGACAATCCTTAAGAGCAATATGAGGTTTGACAGAACACCATGGGAAATAACCTCTCCATGAGTTGTTATGGTTCTGAAAAGAACTAGTGGTGTAACAACTTGAAGTTTTTTATTGATTGCCTTCGGGGAAAAGATTTGTCCTGAATACAATCACCACCGGTGCTTTTCAGAACCACTACAACTTAAATATAGAGGGTTTTAACATGGTGCTACTGCAAACGTCACCAAATTGCACTCATTCTGAGCAATTTTTATTGTTATTGTATGTAACTCTGCCCACGATCCTTTACATACATGTATGTGCTTCTGCACCGTATAGTAAATCCTACATAAAATTATTATTGTTTTCATCATGTTGCAGAATAGACACAAACTGCATGTGGAAAATGGTGATCAGCCTGTATCCTCAGAAGGGAGTGACTTAAACAAGCTGGATAGTCTTCTGGCAGTACTGAGCTATGCTGTGAAACACCACATTTCTGGTGTAGCTCTACAGGACCTTATAGATTTAATTAATCTGCATTGTCCCAATAGCTTGCCAACCTCTAAGTATCTCTTTGGTAATAGTTTCACAGGATATAAAGGTGTTACAGAGTTTCATTTCTACTGTTCTTGTAAGGTATATTTGGGTTCAGATGACAGTTGTCCAAACCATTGTCATCACTGTAACAAAACTTTTGATAAAGATGAAAGTTTGAAAAATGGAAATTTTTTCATGGTCATGCCTCTTTCATCCCAATTACAGCATGTTATGGAAATCAATGGACTTGGTGAATTGCTAATGAATCGAGTCCACAATACAGATGGAAATCATATATGTGATATCCAAGATGGTTTAATGTATCGGAAGCTTGCTGATGATGGCCTTTTGTCAGACAACAAAAACATTTCTTTGTTGTGGAACACTGATGGTGTTCCAATATTTAAATCATCTAAGTTTAGTATATGGCCAGTTTTGTGTTCAATAAATGAACTGCCAATGAAATTGCGCAGAGAAAATGTTCTACTAACAGCTCTTTGGTTTGGAGAGGATAAACCCGACATGAATATATATTTAAAACCTTTCATTGATGAGTGCAATAACTTATCATCTACAGGATTTGTTTGGAAACTTAACAACAGAGAAGTAGTTTCCCAAGTATGTTCTCTTGTTTGTAGTGTAGATTCAGTTGCAAGACCGATGTTACAGAAATGTATTCAGTTTAACGGATTTTACGGCTGTTGTTTTTGTAAACATAAAGGTGATTATGTAGCTCACTGTGTGAAATATCCTCATAAGCAGCCGCCTCCTCCACTCCGTGAAGAAAAAGCGACAAAACGTGCCAGTATACTTGCTGAAGAATCTGGAAGAAGTGTTGATGGAGTGAAAGGGGTCAGCATTCTATCATTTCTGACTTACTTTAACATAATATCCAGCTTTGTTCCAGATTATATGCATGCCGTTTGTTTGGGAACAGTGAGGAGGATGGTTGCAATGTGGCTTAATCCATCAAACAGATCAAATGAATGGTACATAGGAAAACATAGCAAAGATATATGTGCGAGGCTTAAGTTTATACAAGCGACAAAAGAAATAACAAGATTGCCAAGATCTTTATCTGAATTAAAATTTTGGAAGGCTAATGAATGGCGGTCATTTTTGTTTTATTCTCCATTGATACTTAAGGACATTTTACCTGCTAAATATCTGGCACATTGGTCGATGCTTGCATGTGCAATTTTTCATTTAAATACATGCAAAATATCAAAACAAACTCTGCAATGGTGCAATTTTCTTCTCAATAAATTTGTTCTTTATATGGAACCATTGTATGGCCCAACAGAAATAACATTTAATTGTCACTTATTACTGCACATGTCAGATAGTGTCAAGAACTGGGGACCGTTGTGGGGTACATCTGCTTTTATGTTTGAATCTTATAACGGATGCATGAAAACAATGTTTTCAGGAACAAGATATGTGCCACAACAGATTTTTCAATCCATTTGTAGATTTCAAGATATAAATAGACATGCACCATTAATTTCTTCTGAACGAACTGCATGTTATGTTTCAAGACTTCTTGGTGGCCCCCATTTCATAAAAAATGTTCTGAAAATTGTAAGGGGTGGTACAACATTAGTATGTCTTGGACGGCCTAAAATTTTCTCTGTGACTCAGTATTTCAGATATGCTATTGAGACTTTGCTGGGGCAGCATTTAGTAACTGGTACTGTGAATAGCTATGATAGATTCATATTGCAAAATGTACTGCTTACCTCAAGAAATTACTCAAGTAAATTTAGACGTAATAATTCTATTATAGATGTCGGAGGTATGTTAGCGGAGATTGTTGGTCTTATTTCGTTCAAAAACCATATATGTGAAGCTGGTAATGACTGTAATTGTCCAAAGCATGTTATGTTGTTAGTTCAAGAGTTAAATATTGAACAGACCTTAAGAAATCGGTTTGATGATGAGCTTGGATGTAGTATTAATTTTATTCATTCTATTTCTAGAGGTATCTATGTTGCATTGCATAGTGATGTGAAGTTTAGGAAGGCAATGCTGGTAAAAGTTGGAGATAATGAATATGTTATCAACCTCCCAAATACATTCGAAGGTGATTAAATTAAACTCTGTCAAGTTTTATTATATATAAATGGGAATTTTTTTAAGGTGCTTGTAGACAATTATTTTGGTTATAATTTTCTTTCTCCCGATTCAATTATGACATCTATTAAATTCAATATATTTCGAAAGACAGCTATTACAGTTTATCTATTGAGTTCATTTCCTTTTATTTGCATTATAAAGCGTCTTTGCCTAATCATGAATATGATTTAATACTTGGACATCTGTTGGGTATCTGTTGTATATTTATTTAATTCTGCGTCGTCTTATATTAATTTTTTTGGTGTTAATGTTGAAGTGAACTTACCATGTAAGGATAATAAATTATGCATATCATAAGCATATAGTAAGCATATGTATTAACGTATGCATGGCCCCAATGGAAACCAGTTTTTAACTGTTTGTACATACATACATACTCCCTTGGTAAGAAATGTAATTAATAAATATGTAAAGGGTAAAATAAATTTATATTGTATTTTGTACAACATAAAAAAAACATTGTCCGCCATTATTGTTGTAAAAATATTGAATTGTATATCTTAATAACTCCCTCGGGATGGCGACTTCTGGAAAACAGATAACAAGTATTATTTAAATGGTTGTGAATTCAAAAAGTAATAAACAATAAAACAATGCAATTTGTCTTTTGATAAATGTGTGCTGCTTTTAAAAGAACAGGAAAATAATCCAGAGTTTGTTTTTGGGGTAGGGGCAGTACTGTTATCAATCCATCTCATAACTTGTGTAAACACTACACATATTTTGTACACATGATATTTTATACCATGGTATAACCATGGTATAACCATAGAAGTACCATAGATACCATCGATTTACCATCATAACCATGGTAAAACCACGGTACATCCATGGTATAACCATAGGAGTACCACCATTGAAAACACTACCATGGTTTTACCATGGATTTACCATGGTAACCATCATAAAACCATGGTTACCATGGTATTACCATGGTACTTTTTTATAAGGGAAACCAGACGGTTGTTTACTGTTTGCAAGATTATACAGGAGATAGATACACTACACAGCCGTTGTGTGTCATCTGGGTTTGTAAATAATACCAAACAATAGCTGGGCATGTGTGGAAGTCATTCGGATGTAAAAAGTCAATGGGGAATGCAGAGAACAATTTTTAATATAATTACAACCTCCGAAACGTGAGCCCTACTGTTTTTTACAGTAGGTAAATTAGGGTGCCACTGAAAAGAGGAGGGGTTATGCCAACGTCTTGTCATCTGTGGGTTGAAAATAATTCTAGACAATAGCAGGGCATGTGGGGAAGTCATTTGGATGTAAAAAGTCAATGGGGAATGCAGAGAACAATTTTAATATAATTAATTCCCTAGGGGATAGGATTGCCTCTGAAAAGAGGAGAGGTCTTGTACTGAGATAAAGTAGTGGCCACCTCCCTCGTCGGAGGGATAAATCAAGTTTGGTGAATGAGTAGTTTCACAACCAGTATTGTACACTTTCTATTGCCCAGAATTAGTACTGCATATACTACCTGCATATACTATCTGCATATACTACCTGCATATACTACCTGCATATATACTACCTGCATATACTACCTGCATATACTACACTCGATCATTTCTGGCAAATATACAAAAGTTAGACAGCAGTTCTTTGGAAAAACGTTCTTCATTGTTCTTCCGTGTTCCTTACACAAAAAGATAAAATATTCCCCTACACCCATGACAAAATATTATCCGTACTGAATGGGGGAGAAGACGACAGCCTCCACGCGGCCTCCCCTGCTAGTAGTGAGAAATGGTGCAAGACCAACTCATGAAACTAATGTCGCCGAAGAATCATCGAGTCGAACCGTAGCTTCATCCTTCATCCTACAGACCAGCGATGGCCAGACCAGCAGGCTTCGAAGGCTGAAGAACGGTGTCCCACAAGGCTCCGTCCTCTCACCAATGTTGTTTAACATCTACATTCATGACCTGCCGGATACAACATCTAGCAAGTACGGCTATGCGGACGACTTGGCCATCATGCTTCGACGGCCAACATGGAAGGCGATGGAGGATGGTCTCAACCGAGACATGGGCATCCTGGCAGACTACCTCCAGAAGTGGCACCTTCAACTCAGCATGGGCAAGAGAGTGTCGGCAGCTTACCACCTCAACAATCGGGAAGCAAGAAGGGAACTGGACGTGCATGTTGGCAACAACCGCCTGGAGTTCCAGCAAGCCCCCAAGTACCTCGGCGTACGCTTGGACCGGACACTGTCTTACAAGCAACACCTGGATGAAGTGAAGGCCAAGGTTACAGCAAGGGTCTCGCTCATCCGCCGCCTGGCGGGTTCGACTTGGGGAGCTTCCCCCCAGACCCTACGCATATCCACACAAGCCCTGGTCCTACCCGTAGCCGAATACTGTGCCCCCGCCTGGAGCAGAAGTCCACATGTGAACAAGGTAGATACTGCCATCAACAGCGCCCTCCGGATAGTGACTGGTTGTCTGAAACCCACCCCCCTGTTCCACCTGCCAGTCCTAGCTGGAATTGCCCCGGCCAGTCTCCGACGGGACGCGGCTACCCTCGCCCTGGCAAGAAAAGCCCAGAAGTACGACTGGCACATCCTGCACAAAGCCACAGTAACACCAGCGCCACCATGCAGGCTCAAGTCTCGCCATCCCTACAACAAGGCGGCACAAGAGATGCTACAGTCGATTCCTGAGGACTTGTCCAGGGACGCCTGGCTGGCAGCATCCTGGAAACAGACTTGGGAGACGAGTGGGCCCTCCCGCATCCACCGATACATCCAGGACCCAGGAGGCGGTGTAAAAGGAGAAGACCTACCACGCCATCTATGGACATCGCTGAATCGTCTACGCGCTGGGGTTGGCCGCTTCAAGTCATCTTTGAAGAAGTGGGGCCTATCGGACAGTGCGGCATGCGAGTGTGGCGAGCCTGAACAGACTGCCGAGCACATAATCACTGGCTGCCCCCTATACAGCCCACCCTCAGAAGCCGGCCTCTTCGACCTAGGAACGGAGACGAGGGCGTGGCTGCACGACATGGAGTTGGCCATCTGATGATATACGAAAGAAGATATAATTTGAATTTATTGATATTAAAATTTGTATCAAACTGATATTTTATATTATACACTTGTTTTTGTTTAGGTATGATCTGCTCTATAGGAAGAGAACCAGATCCCAACTCAAACAATATATACCGCTGGTTAATTCCAGTTGAGGATCCGTGTCAGTGTACCGAGATTCAACCAGGTGGTATGAATACTCACACACCATGCAGACACTTCAATGTGACCTACTATGACTCCTTTTTGATCAGCAGCGACCGCAAAGAGATTCGAAAATGGTTGCAATGTGGTAAGTGAGTTTTAATTGATATTAGCACATTGTTTCGCATGAACCATCTGGGTGGTTTACAAAAATCCATCGTGTCGGTACAACAAGGTCGTGTTTTAGTATGAAATTGGATAAATTTGAAAACCGTCGTTTTTTTTAAATTTAAATGACTTTAATTGTTTTAATTATTCTTGATAACAGTTTGAAACGGTAATATCGTACGTCAGGTTGTGACCTATTGCATAATGTATGTTGAATTGTAGCCTCTCAATGGTGCATACTCGTGTTACGGAGGACATCTTCCCCAACCTCCATTTATCCCCTGTTTTGGACAGGTTCCCGCTGGGTTTATGTTCTCTGATCACTACAATGGAAGAGTCCAGCTGTCCAGTGATAGCTATTGTCAAGGGATTATAGGATTAGTTAAGATTATGGTTGATGTTTCTTTGTGTATCCACCAGGCCCACATGGGGAATAACTCCTGAGTTAACTGATCTCTTTGGTTAGCTACTATGATCTGGCATATAATGAGCTTATTGTAATACGCAGGGGGAACTGGCCAAATTTTTGAGTTTCTTGGGGGGGGGGGGAGATCTCATCCATTACCCTCATTCGCCTAAATATTTATTTAATCTGTTTTTGTTTTGGCCAACTGATTCTTAACCGAAATGAAATTACACCAAAACAGTAATTTAATCACTTGCAGTAAGTTATTGGCCAACGTTAGTTTTGATGTTTATTTGTGAGAATTTAGTCCGTTTTTCTTGCCCAATGACGGAGTAAAATTCAAACAATATTGCTATGAACGTGATTACTATTTTTTTTCACAGTGGTTTTCATGAAATGTAAAATATTTGGTATATCAAGTTGGCATAAAAAGTTGGTCTTAATATGTATATGTCTCTAAAACCTTAAAAATCATTTAAAAAAAACATCATCAGTTCTGGATCTATGGGCTAAAACAATGTACAGATTCTAACTTGGTACAAAAATGTTATTGTGATATGTAGATTACCTAAAATTCATTAACAAAATAATAAAACTGATCCTACCCGTTCCGGTTTAATGGGCTAAAACAATGGAAATGTAAAAACCACCATAACTCCCAAATGGAATGGCATTAGAGACTTGTAATTTTGTACAAATATTTGTCCCGATGTGTAGATATATCTAAAATCATAAAATCCATGCAAATTTATTCAGTTCCGCTATTATGGGCTAAAACAATGGAAAGCCCAATAACTCCCAAACAAATGGATTTACAGACTTGCACTGTGGAGCAAAAACATTGGTCCCGATATGATGATGTATCTTAAATCATAAAAAAAAAATTAAACGTGACCGGTGCCGCTATAATGGGCTAAAACAATGGAAAAATTCAAAAGCCCTATAACTCCCTAACGAAATGATGTTCAGACTTGTAACTTGGTACAAACATGTTTATGATATGTAGATGTACACAGAATTCATAAAACATCCATCTGTTCTGGTTTAATGGGCTAAAACGATGAAAATGTAAAAACCATAATAACATCCAAATGGAATGGCGCAGAGACTTGTAATTTTGCAGGAACATTTGTCCCGATATGTAAATATATTTCAAATCATAAAATCCATACAAACATAATTAGTTCCGCTATTATGGGCAAAAACAATGAAAATTCAAAAGCCCTATAACTCCCTAACGAAATGATGTGCAGACTTGTAACTTGCTACAAACAATTATTAGATATGCTGATGTACCCAAAATTGATAAATAAATAAATACATAAATAAATAAATTAATTAATTAATTTAAAACAAATTTAAAAAAATAAATAAATACTTCCGTTTCGGTTCAAGGGGCTAAAACAATGGAAATATGAAACCATAATAACATCCAAATGGAATGACCTTACCGGTTCCGCTATCATGGGCTAAAACGATGGAAAACATTTAAAAGCCCTATAACTCCCAAACAAAATGATTTAGATACTTGTACTTTTGCACAAATATTTGTCCCGATATGTAGATATATCTAAAATCATAAAATCTATAAAAACAATCATTGGTTTCGTTATTATGGACAAAAACAATGAAAAAGAAACAGCCCTATAACTCCCTAATGAAATGAAGTTCAGACTTGTAACCTGGTACACAATTTTATTATGATAGGTAGATGCACCTAAAATTCATAAAAAGTCCACCAGTTCCTTTTCAATGGACTAAAACAATGGAAATGTAAAAGCAATATAACTTATTGACGTACCGAGTTATAACATGACACAATAATCGACTGGATTTACTACGACACCCTGTGGAAGCTCGGTAGTCCAGTGGTGAATTCCTCTCACTGCTAATCCGAAGATTTGAGATACGCCATGAATATGAGCGCACTAATTTGATTACTTTGTTATATTTTCTTCTTTATCCGTTCATGGATATCATCCGTGGACAAGTAATCAATTCGCAAGAAATTCCTGAAATTTTTACATTGACGACTTTAAAATGTTTTACCTTACGTTTGTAATCCAACAAACGTACTCCACGTTGTGTTTATATTCTCTTATATCATTTTTACCTTTGGCATGTTTATTTCCTGTCCATTTCTCTCTGTTTTCCTTTTTTTTTTATGTTTTGTTTTCTTCTTTTCTTGACAAGCATTTCTGAGTTGCAGTGAACCATTGATTGGCCCATCAAAGCTCCTATTAAGAGCTTTCAGTTTGATTCTCGATTTCTTTCTGTTCATTGACCTAGTTAATGTCTGTTGGGCTATTAATTGTTCACAATTGCTCCTTGTAAACAAAATAAAAATACTAAAAATATAATAATTCAGCACACACTATGCGCTGTACGCGGATAGGGTCTATTCGTACACACGCATAGGGGTATACATATACATGTACACTGTACATGTACATTACACTGTATACAGCGACATCAAGAAAAACCGAGTCATGGATAAAATTGTGCATTGCGAACTCGTACAAGTTCGAAATAAATGGAATTGAATCAACAGCCTTGATCCTTCTGTAATCGTAAATTTATGTGTTTCTTTGTTTTCCCATTGGATATCCAATGTAAATTGTTATGCAAGAATTGTTGATTTTTTCTTTTAAACGATGGACAATTATAGGCACAAGTAATGCATGCACACAATGTATGCACATGAACGACATCACGTGCAGCGAAGCAGTTCCTGCGCCTACCAAAAACCAATGATAATATGTTATGTTGTTCGCTTTTATATTTGGCATTATGGTCACTGTCCGTATGTACATGTACATAGAGTGTGTGTCCATATAGATTCATGCAAGTATGTAATGGCTACAACGGGGTTTTCTAATAGCTAAGTGAGGCAAAATGATGCGACCAAACCGTTCCGATGAGCCTTGGTCAAGGCTATCAGAATGTGGGTTCGAATCCTAACTGGGACTGTAATAGCGGCAATATTGGATTCCCAGAATACATTGGAAGTGGTCGCATGACTCAATGTCCCGTTCAGAGTTCGAAATTTGACAATAAACCACAAAACACGTATTAAATGTCTTTCTGTATCACAAATACAGTATTTTTTAAGTGGAAATTCATTTGGACTTGTTCAGAATAAACGGTACCATGAACACCCATTAACATTGATTTTTTCATGAATGGGTCCCAAAGAATAGGGAGGAAAAGTCACTTAATTTCAGCGTGACCGGACAAAGCGTTTTGCATATATTTTTGCAGATATTATAGTTTTGCAGATATTTGCTTGATTTTGAATCGACATTTTCACTATTATCAAAGGCTTATTTTGAAACCATCAGGCCTCATCAGTCAAATTCAACTGTTATGATCATAACTAACAATCGTTGTTTGTTTACTGTTATTTTGATTAGATTTTCTAAGAGGCAATTTCCCAAATGTTGTCAACAATTGCATTTGCGTCAAGAATCATGAACAGGTTAACATCAACCATGATGATTTATCTGTTCACATTCCTCTTGTTTATAATGAAATTGCTGCCGTTTGTTTACATGAAATTAATTAGTTTCCCATGTCTACCCTCAAAAGTAATGGCAGTAATTTATCATCAATTGTTTTATGGCTTCCATCAGTAAAAGAAGCCTAGCGGCTCAAGCTTGAACTGTCAACAAAAATCCAACTTTATTATTACACTTAACATAAACGTAACAGCATACATTTATGGCACATCTAGGCTAGTTCATTTTATCTTTCCTCTGCAGTTCATTTCACCAATATCCTTCTTTCAGTAGCAGTGTCATTACGTTTAATTAGCGTATACATTCATATTGCAAAGGCCGTGTTTCACGGCAAGTCTCTGATATTGGCGCGGTTTATTTGGCGGGACTAATTGGTTTTGACACAGATTAATTGTTGTTTTAGTCATACGGTGCTAACAGTGTATTATGGGACAGATTGTTGCAGAAATCACACGAATCGAGATAAGTCACGGTACAGCCAAGCCTTTGACAAGCCTGGCCAGGCCTAGGTTACCTGGCCTCCTAATTGTCTTTTGTGAGTCCTAATCCTGTAACAATACAGTACTTTTAGTCTTACTAATATAGCACCTGCCAATTAACATAACCTGGGCTTCTGGAGGGCCTAGCCCAGGAAAGCAGAGCTCATTATATAGACCATGGAGGAAGGAAAACTGACTGTTTTCCTTCCTCCATGTATAGACCAGTAGGCAGGGGCAATGCCTGGGCTTGGCCGGGCTTCTCAAAGGCTTGGCTGTACCATGACTTTGGCCCTTGTCCCTAAGCTTTAACAAAATACTTCCCAGCTTGCTTCATATCAAATCAAATAACTATGTGTCAAGTTTGGTCAGTGTGTTATGCAATATTGAAATAATGAAACGTTTAAAATTATTCAAGGCAAATTATATTTTATTAAACCTTTAAAACCGTATACTACTCAATTAATTACAAATCTTAAATTGTTATAATTTAATAACCTTTATATAAACCTGGACGTAGGTAAATGTACAAATGTATGTACATTTACATCAATGATGCTTTACCTCGTTGTTTTAGCTCGTCCTTTTCTCTGACCTTCACTCTAAGTACTTCGAAAACAATATCATTTTTAGTAAACAAAATAGTTTTTTTTATAAACGTGATGCTGTATGCTGGACTTGTATCAGTGACTCCGCTGAGGCATCACTCACTCTACCAGTATTTACAAAAAAAAACTATTTTGTGTACAACCACGTAAAAGGCCTGTGTCCCAAGTTGATCTTGATCCAAGTTAATCCGTTACCCAGGTTGTTTGCATCTGAACCGGGGCTTGATCACTGGCCACTTGGCAGATATGGTTTGGCCCCTGACCTGGCCCCATAGAGCAATAGATAATTGGCATAAGTGGACCGCCCACCAACATAGAGCTGATTAGCTCAGTTGGTAGAGCACTTGTACGGTATTTGAGAGGTCGAGGGTTCGAGTCCAGCATCAGCAAAATTTTCAATTTTAAGGTTTTTTAAAGGTCTGGTAGACGACATGGAGTAAAGATATTCAGGGCATAAATTTCTGCAGGCGAGTATAAACATTGTGGAGTTACTAGGCGCACTTGGCTAGGCTCGATAACTACCAATGCTGTGTCTCCAACAAAATAGTTGCAAGGTCATCATAATGATAATTGCAATCCACTATAAACCGTATTAACTACTCACAACTTGCATGAGCTGTTGAGGGCATATGTTTTAAATCTCTGTTCATCTATAGGCATATGGCAGCGACTTTGTGTTGCGTCTGGCGTGTTTGTGTGTTGACGTGTGTGTTCGCAATATTTCCAGCGATAATTGGTTTGCAGAAGAACACATACGCGTAGTATCAAAACTCATTGGACGCCAAATTGGCTATCATGAAGACACTGGGTGCAATTTCAGAACTAGATGCTTACAAATTACAAACAAAGAATAACTTACCAAACTAACTACTCAAACGTTCTGAGAATGTTTAATCTAAATATTGGTACATTTTCAATATGATAAAAAAGATCATCATAATGATAATTGTAATCCACTATAAATGGTATTTATTTGGTCTGTCTCATTGCTTTAGGCCAGAAACTCCAAGGGTTGATTCTTCATCGAACCTTAGGACCAATGGATCGTGACCTCACAGAATGCGATACTGCTAATGTCAGTAGCAAGGAGTATGCAATTGGTGGTAACCAGAGCTTGGTGAAGATGGTTCCCGCTCCAGACGTAGTTGGACACGCATGTGCAGTGTATGCACCTGTTGAGTCATATCTGGTTATTGGGGATTTCAGTGGGAAATGTATCTCTGACCCGGGAACATGTGAGTCTCAGAGTGTGACATGGTCTATTTGGCTGAAGATCAACACGTCATCAGTCTTCACTGGTACAAAAGTGGGGTATTTCCTAAGCTCTGGAGGACGGACAAATAAAGCAAGGGGTGTTGCCTTTTTGTACAAAGAAAGCATGTTCTGGTATGTTGTACGCACCGGAAATAATCATACAACTCATAAATATAACACCTCTAAGATACCGACAAACGAATGGTTTCATTTGACCTTAACGGTGAATGCCACCAGTGGCACTACACAGTTATTTGTCAATGGTACAATTGTGGCAAGTGATGAAACCATTAATGAGTCTGGAACGGATTCAGATGGTTGCACTAAGCTGTACATAGGCATGGCCAACGCATGCGAGGATTTTGCTGAGTTTCAACCTAGGGAGTATGGTGGGGCTGCTGCTTATAGCGATCTGATGGTGTTTGACGGTCTCCTGAATCAAAAACAAATACACAGTATTTATTATGGGGATTTCTCGATAGAAAAATGAATATGGTACTTTGAAGATTACTCTCATAATATCTAAGTGCCACTTTTCACCATGATACCATCAACCATAAGGTCAGGTAGAACCAATCGTTTGTACAGGAAAACAACAATAATATTTATTGTTATTTTACTTTAAAAGAAGAACTTTAAATGTTGTGTGTGTAGAGCTTATCATTTTTTAATGTATTTTTTTATTTGTATTTATTTTTATCAATTTCTTTACGGAGTGTTTGGTTGTTCCATGTTCTGTTTTCCCCACTCTGTGTGCGCAAGACAAGTTCCGAGTCTATGGAAATCCATGTACATAAATAATACATGCCCAGCGTCAGTAAAAACCTTTCCCTTGAGGTAATAGTGCACGCTAACCAGCGATATGACGATTCCACTTGAGTGAGACTGACCTCTTTTATACTGACTGGATAGAGGGTTGGTACGAAAGACCATTCGTGCCACTCTAAGTATATATTACTAATCTGTAATAACGGATTAGTAATCCGTTATTACGGATTAGTAATCCGTAATAACGGATTACTAATCCGTAATAACGGATTACTAATCCGTAATAACGGATTACTAATCCGTAATAACGGATTACTAATCCGTTATTACGGATTAGTAATATATCCTTAGAGTGGCACTAATGGTCTTTCGTAGGTTGGCCCATTGGTATCTAATACATTAGGTAAGCCACTGACTATCTAGTCAGTATAATAAAGATCAGTGATTGCAATGCGTGGTGTATGAGAGTGGTAACATGGCATACAGTGGCAGCAATGTGAGTGCATGACCCTCTATCCAGTCAGTATAATAGAGATCAGTGATTGCAATGTGTGGTTTATGAGAGTGGTAACGTGACATCCAGTGGTTGCAGTGTGACCTCTATCCATTCAGTATAATTGAGATCAGTGATTGCAGTGTGTGGTTTATTAGAGTGGTAACATGACATACAATGGATGCAATGAAAGCGCATGACCCTCTATCCAGTCAGTATAATAGATATCAGTGTTTAGGGACTATATCTGATTGCTATAGAGCGCCCTAAATACTAACTGCTTATAATAATAATAACAATAATAATGTGGACTTATATAGCACACGTATCTACCAAACTGGTGCCAAGACGTATTATATTATTACCCCTGCTCATCAAGCCCATAAATCATTCCTGAAACCATCTCAGCTCCCTGGGGAGTATAGAACTCAATTGCTGCCATTACAGCGCATATAGGGCTAATCAAACACAACAGCCAACTCTGCCCTCACAGGTACCCATTTACACCTGGGTGGAGAGAAGCAATTATGGTAAATTGTCTTGCTCAAGGACACAAGCATCATGGTCGTGGTTGGGATTCGAACCCACATTCTGACGACTCAGCCATCAGAACACAAATCCAATGCACTAAACCGCTCGACCATGGCACTCCATGTAGATTACCGCCTACGATCGTGGAATATTGGTGTATGTGTCAATGACAGTTGCTCCATGACAATACCACAAATTTACCTTACTTTTGTGCACAAACGTCATCAATAGTGCGCACAATATTACTACATTCTCTCTATAACAGTCAGAGAATTATTACGGTAAGCCGGGGGAGTCTGTAAATATTGTGTGCGCGTACGTCAGGATTAATGTTGATCAAATATCGGTTATAACCAAATATACATCACTACATTACGTTATTCAAAAAGTGCATGAGCTGTTCATCACTGTTCAATCACTATTGATCAATATGGCAACAATAGCGCATTGCGTTTTGCGTATTTTTGCAGCTTATGTAGGTAGCCGCGGAATGTCTCCAGCAATCCATTGGTAAATAACATAATAATTTTATTTAATTTAAGTTATCTGTGCATCGATCATGTCAGATGTACACGTGCACGCAGTAGCATGATATACACGCATTAAATATACACACAACACTCACTTGGCGCCAAAATGGCTATCATCAAGACACTGGTTGCAATTTCACCGCTAGAGGGCTCCAATATAATATAGATAGCACAATGTTAACTTTGTTGTGTAAATAATACATTTGTAAATTGTAATGTGTTGCGACATTGAATTAAATATGTATATTATATATGTCATGCGACATTCAATTAAATGTGTATAGTGTTCTAATTATATTTTGTTGAGTTCTTTCGGGTACACAATGTAATGATATCTTTTTTGGGGAAAGTGATGGCTCTGATCAGAAAAGCCGGTTGGTTTGTTCTCAACATTTCGACTAGTCCGCTCTAGTCATCGTCATCGTCATCTAGAGCAGACTAGTCGAAACGTTGAGAACAAACCAACCGGCTCCTCTCAGAGCCATCACTTTTTCCCAAAAGAGATCATTAACATGGTGTACCTAAAAGAACTGAAGAACATCTGTCTCCACCATGCAAATCCTCAAATCCTACGTTATAATTATAACAAGCAGCTTCATATCGTCAAAATCAGAGCAGACTTTCGTCAGAGTATGACTCGGTTTCCTAGTATTAGATCTAAAACTAGGACACCAATTCCATGCCTTCTCGAATGTGTGCTCTCATCATGACGATATTGTCCCTTTAGGGAGGACATCTTCCCGCAACCTCCATTTATACACTGTTTTTGGACAGTTCCTGCCAGGTTTACACTCTCTGAACACTACAATAGAAGAGTCCAGCTGTCCAGTGATAGCTATTGTCAAGGGATTATAGTATTAGTTAAGTTGTGGTTGCTGTTTATTTGTGTATCTACCAGGCCCACAAGGGTTAACGGGGGATTAACTCCCGAGTTAAGTGATCTCTTTGTTTGGCTACTAGGATCTGGCAGATAATGAGCTCAATATAATACCTGGATGGAACCGGCCACAATTTGGAGGTTTTGGGGGGTTGGGGGAAGATGTATACTATTTTGGCATATGACATGTTGATAACCTTGTATCTAGCGCTTAAAAGGGAAGGTTAAAACATTGGATTTGTCGACCAGACTGCTTCTATGAGTATGCCTTCTTTCTTTGAATTAAGATATACATTCAACAACCATAGATCTGTATGCAGCCGTGTTAGTCAGGTAATATATATATATATATATATATATATATATATATATATATATATATATATATATATATATATATATATATATATATATATATATATATATATATATATATATATGGTAGCACTTTTAAGACTAACTAAACTTAAAAATAGGCATAAGCTTTCGTAGCTACAGCTACCTCATTGCATCTGATGAAGTAGCTGTAGCTACGAAAGCTTATGCCTATTTTTAAGTTTAGTTAGTCTTAAAAGTGCTACCATATATATATATATATATATATATATATATATATATATATAAACGGTTCGCGAGCAAAGAAAAATTGGCTGATGCCGGACTCGAACCCGCGACCTCTCGATTACCGTATGAGCGCTCTACCAACTGAGCTAACCAGCCCATCTGTTGGTGGGCGGTCCACTTATGCCAATTATCTATTGCTCTATGGGGCCAGGTCAGAGGCCAAACCATATCTGCCGAGTAGCCAGGGATCAAGCCCCGCTCAGATGCAAACAACCTGGGTAACGGCAACCAATAGTAGCAAGCTAGCATTTTTTTGCACTTTTTTGAATATTATTTGTTCGTGATTTCTCTAAAATGAGAGCACTTTCTTATGATGATTTGTGCCAACGTCAAGTTATCAAGTTATATTTTAAATAATTCTATAATAATCAGTGTTTGACTTTTCCTAAAAGGGCTGGCAGGTGAACCGTTTTTATTACAGCTATGCCCAATGATATTGCGTATAATATTTACAGAACGCTGTGTGCGATCACGCGGAAATTTATATTACTCTTCCTAACTATTCTTTGGTACCCCTGATGTAAAAAAAAACTTAGATAATGGTTACCATGGCTAGAGTTTATTTTGAACAGGTACAATAGATTTAACACATTGATAAAAATACTAGATTTTTGATATTGTATGAACTGGACACCATTGGACACCATTGAGTCGTGGAAATCCAATATGGCCGCCATTACGTTTAAATGCAATATTTTATATTTTTAAAGGTTTTCAGAATTTATTTGCTCGATATATAAATTTATTACTTGCCTTTATTGTACTTTATTGGGTCAAAGTCTAAACAAATATCATAATTTTCGAAAAAAAACTACATTTTGCTTATAGCGCCCTCAAGCGGTGATCAAAGTGACGTCATATGGTTAGGTACAATCGTGTGTAAGTTTCAGATTATTGCACTCTGTCGTTAATGAGAACGTACTAAATTGCTTTTAAAACAATTTATTATCATGTATAATGTTCTCGAATGTTCAGTCAATAAAATATTATATTTGTGTAAGCAATAAACTATTTAATCTCAGCAACACACTTGTAACCGATTGTGTAATGAATTAGTATCTAGATAATGAATTATTTGTATTTTGTTGACTGTGGAATATTAGTTTATTGTTTACTGTAGAGAATACAAATTAAAAGTTGACAAAAATAAACAAAGATTAACTGTCAACTCATTTAATGTAAACAATTCCGAAAATGTTTAAACTGACTTATAATGTTTGGAGTACATCCCAAGCACCTTGAAACTCCTAGATTGTTGTCATTTGATTATATTTTTCTCAAATGTTTGCTCTACTTGCGAAGCTGTTAGAGATCACGTTAAAATGTTCTTTCACTTTTACTAACTATTCTTTGGCACCCTCTTACGCAAAAATCTACGAAAATGGTGTTCATGGTTGCCGTGGCAACCGTTTATTTCGAACATGTCCAATTGAATTACCACTGTTTTGCAAAACATACTATATTTTTTGATACTCTAAGACATTTAATAAGTGTTTATCAGTTTGTTGTCAACTTTCAAACTCTGAACTGGACAACAGTGAGTCATGTGACCACTTCCAATGAATTATGGGAATAAGAGATGGCCGCAAGATGGTAAAAATTATACAAACGGGAGGAAAATATTGTGCAGATTTGTTAAGTATAAAAGCAAACAATGAAATATTTGGATCAGTATTTACACTAAAGAAAGTACAAATGGGTGATATTTCATGCAAATACCGTATATGTATAAGATTTTTTTCCATGTGAAAAACAATAACTTGGATGAGATTTTTTGGGAATTTATTTTGGTTTTCTACTTGGAAATGAACCATTTACTTGTATTCAGTGTACATACATCACAATCCATGCTAACACCCCCACCCCACCCCCGCAATTCAATGTTGGTTTGGACTGTAATCTGGAGATTTTTTAAGTGTAAAAGCAAAACAATGAAATATTAACTGAAGAAAAGTAATACAAATGGGTGATATTTCATGCAAATACGGTACATGTATAAGATTTCTTTTCCATGTGAAAAACAATAACTTGGTTGAGATTTTTGGGGATTTTGTTTTGTTTTCTACTTGGAAATGAACCATTTACTTATATTCAGTGTACATACATCACAATCCATGCTAACACCCCCACCCCACCCCCGCAATTCAATGTTGGTTTGGACTGTAATCTGCGGCTCGTCCGACCTTTCCCAACATTGAATGGGGGGGGGGGGGGTTTGAAGGCAAATATTATAGATTTACAATCAAGTGATGTGGTATTTCTCAAAGCAAGGAACTATGCACATAGGTTGTGTACATTGTTTACAGATCATCTTTGTTTGTTTTCGCCTGCCTAATTTTCAGTTACTGCAAACAATGCAGTCGCGTTTCTTTCCATTGCGGGTTTTGCCAGGATAGTGCTGTTGCCCTGTCAACTCGATAGGAAGATGGTATATCAACTGACTTGTTGCGTTACGTTCCCAACCCAACAGCAAGACCTGTACAATCCCTATACGAAAATCAAGGTTACTGACATTTTTGTTCCCTGCTATGCTGGTGAATATTACTCTGCTATTGACAATACAGATATTCAGCATATGGACAAAAAACTCTTTTCCACCATTTCAAGCTTCTGTGTGTATGACTGTAGTACTGAAAGCATTGGTCGGCAAGATCAGTTCCACCCATGTTTTTGTTGTAATCTTCAATACAATTGGGCTTCATAACATCACGAAATCCACTTGTGCTCTTATTACACCAAATTTGATTTTTGGACAAATCAGTGTTGCCTACATTAGTTAAAAGTGTTACAGATTTTTTTTCTTGCCAAACGATACACAATTGCCCACCTTTCACCCCCAAAAATGGGTCATCTCCTTTCTTCATTTTATGTTTTTTGGGGTTTGCGGCCTGGGGTATTCCTTGTGTAGTGTAACGAGCAGTTCCCCAACATCCGTAATTAGTAATTATCACAATATATCACAATATATTACGTGTCCCTTATTCTCAAGTCCATGGACCAGATCAATGACGACTTTTCCTGCAACTGTTGGGTTTGGTGGATGGCAGTCTGATGACTTGGAATCTACATGTCCGTTTGCATCATAAACAGTTTGGGTGTCGTCGGCTCCTGTGTACCGTTTCCAAGCACACGTGTATCCTGTTTTGGACTCGTTCAGGGAGAAGGCTTTAATACCCCGTTTGATAGGTTGTTTAGCCATGTACTGAACAAAACTTAAGTGTCCCTTGAATTTCAACATACTCTCGTCTGGAGACAGATTCTGCGCAGGGTTATACAGGTTGAGAAACTTCGGGACGAGGACTTCTATCAAGGGCCGAACCTTGGAAAGTTTGTCCCGTTTAGCCAAGGCTCTACGAGGAATTTGGTTATTTGAGATGTGGAGGAACCGAATAATTGAACTGAACCGAATACGGGACACCACAGGGGGCCATGCACAAAATGAATATTGTGCTGAGAAAAGAAATATGGCGGCTTCCATCCACTCTCCAAAATTCGTTGCCGATAAATGTTCGTTTTAATGTGGGATTGTGAAAGTGAATTCCCCCAAACTTCTTGCATTATATGACTTATAAGGGCCTTTCGAGTGCATTTTCAGCTTGTTGACGCTAAATAGCACGACCGGCTATGGGTGGATGTTAAAATTGCTATGCTATATCTATACTTCAACTTGCTGTTTCAATGAATACAAATAGGCCTATTACCCAAAAAATCTACTAAAAATTGTACATTTTCACTTGAGCACTTTGTGCCTGACTTTTTTGACCCAGTCCAGGGAATGGGGATTTGGTCAATCCTATTCAAGGGATCTATTTTCTAAATTTACATTCCTCAACTCCAACAGTTGTAACCCCCTTGAGCATATAAAAAGATGCATCCAATATTTACGCTATAGCCTAGGAAAATAAGTGAATTACATTAATTTGCATTGGGCCCGGAAGAGTAACGTTAACTGTTAGTTATTCATTTTTACTGTGATTTAGGCCTACCTACCTCTTGAACGAATTCCGATGGAAGTTCTACTATAGATAATGTGCTGTCGTCATCCGTTACTTCGTCATCTGATTCTGAGCCACTGTCTGCCAAAATCTCAGCGAAAATGCCATCATTTATGTCCGTTTCCATCATGATTGCAAGTAAAAACTGACCGTTCTGGAAGCGAGTGGACGCTAGCACCGGGAAACCGCAAAAAGTGACCAGCAAATTTCTTTTCATAACTTTTAAATACTTCATTCCTGTCAATAGAGGGCGCCAACCCAAAAAAACACTCAAGCATTTTCAGGTGGTGAATTAAGTAGCCGTGGTCGTCAAGGGCATGCCGATTACCGGCACCTTTTAGAGCCCACGGGATCGAAGCGTATCACAACAAAGGCTCTTTTTAGAGCCTGTGGGATCGAAAGCGTTAAGATCTCAATGCGTGAAACACGTCAATTGGCATCAGCCCATCGTTAACCCTACAAAGTACACTCTGGCGTACTACCTCCAACGAGAGCAGTTTTTTCCCACGAGCAACAGCAGTGTGGAACTCTCTCCCGGATACATGTGCGCGCTAGAAATCATGACGCTGCTGCTGCCGCTGCTGCTGCTGCTGCTGCTGCTGCTGCTGCTGCTGCTGCTGCTGCTGCTGCTGCTTTCCTCCAGTGTATAGCCCTCCAGACATTCAAGAGCGATGTGAACGTACATCTTAGAGTAGAGTAATCTGCGTCAGGTGACAGCAAATATCAATTTTTGAGAGTATTTTTATTATTATTTTTTTATTATTCTGACCCCTCCTTTAGTTTGAGGGGCATTTAATAGCCTTGTGTTTTGGCAACCTTTGTAGAAAATCCACTGACTATAGAAAGTTTGGAGGAAAATATGAAGTTGCTCCTATTGTTTTATTTAAATGAATTATTTAGTTGTTGAAGAAAACCATTAGTGTCACTGTTAATAGAGCAATAATTGAGGGTTAAAATCAATTTCATCAAGAAACACACTACGTACAATCAATATATAATTAAATATGTTTTATGTGAAAAACACGTGTCATTTCCTCAGTCACAGATAATCAATCATCATCAGCGATAGCACAATTGTACATTACACGCAGACCTCCACGCCACGTTTTTGTAAACTGCAAAATTTATTTGTTCAGCAAAGGCAGTGCCGTGGAGTTTTCTCATAATTCACATTGGTGACGTGACTTGAACAGCTTTCAGAATGGCTTTTTTTGTGGGAATGCTCATAGTGGTGTCACTTTTCCTACATGCAAATAATATTGAAGGTAAGTAAGACTTTCAGCTTAGCATGGTGAAAACGATAAGTTAAGACTGTTTGCGGTGACACCATGTAAATATTACATATTGAGTAGTAATTGGTTCTCAAAAGAACCAGTTGGTTACAACTCGAGGTTTTGAGTCCAGCATTCTCCTGAAAACTATCAAAACGTACTGATTGAAACGTCGATTTATAACAAAGTGGTTGTTTTTAGAACCACGTACTACTCATAAAGGAATTTTACATGGTGTGACCGCAAACAGTGTTAAGTATTTCAAACATTTACATATATTTGTCTTGATGAATTTTGATGTATAAGTCAAGTTTTGTGAATAAGTAGTGAAACTGCTGGTATTCTACATTTTCCTACATTCTAAAAACGAAGTGCTGAATATAGCACCTCGAATGCAGTCACTATACAAGCTCCTAAAAAGTGCTAAAATTAGCACTTGAGGTGCTAGATTCAGCACTTCGTTTTAGAGTGCATGTGCAAAGTACACTTGAAGTGCTGAATACAGCACCGCAAGTGCTAATTTTAGCACTTTTTAGGAGCTTGTAATAGTGACTGCACTCGAGGTGCTGTATTCAGCACTTCGTTGCAGAGTGCATATGCAAAGTACACTTGAAGTGCTGAATATAGCACCTCAAGTGCTAATTTTAGCACTTTTTAGGAGCTTGTATAGTGACTACATTTGAGGTGCTATATTCAGCACTTCGTTATTTAGAGTGTATTGCCCATAGTCAGTATTGCATATACGACCAGATGCATTATACTCTGGCAAATATGCACCAAGTTTGGCAACAGTTGTTTTCAAAAGAGTTTGTCAGTGTTCTTTACATGAAAAGAAAAAGAAAAAATTCACCTACTTCCATTGAATAAAACACTGTCTGTTCTGAACGATATAATTTGAATTATTGATATTAATTACAATAAAATTATAACTGATACTTTATTTTACTTAATTGACTTTATTGTATTTATGTTGGTAGTTAATTAGTTAACTTTTTGTTTGGCTTTGTTTTTATTTTTGGGGTTTTTGTTTAGGTATGATCTGTTCCATTGGAAGAGAACCAAATCGCAACTCGAACAATAAATACCGCTGGTTAATTCCAGTTGAGGATCCATGTCAGTGTACCGAGATTCAACCCGGTGGTATGAATACTCACACACCATGTAGACACTTCAATGTGACCTACTATGACTCCTTTCTGATCAGCAGCGACCCCAAAGAGATTCGAAAATGGTTGCAATGTCGTAAGTGATTTATGATTTACCGGTATATAAACACAATATTATTTTGTATTTTTACGCTTTACTTATTCAAATGCATTTAATAATTGCTGGTCTTCTTGATAAAAATTTGTAACATCAAACCTCCCATGCAGTGTATGTCGAACTGTAGCTTTATAATGGTACAATGATCGTTTGACATTATGCGCAGAAATATTGTTGATTACCCTCAACCGAGGGGCGGACTTGTTAAAACAAAGAGCTCATTCATGATAAGGGGTCTGGGGCCTACTTAAGGGCCTTGTATTTATTTTCATTTTTTTTTTAATCAGGGCCAATATGCAACATGTTTAACTTGGCCCTGAAAGTGATGCAGTTGTGAGTAACCTTTTTTAATTTCTACATTCAACAAACGATAGTTTAATTATTAATTTATTTATATACACCCACTGGCCAAAAGTATTGCAACATGCTCAAAATAGCACTTTACAGTAACAGGTGAGATGATCATTTAATCCGATTTCATCGATCGTGTATTACATAGCAAGAACAGTAAAAAAGAACATTGATTTCAAAACAAAGGCAATTTCAAAAAGTCTTAATTAAGTAGTGTAAATAAAATAAAATAAATTATTGTAACACAGTTCTCCAAACTGAACTTTGGTTTGAATTTCAATGTTGCAATACTTATGGCCAGTGAGTGTATTTATTATTATTATTATTATATTTGCTTACTTTTTGGGGGAGGGGTAGGGGCGGTTTTGTAAAAAGTTTGAAGGGGGGGGCCATGGACCACTTTTGGATACATTTGATTTTATTCATAAAAAAATCATTTTAAGTGTTTGGGGCATGCATACATGTACACATCCATACAGCACCTATGCTATACAGTGTACATTGTATAGGCCCACCGTATATTATGCATACTACACTTTATTAGAACATATCGTCTGACAATGTTGGAGAAAAGATAAGATACTAAGCTGAATTTTCTTACATATATAGATAGGATACAATATTTTAAGATATAAAATTTTCAGTTACATGGGTAGTGACCCACCTGGTCAACCATCCATTAACCCTAACCCGCTAGGTACAATGTATTCTGGCTAGGAACCTTCCAGAATCCTCAAAAATCCATGCCCTTATCTTCAAAATGCACCATGCATTTTCGTTGATCTTTCATATTCAGCACTTATGGCCTGTACTTCTTGCCAGGTAGTAATTTTGCTTCATTTGAAGAGGTGAAAGTACCAGTTTCCAACAGTGCTGGTTTTTTCCTAACAAGTGTCCCTTGGAGGATTTGGGAAGATATGGCGTAGTTAGGGTTACAGAGAGGTTTTTATTTATTTATTTATTTATTTTTTATTTTTTATTTTTTCATTACTCCCACAGAGGTATGTTGAAAAAAAATCATCAAAATCTGAGTCGGTCACTGACAAATTTTTCCAAAAAATAGGTGATTTGGCGTAGAATAACCCACATATACATTGGAATCTATATTCATGTCCATGTGTTACATTCGACTAATATTACTGTGCAAAAGCTTGCCCCAAATTAAACAGTGTGTCTAGCCTGGGCAACACGAATTTACATTTTCAGTGTATCAAATGCTTATTTTGAAACCATCAAGCCTCGTCAGTCAAATTCAATTAAAAACTGTATTGTCATTCGTCGTGTTATGATCACAACTAATTGGTTTCGCATCACATAATACAAATTGATTGTTGCCATACATATCAACGACGAGGATGACGGTGCACCATCCATTGCATCCTTATAACCTGAATACTTTGTTGCACAACGTGTTTATTTGTTATTTGGAGATAATTCCCAATGGTTGTTCACAATTGCATTTGCGTCGAGAATCAGGAACAAATTTGTATCAACCATTATCAGATATGTCTTTCCATATTCATACATGCATATTCGCCCTGAACTAGGCTAATATAAAAGCCACTCAAGGTACAGGGCTACAATAGAATAACAATATAAGTAAATAGACTCAGAGGAGCTGAATGTGGGAATTGAGATTCCTCTTGACACAGGATAGATCGTAGGATGAAAGGAAACAATGTCTGTTCCTCTTCAATCCATTGTAAATTGTTTACAGGAATAACACTTCTATGAAATTGCTGTATGAAGTCAAATAACAGTATGGTGTTAAAAATTTTATTTGCGTCGAGAATCATGAACAACTTTATATCAACCATAGACAAATTATATGTCTATCAACATTCCTCTTTAAGGTTTGCTCCTCTTAAATCAATTGTAAATTGTTTACAGGAATAAGACTTCTATGAAATTGCTCTGTAAAGCCCCCCCCCCCCCCCCCGCTCCATTCAAATAACAATATTATGTTATGTTTGGTCAAAATATTAATTAATTGCGCACTTGCACGTCAACAGTATTGTAACCAAACAAATGCCGTCGTTTTTTTTCACATGAAAGTAATTATTTTCCTCGTTCTTCCTTCGAACAGTAATGGCAGTAATTTATCATTAAATAATGCAGGCTGCTGGTGACTCGACCTTGTGCTGTCAACACAATTTGAAAAGAAAAATACAAAGCTTTCGTTTCATCATAAAGTCTCTCATATTGGCGCGGTTCATTTGAAGCGACTAATTGGTTTTCAAACGGATTAGTTGCTGTCATTAGTCATATGATGTTTACTATGGTCTACGACGTAATAATCTGTTAAGAGGACAATGCGAAATATAGAATATTTATTATTGTTGAACATGCCTCGACCACGGGAACTTGTCCCCCTCCTCATGCCCCTGTAGTTACGCCCCCTGTTTAGATGGAATTCCTAGTGTCTCCCTCCTCCTGGCCCCTGTAGTTACGCCCCTGTTTAGGGGGAATTCCTAGTGTCTCCCTCCTCCTGCCCCTGTAGTTACGCCCCTGTTTAGAGGGAATTATTAGTGTCTCCCTCCTCCTGCCCTCTGTATTTACGCCCCTGTTTAGAGGGAATTCCTAGTGTCCCCTTCCTCATGCCCTCTGTAGTTACGCCCATGTTTAGAGGGAACTCCTAGTGTCCCCCTCCTCATGCCCCTGTAGTTACGCCCTTATTTAGAGGGAATTCCTAATGAGTGTCGATAGTCAGAAACAAGCTTAAACTAGACTTAAGTTTTTTGTCATAACAAAAAATAGGTGTCCGAGTTAACTTTCGGTTTAATCAAGTGAGCATTTGATGACGTCATAATCATAACTTTGAAAATGTCTTATGTCTTTTATCACGACAATATCAATTTCATCTTCAAAATACCTATATATTTTATGTTAGAATGTGTTGAAAATGAAGTTCCTGTTTGTACCAGAAGTAAAGGTCAAATTGGGGTCACCTTTGTGTAAATACTTTTCGACAATTAACAATCTATACAATGGTGGAAAGATTGTGAATTTAGCCCTTGTGGTTGTTGAGATATGATTTTTTTAATATTAAATTTTGACTTCCGGTTTGGACAGGAAGTACATGTCAAATTGTGGTCATGTTTTTGTAAATATTGTTGACAATTAACAATCTGTACAATGGTGCAAAAACTGTGAATTTACCTCTTGTGGTTGTTGAGATATGATTTTTTTTAAATATTAAACTTTGACTTCCGGTTTGGACAGGAAGTAAGGTCAAATTGGTATCACGTTTGTGTAAATATTTTTTGACAATTAACAATCTATACAATGGTGCAAAATTTTCAATTTACCTCTTGTGGTTGTTGAGATATGTTTTTTAATATTAAACTTTGATTTCCGGTTTGGACAGGAAGTAAAGGTCAAATTTGGGTCATATTCTTGTAAATATTTTTGAAAATTAACAATCTGTACAATGGTGCAAAAATTGTGAATTTACATCTTGTGGTTGTTGAGATATGATTTTTTTAAATATTAAACTTTGACTTCCGGTTTGGACAGGAAGTAAGGTCAAATTGGGGTCACCTTTGTGTAAATATTTTTTGACAATTAACAATCTATATAATGGTGCAAAAATGTCAATTTACCTCTTGTGGTTGTTGAGATATGATTTTTTTAAATATTAAAAATTGACTTCCGGTTTGGACAGGAAGTAAGGTCAAAATGGGGTCATCTTTTTGTAAATATTTTTGACAATTAACGATCTGTACAATGGTACAAAAATTGTGAATTTACCTCTTGTGTTTGTTGAGATATGATTTTTTTAAATATTAAACTTTGACTTCCGGTTTGGACAGGAAGTAAGGTCAAATTGGGGTCACCTTTGTGTAAATATTTTTCGACAATTAACAATCTATATAATGGTGCAACAAATCTCAATTTACCTCTTGTGGTTGTTGAGATATGATTTTTTTTAATATTAAAATTTGACTTCCGGTTTGGACAGGAAGTAAGGTCAAAATGGGGTCATCTTTTCTTAAATATTTTTGACAATTAACGATCTGTACAATGGTACAACAATTGTGAATTTACCTGTTGTGGTTGTTGAGATATCATTTATTTAAATATTAAACTTTGATTTATCGTAATTCGATATCTGATGACCTCATCATGACGTCATATATTTTGTTTCATCTACGTGTTAAGTTCTAAGTATATGCCAAGTTTCAAGTTCATGTGAAGTTTGCACGTGTTTTTTTGTAGACAATCGATCCGGAAAAGAAGAAGAAGTAAAGAAGAAGAAGAAGAAGAAGAAGAAGGAGAAGAAAAAAAACAGAAAAAAAACCAATAGGTGTTTCGGGCACATACCCGAACACCTAAATAGAGCTCAAATGTTTGTTGGAACAAAAATATGGTGTTTGGTTAACTTCAATGTTTCAATGAAAAGATCATTGATGTCGTCACAATAATATATATATTTTTTAAATGTCAGAATTTTGTTATTATAAAATTATATAAATTCTATCTTCAAAAGATACATAAATTTGGCGTTAGAATATTTACAGTTTGAATTTTCTAATTTGGACCGATGGCTATAGCCATATAATAAGTGGGGTGTCCAACATAATGGATGTTCATTTGACACAGAGCACAATGATATATACATGAAATTAGCAATATAAAACATCGTAATGCAATGTATAGCGGTAAATTAGATTGAACGTAGGCATCCGAATTATGATTTAATAACATTAAAGATTATTTTGAGAGCTATAAATATTTTGAGATGTTAGAATGTAGGCATATATCTGACATAGGTCCAAGGGCACCGGGGGTGATTATTGTGTGTTTTTCAGTTGCATGGTAATGGAAGATTATAAATTATCCATAATTATTGTTCAATACCCCCAGGAACACCGATAATTGAAAATGTAATCCTCTTTAACCATGTTACGGGGAAAATAATTGTTAGTGTTACCGCAATTTGACATCAATTATGTACACAAAATCTGCAAGGGCAGTATTGAAATAAACATCAATTAACCCCAATGAAGGGAAACTCGCAAAAGGCTTAAAACCAAACCGTTGTTTGTATTAAACAAGTATTTATTTTCTTCTTTCGAACAGTGAAAGTGTAATATATTTGGTATTACCAATTATGTCATTGTAACAAGGCTTACTGGCTTTTCAAGCTAGGGCTACCTGTCAGCATAATTTGATACATGAGTTTATCAAATGGGTGTGACTATTGTGTGTTTTTCAGTTGGATGGTAATGGAAGATTATAAATTATTCATTGTTCAATACCCCCAGGAACACCGATAATTGAAAATGTAATCTTCTTTAACCATGTTACGGGGAAAAATAATTGCAATTCCTGCATGCGGGAGAGGGAAATATGCCATCTCACAATCATTATCCTTGGCATTTTCAACTGAGTCCTATATCCAAACACAGTTTGTCGCATAGCTGACAAAGTGACGAATCGGCTAAAATGCTGTTTCAGTGTTAATTATTCTCATCTGTTTACGCTCAGAAAATCATGTGTTTCATTAAATAGATGAACTTTAGTTTTCATTTTGTTTCAAAGCTGTAAAATTGTGTATTTTCTTTGTACAAGCTTTCAAACTTATTTGTCACGTCGTCGGATAGTAAAATATACGGTGCGTGCTTCATCTCCACACAAAGTGATCCTATTCGACACCTGATTAGTCATTTTCTGAGATACCATTGAATGTTGTGTGCCGCTTCGCGCCAAGAATGATCTTCACGCACACGTTTATATTTTTACCATGTATACACAATTATATACATTGTATCCAAAATCGTACCCGCAGTGTGCTACTTTTCACGTTGAAAACGTGTTTTCACCGTTGCGTTTTCACGAAGGGACAATCGTCAAAGCGTTTTCACGAAGGGACAATTGCGAAAGTTGCGTTGATTTGAGCGTTTTCTCGAAGGGATCATTGTCTTAAATTATTAATTACATTGTGACTAATCGTCCTTTACTTGAAAAGTTGAAACATTTTGGAAAGTTTGAAATCTGTTATTTCACTTAGGGCACACGATTTATTAGTATGTTTCAACTTGAATGTGACATGATACGTTTAAAATATAGGTGATACTTAAAGCTCGATGTTGTGTGTCCAAATTGTCCTTTCGTGAAATCGCAAATTGTTCGTTAGTGTATGTTTTCTCATAGTGAAGGGCGGGCATGCCAAATCATCACGCGCGCGCTGACAAGCCCGTCTCTTCGTAAAAACACACATAGGACTTGACCTACATGCTTGTCCATTTTTATACAATTATTTTGCATATGTTTGGGGATGCCGGTCTCTTCATGAACACGCAAAATGCAATTACTTAGATGAATGCCCACTTACCAATTAATGTAATTAATAAATTAAACATAATTTTGATTAAGCAGCAATTCGGGATGGCTTACAACCATGTTTAGAGGCAAGAATTGAAAAAAACTGAAACATTTTTAAAACGTGATTGTTGACATGCCCGTCCCTTCGTGAAAACGGTGACGAATTGGTCTTGCGTCAATGTAATGTTATGATGGCAATCACATTGCGCCATGTGTTACAACATAAGTACCTTTCAAAAGAAAATGCCGAAAGTAGGCCCTATATTAATTATATATTTGTTTCTCTTTAGGAATTAGTTGTTTTAGGCAATATTATCGTCGCATTTTTCTCATAGTGACGAATCGGAAAAAGGTACGTTACGAGTAAATCATGCTTCAAGTCGGACACATTTTCTCTATTAGTTGTTTGCTTTATTTTTCAAAAAAACACATTTCCTGGTTGGTAATTTACTGTGTTTACTTTGTTTAAAATTTTGATTTTCTATGTGTAACGATGGCCTATACTTAATCGTCACTATGTAAAAAAACAAAAAAGCTTATGCTCCACCCATGTGTTTGTCCATGTCTGTATGTGTACATACTCTATAAGGCCAATATTACGAATAATTATCGACAAGCGAATACACTGCGTAACGATGTAATTACCTTAAAACGTAAATACCTTAGATCCATGTTTTTTCTTTGTCTTACACTGCAAAACAAGCTAAAAACATGATATTTTCTACAGTCTATAGTCTGTCCGTGGTTATAGCTGGTACCAGCCGTCCGCGCACTGTAATATTATATGTGTACAAAGATACAGTGGTTACCAACCGGTTAAACTGATTCGTCACTATGAAAAAATAAACGTATTTGACTTTTTTGCTTATTCGCCGCATATGAGATCTCTGTAACTCTAAAACCAGGCAGAATTATGGTTTAAAACCTTCACAGATGAAATTAGACACTCATAGAACCCCAGAACTGTAAAATCCCAGATTTCACCAAAAATGCCGATTCGTCACTATGACAAAAATGCGACGTTCAATGGATGTTCAATGGACAATATCGTCACAATCAGAGCAGATGTTCAACATGGCATGGAATCGGTGTCCTAGTTAAAGATGAACACAGTGACTGAAAATCACTGGCTCATTTATGCAGCAGCAACGGTCATACGACCTTATCATGTGGGTTATTATTTTCAGTCACTTAGGTAATCTAAAACTAGCACTAAGATTCCATGGCCTGTTAATCGTGACAATATTGTCCCTTTAAGTGGTAAAAGTGGCATGACCTTTTAAATGTCCCATGCCTCAACAAAATTAACAAATCGGCGCTATTACACTCACTGGCCAACAGTATTGCAACATGCTCAAAATAGCACTTTACAAGTAACAGGTGAGATGATCATTTAATCTGATTTCATCGATCGTGTATTACATAATTTCCGAGCAAGAACAGTAAAAAAGAACATTGACTTCATAACACAGGCATTTTCAAGAAGTCTTAAGTAGTGTAAATAAAATAAAATAAATTATTGTAACACAGTTCTCCAAACTGAACTTTGGGGATGTTGCAATACTTATGGCCAATGAGTGTACAAGTGTTGTCTTAGACATAAGTGAACTATATCGAAAGAACATTGATACAAAGAAGAACAACAACGACAACACCGACATGAAATAACAATTGGAAATTATATTTTTGTTCTTCGGAAGCTGACTTATCACTTGTAAATAACACTGTGTACGTGTACTGTTTCTTCAGAGATCATCAGCTTGCAGAGGTACATGCGTGCGTAGTACTGTTACATAAGCATACGCCAAAACACGATACTCACTTAAAACCCTTTTACTACTTCAAGGATTCATATCAGTCAAAATGTTGATATACTTGCCAGGGTATATTTATTGCACTCAAAAGTCGAACACTGTCAAACCTTACGTGTAGTAAGTACATTTACAGGTCAAAATGAGTCAACCGTTTTTGTCTGGTAAAAGCATTGTCTGGTATTGTTCAGAGTCGTCAAATGACAGTAAAAACAGTCCAACATGCCCCTGTGTGCACATTTGGGTCATCAGTCAAAACAGGCAGTTGGCTGATTTTGACCACAATAGCTACTTCCCAAGTTCAGCTAACAGGAGGGTTTAAGCAAATTAGCCCTTCAATAGTCACATGTTGTATGTTTTTACCGCTAGAGGGACACTGTGTGTACAGAGCGGATAATACGATATATTCAATTGTGCAGGTGGAATGAAAAACAAATATACACTGTAGGGGAACCCACATAGCTATGAAAAGCTAATGTTATCGGCTGGGATTGGTTCCGGATGAAATTTCAACCTAGAATCACTGAAATGGATGTTTACCCAGTTACCAACCACTACGCTACCCTGACTACTCACAACTTGCATGAGCTGTTGATGGCATATGTTTTAAATCTCTGTTCAACTATAGGCCTATGGCAGCGACTTTGTCTTGCGTGCTGGCGTGTTTTGCAGTTGACGTGCGTGTGTTTGCAATATCTCCAGCGATCATTGGTTCGCAGAAGAACACACACGCGTAGTATCATAACTCATTGGACGACAAATTGCCTATTATGAAGACACTGGGTGCAATTAAAAAACTAGATGGTTACAAATTACAAACAAAGAATAACATACAAAACTAACTACTCAAACGTTCTGAGAATGTTTAATCTAAATGTTGGTACATTTTCAATTTTCACTATAAATGCTATTTATTTGGTCTGTCTCATTGTTTTAGGTCAGAAACTCCAAGGGTTGATTCTTCATCGAACCTTAGGACCAATGGATCGTGACGTCACAGAATGCGATACTGCTAATGTCAGTAGCGAGGAGTATGAAATTGGTGGTAACCAGAGCTTGGTGAAGATGGTTCCCGCTCCAGACGTAATTGGCCACGCATGCGCAGTGTATGCACCTGTTGAGTCCTATCTGGTTATTGGGGATTTCAGTGGGAAATGCATCTCTGACCCGGGTATATGTGAATCTCAGAGTGTGACATGGTCTATTTGGCTTAAGATCAACACGTCATCAGTAGGCTTCACTGGTACAAAAGTGGGGTATTTCCTAAGCTCTGGGGGACATACAGGCGCAGCAAGGGGTGTTGCATTTTTGTATCAAATAAACATGTTCTGGTATGATGTACGCACCGAAAATAAACATACAACTCATATATATATATATATATAACACACCTTTAAGATACCGACAAACGAATGGTTTCATTTGACCTTAACGGTGAATGCCACCAGTGGCACTACACAGTTATTTGTCAATGGTACAATTGTGGCAAGTGATGAAACTATGAATGAGTCTAGAACGGGTTCAGATGGTTGCACGAAGCTGTACATAGGCATGACCAACCCATGTGAGAACACTGATAAGTTTTCACCTAATGAGTATGGTGGGGCTGCTGCATATAGCGATCTGATGGTGTTTGACAGTCTCCTGAATCAACAACAAATACGCAGTATTTATCAGGGGAATTTCTGGATACAAAATTGAATATGGATACTTTGGTGATTATTCTCATAATATCAAAGTACTTACTATTCATCATAATACCATCAACCATAAGGTCAGGTAGAGCCAATCGTTTGTACAGAAAAACAACAATAATAATTATTGTTATTTTACTTTAAAATAAGATAAGTTCTTTGTGTAGAGTTAATCAGTAATATTTAATTAATGTATTTTTATTTTTATTTATTTTTTATCAATTTGTTTTCGGAGTGTTTAGTTGTTCCATCTTCTGGTTTCCCCACTCAGAGGAGGTGCACACAAGACCTCTATCGGTGAAAACAAATCCAATTTCCGAGTCTATGGAAATCCGTGTTCATAAATAATACATGCCCAGCGTCAGTAAAAACCTTTAAATGTATACAGTTTGTGGATTTAGTGTTTATTACACAGGCGTCCTGGCCTTATAGGGCCCATTGGGCAATCGTTAAACTATTGGCCAAAACTATTTATTAAACTTGCTTCATTCGTTTACCAGATTTAAACGCAGTCCAGCTTGTGGAACAGCTTCTAGAAGCAGACAAAAGATAATTGACGGTCCTGGTACCTATAGAACAGCTAATGTAGTGTGAAACATCAATAGCACTGCCACTACTTATCCTTCACTAATCATCCCTAGACAGTAATCCCTTAATAGCGCTTTTGTCTGACCCAGGAGGGCCAGTTTGGCTGGGTGCATTCAAGCATTGAACAAACTATCATCTCTATTGTTTGACCATTGAATCGTCTTTCAATAATTTAATGATTGCTCAACTGACTGCATAAGACCGCAGGCTTTAATTCTGTATATAAATATTTGGAAATTATAATTGATGAAAGTGCTTGCTGATGAGTAGAGAAATTGTCAAATTTTATCTTAATGTGTAGACAGTTACTTTTTGGCTTTGTAGTAGTTGGCAATTTGTTCAAACGTCGTTACACCATATATGTGTTAATTAGCACCGCAAACATTTACTCAGATATATTGTAAACCTGATATTTAAACCCTTCATCCAGGTGAACAAATTACGTTTTCAATCTGCCGCTGAGAACTTGAGAAATTCAATTCGTATGAATATTTGTTCTACACAAATTGACATAAACGTTATCCAATTTTGCATGGATATTGGTATCATAAAAATTAAAGATTTACAATTCGGCAGTAAATTGGGATAAGATGGAACGATTTTCTGAATCTTAACACCGAAGCGATGTTAAGTAAATATTTCACCGATATCAATGGATATGAAATGGTTATAATATATATTTTGTTTATCAGCAATAAACTATTTAATCTCAGTAACAAACCTGTTGGTGATTGCTTCATTAAAGCGTCCTCCACAAATTAATATTATGGAGGACATCTTTCCCCACCTCCAAAAACACACACACACACACATATATATATATATATATATATATATATATATATATATATATATATATATATATATATATATATATATATATATATATATATATATATATATATATATATGTATACTTGTAGTAAAACTAGTGGAACGCTGGTAGTTGTAACTCCGAGTTTCACGCGTTATGCGATCATCAGACAACTGATAGTCACCAAGTGATTACTCCTATATATAGGGATGTTTTTCATGGAGTAATTGAAGTTGACTTGGTGAGGCTGTTCGGTTTTCGTGGGGGTTATTTTGTGCACTCGCGCGGTTCTGGTTAAGGGCGACGAAAATGGTACAGCCTCACCAAGTCAACTTCAATTACTCCATGAAAACATCCCCATATATAGGAGTAATCACTTGGTGACTATCAGTTGTCTGATGATCGCATAACGCGTGAAACTCGGAGTTACAACTACCAGCGTTCCACTAGTTTTACTACAAGTATATTACGCTCTGTCTATGTGGCATTGAGCACTCTACTTCAAGATAGACCGCTACATTTAAGCATACATCGCTCCTGTTACCAGTTGAGCACTCTCGCCTATCTGTATAAGGACGACGAAAATGGAACAGCCTCACCAAGTCAACTTCAATTACTCCATGAAAAACATCCCTATATATAGGAGTAATCACTTGGTGACTATCAGTTGTCTGATGATCGCATAACGCGTGAAACTCGGAGTTACAACTACCAGCGTTCCACTAGTTTTACTACAAGTAGCCTATATTACGCTCTGTCTATGTGGCATTGAGCACTCTACTTCAAGATAGACCGCTACATTTAAGCATACATCGCTCCTGTTACCAGTTGAGCACTCTCGCCTATCTGTATAAGGACGACGAAAATGGAACAGCCTCACCAAGTCAACTTCAATTACTCCATGAAAAACATCCCTATATATAGGAGTAATCACTTGGTGACTATCAGTTGTCTGATGATCGCATAACGCGTGAAACTACCAGCGTTCCACTAGTTTTACTACAAGTATATATATATATATATATATATATATATATATATATATATATATATACTTGTATAGTTATGCCCGAGCTTTCAGTGCGATGCACCTTCATCAGGGGAATTAAGGCTTGTTGTGATGAACCGCGGGTAGAACAAACGCGGTGAACTCCACGTTCATCCCGTCAGGGTGAAGCGTGCCAAGTTTGAACATCACACGCTGTTCTAAAGATCGGCGCTGAGTATCTGACGATGCCGTGGAAACAACGCAGACGCTCATGTCCTTTGTGGAGTGTGATGGCGCGCTGAAGTGTTGGGCGACAGCCAGACCAGGTTGTTTCAACCGAACGCTACGGAGATGCTCCGTGAAATGGTCGGCCAGACTGCGCTTAGTTTCGCCAATGTACAGCAAGCCACAGCGAGTAGTACTCGCTGTGGCTTGCTGTAATTGGCGAAACTAAGCACCGTGTACTCGCTGTTTCATAAAGAACATGAGACAATTAATCTTAACTATTAATCTTAAATCCGAATTATGCTTAGACCACAATTAATTGTAAAATTATGTTTCATAAAATCAATCTTGGCAAAAGTTTGATCGAGCTTAAAATAAGATTAATATTAATTGTATCTTAAGACTTCAATAATATTGACAGAGGCTAAAGCGCAACCTTTGACCTAGAGCAACTTTTCAGCTGTCAAAACTTTTTCTCAAGTCGGCCATCTTGTTTTTCAGTGTGAGTGGTGAGTAGAACATGTATTAAATTGTTGATAAGTTATATTAGATAAGGAGGTTTATACACTTATAATATGACTCAATGCATACAGGGTTGACTAAGCTTTCCTTCATGTCAAAATATGGGATTCGTTGTTTTTGATTTACACTGTTTTTATAGCAGCATGAATCGGCAAGTGACAGCGACGGGGCTAGCGGTGCTTAGTGCCCCATAAAAATACTGCTGCTGATACGGTGCACATATTTTGGTGGGTGTAGCTGAAGTTTTAGCTATGTAGTGGTTAAGTTAGATTGACTTCGTTGGATCAATTTTCATGCAGTTAAATATTACATAATTAAAAAGGAAAATATTTGGTTATCGTTGTTTAATGAATTGTTTTATTTCACAAGGAAACTTTTATGTGGCACTTAGTGATTTAGCCCCATTCTAGGGCCAATACAGTACACTGGACTCCCTCCGTATCCTTGGCCCCAGCACCACATGTACAAAAATGGAGCGATTGTTTCAACTTTTGATCTGCTAATTATTATTACAATCTATTACAATTATCATAAAGTGTGAGATTTTTAGTTTTGGTGAAATTGTTTTGTTTTGTTTTTGTTTTGTTTTGTTTTTTCAATTTTCTTTCGAACTTTTCAAAGTGAGATATCCCAGAATAATGGAATTTATGCCAAAAGTGTCTGCTTGGGCAAGGTTACCTAATTACTAAGTTTTAGGTTGTAATAATTAGCAGATCAAAAGTTGGAAAAAATGATTTTTTTTTCTTCCATTTTTGTACATTGGCCCTAGAATGGGGCGATGTGGCACTTTGTGTTTTCTTGAAATAAAACATTTTGTTGTTTGGACCTGGGTCAAGTGGGCAAACTTCATTATTAACTGAGTAAATCTTACATAAATAATTTAAGTAAATTTTATATCATTTGTTTTTCTTTTCAGAATTATATCTGCTGAAACAACTTAAATTGGTAATATATAGTTTTCCTATTCGAGTGATCAAAGTGTCACTAGGTGTGAATTAATTGTAATTGGTAATCCTACATCCCTGGTTTACACATTACATTTTGTAGTGGGATGTAACTTACTGCTTTAGCAACAAAAACGATTAGCTGACAGGCTGATTCAAAGAAATTTGGAAGTGTTTATTAATTTTTTAAAGTACTAAAACTAAAACCATAAATCAAAATTGTTTCTTTTGTTTCATTTCAGGGAAAGAACACTGAAAAACCAAGAAACAAGAATTTTACAACAACTGAGAAGCGTGTTCTTGCTGGATTTGTGAAGGAAAATTCCAAGATACTCTTTGGAAAGGCAGGACACTGCTCCCAAAGGGTAAATGTTTTAATTGTTTTTTTAATTCGGTTGACTTGCAGTTCTCTGATTTTGTTGTTGAAAATTGAGCAGGAAAAGGTTGATCTAATGAAAGAGAATTTGGATGTCCAGAGAGGAATCTTAGGATGTCTGCAATCAGTTACTGCCTCAACACTTTTCGACTCTTTGCAATAGCAAACTTATATCTGCAATACAAAGGGAGCACAATGATGTTAATTCTGAGAATTGTTGTTTAAAGATTTAAAAATGTCACTTTCATAGACCCTTTAATGCATTCTGTTTGGTCCAGAGATGGTTGTTTTTAAATACTCTGAGACTGTTTTAACTGTACATTCCATCTATTTATCTGTTAACAAATGAAGTTACTGTTTAATGAGTGTCAATAATAAGTATAGACAACTCAGGAATGAAATTCACATTTAACAGCAATGTTTTTGCCACTTTATCTTTATTTCTCAGAGGGTGTTGTAATGGTGCATTTACAAATAATGACTATCTATATCTTCAAGGCATAGATGAAAATACAGGGAAATAAAGAGAAAACCATACTGACAGTTTTAACCTGTGTAATTGAAAGTTTTATTACATTCCAATAAATTAAAAGAAGTGAAACATTTCATGAAACACTTTGGAATTTACAGTTAACAATCTCTGGCATCATCTCCACATGAAATATTAAACTGGCTGTTTCCTCTGCATTTGATCTATTCATGAAAGTCATGTTTTAAATGTTATTTGACACTTTTCTTGACTAAATTGTAAACTAGAAATACCCAATGTGAAAACTTGTGTCCTATAAATATTTAAAAACAAATTTGATTCATAAATGGTTATTAAAACCCAAAAATAATATTTATTAAGTTCACTACATATTGGCAGTTTAAAGTTTAATTTATTTTAACTTTAAGTCTCGGTGAACATATTTATGAATTGGAAAACCTTGGCTGTTAATGATTGTACTTGGTTTGATTCATCAGTAACATCGCACTAACCTTGATATTTAATCAGCTTTATTGATTATCAACTTGAATGAAAATTAATTTCAAAAAATAAAAACATATTTACAAGTGATTCAAAAGATTATTTATTATTGTCTGTCCAAAGTATTTTGCCATTAGGTACTGAACTTGGAAGGCGTACACACACTGAATATTTTTTAAAGGATATTTGGTTTTGATTTTAGTATCACAGAAAATTAATTGCCCCTCAAAATATGCAGGTGAACTATCGACATTTCTAACAAGGACTGTTAGTCGGTGATAATTTCCTCATTAGAAAACATTGTTAGAACCAGTAAGTTCACCTTTTTTTTCTCATAAACAAAATACATGAAATAGCAAAAATATTGTGAAACGTGTTGACATTTGTTTACAGAAATTAAGTTTAATAGCTTACAATTCCGTTAAACAAAAAAGTTGTTGATAATATCTACCCTGACTCCATTCCCGTTTATTTCTGCAACTTCACCCTTTGCAATGTTGTTGTCTTCGTTGTTATCTGCATTGTCTTCAAGCTGATCGTTCTCTGGGTCAAGATGGGGTTCTCGTAATTCTTTACTTATGTTGAACAGCACACAGCAGGCTGTGATGATGTTGCATGCTCTGTCTGGAACAATCTGGATACCATGGCCCAATAGGCAGCGGAATTTATTCTTTACTTGGCCATTTACTTGCTCCACTCGCACTCTTGTTCTGGCATGGGCCCTACGTAATGAGGACAAAATTGTACAATGAATAAGTGGGATGAAAAAACAAAACAAAACAAGGTAGCAATATTATTTTCTATCATGGGATCAAGATAAGTTGAAGTACAACCGATGAATGCAATTTGTATCCAATTTGTTATTGAAATCGGGATTTAGGTCTGCGTATGTGTTTTGTATTTAAAAAAAAAAGAACGGTCATTTATATAATGTATAGGGTAAAATACAAATACTAGTCTGATTATGAAGGTAAATGTATGCCTTTCCCCACACCAAATAAGACTAATATTGCTGTTATATTCCATTATTTCCAAGTAAATATTTAATACCAGCTGCCTGCTTATATCGGAGTATTTACCTGTTGTAAGCTCTCTCTGCATTGGTTTCGGGATAGGATAATGGGGTCATCAACCATGGACGCACTGGGTAGCCAGAATCACCTAGGAGGATGCCTTCTAGACGTCCACCTTCAAACAGCTGCCCAACTTGGCTTGCCTGCAGAATGCGGCTGTCATGAGTACTGGCTGGCCATCTCGCTATCACATTGGTGATCCTGCCATTTGAATCGCAGATCAGCTGGACATTTATGCTGTACCTGCCCTTGCGGTTTACATATATATGTTCATTTTCTCCAAGTTTACACCCATGGAGACAGATGTGGGTGCCATCAACTACTCCTACTACTTGGGGGAATCCCGAAATAGCAAATAAACTTCTTTGCTCATCACGAACATCGGCTGGTGTTGATGGAAATGTTATCATCTCATTTCGCAGTTGACATAACTCAAGAGTCACTCTTCTTAAAATCTGGGAGCAAGAGGCAATACTGCATCCATGCATCTCACTCGTGCAATCAAACAAGGATCCCGTTGCATAAACTCTCAGGGCAATGAAAACTTGCAAACTAGACGGTGTTGCTGTAGGCCACCTTCTATTCTGTCGATGACATGCATGCACCCCAACCGTGTAAATCTGTACTTCTTGTACATCTCAATATCATCAAACTCATCTAAGGGATTCTTTCTATCCCGAAACACCGTTTCTCTTCGCAAAGCACGACGATTTTCCCTCAAAAGAAGCTGAAAAGCCATGACACTTGGAGCTTGTGTATAAAGTGCCACTGACACAAAAATGAAAATGTTGTGATTTTCTTTTCCCGCCAAAATTACAAACTTAAGTTTGATTGTTAGACCCAAACATTTGATCTGTGACCAAGCGTAAATCCAAGATTGATTCAAACCAAACTTAAGTCTGATATTGATCTTAACTTTCTTTATGAAACAGAGATAAGATTCATTGTAAATTTTAGAGGTTTAAGATGAATCGTTTGGAGATAAGATTGATTATTTGGAGATAAGATTAATTGTAAAGTTTTATGAAACACCCCCCTGGTCTGGCTGTCTCCCAACACTTCAGCGCGCCATCACACTCCACAAAGGACATGAGCGTCTGCGTTGTTTCCACGGCATCGTCAGATACTCAGCGCCGATCTTTAGAACAGCGTGTGATGTTCAAACTTGGCACGCTCCACCCTGACGGGATGAACGTGGAGTTCACCGCGTTTGTTCTTCCCGCGGTTCATCACAACAAGCCTTAATTCCCCTGATGAAGGTGCATCGCACCGAAAGCTCGGGCATAACTATCCGGTGAGCACTGTTTCACCTTTACTATTCACATTTTGTAAGTTCTACAGTGCTACGCAGCATCCCCACTTTTATATATATATATATATATATAAACCCCTCAAAAAAAGTTCTGCAATTCAAGTTTGAGGGATGATATCTTTCTTGTTACTGATGTATGAAAAAAGAAACTGGTGTCATTGAAAAGCTTGATTATTCCTCTTTACAATGATGTGTCATTTGTGATGCTTATGCAATCATGGAATGCGCAGTCCTTCTGAATATGCAGCAAGGTCAAAAATGAAATGTTGCAAAATTCGTTGTTTTCAATAGTTAATTCATCCGAACTTTAACGACAAAAGAATGATGACACAGCATTTTTTTTTCTCTCACTCTCTCCTCTCCTTCTTTTATTGAGAAATGGTTACATGTCAGTAAGTCAGTAGCGGGTAGATGACCCGAACACAGCAACCACGGCCTGACACCTCCTTCTCATGCTGTTCACCAGCCTCGTCACACGAAGCTGTGGGATGGCGTTCCACTCTTCAACAAGGATCAGCCGGAGTTGTCCAATTGCTTGGGCCTTTATGAGATTCGATAAGCGTGGCATCTTTAAGCATCTTACAAACGACCACTCAGTAAACTGCAGCTCTACCTCACACAAATATTATTGAAGGCACCATTGACATTCATGCAAGACATGCACTGTCATCTGGGCACTATTCAAAACACATTGCATCTTCACAAGAAATGGAGACTTCGGTGTTGAAAACAATGCTTTTTGCAACATTTCACTTCAGACTTTGCCCTATATTCAGGAGTATTGCACATTCCATGATTACATAATCACGGCAGATGGCACATCATTGTAAAGAGGAATAATCAAGCTTTTCAATGACACCAGTTTCTTTTTTCATACATCAGTAACAAGAAAGATATCATCCCTCAAACTTGAATTGCAGAACTTTTTTTGAGGGGTTTATATATATATATATATATATATATATATATATATATATATACTTGTAGTAAAACTAGTGGAACGCTGGTAGTTGTAACTCCGAGTTTCACACGTTATGCGATCATCAGACAACTGATAGTCACCAAGTGATTACTCCTATATATATATAGGCCTACACGCGCACGTACAGGTTACTCGCTCAATGATGCGTGGTAATTACCTATTGTTTGCGGGCCTTGTGTGTAAGCTTGTTTGTTGGCAGTTTGTGGTTTGTTGACGCGGTACTGTTCCTCGTCACGTGTCATCGCTTTTGAAGTTGCAGAGGTAGAACTTGTTTTCATGGCGGCATTTTTATATGAGTTCGGGTCGTTTGTTCAGGAGTATCCTCTTGTCGGCGTTTATGATGGAGAGCTTCTCTGTGAGGCAAAGGTTGCACCGTTTCGATTCACTGTTGTATGCTTGAGATCTACAGGCTACCGACCAGTTGATGGTGAATGGTTTCTTGTTCCTTTTCAATTGCCAAATGTGCTTGGAGAGTTCCGTGCTGTTCTGGTACTTCTCATGCCTGAAGTGTGGTTGCCGTATCTTAGCTTGAATGGAGGCGCGGTGAGACCTATGTACAGATGAGAGTTGTTTGGTTGCTTAACTTCGGCATTGTAAATGATGTTGCTGGCCTGGCACTTTCCTTGTAGAGGGCATAGGTCTTTCTTGCGGCAGTTGCAGTCCTTACGGTCGGTCCCTTTGTCGTTCGATGAGACTTGTTTGTTGTGTGCCTTGATGATACTGGCGATGTTGGGCATGCAGCTGTAACTGATCTTGACCGTGTTCCTGTTGAATATCTTGTTCAGTTTGGAGTTCCTCGGGAAGTGCTTGCCGATGAGTTTCAGGAATATACCGCCAATGTTTGTTGTCACGTTTTTGCTGAATGGAGGGTTGAACCAGATGACGTTGCGCTGCCTGTTCCGTTTTTCCTTAGTAGGTTGGCTATCGATGTAGGTGAGGCCTTCCGTGTATCCGCTGGATCTTAGTGCGTCCTCGTAAGCTGGGGAGGCTTTCTTGAAGATGTCTTCATCGTGCGAGATGCCCGATATGCGTCGGCTGATGGAGGCGGGTAGGTTCTTGATGATGTTAGGCGGGTGGTTAGACTGCTTGTGGATGTACATGGGTTGGTCGTTTGGTTTCCGGAAGGGGTAGTGCTTGCCGTTGCTCAGATTGAAGGTGATGTCGAGAAAGTTCGTGATCTTTAGGTTACCGTCGATTGTGATGCTTAGGCCGAGTTCCTTGAATAACGTTGTCATGTCCTTCCTGATTCGGTCGGCTCTGCTGCCGGTGATGTTTTTGAAGACTGCCAAGCCGTCGTCCCTGTAGAGTCCAATTCCTTCTTTCCCATACCGTTTTGATAAGGTGTCCAGGATGTAGAGGCCTACCACACACACACACACACACATATATATATATATATACTACTCAAAACAATTTAGGGAACACCGGATTTTTAATATCAAATAGGTTTGAAATGTTCCATGAACCGGGATTTTCATTTGCAACCCCCTCTCTCTTTCAGTAGTCATGTCATGAAATGTGTAATCACTACATGCACCCTTTATCATCTGTTTCATTGTGCAGTTGTTTCTCATCAATTCTGTGAAACATTGTGTTTATCTGAAATAAATGATATTGCTTTAACTGAGATTATTCCAGTGTTCCCTAAATTGTTTTGAGTAGTATATATATATATATATATATATATATGTGTGTGTGTGTGTGGGCGGTCCACTTATGCCAATTATCTATTGATCTATGGGGCCAGGTCAGAGGCCAAACCATATCTGCCGAGTAGCCAGGGATCAAGCCCCGGTCAGATGCAAACAACCTGGGTAACGGCAGTAGCGGGGATCACACAACTTGGGACACAAGCCTTTTACGTGGTTGTACACAAAGTAGATTTATAGGGAGAAACTGACCTGAATATTATATAAACGGGTAGCGAGCAAATGAAAAAAAGGTTCACCCACCTCTAAAATTATGTCCACGACACCTTTAACATAATTTTGTAATTTTGTCAAAGGATATTGGGAATATTTTAGAAAACAAATGGTTTGTTGATAATTGATGTCGTTATTCTTTTGATACCCTTAATAAACACAACACTCATTGCAACATGGTGATAAAGCCAGTTTATTGCAAATGTAGCTAAATTAGAAAATTGCCCCTATTTTTAGAGAGAAAACGCTAAAGAAATGCATCAACTTCGCTGGAGACAGTCTTGTCATTTTAACAATAGGCGCACTAGCTCCGACTCATCAAAAGGCACGTAGCAAGTGAGTTGACCGTAAACCAATTAATTATAAACCGTATTTTTACACATATTAAGGTCTGCTGTCATGGATTTCCCTATACTAGGAGAAACAAGTGTAGAATAATTGTTTTTCATTATTTTCTTGTTAAAGATGTGTTCGAGTTTTTTTTTTTTTTTTTTTTTAAGGCAATTTCCGACCATTTATAACAATTTAATTTCTTTTTGGAATTCCATTTTTTCTCAATTGGAACAAAACATTCACGTGTAGGCCTACACTGTAATGTCCAATATGAATGCTCAACCAAACCAAATTAGTCGAAATATAGTCTTAGCGGAGCGATGTGATCTCTATAACAATCTCTACAATATAAAACCTCCACATTTCTGGAAAATGCTGAATGTTTTTAATTTTGGGCAAACTGCATCTGAAGCCAACTCACTAGTAACCTGTACCGTCAATGCTTCATAACGCACCGGCATAAACTACAGCCAATATGCAAAACATAACCTCCATTTATCCTCCATTTTTGGCAGGTTCTCGCTGGGTTTACACTCCCCGAACACTGTAATAGTAGAGTCCAGCTGTCCAGTGATCGCTATTGTCAAGGGATTAACTCCTGAGTTAAGTGATCTCTTTGTTTGGATACTAGAATCTCTATTAAAATTATAATTTTAGACTTTATATTGTGTTATTATCTACTACATTTGTAATGTCATTTATACATACTGTTTTGGGTTGTTTCCCTGCATATTTGTGTTTTTAAATTTAGATGTCTGAAATGCATTCCTTTTCATGTATATTGTGCACTTGGCCATTTTTATTCCTAATATCCCTAATTAAAAAAAGAAAGCAAAAAACAAACTTTCCTGAAGGATGATTAGGAATGAATTTTGTTTGCTTTATTTGGAGTCAATAAAAATGGTTAACCACCAAAATTATGTTATTAACCAAAATATCTGGGTCCTTACTTGACAAAAATTATGAAACAATGCAAAACCAACTGTGAATGTTTTAGTGGTACTACAGTGAAAATATATTTACATTGTTAGTATTCATTCTAATGTTTGGCAACTTGCCAAATATAAACACATTGGACGACTAAGGTTTAGACATCAGATATTTATTCTGTTGTATTTGTACCACTCCGGTTACTGATATCAAGCCCACACACACACACAGACACACATCAACCATTTTTTAATAGATATAACCGTCTGTTGCTTTTTACCTACTGGATGGAGAGTAATAATTATGAGCTGATCAACAGGGCATGGAATCAGAGTGCTTGTTTTAGAATAATGCCCGACATTATAATATCATACTACCGTGGCTGCTACATAAATGAGCCAGTATTTTTCAGTCACTGTGTTCATCTTAATCTAAGACACCGATTTCATGCTCTATTGGAAGTCTGCTCTGATCGTGACGGTATTGCACCTTTAACAATACCGTATATTTCACGTGTATATGAAATATGGTTTCAATTGGACAACAAAGGTTTGTTTATTAAATATATATTGACCAAAGTGTTCTTCAAGTACCTTACAGTACCGGTACGTGCATGCGCGTACACGCTGCTCGCTGTCGATCATTACATTAGATACGTCAATTACGCCATGATAACTAACCAATCAAATTCTGCCACACACAGGGACCGTTGATGTTTAGAAATGAAATACGAACAAGAGACGCATAACGATTTCGGTGTCTGCAGTGTCTGCAGTGGAAATAGACTTGTTCTCGTGCCATGTAATTCGTAATGTGACAAAGCCTAATGTTATATTAATATACATTTACATGCGTTGTAATGCTTTGTGTGGAAATGCAATCACGTTAGCAGTTAGCAGCACTGTCGATAAGAACCACTTTAGTTAAGGCAAAACTATAACAACTCAGCTCATTGAAAATGTATTCGGATTTGTAATACATACGGGGCATTGTAACGTTTGTGACACACAACTCATCTCGTTCAAAATGTACACGGATTTGAGACTATTGGCTGTAGCCACAGTCTTGGCTTTCATTCATTTATTATCGTCGGCGTACGCTGAAACCTTGATAAGATCGGCAGGTTTTTCGAAATCTACGGTATCCAGCCACACACTGCAAAACAGTGTATTCCGGAGATTGGAGCGGGTAAAGTCTCCTACGAGATGTCTGGCCAACTGCCTCCGTGACCCCGATTGCGTCTCAGTGAATTACAATCAGGAAAGCAGCATTTGCGAGCTGAATTCGGGTAAAAAAGGCGAGTTTCCCGAAGATGCGGAAAATGCTGAATACAGATATTATGAAATAGATTTGCGTTCTGCTGCGCAAAGTGTACAGGTATGTATTTATTTATAGGTTGGTTTTTTTCACAGACACTCGGAAAGTACTGAGAATACAGTGCTATACACACGTCGGTGTAGGGCAAAATTAAATCAACTATGTATTTATTTATTTATTTAATTTTTAATCAATCAATCTGTATCAAAATCTTCAAGAATCATGTTTTTGATATTTAACTACCTACGCTTGGTGTTATCTGTGCATAGTTGAACGAAGTTTAATTGAAATCGGCTAGATATTGAAAATAGGCACAAAAAGCCCAGACTGGATATAAGATTACATATTTCTAAAAAATAATAATGAAAAGCGTGGTTTTACTGAAAATAGTTTCCATAATTAATTATTTATCGTGGATTCTGTCATGAATTATTTTTTGAACGGAATGACTGTTAAGCCCAGCTTTTAAAAATTATTATGGGAAATATGTCACTTTAATATATTTGTTAACTTACTAACTAACTAACTAACTTACTAACTAACTTACTAACTAACATATGCGCGACACATCTTTAATTAAACCTATTTCAGTAATATTATTTTGTTGTTTTTTGTTTAATCTGAGTTACGTGAACTTTATTTAAAAGCAGTAAAAACTCGGGAAAATGCATTTTTCGTTTGGTGGAATATACCACAACCTACATGATACATTTTGATCGGTTGTCTTTGATTAGACACGGCAGACTACGACGTCTCTCACTGCTGAAGTAACAAGTGGAGAACCAACATCAGAGGCAGTGTTGACTGAAGTACAGACTACAGCAATGACGACTGCTGATGAAAACACCACGCCTGTGACGACTGAAGTAACAACCAGTGAAGCACCGGCGACCGAAGCACCTACAACAGAAGTGCAGACTACAGAAATGACGACTGCTGACGAAAACACCACACCTGTGACGACTGAAGTAACGACCAGTGAAGCACCGGCGATCGAAGCAGCTACAACGGAAGTGCAGACTACAGAAATGACGACTGCTGATGAAAACACCACGCCTGTGACGACTGAAGTAGCGACTAGTGAAGCACCTACAACAGAAGAGCATTCTACAGGTACGTTAACATTTCATAGTACAGACATACAATTTTCATTTTAGCTGATTTTCCAAATATAATTTATTTATTTTGTTGGTGTTCTTGGAGTTAGTTTTAATAATTTCATTATTATTGATAGCACTGTTTTAACTGTTTGAATTAAAGTTATAAAACGGAAGGACAAAATACGTTCTTTAAAGAATGAGACTTGTTTGGGAAAGAAGTGTTCTGACAAAAAGTTAAAGCTTAAATTATGATTTTTCTATATTAAAAAAAAAGTTTGTGATATCTACGAATCGTTCTAATTTGTTTGTTTTGGTCAGCTGACTACCCTGTGATTAACGAAGACAATGCTAGATGGAGACTGTTTTGGTGGTACAAGGCAAACAGCGGATGGCCAACATCAGTCACCGATGTACTGCAAGGTAAATATATACATGGAAACTCTTAATGGCAAATGATCATGACAATTTCATCATGACTACACTGAAGTACTTTTAAACGGTTCTGAAAATATCGTCACTATTTTTACAATGAGATAAATTACACCAAACAGCACTAAAACAAGTTCATATAAAAATTGTATATGCCTTCTATTTTAAATTGCCATAATTTAACGTAAAATATATGTTGTTTATGTGTAAAAGTACAAATTACAAACCTTCTAAATGTATCAATTAGTCAATTAGGGCGTAATTGATTTATTAATACAATAGCCATTTCGTTCAAACACATTACTGATGTTGCCAAACACAACAGTCAGGGCCGTAGCGAGCGGCCCCCAATTTAGAGCCTCATGAAGCATCAAAGGGTTGATCCAGAACACATTTTCAGTTGGCAAAGATAGAGCTATGGGTTTGCCGACTGCAAATGTATCCTGTTTCTAAGTGCTGAAGATTTGCCAAGTTGTTTGTTTGTTAGAAGTTATTTAGAAGCTGCGGTTTCGGTTGACAGTTCGATAAGTAATGTGCTGGTAACAAGCCGACATGTCATGCTCATCCTTGATAGGTCATGCACAAAGCGCAAAGCTTCGGTAACAAGTATATTCAAATACACTCATAATAGCTTTGTGAATTTCGATACTTTTTATGTTTAGTTATTATTTTTTCCAGACAATTATGGCGACTGCGATGTCATCTCTGATTACTGTTTTAGTCGTCTACCAGATTTTCTTCAAGAAAACAGTGCTGAGATACTGGCGAAAGATTCGGCAGGAACAGTATACAGGTAATTTCATTTATGATTTTTTGTTTCATAATTACAAAAATGGCAAACATTTTAATATATTCTATCATGACTAGATGTAATGTAATAAGTATTTTATTCTGCTGTGTCAAATTCAAATGAGTTGAGTTCGGCAATATCGCTGTAATGGTATTGTAATTGTACTAATAGTATTTCATTACAACAGCTCGAATAAATTGAGTTCGGCAATTTTGTGGCAATAACGCAGCCACGGATTCGAACGTCATAGTTATTATATTTTCCCTGAAGTCCGATTAAGTTGTTGTCCTCTTTCAGCTGCTCCTGTTAGGGGTCGCCACAACGGATCATGATCCGCATATTTGATTTTGGCATAGGTTTTTACGCCGGATGCCCTTCCTGACGCAACCCTCCCATTTATCCGGGCTTGGGACCGGCACTAAGCATGCACTGGCTTGTACATCCCCAGTGGCTGGGTTCAATTCGGCCCTCGCGGCAATTATGGTAAAGTGTCTTGCTCAAGGACACAAGCACCATGGTCGCGGCAAGGCTTCGAACCCACACACTCTGATGACTCAGCCATCAGAACACAAATCCGATGCACTAAACCGCTCGACCATGGCACCCCTGAAGTCCGATTAAGTGTCATCTCTATTTCAGTAAAATATACCATTTGAACCAAAATTTCATCAAAATTGGCATAAGTTTTGTTTTAGTAAAATACATCACATAATTATCAATTGTAATTCATGCCAGTATACATCCTTTGGTGAATGTTCATTCATCCATACCAATATGTTGCACTTTCAACTAATTCCATTGTGTCTTTAATAACGAATAGTGAACGGGCATTCAGATTGTTACTGTTAATTCCAATATGGAATATCCGTCTCCAGGAGATATTATTATTATTTATTTATTTATTTATTTTTATTTTTATTTTTATTATTATTATTATTATTATTATTATTATTATTATTATTATTATTATTATTATTATTATTATTATTATTATTATTATTATTATTATTATTATTATTATTATTATTATTATTATTATTATTATTATTATTATTATTATTATTATTATTATTATTATTATTATTATTATTATTATTATTATTATTATTATTATTATTATTATTATTATTATTATTATTATTATTATTATTATTATTATTATTATTATTATTATTATTATTATTATTATTATTATTATTATTATTATTATTATTATTATTATTATTATTATTATTATTATTATTATTATTATTATTATTATTATTATTATTATTATTATTATTATTATTATTATTATTATTATTATTATTATTATTATTATTATTATTATTATTATTATTATTATTATTATTATTATAAGTATGAATGCTACAATAGGGCGACACTTCATACTGCAAAATGCTATAATAGGGCGACATTTATAATAGGGCGACACCTAACTGTCGCCCTATTATTTTAGGCCAATAAATCAGGATTAAAAAAAATTCTGTGTGGACAACTTACCTAATCAATACATCAACGGGCATCTTCTTTCAGAAAAAATAAACTTGATTTGGGATTTCAGTGTGTCACGTGGATAGCTGTGAGATTGCAAATCCCGCCCTGTTATTATCTGACGGGATAAAAAATGCTATAATAGGGCGACACATTGTTTTCTGGGAAAACTCAGAAGACATAAATTATCATTTCAAAAACTGCTTTGATTAAAAACATGTAAACCTTTTTGGAATATGTGGCGTTAATTATACAGTATTTGAAATCTTAAAACTAGATTTTTGTTTTAGAAAAAATAATAACTGTCGCCTTATTGTTGTGATTTACATAACAAATAATAACTGTCGCATTATTGTTGTGATTTACATAAATCATAAATGTCGCCTTATATTTGTGATTTACATGACAAAAATAAATTTGCTATATTGTTTATCAGTTAAACATTTAAAACATAATCATTAAGGTACAACATTCATAGGATAAGCCCAATTTTTTAGGGTAGTTTTCACTTGTATTCTGCCGCTGACGCAAACCTCACTCCAGCACCAATTCCCCTTTGTTGCTGATATAACTTAGCACACGGATAAAACACTCTCGGGAGGTTGATTTCCTACGAATCATGAGTGCATCTACATGTACATGATAAAGTACATCCTATACAAGAATATAGATGTACGGATAACTGTCACCCTATTGTGGTATTTTTACGTACATTATGAAAAATGCTATAATAGGGTGACAGATAATGTGTCGCCCTATTGCAGCACAAGTAATAAAAAATAATAGGGCGACACCGAAAAAGGTTATTTTCTAAATAAATTATGTATTCCATAAAATTAAAAAAAAAATCGAATTTGCCTTTAAACAAAATAATTAACTTCATAAAAACATGTTGAAAAAGCATGTGTTTTTCAAGATAGATAACTGTCGCCCTATTGTAGCATTTTCTACACTGTCGCCCTATTGCAGCAATTAGCGTTATTATTATTATTATTATTATTATTATTATTATTATTATTATTATTATTATTATTATTATTATTATTATTATTATTATTATTATTATTATTATTATTATTATTATTATTATTATTATTATTATTATTATTATTATTTATTAATTATTAATTATTAATTATTAATTATTAATTATTAATTATTAATTGCTGTTGCTGTTGCTGTTGCTGTTGCTGTTGCTGTTGCTGTTGCTGTTGCTGTTGCTGTTGCTGTTGCTGTTGCTGTGGTGGTGGTGGTGGTGGTGGTGGTGGTGGTGGTGGTGGTGGTGGTGGTGGTGGTGGTGGTGGTGGTGGTGGTGGTGGTGGTGGTGGTGGTGGTGGTGGTGGTGGTGGTGGTGGTGGTGGTGGTGGTGGTGGTGGTGGTGGTGGTGGTGGTGGTGGTGGTGGTGGTGGTGGTGGTGGTGGTGGTGGTGGTGGTGGTGGTGGTGGTGGTGGTGGTGGTGGTGGTGGTGGTGGTGGTGGTGGTGGTGGTGGTGGTGGTGGTGGTGGTGGTGGTGGTGGTGGTGGTGGTGGTGGTGGTTTATTAAAACAATGCATTTGTAGCCCTGAGTCTAAATTGCTACAATGTTTACAATTTAAAAGCATTAGGAGATAAAAAAAAGTCATTCGCGAAATGATTACATTTATTTGATATCACCACCAACTTTCCACAAATAAAGCTGTGATTATTTATGCTTGTATTTATTCGAATTCGACGTTGAAATTGACTTTTTGACAAACAAAAAATTCCTGTATGGAATTTTACAGACTCATTTACCGTAAGAAAATAGTGACGTCATGTTTCAAATATCGCTCTGAAAGGCATCAAATAAAATGATATGTTACACTACTTTAAAGTGAAGTTAGAGACTTGTAATTTTTATCACACTTTAATAAGGACTCTATCTATTGGAAAATGAGTGCATCACAAAACTGAATTTGACCTTAGAGTGCCTCTTTAACGAAGTGAGACTCTTGTATTCTCTGCTGCGCTGTACGCATCAAGTTAGCTTTTGGATAATAACGGGTTATTTGTGTTATCAGGTTGTTACCAATGTTGTACTTGTTTCCCTTTTACAGTAAAAGGGTATAAGTAATATCGATATTTCTTGCTGTAAATAGTATTTTAAGTGTAAGTGCAAAACTAAATATAATAAACTTGAATCAATTAGTTAAATTAGTTGTGGAGTTTCCCATATGTTTTACATGTTGCCCTATGACAAACAACAAACGTGTGTATAGCTAGGTGAAAAATAATATAACTTGACAATTCAACACATTTAATTAGAATTACAATATATACACTGTCAAAGCTAAGGTGTTAACAACTACACCGCTGGTGTTAATAATGGGCAAGTCGCCTAAATTAAACACCGTGGAAGAATAAACTTGAGTCATCTGGTGTTATTTTAACACTTTCTTGTTGGCAGGATACTCTCTGTTTGCAATATTAAATGGCAGAAATAACAGTAGTATTCTACAGTGTATGTTCATTTGAACCTCTAGTTTAATTAATTATGAAGACAAAATGTTAACTAAAATGTGAAATTTTAATCACAATACGTGTTCACGTGCTTGAGAAAAAACAATAAAAAACTGTTACATGTTTTACCAAAAATTGATTAATGGTAGCTTTTGTAAATTCAACATATCAAATTCAGTTTTTTCTAAGATGAAAGCACTTGAGACAAAAACAATTTTCAGAATGAATGGTAGGTGTACTAACTAAACACCAAGTAAGCTTTTAGATAATAGTTCGTTGATTTGATAATCTGGTAATAGCAAATGCAGTAGCGTCTGTTTTGTTGGACTTTAAAACCGTAAATGTATTGGATTTATTGAGGTGATGCTTGTGTTGTGTTTAGCGAAAATGGTTTGGGTGTTTTTCAGTCCATGTAGTATACCAGTCTTTCGTAAAACAGTTTATTTTAGAACAAATCAGACATTGTATAATAATAGGAGTTTGCTCACCAATAAATAATGTTAAAACCTCCATTCTAAAGAAATGATTTTTAAGAGTAAAAAAAGTCGAGACAAAACATGGTTACAATTTGATACAAACTAATTTGATTTCATAATAATAGCTATGTAAACATTAACAGTCATGTACGAATTAGGTGTTCTGTTTAAATAAATACATCACATATATGAATGTATTCAGTGTTTCAGTTTATCGTGAAGAGATATTTTATAATGCTTTCTTAATTAACAAGCAGTACTTTAGAATGGATTTCATATTGAAATAAATACATTATGAATGTTTTAAATATTTTACCATCGATCGATATATAGAGATATAGATTGCACAAAGCTTTGAGATCGTAGATCAATTATTGGACAAACAATAAAACAATTCATTTAGCTCCAAATCGAATAGCAAACATTAGATGTTTGACAACCGACAGTGGTGTATGTCAACTAATGTATGAGTTGCTACGTAATGTATTTTACACTTTGTAACGTTACCTTCTTTATTTCATTTTGAAATTAATAGCATTGTTCGCTTTAAGTCTAATTTAGCAAACATTAGTGTGTAAGAAACTACATTTACACTTTCCGATAAGTGCTATTTGTATAAGTAAGACTGAACATACATTCCATACCTATATTGTATTGCTCCTTATACATACGTAAACACTGATCAATTGGTTATTGGTACCTGGAAACAGTAATATAACAACTTAAAATACTGTCAATGAAGGCTAAAGAATTGCATTTCATAGGTCCGTTTAAAATTACATCATGTTTTTCAATTAGAGTTATTGCTTGTTTTTCTTGAGAATGCTAAAATTAAATTGTATGAGGAAATAGTCAAACAGTTACCCTATGTAATGTTATTTCAGTGAAATAAGGCGTACAGTTGGTTTGTATTCAACTTAGTGCATATAATTTGAAACCTTTAGATACCCCATATTGGTCATCATTTCTGTCAACGTGAATGTATGTATGCAGTTATCAACAATGAATTAAGTGTTTACGTAATGGATGGCAATATTATTCGCCAATGTTGATTAAATTAGACTTAAAGCGATTAATGTTATTAATTTCAAATTGAAATAAAGAGGGTGACAAAGTCAACTGTGTAAAATGTCACTGGTACATAAAGTACCTACGAAAATGCTCTGACACAATGCTCTGACAGATAATTGTTTTTATTAAACAATTGTCTAGATATCAAATCACCGTCTCAAAGCAATCTAACCCTGGTCTTACAATACAATACATAACAATTTACATTATTAATATACATTATTTAACACACACAACTGTTGGTTAATATCAAACATCTATAAAATAAAATGACATTTAACACTGTTTTGAAAATGAGTGCAGCACAAAATGATTTTGACCTGAGAGTCCCTCTTTAATTATGTCTGTATTTGTAAATAACCATGGAAAAAACACATTATTATATACATTATGATAAAAGCTGTATTAAAACTTAAACTGTTCTCTCATAAAGGTGGCAATTTGACAGTAGCAACAATGTCGCTCACGCTGCATGGGGAGCTTTCCACGATCAAATAGCGGTGCAGATACTATTTGGAAATGTTTGGAACCCTACAAATGTCAGTGGTGGGTATGGGTTAAATTATAATCGATTACTGGGTTTCATCAAACTGTGTGTATGACTGTATCTGTCAGGTTGATATCAAGCTGCACGCAGACTGCCACATGCATAATCATAGCCATTATATGGAGAACGTTTCTTCCCCGTTTTTTTCCGTTTTCAGAGCAGAAAAACAAAAACTGTATTCCAGTGTAGTATATAATACATCCCATCATCCTATTTTATATATGCCAAATGTTTGCATTGACACTGAAAACTCTTATAATTCGAGTGTTTTTATTTTATTTATGAAACAACCACTAATTCAAACATGTAACTTCAAAGAGAAAAATAAAGACATATTTGTGGCGGGGGTGGGGTGGGCTGTGGTAGCACGTAGGAACATGTGTATTGACCCAGTCACCCCCTTTACATATGACAATGAAGAAACGCACTTTAGTTTGTGCATTGTTTTTATTTTCATTTACTTATTTATTTTTTCAGGACCGAGTCCTTTAAGAGATCAAAACTCATTCCAATACCGCGAAGAACACGGTGTGATGTCTCTTCAGTTGGATGATGATAACTGCGAATTGTATACGTCACTTAGTCTCGGACACAACATGTGTTCCATTGGCCATTATGGTGAAGAATATGTATTTGGGGTTGATCTTCTGTTTGATCCGGGAAGCTATGCACCATCACCGAGCAATGGATTGTACATATACTTCAGAGGTATGTTTCAGTTCTTCGTTTCAATCAAAAGAGCTTCACGTAGTGACAGTTCAAATCATACAGAGACAGGACAAATAAAGATAAACATTTAAATATCATTTACAATCTATGACGTCACAAAACATTATTTATTAACCATGTTTCCGATCAATTTGAGAATTTTTTTTCAGTGCAATTCTACATTTATGAGCATTTCTTAAAAAGGAGTTGTTTATTTTCTCTCTCTCTCTTTCTCTCATATTGTTTTTTAGATGATGAGTATGCCTAATATGTCAACATCGGGCGTTTTATGCGTATCACTGTATGATGCTGTACACTATTGTCCATGATGCAACACACGTGAAAACATAAGTGAAAACCGACGTTAATTGTTGTTTGTGTTTGTTTGTTTGTTTGTTTTTTATCATAAAACCGCAAATCGTCATCGGGCAAGCTTAGTGGTAGAAATAATTTGAAGTCTAACATGTTCAGAAGTATTTTGACTTAATAATAAGTCCACTTTTCCTAATTTGTATGAACTTTTAATGAACATTTTTTAAATTTCATAATTTTCATGAAAGAAATTATCATTGTTTTTTATTTCATAAAAATTTGAAAAAGTGGACGTATGATTAAGTCAACTTTTAAACATGTTGTCTGCACTATTATGCAGAAGGTCGTGGGTTCGAATTCTGTCCAAGTCCTTTTTTGGACCTTTTTGCACAATCAAGAGAGTAAGACACTGCCAGCTGAGATACTTTTGACATTTTAGGTTTTGGTAACTAAATTAAATATATGTTTTATTATTATTTTTGTTATCATGTATTTTATTAATTTTTTATTTATTATTTTTTTTTCATCGTTTGGTGTTCATTTTTTGGGGGGTATTTATTTTTTGTTTTAATTAATTTATTTAAAAAAGTGTCACTTCATAGTACCGGTGACGAAACATTAATTTCATTTCTCTAGTGTTCAAGGAATAAAAAATAAATAACATGTAAAAGTTTCATTTACAACAGATGCTCATTTATTTTGTATTTATTTTTTTATTTGTTTCTTTGAGAAAACGACAAGAATTCATAATTTGTTCAGGATGATTGTAACGTTTTCTAACTTCACATGAAATTAGCTTGTAGATAATAACGGGCAATTTTTGTTTATGAGTTAACCGATAAGTAAGACTAATTGCGGTGCCACTATGTGAATTTCTCAATTGTATAGTAATTAGTTCTGAAAAGAACTAGAGATACAACTCGACGTTTCGGTCAGTGTCCTCTGATCGTCTGCAGGAGAATGCCGGACTCTGGGAAATGCTGCTGCTTAAGTACGCTGTTGGAGGATTACGCAATGACAGGATGCTGGAGGATTGGTTCGTTGAGGCGTGCAGGCGGGAACTGTTGAGAATAGGATCCCAGAAGTTGGGGGGGGGGGGGGGAGGAGTGTGTGGTCACTGAACCGAATCAGTTGTTGACAAGCACGGGGAGAAGGAGGAATATAGGAGATCCCTCAGTCTGGGGTGGGTTATGGACTTTGGATATAGAAGATCATTCAGTCCGTAGTAGTGGTCGCCAAATATTGCTGATGTAGAAGCGGAGTTAACCGATGTTGTACCGTTTGTGGCTGCCAGTCATGTACGATTAATGACTTTCCAATAAATACCCAATATTGAATGATTATTGGACAAACGATAAAAACAGTTTATTTAGCTCTAAACCGAATAGCGAATATTAGATGTTTGATATTAACCAACAGTTGTGTGTGCTAAATAATGTATATTAATTAGTGATTAGATATCTAGAAATTTGTTAAAAATAACAAATCTGTCAGAGCATTGTGTCAGAGCATTTTCGTAGGTACTTTATGTACAAGTGACATTTTACACAGTTGACTTCGTCACCCTCTTTATTTCATATTGAAATTAATAACATTAATCGCTTTAAGTCGAATTTAGTCAACATTAATTTCTCAGAAACTATTTATGCACGACATAATTATTTGGTGTTTCTGACATCATTACTGATAGTGCTATTTGTCTTCGAGACTCCTTTGATATGTAAGACCGAAACATACATTCTGTATGCCTTATAAAAAGTACTATACATACCATTCGGTATGTCCAATACAAAATTAAAAATGACAACACGTGGATCTGAAGCGACGTGCGCGGCGACCAGAAGCCTTAAATCTGTTAAATCTCAGCAAAAACCTTTGAGTGTATGATTAATTAAAAGCGTATTATGACGTCTTTGAATTACTACTTTTGTCTCGTTGTCATTGTGGTATTTTCTTTTTATTTTACAAATGCTATTTAGGGCCACAAACAAATCTTCAAGTAGACTCGCATAGTCAAACGTTTACTGCTAATATCAGTGTTTTATGATTGTTTTTGTCCCAGTGAAGTTTATCCCAAATGTTGACCCTGTTTGCAAAGCTCTAAGAGACTTAATTTTTGCCCTGTAAAAACTGGGGTATTATACTTGGTGTGTCAAATTAAGACTTTTACGGTTTTAAGTGTTCACATTTGTTGATATCCAAAAATTATGAACACCAATGTGTGTGTGTGTGTGTGTGTGTGTGTTTCTGCAATGGTGGCAGCAGCATTATGTAGGAACGACTGGTTGTTTGCATGTTACATATTCATCATGAATTATTTTCGAGTGTTTTTGTGTATACTTTATGCCCCACTCGATTCAGTTGCAAGCTATGATGTTAAATGGTGTCCCACTAGTTACAGTTGTAAGAGGTTACATGTCGTATAATGGATTTCAAGTGTGAGATCGCGGATATTTGTCTCTAACACCATAACCTGAAATACCGCCCTCTCGCCGATCTTAGGTTATAACTAGCGACCTCAGCCCTGTCCTGAAGATCTGACATCACACTTTGAGCTAGCTGCGCATGAATTTTTCCCGATGCTGAACTTTGACCTAGGTTGGTAGCTAGTAGCGCGCAAGCCTCGAAGTGTGACGTCAGATCTTCAGCACAATGCGTTAACATATCTAATGAAATCATTTGAGTGGTACGCTTGGAACCTGTCTATATCTTTGATAGGATATAGACAGAGTACCAGTCTACCTCAGCGACCTTAACAACATGAGTCGCGAGAGGGCGGTATTTCAGGAAATGATTTTAGGGTCATATGCAAATACAGACAAATAGCCACGATCTCAGACTTGAAATCAACTTTTAAATGTCGACGTTTGAATTGATGTTAATAGTTGATTCGCTTGCTGCTGTTGCTGCTTCTAGTAAAGAGAAAATACTGGTATATTATTGGTTATTTATAAGATAATATAATGAAAAGGTATACAGATATCAACTATAACTGTCTTAAGTGCTTTTATCCATACGTGTAGGTGCTTTTGTAAACATAATGAATACAAATACAATGTTATTCCTAATAAGGCTAACGACGAATTTTAAATGACTACGAATTTGAATTTGCCAGTAGTCTGTGGACAAGACCGACATTTCTGGTTTAGTTACATGCATTACAAACGTTCACACAGTATCCGCCGCTAGCGGCGCTGGTCACAATTAACCAAATTTAAGTTGCGTGTGAACGCCCTCTATCGGTGGACTTGCCAAAGTAGTGTACAGATACGACCCAGTGCCGTTTTGCATGAAAATATCAATGTTCACTGTTTGTTCAATATAAACGTTAAACACAAGCACTGCATTTAGTTTCCATATCTTTCAAGGTTATGCTAAAAATACAATTGAACAAAGTGTTATGATTAACTTTATTTAGAGGATCGAAAATGTGGCTATCATTGTCAACTTTACGAACATTGAGGGCCTCCTTCATTAGCTGAACTCAATGGAAAAGTATGTGCTTCCTTTTATGCAATTACATTTTCCATAGATTCTTGTGTGCCCACTTTTTTGTTTATATGCCCCCTCTGTGTTCATGAAAACAAACATTCACGCTGACAAAAATATGGAGTATAAATGACATTGTGTATATTACATTTTAAGCGCAGTAGGAACCAACGGACCAACATACAGACATTGATGCAATTCAATAACACTTGCAACATACTGGATATCTTATCAGATAGATCGTGACTTAAAACCCCTCCAGAGTATCATGAGACTCTGCTGAAGATTAATGTATAAAATCCATGTCAGACAGGGTTGAAAAGGGAGATCATATCCTATAATGTATGGCTTATAATTTTTCCTAGTCAAAATTTTGTATCCAGAAAAAAATATTGTTTCAGAAATAATTATGACATCCAGTGAAAACGTTGGCGAATAATATTGCCATCTATTACGTAAACACTTAATTCATTGTTGAACTGCATACATACATTCACGTTGACAGAAATGATGACCAATATGGGGGTATATGAAGGTTTCAAATTATATGCACTAAGTTGAATACAAACCAACTGTACGCCTTATTTCACTGAAATAATATTACATAGGAAAACTGTCTGACGATTTCCTCATACAATTTAATTTTAGCATTCTCAAGAAAAACAAGCAATAACTCTAATTGCAAAACATGATGTCATTTTAAACGGGCCTATGAAATGCAATTCCTTAGCCTTCCTTGACAGCATTTTAAGTTCTGTTACTGTTGCCAGGTAGAGCCAGTCTATTAGTAATATCAGAGGATGTTATAACCAATTGATCAGTGTTTACGTATGTATAAAGAGCAATACAATAGAAGTATGGAATGTATGTTCAGTCTTACATATACAAATAGCACTTATCGGAAAGTGTAAATGTAGTTTCTTACACATTAATGTTTGCTAAATTAGACTTAAAGCGAACAATGCTATTAATTTCAAAATGAAATAAAGAAGGTAACGTTACAAAGTGTAAAATATTACTTGTGTATAAAGTAGCTACGAAAATGCTCTGACGGATTAATTGTTATTTTAACAAACACCTAGATATCTCATCACTGTCTCAAAGCAAGCTAAATCTGGTTTTAAAATACATTACGTAACAACTTATACATCAGTTGACATACACCACTGTTGGTTGTCAAACATCTAATGTTTGCTATTCGATTTGGAGCTAAATGAATTGTTTTATTGTTTGTCCAATAATTGATCAGATCTACGATCTCAAAGTTTTTTGCAATCTAACCACTATATCTCGATCGATGGTGAAATATTTAAAACATTCATAATGTATTTATTTCAATATGAAATCCATTCTAAAGTACTGCTTGTTAAGAAAGCATTATAAATTATCTCTTCATGATAAACTGAAACACTGAATACATTCATATATGTGATGTATTTATTTAAACAGAACACCTAATTCGTACATGACTGTTAATGTTTACATACGTATTATTATGAAATCAAATTAGTTTGTATCAAATTGTAACCATGTTTTGTCTCGTCTTTTTTACTCTTAAAAATCACTTCTTTAGAATGGAGGTTTTAACATTATTTATTGGTGAGCAAACTCATATTATTATACAATGTCTGATTTGTTCTAAAATAAACTGTTTTACGAAAGACTGGTATACTACATGGACTGAAAAACACTCAAACCATTTTCGCTAAACACAGCACAAGCATCGCCTCAATAAATGCAATACATTTACGGTTTTAAAGTCCAACAAAACAGACGCTACAGCATTTTGCTATTACCAGATTATCAAATCAACGAACTATTATCTAAAAGCTTACTTGGTGTTTAGTTAGTACACCTACCATTCATTCTGAAAATTGTTTTTGTCTCAAGTGCTTTCATCTTAGAGAAAACTGAATTTGTTATGTTGAATTTACAAAAGCTACCATTATGCAATTTTTGGTAAAACATGTAACAGTTTTTCATTGTTTTTTCTCAAACACGTGAACACGTATTGTGATTAAAATTTCACAGTTTATTTAACATTTTGTCTTCATAATTAAACTAGAGGTTGAAATGAACATACACTACAGAATACTAATGTTATTCCTGCCATTTAACATTGCAAACAGAGAGTATCCTGCCAACAAGAAAGTGTTAAAATAACACCAGATGGCACAACTTTATTCTTCCACTGTGTTTATTTTGGGCGACTTGTCCATTATTAACACCAGCGGTGTAGTTGTTAAGACATTAGCTTTGACAGTGTACATATTGTAATGCTAAGTAGGCCTAAGTAAATGTGTTGAATTGTCAAGTTATATTATTTTTAACATGCCGGTTTAATAACTGTATTATACAATACTCACCTAGCTATACACAAGTTTGTTGTTTGTCATGGGGAAAAATGTAAAACATATGGGAAACTCCATAACTAATTTAACTAATTGATTCAAGTTCATTATAGTTTTGCACTTACACTTAACATACTATTTACAACAAGAAATATTGATATTACTTATACCCTTTTACTGTAAAAGCGAAAAAAAGTACAACATTGGTAACAACCTGATAACACAAATAACCCGTTATTAAGTGTGTCACTTCGTTAAGAGTTTGCGTATTGACGACCTGATAAAATCATTCAAAAGTTCACTTCCATCTACAAAGTAGCCTTGACCAAGCTGTTGTCGTAGTTCGCACATACCACAGTAACCCCTCAAATAACAGGCTAGATCATTCTGTAATCGAGAGTTTATAATTATGTTTCTTTATTTTCCAATCGGATTCCCTATGGAAATTCACCGTGCAAGGATTGTTGATTTGTGGACGGTTTATTTAAAATGATGGCCAATCACAGGCCCCTAGCTTTGACCGCGTTTGATTCCACACACAATGCATGCACACACATCCTGTACATGTACAGTACATGACATTACGGTGAGCAGTTGCTGGGCCAACCAGTGCCGTAACCAAAGACAGTACGCCTTTCTGTTTTAAATTAAAATTAAAAGTGAGCCCCGTCTTGAATTTTGGCTATTACTACCTGTACAGTGTTCTTGTCATGTACATGTACGTGTACATGTGTATTATGAATCCATGTACACTGTGTGCACATGTGCTAAGTCGAGTTCGGATAGCTAAGCGGGGCAACATTATGTGACCAGACTGTTCAGATGCGCCTTAGTAAAGGCTATCTACAAGATGAACAGTTTGTAAAATACACGTTCGAGAGAGAAAATAGACAACTTCCAACGACGTTTTCTTCAAATGTTAATTTTATCCTGTCGTTTACAGTTTACTATGCTGTGTGTTGTATTTGGTGCTGCAACATGAACATAACTGTATGACATCATACCAGCGACAACCATCACAAACACTCGATGTTGACACATTTAGCAAGTCTATTCATCATCTATAAATATGAAAGAGCAACACACAAAAATATCAATTATGATTTTTGACGTCAATTTTTTTTTTTTGATATTTAAATGTTTAACTTTAGACTGTCTTTGTATTATTTGGTCATTCACTATGGGTGCAGCCGTTTTTATAATAACGAACAATTTTACAAAAATACCTCTGAAGTATATGAACAATCCATTGTTCGGTGATGGTGATTGGTTTCTCGCATCAAATAGAAGATCCACCCCAAATACATTATCTGGACCATAAGAGTGGTTGAAACACATGGCGTTGCTTTTTGTAATACAGTCATAATTGTTTTAAAACTGACCAGTCTCAAATTTCCCTTGTGCTTAATTGTTGACAACTGATTTAGTTCAGTGAGCACACACTCCTCTCCCCTACTCAAAGGATCCCAGTTCTACCAATTACCGCCTGCAACGCTACAACGAACTAATCCTCCAGCAGTCTATTTCAGCAGTACCATCTCCAAGAGTCTGTCATTCTCTTGAAGACGATCAGAGCATCTCGATCGAAACGTCGAGTTGTAACAACCAGTTCTTTTCTGAATTACTTAAGCTCAAATCAAGTCATTACTTAAAGCTCAAATTTACTGCCTTTTAACTTTTAGTGCAATTTATGGTTCACTAGCCATAATCTGATGTGGAGGATTCATGGTTGCTATGGCAACTGTTCATTCAACTGATTTTCTGCATTTCCGTGGAAAATACACAGACAATTATTGTCATTATATATGGCTACTTCCAATGCAATCTGGGAATGCAATGTGGCCGACATTACGTGAAAATTATGTATCTTTTATTTTAGTACTATCTATACTGAGCAACAATATTTTGGTAAAAACTCCAGCTATTATGTTATTGGCCCAAAATTTAACAATTTATAATTTTGATTGTATTAGATTACAGTGATAATTTAAAGCCCATAATTATATACTATTTAGTAGTCTTAAAAACATAAATAATCACAGCTTAATTTGTGGAAAGTTGGTGGTGATATCAAATAAATCATTTCGCGAGTGACTTTTTTATCACCTGGAGACGGACATTCCAAATTGGAATTAATAGTAACAATCTGAATGCCCGTTCATTATTCGTTATTAAAGACACAATGGAATTAGATGAAAGTGCAACATATTGGTATGGATGTATAAACATTCACCAAAGGATGTATACTGGCATTAATTGCAATTGATAATTATGTGATGTATTTTGCTTTAAAAAAAGTATGCCAATTTTGATGAATTTTTGGTTAAAATGCTATACTTTGCTGAAATGAAGAGGGCGCTTAATCGGACTCCAGGACAATTTAAAATAACTATGACGCTCGAATTGCCGAACTCAATTTATTCGAATTCGACAGGACATGAGAGCTGTACGTTTGAAACGGGCCTGATATATCAGTTGTAATTAAATACTAATTACATTACATCTACCCATGATAGATAAAATTATATTGAAATGTTTGCCATCTTTGAAATTACAAAATATTCCATAAATCAGTTTACCTGTATACCGTTCCTGCCGAGTCTCTCGCCAAGATTTCCGTGTCGTTTTCTTGAAGAAAATCCGGCAGAAGACTAAAACAGTAGTCCGAGTTCACATCACAGTCTCCATAATTATCTGAACAATTTTATAAAATATCGGACTTTAATTTAATAAGCCACTCCCAGAAAATTTGACGTTAACATACTTAATAAGTTTACTGCAACTTTCCGCTCCGTGCATGATTCGTTGAGGGCGCACATCACATTCCTGCTTGTTGACTGGGCATCACATATCGCTGGTAAGCGTGCGGTAGTGATTAGTTTTGTCTTCAAGTGTTATCAGTTACCAACAAAAAGTTCCTGATGCATATATATATATATATAAAGTATTTAATGCGTATACGGACTGTTGGGCTTTGTGAACACAATTCTGTAAAATGGCACCAACAAGTGCGATGAACTCACTTGAGCGCTACGACATACAGTGTACACAGTTTTGTTATCAACGAAAATATAATTTTGTGAAACCTCTATATTTTGTTTGTTTGTTTGATTTTTAGTTGGATTTGTTTTTACAACATAATTACTTCATACATCTACATTTACACAAAGTTGCACGGTGACGGGCCTAAAATTATTACTTTTGCAATAATTATCGCTTTGCTAACTCTCTCTTCGTGAAAACGGAAAAACCTAGTTTTCAGAAATGTTCCCTTGTAGCGTGCTTGCAAAACCAGAATATACGAGTACCACGGAAACACAATTTGAGATGTTGTGTTAGGCAAATCTGTTTAAAATGTTTTTACGAAAGGGCAATTATATATATTTTTTTAAAATCAATTACGCCGTAATGAATTGTTCTTTGGCATAAGTTTGAATTATGTACTTCCACACATATACACAGTGTATTAATATATTTCGTTAAGAATTATAGATTGATGAAATTCTTGCGTCTGGTGATAAACAATTTGTTTGATTTTACCGTTACACCGACGTATATATAAAGCACTGCATACTCAGTGCTTTCTGAGTGTATGTGAAAGAAATACTCGTTTAAAAATAATAGTAATTTCAAAAAAGAAAGGAAATTAAAATTTGATTTTCTCGTAGCTTGCTTTTTAATTGTCCCGTCGTGAAAATGGCGAGGAAATTTTTAGCACCGTTTAACAGTACTTTAGTGTATTTATGGTGGAATACTTTCTGAAATTGTCATGATCATGTACCATAAATACCTTCCATGTATTTTTACCTTGCAGTACATCGGTGACTGATATTGGCCAGCTGGTGTTTGCCTTGTACCACCAGAACAGTCTCCATCTAGCATTGTCTTCGTTAATCACAGGGTAGTCAGCTGACCAAAGCAAACAAAAACAAAACAAATTAGAACGAATCTTAAATATCTAAAGCCCTATTTTACTATGCCGTGTGTTGTCTTATGTGCTGCAACATGAACATGACTGTATGACATCATACCACTCCAGCGACAACCATCACAAACACTCGATGTTGACATATTTAGCAAGTCTATTCATCATCTAGAAATATGAAAGAGCAACACACACAAATATCAATTATGATTTTTGACGTCACTGGTTCCAGTTGATGTTTAAATATTTAACTTTTGTCTGTCTGTATTATATGGTCATTCACTATGGGTGAAGGCGTTTTGATTGTAACAAACAATTGAACAAAAATACCTCTGAAGTATATGAACAATCCATTGTTCGGTGATGGTGATTGGTTTTCCGCATCAAACAGAAGATCCACCCCAGATACATTATCTGGACCATAAGAGTGGTTGAAACACATGGTGTGACCAAGGCTAAGTGACGTATAATTATCACAGTTATCATCATCTAACTGAACAGACATCACACCATGTTCCTCGCGATAGTGGAATGAGTCTTGATCTTTTATAGGTTTCGGACCTGAGAAGAGAAATTCACAGACTAAAATGCATTTCTCCATTGTGTTTAGTTAAGGGAATAATACGGCCAATACAAATGTTCCTACGAGATACGAACGCCTCATGACGCACTACATTTAGGTTCAAATTTGTATCTGTCAGTATTTATAATAAAACACATATTTTACAAATAATAAAAACAGATATTATTTTATTTTTATTATGTTTTTTTTATTGTCAGTGTAGACACATTTGGCATAAAATATGCTAGTAGAAAATACAATAGAATGACGTTATAGTTTTTCTGCTCTGAAAAGAAACATGAGAAGACGATTATAGGAGACGTTGTCCTGACCGTCCTCTCCTCCATAAATTTAATATTTAGGCAAAGACATGTCAAAGAGTGTCCATGGGACATGCTGCATGCGCACTGACAGATGCAGCCATTCACAGTCTGATATCGAATATAAATTAAGCGATACTTACCACTGACATTTTTAGGGTTCCACACATTTCCATTTTGTATCTGTACCTCTACGTGATCGTGGAAAGCCTCCCATACAGCGTGAGAGACATTGTTGCTAGAATCAAATGTCCACCTTTAAGGGTGAACAGTGTCAGTATTAATTTTGGAACTGAATGCTAATTAATACGTTTTCACAGACTATATTGCTTTTTGTAATACAGTCATAATTGTTTTAAAATTGATAAGGCTCAAATTTCCCTTGTGCTTGTTGAACTGATTCAGTTCAGTGAGCACACACTCCTCTCCCCCACTCAAAGGATCCCAGTTCTACCGATTCCCGCCTGCAACGCTACAACAAACTAATCCTACAGCAGTCTACTTCAGCAGTACCATCTCCAAGAGTCTGTCATTCTCTTGAAGACGATCAGAGCATATCGTTCGAAACGTCCAGTTGTAACCACCAGTTCTTTTCTAATTACGAGGTAATTGAGAATGTCCATGTTGTTACTGCAAACAGTCTTTAATTAGGCTCAAATTTATTGACTTTTGCCCATTAACTTTTAGTGCAATGTATGGTTCACTAGCCATAACCTTACGTGGAGGTTTCATGGTTGCTATGGCAACTGTCCATTCAACTGATTTTCTGCAACTGATTTTCCGTGTAAATACGCAGACAGTTATTGTTCTTGTCATCATTATATTTGGCTACTTCCAATGCAATCTGGGAATCCAATGTGGCCGACATTACGCGATAATTCTATGTCCTTTATTTTAGTACCATCTATACTGAACAACAATATTTTGGTAAAAACTATTGTGTTGTTGGCCCAAAATTTACCAATTTATAATCTTGATTATATTAGATTACAGTGATAATTTAAAGCCCATAATTATACACTATTTAGTAGTCTTGAACAGCATAAATAATCACAGCTTTATTTGTGGAAAGTTGGTGATGATATCAAATAAATGTAATCATTTTGAGAATGACTTTTTTTTCTCCTGGAGACGGACATTCCACATTGGAATTAACAGTAACAATCTAAATGCCCGTTCACTATTCGTTATTAAAGACACAATGGAATTAGTTGAAACTGCAACGTATTGGTATGTATGCATGACATTTACCAAAGAATGTAATGCGATGTATTTTACTTTAAAAAAACGTTTGTTGATGAAATGTTTGTTAAAATGTTATATTTTATTCGAATTCGACACGACATGAGAGCTGTACGTTTGAAACGGGCCTGACATATCAGTTGTAATGAAATTCTAATTACATTACATATAGCCATGATGGATACAATTATATTGAAATGTTTGCCATCTTTGAAATGACAAAATTTTTCATAAATCAGTTTACCTGTATACAGTTACAGCCGAGTCTCTCGCCAAGATCTCAGTGTCGTTTTCTTGAAGAAAATCCGGTAAACGACTAAAACAGTAGTCCACGTTCACATCACATTCTCCATAATTATCTGAAAAATTGTATACAATATCGGACTGTAATTTCATAAGCTACTCCCAGAACATTTGACGTTAACATTCTTAATAAGTTTACTGCAGCTTTTCGCTCCGTGCATGATTCATTGAGGGCGCACATCACATTCCTGCTTGTTGACAGGACACCACATATGCGGTAGTGATTCGTTTTGTGTTCAAGTGTTATCAGTTACCAATAAAAAGTTCCTGCTGCATATCTATAAAGTATTTAATGCGTGTACGGACTGTTGGGCTTTGTTAACACAATTCTATAAAATGGCACCAACAAGTGCGATGAACTCACTTGAGCGCTACGACATATAATAATAATAATAATAATAATAATAACAGGCATTTATTTTAATTTTTTTTTGTATTTATTTATTATTTTTTTTTTTTTTTTAAGTACTTTTATATATATATATATATATATATATATATATATATATATATCACATTTCTATCTTTCTTTTTTTATAGTGCCCATTTTAATTTGTCTTCTTTTGTGGTTTTATGTATTGTCTAATGGCAGTCGGAAAACAACTCGATAGTAATTAAGTTTACTTTTTTGTAATCCTTCAGGTGTGCCATTTGTCCTGTCTTTAAAATGTTTATTGTCTAATCAAGTTGTGTATATTTATTAATTCTTGCCTCTTGTTTAATATGTATTTTATTTATAATGTCTGTATTTTAATGTTTTTACCTGAGAAATTAATAAATGAAATGAAAATATTGCGCTTTTCCAAAGCATGATCAAAGCGCATAACAAAAGAATTGGGAAAATTTAAACGGGCACGAACATAACAAAACAAAATCTAAAGTGTACACATTAGAAAACAAATAAGTCTTAAGTTTACTCTTAAATGTTACTACACAAGAAGAATCACGGACAATAATGGGGAGACCGTTCCAAAGTTCAGCAGCAGAGTGTGAGAAGGCATGTTTGCCATAAGATAATCTGGACTTATGAATGGTAAGCCGAGTTCTATCAGAGGAAGAACGGAGTCCTTGACGGTTGCTTTGGTGAAGATGAAACATATCAGAGAGATAAGGTGGAGCAATGTCATTCAAGCATTTGAAAACATATAACAAAGTTTTAAACTGGATACGTTTCTCAATGGGTAGCCAGTGTAGTTGAGCAAGTAAGGGAGATCCATGAGCTCTGCAGCAGTTAACGGCGAGAACAAGTTTGGCAGCTCTGTATTGAATACCAGTGAGACGTTTAAGATGTGCTTTGGTGATGCCATAAAGTAGAGAGTTACAATAGTCTAGACGAGAAGTGACAAGACAACGAACCACATGGTGACAAGTATCATGATCAATGTATTTTCTAATCCTTGCAATGTTGCGCAGATGGTAATTAGTAGAGCTACATATTGAATTGACTTGAGATGACATTGACATGACAGGGTCAAACATGACACCCAGATTCCGAATATTGGTTGAGGGGGTTACTGTAGCATTTCCAATGTTCAGAAAAACATCTTGAACATGTGATAAATTGTTCTCAGAGACATACAGTGTACACAGTTTTGTTATCAACGAAAATATAATCTTGTGAAACCTCTATATTTTGTTTGTTTGATTTTTAGTTGGAAATATGTTTACAACATGAAACTTTATGGATATCTACACTGCCACAAAGTTGCACGGTGACGGGCCCTAAAATTATTACTTTTGCAATAATTATCGCTTTACTAACTGTCTCTTCGTGAAAACGGAAAAACCTAGTTTGCAGAAATGTTCCCTTGTAGCGTGCTTGCAAAACCAGAATAAACATGTACCACGGAAACACAATTTGAGCTGTTGTATTAGGCAAATCAGTTTAAAGTGTTTTTACGAAAGGGCGATTATGTACTTTCACACATATACACAGTGTATTAATATATTGCATTAAGAATTTTAGATTGATGAAATTCTTGTGTCTGGTGATAAACAATTGGTTTGATTTTACCCTTACACCGACGTATGTATGAGGCAGTGTATACTGAGTGCTTACTGCGTGTCTGTGAAAATAATCGTTTAAAAATAATAGTTTCAAAAATCAACTTAATATTTGATTTTCTCGTAACTTGCTTTTTAATTATCCTGTCGTGAAAATGGTGAGGATATTTTCAGCATCGTTTGCAGGTACTTTAGTGTATTAATGGTTGAATCCTTGCTGATATTATCATGATCATTTGCCATAAAGAGCTTCCATGTATATTTACCTTGCAGTACATCAGTGACTGATATTGGCCAGCTGGTGTTTACCTTGTACCACCAGAATAGTCTCCATCTAGCACCGTCTTCGTTAATCACAGGGTAGTCAGCTGACCAAAACAAATAAAAAACAAAACAAATTAGAACCAATCATAAATATCTAAAACATTTTTAAATAGTCATATAGAAAAATACCACTATCATCAGTTTTTGTTTGTTTTATGTATTTATTTTATTTTAATTAATTGTTTGTTAAAATTATGTTGTTATCATATATCTTTAACTTTTTGTCAGAACACTTCCTTCCCAAATAAGTCTCATTTTCAAGCCTAGGCTTTTTATTCGTTCTCAGACCTGAGGCGAGGGGGGGGGGGGCGCTTGTTATGCCCCCTTTATCTGTACACTGTTCTTGACAATTTGTTTTCCTTCTCAGGAAACTGAGATTCGCAGGAAACCTCGTAGGCATGTTCGGTTTATCCCATTACTTCCTTACTTTTGTCTGTTGGTCATGAAATTTGTTACACATGTTGTCTTGAGTACAGGCAACAATGCGACGACATTTAAAATACCACTAGAAGGCGCTATAAGCAATATTTTGGGTCAATTTGTTCCAAAAACCTGATTTTTAAATATTTTGACCCACAATTGAAATAACATCCATGGTACTACTGATGACATAAATGTATACATTGAGCAAAAAAAAGTTGAAAAAGCTTTTTAAAAATCAGATACCCTTTTATGGCCTTAAAGGGTTTTTGAAATAGACCGTTTTAACAGTGTAAACAATAAAGTGTGCCTATTGGAGAATATATTTGCCCTTTGTCCAATTTTTTCTGTGTCAATTAAAATAATTAATTCTAAATTGAGGAGGGTGCCGCGCTCCTCCCATTCCTCCTTATTAGCATAAAATATGTGACGTATACCTAGTAGATTTTAGCACTCGCCCGTGTTAACGTGGCACTCTGTGTCATGATTTACTATTCTCTCACGAAGTTTTTAATGTCAACAGTCTTTACTTATCCTCTTCACCATGCAAAGCTTACTTAAGTACATGTTTATTACATAAGTCGTGTGTACACACGTTGCGAGCAGTTCATGACTGTTTTATTACCTCGTGGCAACAATGATGGCCAACAATAATGGTTTAAGAAGGCATTCTTCCAAACGATGAAAGCCTTTGTTTACTTTGTTCTCTGCTCAGGTGTACGTCACGAATAGCGCCTCCTCGCGTCGTGCAAAATTTGAAACAATGTTTTTCATAATTTAATTTTTTTTAAATACACTCAAGACACAAAACAAACTTAAAAGTGTTTTTTATTCAAATCAACTGAAAATAAAAATAATAAAAACAAATAAATTAAGACAAAGACACACCTCAGTAAAATATAAAATGTTAACGAACCTGAAGTCTGCACTTCTGCTGTAGGTGCTTCGGTCGTCAGAGGCGTCGTAATCTGTCGAGTCTAAACAAAAACAGTGGATCCAAATAAAAAGGCTATAGTTTTCAATGTTAGTATTTGCCTGTCCACCAAAATGACAAATTCATTTGGCGAGTTTTTACTACAAACAAAATAATTTGACTGCATTAGGTTTACTTAAAGATGTATGGCGGATAATTTTCGCAATTTCCGCAGTTTTGCTTGCTTCATTTCGTTTATTTTGTATTTTTACAAATATGAAAATCTACATCCTTTCAAGCATGGGCTTTTTGTTACCATTATATATCACAAAAGAATGTTTTTTATGTATTTATTATTCTTTTTTTTAATTTTTTATTTTCCAATGATACTTTAGTTTAATGTTTAGTTTGAACGTTAGTTTAATATAAAACTATGTAACGGAAATAAATTCAAAATCTCCACAAAAACTTATATAGTGCCCTATATATATATATATATATATATATATATATATATATATATATATATATATATATATATATATATATATATATATATATATATATAAACGGGTAGCGAGCAAAGAAACATTGGCTGATGCAGGACTCGAACCCACGACCTCTCGAATACCGTACGAGTGCTCTACCAACTGAGCTATTGCTCTATGGGAACAGGTCAGAGGCCAACCCATATCTGCCAAGTAGCCAGGGATCAAGCCCCGGTCAGATGCAAACAACCTGGGTAACGGCAGTAGCGGGGATCACACAACTTGGGACACAAGCCTTTTACGTGGTTGTACACAAAGTAGAAACTGACCTGAGCATTATATAAACGGGTAGTGAGCAAAGAAAAATTGTCGGATATATATATATATATGATGATCGCATAACGCGTGAAACTCGGAGTTACAACTACCAGCGTTCCACTAGTTTTACTACAAGTAATCAACAACGCCGTAAGAGCTGCCATAGCGGTCAACCAGTGGAGGAACTCGACGTCAGTGATAGAGTGGTTCAAGAACATCAAGGAAAAGGACAAGCACACATTCATCAGTTTTGACATTGTTGATTTCTACCCCTCCATATCGGAAAGCCTGCTGAGAAAAGCCATAGCCTTCGCTAAAAAACACGCTCACATCTCCCAACAAGACACCAAGATCATCATGCACGCGAGGGAGTCTCTACTATTCGACAAAGGCACGCCATGGAGGAAAAAAGGCAACAATGACCTCTTCGACGTAACAATGGGCAGCTACGACGGGGCTGAGGTATGCGAGTTGGTAGGCCTCTACATCCTGGACACCTTATCAAAACAGTATGGGAAAGAAGGAATTGGACTCTACAGGGACGACGGCTTGGCAGTCTTCAAAAACATCACCGGCAGCAGAGCCGACCGAATCAGGAAGGACATAACAAAGTTATTCAAGGAACTCGGCCTAAGCATCACAATCGACGGTAACCTAAAGATCACGAACTTTCTCGACATCACCTTCAATCTGAGCAACGGCAAGCACTACCCCTTCCGGAAACCAAACGACCGACCCATGTACATCCACAAGCAGTCTAACCACCCGCCTAACATCATCAAGAACCTACCCGCCTCCATCAGCCGACGCATATCGGGCATCTCGCACGATGAAGACATCTTCAAGAAAGCCTCCCCAGCTTACGAGGACGCACTAAGATCCAGCGGATACACGGAAGGCCTCACCTACATCGATAGCCAACCTACTAAGGAAAAACGGAACAGGCAGCGCAACGTCATCTGGTTCAACCCTCCATTCAGCAAAAACGTGACAACAAACATTGGCGGTATATTCCTGAAACTCATCGCCAAGCACTTCCCGAGGAACTCCAAACTCAACAAGATATTCAACAGGAACACGGTCAAGATCAGTTACAGCTGCATGCCCAACATCGCCAGTATCATCAAGGCACACAACAAACAAGTCTCATCGAACGACAAAGGGACCGACCGTAAGGACTGCAACTGCCGCAAGAAAGACCTATGCCCTCTACAAGGAAAGTGCCAGTCCAGCAACATCATCTACAATGCCGAAGTTAAGCAACCAAACAACTCTCATCTGTACATAGGTCTCACCGCGCCTCCATTCAAGCTAAGATACGGCAACCACACACAGTCTTTCAGGCATGAGAAGTACCAGAACAGCACGGAACTCTCCAAGCACATTTGGCAATTGAAAAGGAACAAGAAACCATTCACCATCAACTGGTCGGTAGCCTGTAGATCTCAAGCATACAACAGTGAATCGAAACGGTGCAACCTTTGCCTCACAGAGAAGCTCTCCATCATAAACGCCGACAAGAGGATACTCCTGAACAAACGACCCGAACTCATATCAAAATGCCGCCATGAAAACAAGTTCTACCTCTGCAACTTCAAAAGCGATGACACGTGACGAGGAACAGTACCACGTCAACAAACCACAAACTGCCAACAAACAAGCTTACACACAAGGCCCGCAAACAATAGGTAATTACCACGCATCATTGAGCGAGTAACCTGTACGTGCGCGTGTAGGCCTATATATATAGGAGTAATCACTTGGTGACTATCAGTTGTCTGATGATCGCATAACGCGTGAAACTCGGAGTTACAACTACCAGCGTTCCACTAGTTTTACTACAAGTATATATATATATATATATATATATATATATATATATATATATATATATATATATATATATATATATACTGAACAAAATTATAAACGCCCCATGTGGCACTTTGAAACTTTTATTAGCCTTAGAGGTTGCAAAATCATACAAAATTCATTTTGTTGTTCAATATGCTACAGATTACTGTCCGTTAGAACACGATAGTGGCGTCTGGCAATCATGGACATGCATGTGGACACGGTGGGGGTCAGGTTGAAACATGGGGCGTTTATATTTTTGCTCAGTGTATATATATATATATATATATATATATATATATATATATATATATATATATATATATATATACAGGGTGTCCCCATAAAAAGTATACCGAGATCAAAATTACTGTAATGGCAAAACTACTTTATATATGGGAAAGAGAAATATATCTCTAGAAAGGGTAGAATGTCCTCTTTGCAATGGTATACAGCTTGTGATGTTATTGACACAGGTGAGTGAACGAATTAGACAGATGTTAAGGGTACTGAAAGCAGGACTGTGACAAGTTTGCATATATGAACAACAAATCTCAACCATGCAAGTGTGCAGAATACCAAATGCCTTTGCTTTTTCAACACATTCTTGAAAACAAGGAATGTACCTAAAACAATGTAATCTGCTTTGTTTTCGCTACTTACCTCAAAAGTTTAATGTGCAGGTTTTTTAACCCTCCTAGGAGGGAGTGGATGTACTCCAGTTCTCGAAAAGTGGTTTTTTTTTAGCACTGCCCCTTTAATACTCGACCAAAAAACCAGACACTACTTGACTTTGTCACCTTTGACCCACTCTACATGTAGGAGCATGCTGGAGTTGAAGGTGTATCGGGTTACATGTGAAATCTCGCATAATGATCTGTTTGCATAGGGTCTGTGTGTGTTTTGATATGTACATATTCTTAGCGTCTGGGGTGTATTGAAATACACACCAGTTGGCAGACACACACACTGTTGATGATTGATGGGCCACTGGTTGGTTGTAGAACAGCTGTTATGTATCTAGTTGTGTGGATGTTATTGATGTCAATGGGAATGCAGAAAACAATTTTAATATAATTACAACCTGCGGCGCGTAAGCCCTACTGTTTTTTACAGTAGGTAAATTAGGGTGCCACTGAAAAGAGGAGGGGTGCCACGTTTAGATAAAGTCGTCGGAGGTTTAAACAATATTAGGGCTCAAATATACTTGTAAATAGTGAAACAAACATAAAAACATCATGGGCACCCTGTATTATTTTTAAGTCATTCTAGACACCGTTAAATTAGTGGGTGTATTGCAATACATCCACTGCTGAGTTAGTGTAAAGTTTTCTACTTAATGCCCAGGAGGGTTAAAATGTTTTTTGGACCTTTGTTATTCAAATATGCAAACTTGTCACAGTCCTGCTTTCAGTACCCTTAACATCTGTCTAATTTGTTCACTCATCTGTGTCAATAACATCACAAGCTGTATACCATTGCAAAGAGGACATTCTGCCCTTTCTAGAGATATATTTCTCTTTCCCATATATAAAGTAGTTTTGCCATTACAGTAATTTTTATCTCGGTATACTTTTTATGGGGACACCCTGTATATATATAATTTCAGGTCAGTTTCTCCATATGAATCTACTTTGTGTACAATCACATAAAAGGCTTGCGTCCCGTTAATTGTGTGATCCCCGCTACTGCCGTTACCCGGGTTGTTTGCATCTGACCGGGGCTTGATCCCTGGCTACTCGGCAGATATGGTTTGGCCTCTGACCTGGCCCCATAGACCAATAGATAATTGGCATAAGTGGACCGCCCACCAACATAGGGGCTGGATAGCTGAGTTGGTAGAGCGCTCGTACGGTAATCGAGAGGTCGCGGGTTCGAGTCCGGCATCAGCCAATTTTTCTTTGCTCGCGAACCGTTTATAATATTTCAGGTCAGTTTATCCATATAAATCTACTTTGTGTTCAACCACATAAAAGAGTTAATTGTGTGATCCCCGCTACTGCCGTTACCCGGGTTGTTTGCATATGACCGGGGCTTGATCCCTGGCTACTCGGCAGATATGGTTTGGTCTCCGACCTGGCCCCATAGAGCAATAGATAATTGGCATAAGTGGAACGCCCACCAACATAGGGGCTGGTTAGCTCCGTTGGTAGAGCGCTCGTACGGTAATCGAGAGGTCGCGGGTTCGAGTCCAGCATCAGCCAATTTTTCTTTGCTCGCGAACTGTTTATATATATATATGTTCACTTCTGATACTCCTATTGACTTTTCTAGACTGATGCTTATCTTTAATTGGCTACTATTTTCCCGCCTTTTTGGATACCGCCCCATGATCCTTTGCTTTCCCTTTTCACTATAATTGGATGTGTTTTAATTTGTTTTGTACTTTGTCAAAGCCTCTGATGAAGGTCCGGTTTATATAGTCTACAAATTACAAAATTGAAATATTACTTTGAGTCTAAATGATTATAATGGTATTTCGTCATCGAAAATAAAACACAAAGAAAAAAATAATAAATACATACCTGTATACTTTGCGCAGCAGAACGCGAATCTATTTCATAGTATCTGTATTCAGCATTTTCCGCATCTTCGGGAAACTCTTCCGTTTCAACCGAATTGAGCTCGCAAATGCCGTTTTCTTGACTGTAATTCACTGAGACGCAATCGGGGTCACGGAGGCAGTTGGCCAGGCATCTCGTAGGAGACTTTACCCGCTCCAATCTCCGGAGTACACGGTTTTGCAGTGTGTGGCCAGATACCGTGGCCGAAAAACCTGCCGATCTTATCATGGTGTCACCGTACGCCGACGATAATAAATGACTTACAGGCAAGACTCTGGCTAATGCCAATAGTCTCAATCTGTGTACATTTTGAACGAGTTGAGTTGTTACAGTTATGATTTAAGTAACATTTTTCATTTTGACAGTGCCGGTAGCTGCAAACGTGATAGCCTATTGCATTTGCATACACAAGTGCTCCAACGCATGTAGTTGTGTATTACAAATAACAATGACACTTTGTCATATTATGACGAATTACATGGCACGAGAACCCTTCCTTCTCATTAATCAATTAATATTTTGTTCAAACAAAGATTTTTCTCATTTGCCATCCAATGATTTGCTTTCCACTGCAGACACCTGGCGAATGGACCAAAATCATCATGCGTCAGATGTTGATATTTCATTTCTAAATATCAAAGGCCCCCTGCGTAGTGTGGCCTAATTTGATTGGTTGTTTGTCGTGACGTAATTGGCATATCTAATGTGCTGTAAGACAGCGCGCAGCATGTGTGCGCACCCACGTTATTGCATGGATTACTTCAATACCACTTTGATCAATATCTTCAAACCAAAACCCGATATTATCAAATGATGACAATAATTATTTCATCTACATATTGTGAAGTGTGCAAATCAACCTGAGGGTAATACAAGTTATTACGAAATCGAGTGTCACCTGTTTCAATATCTAAAAGTTAACAGCAGTTATTGTATTTAATGAAACATTGTTTCAACAAGTGCAGGGATTGATGTTGACTACGCAGGTTAATTTGTAACAGTAATGTACGCCATGAGATAATTATGTTGGTGTAATATACATTTGAAACGCATAGGTTCTGTTTTTGTATCAATTTTTTTTATAGATATGTTGCCATGAAAGAAGCACACCGTGGTATTTAGATGTGGTAGCTAAACAAACCCACTCGTGTCTTACCAACTGTAAATAACAACCTTTTTTCAATGACTACCTGGATTTTAATCGATAACATTTTGCTAGACAGATCTGTTCCAGTTGACTAAATCACATTGTGGCAATACGTAGCGCTGTCTTACCGTGTCAATACTAAGCATAATATATTATTATAATTATAACATTATAATTTGGTGAGCGCCATGTATGCCCATGCACAGCAAACGCGTAGGCAAAACAAACATTTAAAATGTATCAACTGTACGTGAAATATCTCATTTCAAAATATTTGTTTTCCTTTCCTTCAGGAAATTATTCATGTTCCATTTAAAACTCAAATTAAGAATTATCAATTTACACGGTATAGTTTTGGTAATGGCTGGTAAATCAATACAATTTTCGCCCATGGTTGTACTACAAGTAAATATGTATCGAAATGAATTTAATGGAGGTCCTGCCAGAAATTGCTGGTTTTAACATGGACGAGCATCTTTAATGCAAATCAACTGCATTCAAATTCCTCCTGAAGACGATCACAGAATACTGATCGAAAAGTCGAACTATCACACCACCAGTTTTTCTAAGAAGAACAAAAATTACTTGACAGATAGTTCAAACCTTACTCTTAAAATCGTACTCAAACAGGAATAAGAGGTCCATCTGTAATGGCAAAATACTGCAAATATTACTGCATTCAAATTTAATTGTGATAGATTGATATGTCTACATTATATTTCATTAAAGCAATCGTTGAGATAAAAGACAAACAAATTGACTTATGACATTGGAATAATTTTCATACGATATCATGATGAACGGACTCCACTGAGCAACATACAAAAATAGTTTTATTGAAAACAAAATACTGTGAAACAATGGTTCTGTATGCCAACTGGTTTTGCAAAACATTCAAAAATACTCGAATCTGGATAATTCCAGTTACCATGCAATCAGATCCTTGCCCAGAAGCATGGATATTTGGTAAAATACGTATCTACATAAAACTGTATTTCATAGGCCGTCTAATATTTTACCCAATTGCTCCATTATACATCTCTATTTAACTGATAGAGATAGCGTCCATGTCATAGAGCGATAAGACACTCTTCATTTTGCAAGGCCAACCACAGAAAAAAAAGTTTGTTTAATGTTCTATATTACTACGTTCGCTACGTTCAGTATTATCAAAACCAAACAGAGAGAGCGACGACATAGAATTTGCTAGTTTTGATAAGCCAACCTGAAAGGAAAAACAATTTTTAATTTCCTGCATGAATTTTTTGAGGCAGTTTATGCATCGTTACGTCTAGCAACATGTACAACAAAGCCGTCGCAAGCGTAACGGATTGTTGCTATATGTAACTATTATAAGCTTGTAGCTGTTACACTGAAATTAATTTAATATAAGATAAGGGTCACATTTAATTTTAGTTGCCAGGGTGATGGCAACGATGTGCTCGTTTTAAGCCAACCTCAAAGAAAACAAATTCTGCGTGATTTTTTTTGGGATAATCAATTGATCAGTGCTTTCCATGTGCATAAGGAGCAAGACAACAGAGGCATTTAATGTATGTTCAGTCTTACGTATGAAATGAGTCTCAAATACAAACAGCACTTATTGGAAATTAAGTCCACACGTACTTTCTGACAAACTGATATTTACTAATTTCAGAATGAAATAAAGAGGGTGACGTTACAAGTATAAAATATTACTTGGACATGAAGTAGCTACGAAAATTGTCTGACGACGTAATTATTATTTTTAACAAACATCTAGATATCTCATCACTGTCTGAAAGCAAGATAACACTGGATTTAAAATACATTACGTAACAATTTATACATCAGTTGACATACACCACTTACGTAACAATACACACTATTTAACACACCACTGTTGGTTGTCAAACATTTAATGTTCACTATTCGATTTGGAGCTAAATAAATTGTTTTTATTGTTTGTCCAATAATTTATCAGATCTACGATCTCAAAGCAATCTAACCACGATATATGCACGATCGATATTGAAATAGTTAAAACATTTATAATGAAATCAATTCTAACATATTGCTTGTTAAGAAAGCAATCTAACAATATCTCTTTACGATAATACTGAAACACTGAATACATTCATATATGTGATGTATTTATTTAAATTGGACACCCATTTAGTTCATGACTGTTAATGTTCACATATGTATTATTATGAAATCAAATTAGTAAGTAATCAGATTGTAACCATGTTTTGTCTATTATCTATTGGTAAGGAAACATATATTGACTATCTAAAGACTGATTTGTTCTAAATGAGATTCCATTTATTTGATGGCAAGATGAATTGCAACAAATTTCATTGATCATTCAACCATAGCCAGTGGATTGCTAGCTTGTCAACACTGGCAAACAAATTAAAACGTACGATGAGCCAACAAATGAAAAACAAGTTGACAAAATTACATTTTCAGAGATTACCATGAAACAACCATAATGTGAGGTATTGCTTTTTAAACAAATTTAGCTACAGTCTCTGGGGCAACTAAACCAGCACAGCCAATTATGCGACATATCACATACAGCATTATGTTACATGTACTTACCTTCTGTACCATGTTGTCCATGAAAGTTTGAATGATTTCTCCCTTCAAAGACCTTTATGAGACACACACGCCCCTCGATAATCAAGACCGGTATACCACATGGACTGAAAAAACTAAAACCATTTTTGCTAAACACAGCACAAATATCGCCTCAATAAATACAATATATTTACGGTTTTAAAGTCCTTACCAAAATAGACGCCACAGCATTTTTTTTTTATTATCAGATTATCAAATTATCGAACTATTATCTGAAAACTTACTTGTTGTTTAATTTGTACACATACCATTCATTTGAAGGGCTTTCGTCTTAGAGAAAACTGGAACTGTTATGTTGAATTTTAAAATTAAAGTTTTGTTTTATCAGCATATTTACTTTGTTTTTACCAAAATCTACCATGCCATGTTTCTTAGCTGACAGTTTCATACTTTATGAGTTAGACTAATTAGCACATGTATATATAAAATCTTACTTTTTGTTTAGTTGGTACACCTAGCATTTCTTGTCTGAATTTTATGTTGAATTTACAAAAGTCACCATTATGCAATTTATTGTAACAATTTTTCTTTTTTTTCTCAAAAATGTAAGCATGTATTATGACTGTGACTTTCCAGAAACATTTGTTTGTCGTTTTCTCAGATAAGGGAGCATCTGTTGTGAGGAAAGTTGCACCGATTAGTTTTATTTCTTGAAAACTAGATAAAATGAACGTTTCGTTATCATGAAGTGGCACCTTTTGTAAAAGGAAATCTAAACAAATTAAGATTTTTACATTGTGAGCAATGTGAAGAAAGGGTTGTTCACGAAGTGACACTTGAGTTTATACAATGTAAGGGTAGAGGTTGATATTGTGGTTGAAAAAAGCTTCAGATGCGCTACAGTAGCTCGGGGCTGTATACTCCCCAGGGAGCTGAGAAAATTTAAGGATTGACATTGGCCCAATGACCAGGGATAATAATGTAAAAGCGCCTTGTATCATTTCGCAATTTGGCACTCTCTAAATCCAGTTATTATTAGTATTAATGTGCTACCAGAAGTCTGTTCGCTCTGTTCACATCGTAGCCCTATATAGCAGTGTAATTAATTAGATCCAGTGTCTTGATGATAGCCACTGGGTCGTCAAGTGAGCGTTGTGCGTACACTTTATGCGCGTGTTATGGTAATTTGCGCTGATGTACTTCTGCCAGCCAATGATCGCTAAATATATTCCGTGCGTACGCAACGTACTATTGTGGCCCTTCGATCTAAAAACATGTGCCCTGAACAGATCCCGCACGGTGCGCAGTCTGCCATAACCCAATGCATTGTACTCAAAATGCGTACACGCACAACAAGCGTGGTAACGAGGTTTGCTGCCCTGCCCGGACTGTCGTTGGACATCGTGGGATTAGGTACCGTACTCTATGCTGGAAGGTACTTCATAGAACTAGACGCAATCTCAAACTAGACGCGGGTGAATTCGCTAAATGTGTAGAGCAGCAGAGAATACAAGGGCGTCACTTCGTGAACTTGAACACTAGCAGCTAATACATGTTTGCTCGTTCAACGAATACTTTCCTATTAAAACGTGAAAGAATCCAAAAAATTAAAATAAATCGTTCAAAAGCGTGTAAAAGGGAGAAAGCGTGTTTCAAAATAGACAACTTTTGATTTCTTCAAATGTTAATTTTATCCTGTGGGTAGTTGAGTGTCACTTCCTGGCATCGGCGGCAATTTGATATCAAATACCAATATTGTACTTTCTATTTAACGATTACGTTGAATATTGTACTATGCTGTGTGTTGTCTTAGGCGCTGTAACATGAACGAACACGAGTGTATACAATCATACCAGCGACAATCATCACAAACACTCGATGTTGACATACTAAGCTTATTCATCATCTACAAATAAGAAAGAAAACAGTATGGTTTATATTTAGAAACATTCATTGATGTGCAATTAATTGCACGGAAACAATCACAAATGTGGCTCGTTTATTAATCAATTATGATTTGTGACGTCATTTATTTTAGTTGATATTTTAATTGTTAACTTTATTTTGTCTGTCTCTGTCTCTGTTTGATTTGGTCAGTCACTATGGGTGCAAGTGTGTTGATTATTACGAACAATTGAACAAAATACCTCTAAAGTATATGAACAATCCATTGTTCGGTGATGGTGATTGGTTTCCCGCATCAAATAGAAGATCCACTCCAAATACATTATCTAGACCATAATGGCCGCCGTAACACATACCATAACCCAGGCTTAGTGATGTATACCATTCACAGTTATTATCATCCAACTGAAGAGACTTCACGCCATGTTCATCGCGGTATTGGAATGAGTCTTGATCTACTTTTGGACTCTGACCTGAAAAGAGAAATGCAAGAACTTTAATACGATTCTCTATTGTATTTATAAAATAGGATAATAGGGCCAATGTAAATGTTTCTACGAGCTACGGACGCCTCATGACGAACATTTTGTTTCAAATTTAAATGTATTTGTAATAAAACAATAGTGACTTTCAATTTGTTATTGTCAATAAAATATACAAATGGGGTTTGTATGTATTACAAAATACAATGGAATGATATACAGTTTGTCTACTCTGAAAAGAAAAAAGGGGGTTATAGGAGAATTTTTTTTATGACAGTCCCCTCCTCCATAAATATTTGGGTCAGGACATGTCAACCGTCCACAAGGGATCGCCGCCAATGCCTACCAGTATCCGTGCGGTTGGTTGCGTGCAGAATGACAACCAACCATCCAGCTGTTAGATACAGCCATACACACAGTCTGAGTTATCGATTATAAGTTTAATCTATACCTACCAATGACAGTTTTAGGGTTCCACGCATTTCCATCCAATATCTGTACCTCTATGTGATCGTGGAAAGCCTCCCATACAGAGTGAGAGACATTGTTGTTAGGATCAAATGTCCACCTTTAAGACAAAACAGTTTTAATTCTGGAACTAAATAAAACTTGATATGTTTTCACAGATTATTATTGTTAATTGTTTTTGTTTTATTTTATTTTGTTGTCACGCAGTCATAATTAGTATATGTACAACAAGCTAAGTTACCCGATCATGATCGGGTTTTTGATAGCAGTAATGTGAGGTTTGTCAGAATGATTTGGGGAAAATTTGGTTTGGGGAAAATGACATATTTTCCTGAAATGGAGAGGGCACGTAATCGCACTTCAGGGCACTTAAATTAACTATGACATTCGAATCCATGGCTGCGCTAGTGCCACAACATTGCCGTACTCAATTCATCCGAATTTGACACGATATGAGCCCGTTTGAAACGGGCCTGGCATGTCAGTTGTAATGAAATACTAATTACATTACATCTAGCCATGATGGATAAAATGATATTGAAATGTTTTCCATCTTTGAAATTACAAAATATTTCATCAATCAGTTTACCTGTATACCGTTCCTGCAGAGTCTCTCGCCAGTATCTCAGCACCTTTTTCTTGAAGAAAATCCGGCAGACGACTAAAACAGTACTCGGAGTTCACATCACAGTCTCCATAATTATCTGAAAAAATTGTATAAAAGGAACGAACTTTAATAAGCCACTTCGTGAACATTTTCAGTTAACATACTTAATAAGTTTACAGTAGATTTGATCCCCGTGCATGACCTGTTGAGGGCGCACAATTCTTAATTTCGAAAGGTTCCCTTATAGCGTACGTGCAAAAACAGAATATATGGGCAACAGTTTTTTATTTTTATTTTTTATTTTATTTTTTTAAATTTATTTAATTTAATGTTTTATTATTCTTTTCCCCACAAAGTCTTTTTAAAATGATTTACAAAAGGACCATTGTATTAAAAAAATAAATTAGCCGTATTTAATTGTTCTATGGCATAAGTTTGAAACATGTACTTTCACACATACACACAATGTATAAATATACTGCATTATTAATTATAGATTGATGAAATGCTTGCGTCGTGGGATAAACAATTTATACGATTTTGCCCATACACTGACGTATGTATGAAGCGCTGTATAGTCAGTGCTTACTGCGTGTCTGTGAAAATAATCGTATACAAATAATAACTTAACTGTTGATTTTCTGGTAACTTACTTTTAAATTGTCCGCTCGTGAAAATGGTGAGGATATTTTCAGCACCGTTTAGCGGTACTTTATTGTAGTAATAGTGGAATCCTTGCTGATATTATGATCATTTGCCATAAAGAGCTTCCATGTATATATTTACCTTGCAGTACATCGGTAACTGATGTTGGCCATCCGCTGTTTGCCTTGTACCACCAGAACAGTCTCCATCTAGCACCGTCTTCGTTAATCACAGGGTAGACTAAAACAAACAAAATGAAAACTCAAATAGACCGAATCATAAATATCTAAAATCCTTATTTTTGTTAAATATTCAGAAATACAAAATATAGAAAAAATATACCTATCATGAAAAGGTATTTTTTTCATGCTGTCAATAATTATGTTTTCATCATATTTGTTCATTTTTGTCAGAACACTTTCTTCCCAAAACAAATTTAAGCTTTCAAATATTGCTGTCAATATTAATGAATTTATTAAAACAATCCCCTAGAACATAAACAAAGGAAAATCTAGGAAAATCTACAGCTAAAATGAGAATGTAATAAGTCTGTACGTGTAAAAATATAAAATGTTTACAAACCTGTAGTCTTCACCTCTGTTGTAGGTGCTTCACTAGTCGTTACTTCAGGCGTCACAGGCGTGGTGCTTTCGTCAGCAGTCGTCATTTCTGTAGTCTGTATTTCTGTTGTAGATGCTTCGGTCATTGATGGTTCGGTTACAAACAAATAAAATTAGAACGAATCATAAATATCTAAAACCCTATGTTTTCAAATATCCATATAAAAATTCCCCCAAAACCATCACCAGTTCCGGATCTATGGGCTAAAACAATGGGAAATTCAGAAGTCCAATAACTCCCAAACAAAATGATTTACAGACTTGTTAATTGGCAAAAACATTGGTCCCGATATGATGATGTATCTTAAGTCATAAATAAATCATTGAACGTGACCGGTTCTGCTATTATGGGCTAAAACAGTGAAAATTAAAAAATCTGTATCAATCCCGAGCGAAATGATTTGCAGACTTGTGACTTGGTACAAACAGTTATTATAATGTACCTAAAATTCATAAAAAATCCATCCGTTCCAGTTTAATGGGCTAAAACAATGGAAATGTAAAAAGCATAATAACTCCTAAACAGAATGGCGTAGAGACTTGTAATTTTGCACCAACATTTTTACCAAAGTGTAGATGTATCTAAAATTATTAAATCTATATTAACTTAAGTGGTTCCAGTATTATCGGCTAAAACAATGGAAAATGTAAATCCATATAAATACCGAACGAAATGATGAACAGACTTGGTACCAAGATTGTTACGGTAGGTATATGTATCACAGTCGAAATATAAAACAAACAATACTGTAAGCGTTAAGGGGCGCTATAGTCATTTTTGGAAATTTTTCCTCATTTTTGGTACAAAATTGTATTTTCCCCATACCTTCCTTAATGTTTATCCTGCGGCCAAGACATTTGGCACAAATGTTGTCTTCTGTAAAAGCAACAATCTCACATCATCTAAATCACCGCTAGAAGGCGCTAAAAGCAATATTTTGGGTCATATTGTTCCAAAAACATACTTTTAAGAAGATTTTGACCCAAAGTTAGGATTTGTTTACCAAAAGTACAATAAAGGCTAATATAATAACAACCATGGTACTACTGATGACATAAATTTATACACTGAGGAAAATATAACTTATTGTATTTAAACATAATGGCGGCCATATTGGATTCCCAGAATGCACTGGAAGTGGTTACATGACTCAATATTGTCTAGTTCAGAGTTTAAAAGTTGACAACAAACCCCAAACACATACTAAATGTTTTGAAGTAAAAACAAATTATATATATGTTCAAAAGAAACCGGTTGCCATGGCAACCACGAACACCCATTATCACTGATTTTTGCAAGAGGAGGTCCCAAAGAATAGGTAGGAAAAGTCAGAAAATTAATTTCAGCATGATCGGACAAAGCGTTCTGGTGATATTATTTTAAAAATAAGAACATTAGGGGGAAAATTGTCCCCCCGGCCTGATAGAGTTAATAGAAAGGTGTATAGACTGGTAATGCTGCACTATCATCTGTCCCAATATGTAGATGTGTCTACAAACGTAAACGGTTCCTGCACAATGGACTAAAACAATGATCATATTAAAGCATTATAACTCCCAAACGGAATGACGTACATACTTGTATCTTGACACAAACATTTCGTGTTGTAGCGAAAACGGTGACTTGACGTTTGTTGCAATAGCCACTCCAACCTAAGTGGTATCACAGTCCTTTTTAATAAGGACAATAACTTATTATAGCCAGTTGAGCTTACTGAGTAGGATCAACATTACACAAGAACGACGAAATAGTATCTGGGTGATTTTCTGCAGGGCAAAGGCGTGTTTTTGTATACGTTAATAATCAAATAAAATGTAGTTTTCTTAAGTGATAACATGTCTTATCAAGCACTACGGAAAATACCTCATAGACTTATATTCAACTATTTTTGTTCTGTGAAAACAATTATTTCGCTCAACCACCAAAATGGCTCACGAGAGAAAATTATATAAATCACTTACCACATTGCAGCCATTTTCGAATCTCTTTGGGGTCGCTGCTGATCAGAAAGGAGTCATAATAGATCACATTGAAGTATCTACATGGTGTGTGAGTATTCATACCAGCTGGATGAATCTCGGTACACTGACATGGATCCTCAACTGGAATTAACCAGCGGTATATATTGTTGGAGTTGGGATCTGGTTCTCTTCCAATAGAGCAGATCATACCTAAACAAAAAATAATAAAAATAAACACAAAGTTTTACAAAAAATTTCAATTATTGTGATTCATAAATTAAACTCTATATGATTAATAATCAGTTTGATAAATGGTACAGTTGTGATTAATGTAACAATAAGCCCCACAAATCCAGATGTAATTATACCAAGCAGACCAAACAATGCTATTTCAAAATCTGTTTGATAAATTTTACAATTGTGATTAATGAAATAATTAGCCTTATCTAGATGTAATTATACTATACAGAACACGTAATTCTAGTTCAATAGGTTGGCTTCAGTGGCAAATGTGTTGTGTTAGGAATAAGTAGTTAATATGTGGCATTAATGCACATTCCATGTTCTGACTATGAGAGACTGGAGAGTGGAGAATAGTGGATATGCTTAATGACGAACGAAAACAAAAAGTTTACCTTCAGTACTATTCGCATATAGGAAAAGTGCCAGAATTAGCAGCGTTCCAACACAAAAGGCCATTCTGAAAGCTGTTCAAGTCGCCACTGTAGACAATGAGTCGACTACAAGACACTTTTGTAAGCTATCAACACTGTAGATTAAACTGAAATCGAGAGTATATACAGACAGGATTTTTATATAATCACAATTTATTCAGGTGTCCACACAGGGCACAATATTGCTGGTCAAAAACCAGTATAGAATCAGTAAATAAAAATCCCTCTCAGAAACTACACAAAATGTCTAGATGTACATATGTAAGTCTACTCAGTATGAGCTCCAATCCAATACTGACTAATATCTGTTTTATTTTTCAATATCAAAGGCCCCTGCGTGTGGCCGAATTTGATTGGTTAGTTATCATGACGTAATTGCCGTATCTAACGCAATGATAGACAGCGCGCAGCGTGTATACGCACGCACGTACTATGGAAGACTTCAAGAACACTTTGATCAATAATATATTTAATCAAAACCCTTTGTTGTCCAATTAAAATCATATTTCATATACACGTGAAATATACGGAAGCGTTAAAGGTGCAATACCGTCACGATCAGAGCAGACTTCCAATAGAGCACAACATTATTTTATTATGAAGTAGCAACAGTAATATTCCATGCCCTGTTGATTGTAAGCATAACAACAATGGTCTCACTCTCCATCCACTCGGTAAAAAATCAACAAACGGTTGTATATATGTACATTTCATAACATGCGTGTAATTTGATATCAGCAACTGGAGTGGTACAATTACAATAGGTGTCTAAACTATAGTGGTCAAAGGTGTTTATATTTGGTAAGTTGTCAAACATTAGAATGAATACTAACAACGGAAATACATTTTCACTAGTATCACAACAACATGCTGAAACTTTCACAAGACTGTTTTCCATTATTATATCTTGATTCTTACGAAGTATTATGTTTGTCCAGTAAGAACTTACAAGGACCCAGACATGTTAGTTAATAACAGAATTTTGGTGGTTAACCATTTTTATTGACTCCAAATATATGCAAACAAAATTCAATCCGAATCATCCTTGGGGAAACGCGTTTTTAATTAGGAATAAAATTGGCCGCCAGCAACTGCCCAATATACATAAAAAGGAAAGTATTTCAAACACCTAAATTTGCAAATGAATGTTTGGTCCAACTGGGGAAAATTAAACACCACTGAAAATAAAAATTAAATTGAAAACAAAATTGTCAGAAATTGCATTCAAAACAGCGAAAAAAAAACCGCTATTTTTCCTAGTGCAGGGAAAACCATGACAGCAAACCTTATTATGTGTAAAAATACGGTTTATAATTAATTGGTTTACGGTCAACTCACTTGCTAAGTACCTTTTAATGAGTTGTAGCTAGTGCGCCTATTGTTAAATTTACGAGACTGTCTCCGGCGAAATTGATGCATTTTTTATGTGTTTTTGTTTTTATCTATTTTTTTAAATTGTTTTTTAATTTAGCTACATGTTTTCAGTACACTGGCTGTATGACCTTGTTGCAGTGAGCGATATGTTTATTAAGGGTATGAAAAGAATGACGACAGCAATTATCACCTGGTACAGTTTGCGGTGATAGTATTTGACTTGCTGAGAACCATGCATGTCCATTTATGGCAAATGCGAAGGCAACAGTTACCTATTTAAAAAAGGAATTCGACAAATAGCTGATATATTTAATAAAGATGAAACAGGAAATATAGACAATTTATTTGATAATGATTTTATATTTTCCCCCAAACCAACGTATATTTGAGCCGCTGCATAGTCAGTGCTGTCCAAGTGTAGGTGGAAAATGTTCAAATACGACTCACATGCGAGATTTGAACCCACGACTCCGATAGGCCGGTAAGAATCCTACAGCAGCCTATTTAATTGATTAAGGAAATACACGTCTGTCTAAAATAAATGAACACTGGATATTTGATGCTTTAAAATTTAAAATAAGTTTAGACAGTTTGCCATAGACCTATGCATTGTCAACACGTTGATGTATAATAAATGGTAAGAATAGCAGCATCGAATTCAAACTCTCATTTCCTTTGGTGATAATAACACAATACAGACATTCGATATCTTCCAATTGGACAATTTGCGTGTGAATATCTTCATCATACAATCATAAAATAACTATTTGATGTTTTTTGATGATAGAAACAGGGAACAGCTGTTCAAAATATTGTCAGATGATCTTCCTATGTTTGATACAATCACCAGAATTGCAAAATGTAAATTTAAGGTAACAATTTGCGTATGATTGTTATTTCAAATAAATTCCATTTTTAAAAGCTGCCTCCAAGTCTTATATTGTGCATTTGTCTTATAGTATTTACTGTTACAGATACAACAAAACAGATACAACTCAGATACAACATAACAAAAAGTGCTCGTAATAAGTATCTATGATATTGGAAAGAACATTTTAGATCAAAATGTACTTGATTATGAGTGTATATTAAATCAAAAAGGAGGTGAGAACATCATTGGTCCAACTAACTACATTGGTAATAGGTGTGTTTACTGTTAAAGTGAACCCCAACAAGTTAGATCACCTGCTCAACACTCAAATTTATAAGTAAGATTAATTGCGGTGACACCATGTGAAATTCTCAATTGAGTAGTAATTAGTTACAACTCGACGTTTCGATCAGTGTGCTCTGATCGTCCTCAGGAGAATGCCAGACTCTGGGAAATGTTGCTGCTTAAGTAGACTGCTAGAGGATTACGCGATGACAGGATACTGGAGGATTAGTTCGTTGAGGCGTGCAGGCGGGAACTGTTGAGACTAGGATCCTAGGAGCTGGGGAAGGAGTGTGCGCTCACTGAACCGAATCAGTTGTTGACAAGCACTGGGGCAAGGAGGGTGGTTAACTTAGATTATAGGAGATCCCTCAATCTGGGGTGGGTTGTGGACTTTGGATATAGAAGATCCTTCAGTCCGAAGTAGTGGTCGTTAAATATCGCTGATGTAGAAGCCGATGTCCTGTGGCACAGTGTCGTGTTTAACGATCTCGATGGCCTCTCTGATGCGTCTGAGGTGCCATGTGTCGATGGGTGATGAGTTGGGCTGCCTGCCAGTCGATTTGGTGGTCCTTGATGTGTGAGTGCTTGACGATGGCTGACTTCTCAAAATCTCCTCTGCGGCCGTGTGCTCGGTGTTCTTTCAGTCTAATGGGGGAGATTCCGCTCTGTTTCGCCGATGTAGACCTTACCACACTCACAGGGGATCCGGTAGACTCCCGCTCTGTTGCTGGGATCCGGTTTATCCTTGTGAGTGTGTAGAAGTCCTTGGAGTTTGCTAGGGGCTGAGTGGTAGACTTGGATGCCTGCTTGTCGGAGGATGCGTTGGAGTTTATGTGACGTCGAACCTAGATAGGGGAGACAAGTAGAAAGGGTTAGATTACTTACCTTGCGTTCGGAGTTTGCAACCGGCTTCGATGTGCTGATCTTTGGCTAGACTGTCCTTGTCACATAGGTTGTAGGCGCATTGTACGAGGGTACGGTTGACCGATGACTTGATGCTTGGGTGATGGAAGGAGCGCTGGTTGAGGTAACGGTCTGTGTGTGTGGACTTTCTGTAAACGCTGTGGTGTAGGGAGACGTCTGGGTTCCTGGAAATGCCAATATCGAGGAACAAGATCTTGCCATCTTCCTCTGTTTCCATGGTGAACTTGATGCTAGGATGTTGCTCGTTGAGGTGTTGTAGAAAGTCCTGGAGTGTGTCTCTGCCATGTGGCCAAACCACAAAGGTGTCATCCACATAGCGGAGCCACAGGTTCGGTTGAAAGTCGGCGGTGTTGAGGGAAGAGTTTGCAAACTCTTCCATGAAAATGAGAGCAAGGACCGGGGATAGAGAGGAGATCCCATGGAGGTCCCAGCTGTCTGCTCGTAGAACTTGCCCTGAACTCCCCTGAAGTGTTTGGCTTATAGGTTTTCTCAGTAACGATTTGTTTCTTTAGTTATGTGTGCATTTAAAATTTGAATGTGCTTGATTATACATGTACTTTTAAACAAAAAGGAGCTGAGAACACCATGTACCATGTATACGTACATTACTTTATATTGTCAATGAGTTCAATGATTTGATTTAGATCTTCTTTGCTGCACCTGGAATTTCACTACGAGCTATTTGGCATCTTAATAATATCTTAATAAACCTGTCGGTTTTGTAATCATTTAGACATTTGATTTAAACATTTTGTGTGTAATTCTTAAGGTACCTATGGAAGAAGATACGACGTTGTTGCACTCAAATGTTTTAATGTATGTAAATGTATGCACTGTTGCACAATGCGAACCCTAATCATAAAATACATTACGTAACAATTTATACATTAGTTAACACACACTACTGTTGGTTGTCAAACATCCAATGTTCTCCATTCGATTTGCAGCTAAATGAATTGTTTTTATAGTTTGTCCAATAATTGGTCAGATACACTATCTGAAAGCTTTGTGAAATCTAACCACTATATCTTGATCGGTATTTCAAACATTCATAATGTATTGATTGTTAAGAAAGCAATCTAACAATATCTCTTTACGACATATATACTGAAACACTGAATATGTATTCATTTAAACAGGACACTGATTTAGTACATGACTGTTAATATGTAGTAGTGTGTAATCATTGTTTGTCTCGTCTTTTTTTGCATTCATAAAAATCACTTCTTTAGAATGGAGGTTTTACCATTATCTATTGGTAAGCAAACTCATATTATTATACAATGTCTGATTTGTTCTCAAATAAACTGTTTTACGAAAGACTGGTACACTTGGTACACTACATGGATTGAAAAACACTAAAACCATTTTCGCTAAACACAGCACAAGCATCGCCTCAATAAATCCAATACACTTACGGTTTTAAAGTCCAACAATACAGACGCTACATCATTTTGCTATTGACAGATTATCAAATCAACGAACTATTATCTAAAAGCTTACTGGGTGTTTAGTTAGTACACCTACCATTCATTCTGAACATTGTGTTTGTCTGAAGTGCTTTCATCTTAGAGAAAACTGGATTTGTTGTGTTGAATTTACAAAAGCTACAATTATGCATTTTTTTGTAAAACATGTAACAGTTTCAATGTTTTGTGATTAAAAGTTCACAGTTTAGTTAACATGACATTTTGTCTTCATAATTAAACTAGAGGTTGAAATGAACATACACTACAGAATACTAATGTTATTCCTGCCCTTTAACATTGCAAACAGAGAGTATCCTGCCAACACGAAAGTGTTAAAATAACACCAGATGGCTGAACTTTATTATCCCACGGTGTTTATTATTAACACTAGTAGCGTAGTTGTTAACACCTTAGCTTTGACAGTGTACATATTGTAATGCTAAGTAGGCCTAATTAAATGTGTTTAATTGTCAAGTTATATTATGTTTAACATGTCTATTGTAAGAAAGCTCGTATTATTGTCCATTATCTGATAAACTGTTTTACGAAAGACCGGTATTGTACTACATGGACTGAAACACACTAAAACCATTTTCGCTAAACACAGTACAAGCATGGCCTCAATAAATGCAACACTGACATTTACGGTTTTAAAGTCCTTACTAAAACGAAGTCTGACAAAACGAACGTGTTCAAATAACACCAGATGTGTCAACTTTATTCTTCCATTGTGCTTATTTTGGGCAACTTGCCCATTATTAACACCGGCGGTGTAGTTTTTAACACATGAACTTTGGCAGAGAGTATCCTGCCAACAAGAAAGTGTTAAAATAACACGAGATGGGTCAACTTTATTCTTCCACTGTGTTTATTTTGGGCGACTTGCTTATTATTAACACCAGCGGTGTAGTTTTTAACACCTTACTTTTAACAGTATATTGTAATGCTAAGTAGGCCTAAGTAAATTGTTGAATTGTCAACTTATATTATCTAACTGTATTACACAATACTCACCTAGCTATACACAAGTTTGTTGTTTGTCATGAGGCAAAATGTAAAACATATGGGAAACTCCATAACTAATTTAACTAATTGATCCAAGTTTATTATATTTAGTTTTGCACTAACATAATATTTACAACAAGAAATATCGATATTACTTATACCCTTTTACTGTAAAAGGGAAAAAAGTACAACATTGGTAACACAAATATCCCGTTATTATCCCGTTATCCCGTTATTATCCAAAAGCTAACTTCATGTCAAGTTGGTAAATGTTCCAATCATCATAAACAAATAATGATGCACGTGTTTAAAGGGAAAAACAATATTTGAAAAAAAAGTGAAATGCTGAATTATGAAGTTGGCATCCGGAAATTTTGTCTAAAATATAAAAACAGAATAAAAGGAAATCGTTTTTATCGTTTTCTCAGAAAAAAAGGAGCATCTGTTATGACTAAACTTTCACAGATTAGTTGTATTTCTTGAAAACTAGATAAAATTAACGTTTCCTCATTATATTTATTTATTTTGTTCCGTTTCACGAACTAACAACAAACGCAATTAACTGTAGACTTTGAGCATTGTGAAGAAATGATGTTCACGAAGTGACACTCGAGTTTATACTACTGCGACCCTTCGATGACAGTGACCTAACAACAATCATGTAGCCTTAACAGCTCATGTACGCTGCACATTACCTACATGAAGACAGTGTGCCAGTCTGCCATAACCCAGTCCACGGCATTGGTACTCAATACGTGCACACGCACTACGAGCACAGTAACGAGCTTTACTACCCTGTCGTAGGACATCATGGGATTACGCACTCTATGCGGGAAGGTACTTCATAGAACTAGACGCGATTTTAATTTTTTTTTAAATGTTTTAATTTTTTTTTTTTTTATCGCCCCACACAAGGCCAATGGCCACTCCAAGGTGGGGGCTACTAAGTCATTGAGTTGTTATAACGACTCCACACTGAAGAAACCAGCCCCTCGCACCGAAACAAGACAAGTTAATAACCAGCCTCTTCACGGTGCGAATAGTACTGGGAGGTGTAACTAGTCCAGAACAAGGCAGTTGTTAAATTGCCTCTGCCCCTATAAGCAATTATGGTTTAAAAAGTGTCTTGCTCAAGGAAACAAGTGTCACGGCTAACACCAGAACTTGAGTGCGGTAAGCTACACCGCTCGGCCACGACACTCCACAAACTAGACGTGGGTGAATTCGCTATATGCGTCCACCACAAAAGAGAACACAAGGATGTCACTTCGTGAAATTGAGCCCAAGCTTTGTTTACAGTTTGCGTATTCACGAACTGATAAACGTTTGCTCGTTCAACGAATACTTTACTATTAAAACGTAAAAGCGGCAAAAACAAAATGCAATCGTTCAAAAGCTTGTAAAAGGGAGAAAGCGTGTTTCAAAATAGACAACTTCTAACGCCGTTTTCTTTAAATGTTAATTTTATTCTGTGGGTGTTTGATTGTCACTTCCTGGCATCGGTGGCAATTTGATATCAAATACCAATGTTGTGCTTTCTATTTAATAACTACGGTGAATATTTCCCTATGACTGCATCATATCCAACTACCATCATCACAAACACTCGATGTTGCACATTAGGCTTATTCATCATCTAGAAATAGGAAAGAAAATTTTTTAATTTTATAGAAATGTTCATGTGCAATTGCACAGAAACAATCATAAATTGATCGAATACATGATCGTTTATTAATCAATTATGATTTGTAACGTCATTTGTTTTAGTTGATATTTAAATGGTTGACTTTATTTTGTCTGTCTCTGTATGATGTGTTCAGTCACTGATGGTGTATGTGTTTTAACTATAACGAACAATTGAACAAAAATACCTCTGAAGTATATGGACAATCCATTGTTCGGTGATGGTTTCTGACAGCCTGCATCAAACAGAAGATCCACACCAAATACGTTTTCTTGACCATAATCGCTGCTGTAACACATGCTATGTCCCATGTGAAGTGACGTTTTACATCCACAGTTATCATCATCCAACTGAAGAGACTTCACGCCATGTTCATCGCGGTATTGGAATGAGTCTTGATCTCTTAGAGGATTCTGACCTGATAAGAGAAATGCACCAAGTAAAATGCGGTTCTCCTTTGTATTTAGTAAAGGGGACAATGGGCCAATGCATAATGGGCCAATGCAAATGTTCCTACGATCTACGAACGCCTCATGACGAACGTATCACTACATTTACTTTCGAATTTGAATGTATTTGAACGCATTTAATAATATAACAATCGTGACTTTCTATTTGTTAATTGTCAATGTAGATACATTTGGCATAAAATAGGCAAATGAGGTTTAGATGTATACGAGAATACAATGGAATGATGTATACTTTGTCTGCTCTGAAACGAAAACAAATAGTATAGGAGACCGTCATCTCCTCCATAAATATTTGCGTCAGGACATGTCAACCGTCCCCAGGGGATCGCCTCCGCCCATGCCTAGGAGTGTGCATGCGGCAGGTTGCGTGCAGAATGACAAGCAACTATCCAGCTGTTAGATACAGCCATACACATATGTATAATCTGTACCTACCACTGACAGTTTTAGGGTTCCACACATTTCTATGTTGTATCTGTCCCTCAATGTGATCGTGGAAAGCCTCCCATACAGCGTGAGCGACATTGTTGCTAGGATCAAATGTCCACCTTTAAGACAAAACAGTTTAAGTTTTAATTCTGGAACTACATATGACTTGATTATTGTGTTTTTGTCATGAAGTCATAATTATTTTGGTTATATTTTGACTCATATTTACTGACTTTTAGTGACATTCATGGTTCACCAGCCATACGCTGATGAGGGGGTTTCGAGGTTATTTCAACTTATTTTCCGCATTTTCGTGGTAAATACAGTAAATACAATTATTGAGAACCAACATGGCCGCCATTTCGTGATAATAATATATATTTGTATTAATACGATATGGTGCTAAACTCAAACTATTGTGTTGTAATCATTTAAAGCCCATAGTTATATACTACTGAGTAGTCTAGAAAAGCATAAATGATCACAGCTTACCTAAAGTAAATGCATGTTCACTATTGTCTCGTTAACGACACAATGGAATTAGCTGAAACTGCAATATTGGTATAGATACATGAACATTTACCAAAGGTGGACGTATACTGGCATTAACTGTAACTGATAATTATGTGATGTACATGTGTACCAATTTGGATGACATTTTGGGAAATGCTATATTTTACTGAAATGGAGAGGGCACTTCAATGCACTTAATTTGCGTTTAAATTAAATATGACGTTCGAATACACGGCTGCATTATTAATACATAATTGCCGAACTCAATTCATTCCAATTCGACACGACATGATCGCTATATGTTTGAATCGGGCCTGGCATATCAGCTGTAATAAAATGCTAATTACATTACATCTATCCACGTTGGATAAAATTATATTGAAATGTTTGCCATCTTTTAAATTACAAAATATTTAATCAATCAGTTTACCTGTATACTGTTCCCACCGAGTCTATCGCCAGTATCTCGGCACCGTTTTCTTGAAGAAAATCCGGTAGACGACTAAAACAGTAGTCAGAATTTACATCACAGGCGCCATAATTGTCTGAAAAATTTTATAAAAGGATTTAACTTTAATAAGCCACTCCGAGAACATTTGCCGTTAACATACTTAATAAGTTTACCGAGGCTTTCTGCTCCGTGCAGGCGCACAAATCTATAAAAAAAATGGCACTAACAAGTGCAATGAACTCACTTGTGGATAACCAAATAGTGTGGGACAAAGCCGAATTTGGTTTTTACAATCAAGGGATTGTTAATGTTGTGAAACCTCTATGTTTTTGTTTAAGAAAATAAAGTTTGATATCGAAACTGTCCCATGAAGGTTAATTTCGAAAACAAAAATGTCAAACAGTTGTACAGTAACGCGTCTAAAACGTATCCCGCAAGTAATAATGTAAACGCGAATGCCGGTTTCCAAAATGTTCCATTATATCGTACGTGCAAAAACAGAATACGGGCATTTATGTATTTATGCATTTATGAATTTATGTATTTATGCATTTATGTATTTATGCATTTATGTATTTATGCATTTATGTATTTATGTATTTATGCATTTATGTATTTATGTATTTATTGTTTTTAAGTATTTATTGTTTTTATTTTATTTTATTTTGTTTCATTTTTATTTGTTTTTTCCCCCACTGGTCACGATATGATAAACAGCACGCTATTTTTGTTTCTGTATTCACGAAAACACATTTTGACCTGTTGTGTTGGACAACATCTGTTTAAAATGTTTTTTACGAAATAACCATTGTATTGAAAACAAATCAGTTAGCCGTAATTAATTGTTCTATGGCATAAGTTTTAAATATGTACTTTTTGAAATATGCCTATACACTGACATATGTATGAGGCGCTGTATACTCAGTGCTTACTGCGTGTCTGTGAAAATAATTGTTTAAAAATAATAGTAATTCAAAAAAGAAAACTTAACTCTTGATGTTCTGGTAACTTGTTTTTAAATTGTCCCTTTGTGAAAATGGTGAGGATATTTTCAGCACCGTTTAACGGTACATTAGTGTAGTCATGGTGGAATCCTTGCATCATGATCATTTGCCATAAAGAGTTTCCATGTATATTTACCCTGCAGTACATTGGTGACTGATGTTGGCCATAAGGTGTTTGCCTTGTACCACCAGAACAGTCTCCATCTAGCACCTTCTTCGATAACCACAGAGTAGGCAACTGACCAAAACAAACAAAAACAAAACAAAAAAGACCGAATCATAAATATCTAAAACACTTATTTTTGTTAAATTTTCAGAAATACAAAATATAGAAATAACATACCTATCACGAAAAGGTATGTTTCCATGCTGTCAATAATAATATTCTCAAATATTGTTGTCAATATTAATGAATTTATTAAAACAATTCCCCGGAAAGAAAGTTTTGAAAGTCTACAGCTAAAATGAGAATGTAATAAGTCCGTACGTATAAAAATATTAAATGTTAACGAACCTGTAGTCCTCACTTCTGTTGTAGGTGCTTCACTAGTCGTTACTTCAGTCGTCACAGGTGTGGTGTTTTCGTCACCAGTCGTCATTTCTGTAGTCTGTATTTCAGTCGTCACAGGCGTGGTTCTTTCGTCAGTAGTCGTCATTTCTGTAGTCTGAATTTCTGTTGAAGGTGCTTCGGTCATTGATGGTTCGGTTACTAACAAATACAATTATGCGAATCATAAATATCTAAAATCTTATGTTTCCAAATATCCATATAGAAAAATAGCACTATCATTAATTGTTTTGTTATATTTTTAATGTTTTTTTCTCCGGGAAATTATTAATTAAACGGACCAATGTATGAACATGAAAATTGGTACAAACATTGGTCTCAATATGTAGATGTGTCTATAACCATAAAAATTCCCCAAAAACCATCATTAGTTCCAGATCTATGGGCTAAAACAATGGAAAATTCAGAAGCCCAATAGCTCCCAAACGAAATGATTTACAGACTTGTTACTTGGCAAATCATAAAAAAATCATCATTTAATTCTGACCGGTTCCGCTATTGTGGGCTAAAACAGTGGAAATTAAAAAGCCCTATGAATCCCAAATGAAATGATTTGCAGACTTGTAACTTGGTACAAACATTTATTATGATTTATTACCTACAACAAAAATAAAAATAAAAATAAAAATAAAAATAAAAATAAAAATAACAATAAAAATAAAAATAAAAATAAAAATAAAAATAAAAATAAAAATAAAAATAAAAATAAAAATATAATAACAACCTACAACAACAACAACAACAACAACAACAACAACAACAACAACAACAACAACAACAACAACAACAACAACAACAACAACAACAACAACAACAACAACAACAACAACAGCAACAACAACAACAACAACAACAACAACAACAACAACAACAACAACAACAACAACAACAACAACAACAACAACAACAACAACAACAACAACAACAACAACAACAACAACAACAACAACAACAACAACAACAACAACAACAACAACAACAACAACAACAACAACAACAACAACAACAACAACAACAACAACAACAACAACAACAACAACAACAACAACAACAACAACAACAACAATAATATAATATTAATATTAATAAAGATGTAGCGATTATTTCTATTGATCAAGAGAAAGCTTTCGATAGAATTGAATGGGGTTTTTGCATGCTATTCTTGACAAAATGGGTATTCCCAATGTCTTAAAACAATGGTTTAAAATTATTTACACCCAGCCTATGGTTACGATAAATGTTAACAATTTTTATACAGTGCCTTTTATTGCCACAAGAGGGATAAGGCAAGGATGTTCTTTGTCTCCCCTTTTATTTTCAATTTGTGTTGAAGGTTTAGCAAATATGATTAGAAGTCATAATAGTATAAACGGTATCGTTCTCCCAGAACAGAAGCCTACCTTTAAGATTGTTCAGCATGCTGATGATATGAGTATTTTTGTCACAAGAAACGACGAATTTTCTGTTTTAAAAGGAATTTTGTACTCTTATAGCGAAGGATCAGGTTCAAAAATTAATTTCGAAAAATCACAAGGTCTTTGGTTAGGCAGCTTGGAGATATAGAAAAGATAATCCCTGTAATTTTCAGTGGACTAACGAGAAAATAAAAATACTTGGTATTTATTTTGGTTTTAGAGTTAAACCCGAAGACAATTGGATAGAGAAAATAAATAAAATTAAAAATGTTCTTAATAGATGGAAGGAGAGAAATCTCACTTTAAAAGGGAAAGCCGTTATTGTCAATAGCCTTATAGGAGGCACTTTGGCTTATTATGGGTCTGTTCTGGTTTGTCCTGAATATTTGATAAAGAATATGAATGATGCCATTATAAAGTTTTACTGGAATGGGAAACCGGAAAAAATCAAAAGAGTCACTATACAAGGTCCTGCTGATATGGGAGGAACGGGTCTCATCAATGTTAGCTTAAAATTGCAAGCCTTAAAACTTAAATGGCTGCAAAGGTATACTTTGAAAGGTAAATGGAATTTTTTTTTTGATTTTTGGTTAAAAACTAATAACGAACATAACCTAAGATGGTTTATTTTTAACAATCCCAAGATGAGAAATATCGATATGCCGATATTTTATAGAAATTTGTTTCAAACTTTTGTCAAGGCTGGAGGTTTATTTCAACCCACAATCACATGTATAAATGAAGCTTCTGCCATTCCACTATGGGACAATAAGATTATCACAGGAATAAATAAATTATTGAACTCTAAAATTCTGAAACCCGCTGGTATAAACCTTCTCAACCAAATTTTTATAAAGGGAACCTTTCTTTCTACAAACGATTTAGCTTGTAAATGTAATATTAGGCCTATAAATGCTGGTAAAATTATGTCTAATCTAAAGAAAAATATTGATGTCAAATTGCTAAATGAAAACAGGGAAGCTCCAGCTAACCATGAAAGTAAATGGCTTTTCTTAAATCCAACCAACGAAGACCCTGTATCCACTTTAGATATTTCAGTTAAAAATATTTATAAGGACTTGATTAAGAAACGCTTCGTTCCACCTATAGCTGAACAAACTTGGCACTTAAAACTTAATATCCAAGCAAATACTATCAATTGGAAAGAAATTTGGAAAAACTCAATTTGCAAAATGATCGATCATCAAGATAGGGATTTTTGGTTTCGGTTGAGACATCGTATTTTACCAACCAAACGATCTATTTGCAAAATGAAATTGGATACAGATAATAAATGTGGTCTTTGTAAGATGGAAGAAGAAAGCATTGAACACTTGTTCCTTTTCTGTAAGAAAACATGGTCTTCATGGATATTTTTTGAAAACATTATGAGAAAATATACTGGAAATAAGTCTTTTTATATTAATGATGCAAACAAAATTTTAGGTTATGGAAAAAATATTGATTGTTTTGCCTTATTTCTTATTGCTAAATTACATAGAAGCATTTGGATTTGCAGATGCAAAAATCTCAATGAAAACACCCCTGTGGGTGATCAATATATAGAATATGTTTACAAAAAGAGTATTAAACGCACTCTTGTGTTGGAAAAACAACGACTTACTTTAATAGATTTTCAAGCTATTTATATGAAAAATGAGGCTTTGTGTGATATTAAGAGAGATGTTATCTATTTTGCTTTTTAATTTTATTTCGTTATAGGAATGGATTTACTTTTATTGTAAATATTACTTATGTACATATCCTTATAGATTAATTGTAATCGTGTACTGGATGTGTTTTTTTTTTACCGAAGTATTTGTTTTTTCTTCTTGAGAAATGAATAAATGGAGTTGTATAACTCCACTGTACGAAAAATAATAATAATAATAATAATAATAATTAGATTATCAAAGCGCCCACGCTACACAAACCCCAAAGTGCTGCGTCATAAACAAAAAGTTAAAGTCCATCAAAACAATTTAAAGGAGTGAATCAGCTGCAAGTCATTAATTGAATACCCAACAAGACATTTGGACCTAAAAATAATTATGCAAAGTCATCATAATGATAATTGAAATCCACTATAAACCGTATTAATTTGGTCTGTCTCATTTCTTTAGGCCAGAAACTCCAAGGGTTGATTCTTCATCGGACCTAAAAAATAATTATGCAAGGTCATCATAATGATAATTAAAATCCATTATAAACCGTATTAACTTCTCACAACTTGCATGAGCTGTTGAGGGCATATGTTTTAAATCTCTGTTCATCTATTGAATTTCAAAATTCGTGGTGACCTCGGTTCTACTTCAGGTGATTTTGAATCTGTTTTTATTGAAATTCAACGCGACCATGCCTGTAGCATCATTGTTGGCAATGTCTATCAAGCTCCGAGTAGTTCCCTTGATAAATTAAATGCTTATTTTGATTCTTGTTTAAATGTCATTACAAACGAAAGGAAGCTGTGTTACATAATGGGTGATTTCAACTTAAATCTACTCAATTGTTCGGAGCATCAGCCTACTGACGATTTTTTTAATTCCGTCTTCGCTAATGGCTTTCACACTCTAATTGACAAACCTACTCGCATCACACCTCACACTGCTACACTTATTGACAATATACTAACTAATTCTGATCAGGATATACTAGCTGGAATCTTTTACTCTGATATTTCTGATCATTTTCCTCTCTTTCAGATAACTTCTTCTTGCTTTTCAAACGCCAAGACCACTCCTCAGAAGTCTTTCACTACAAGGAACATTATTCCTGCTACCATTCGTTCCTTCCAATCAGACATAGCTGGTGCTGATTGGCACCAAGTCTATGAAAGTGATCAATCTGACGCAGCTTACGATTCCTTCCTCTCTATTCTCACTTCTCGGTATAATCTTCACTTTCCTTACATTACCAAAACACTTGGCGGTACCAATAAAAACCAGCCTTGGATTAACCAATCTATTATTGATTATTGTCGTTATAAAAACAGGCTTTACAGGCGTTTCCTACGTAATCCTAACGAGGTTAATGAGCGTAATTATAAAACTTTCCGTAATCGCCTTACCGCTACTGTTCGGAAAGCGAAACAAGATTATTACGCCTATAGATTGGATCTCCGTAAATCGAGTCTTAAGCAATTATGGCAGGAAATCAATGGTATCCTAGGTAAAAAAAGAAGAAGCAGACGTCTTTTCCTGACGAGTTCACTGATGGTGAGCGTCTGCATTCCAATCCTGCTGACATTGCCAAATTCCTTCAATTCTTTATTTACTAACATTGGTCCCTCATTGGCTACTAAAATTCCTCCCACCCACGCTCACTTTTCGAACTACTTGCACAATTCAAATGCTTTCTCTTTCTTTCTCACTCCAACTAATGCAGCAGAAATAATACGTGTCTGCGATACACTGAAGACTAATACCAGTCCCGGCTTCGATGGCATTAGTTCTTCTATTGTTAAGTCTATCATTTCTCTCATTGCTGAGCCTCTTGCTTACATCTTCAATCTTTCCTTTCTCTCTGGATCTGTTCCTCTGAATCTTAAAGTCGCTAAAGTTGTTCCTATCTTTAAAAGTGGGGACAATAAAGAAGTCGGCAACTATAGACCTATTTCCATTCTTCCTTGTTTTTCTAAACTTCTAGAGAGATTTGTTTATAATCGTCTTTACACTTTCATCTCTAAATTTCATCTTCTATGTGATCAGCAATATGGCTTTCGCAGTAAACGTTCCACTGATGTGGCTCTAATTGAGTTCATTGACAAAGTTATTACTGCCCTTATGCCCCAGTCACATCTGCCCTACGGCTAGGATACGGCAGCCGTAGACCCCCAAAATGGAGAGATACCTGCGGCGGCCGCAGAGGATTTGCGGTGGCCTCAGGGTGGCCTTAGGGCGTATCCCTATCTTTTACGGACCGTAGGGGTCGCCGTGAGATTATAGCGCCGCGTTATAACTATTTTCTTTTCCAGGTTCGCCGTAGCAATTAGACACGCCGTAGCCATGCCGTAGGCGGTTCCACGTCGACCATACATTGGCCGTACGGTGGCCTTGCGTTTGCCGTACGCTTGCCCTAGGGTGTTATGACTTTTGTGGACCCCCAAAATATTGCGGCGGCCGCAGGAATCCCACGGCCACCATAGGGCAGCCTCAAGGCGGCCCTACGGTACCCGTACGGTCGCCGTAGGGTCTCCCTGTGGCGACCGTACGGCGACCGTGGGTCTGCCTTGCTATTTGTCAAAACCCTACGGCCGCCGCAGGGTCGCCTTGAGGCAACCGTGCGTCATCACTTCAAAGGCCGTACGGCAGCCGGAGGTTTTCTGTCTCCAAAAATTTTAAATACGCCGTGCGGCTATCTTTACATATGTGACTGCTAGTGTATGACACCGTGGGAATGCTGCGGCGGCCCGATAATTGCTACTGGCCGTAGATATTATAGACCCTACGGCCGCCTTGGCAAATGTGACTGGGGCATTAGTAACAAACTCTTTACTACTGGCGTATTCATTGATCTCTCTAAAGCCTTCGATACAATCGACCATACTATTCTTCTTTCCAAGCTGGAGCACTATGGGGTCAGAGGAGTCGCTCTTCAATGGTTCGCTGATTATCTTAACAACAGGCAACAATTTACTACGTTTAATAAATGCGACTCTTGCCATCTTAATATTTATCATGGTATGCCCCAAGGCTCCATTCTTGGTCCTCTTTTATTTCTTCTCTACATCAATGATTTGTATCTTTCTTCATCCTTATTATCATTCACACTATTTGCTGATGACACAACTATTTTCCATTCCATTCCTAACTCTGCTACTCTGATCCACACTCTGAATTCTGAACTTGCTCGAGTCTCTATGTGGTTAAAAGCAAATAAACTGTCTTTAAACCATTCCAAAACCAGCTTTATTTTCTTCTCCAAGTCTAATCTCTCCATCAATCTTGACCTTCCACCTATTTTTATAGACAACGTTCCTATCACCAGGGTCTACTCTACAAAGTTTCTTGGTGTCATTATTGATCACAAACTTTCCTGGTCTGATCACATTTCTTCTCTCACAAAAATCACTTCTCGTAATACCGGTGTTATGTCTAAACTGCGTCCTTTTCTCCCGCCCTTTTCTATGGTCTTACTCTATAATACTCTTATTCTGCCCTACTTAAACTACTGTAATATTGCTTGGGCTCGGTCAAGCAATAACAAACTGCACTCCCTCATTGTCACTCAAAAACGGGCTATCCGTGTTTGTACTTCTTCACATCCTCGTGCACACACTGCACCACTTTTTGCACAGCTCAACACCCTCACACTTTCTGACATAAACAAACTTCACACTGGGATATTTATGTACAAGTATTCCAGAAATCTTCTTCCTAGTACCTTCTCTTGTTATTTTTCTTCTATCCAAGACTTGCATTCCTACTCAACCAGATCTTGTCATAATCTCCTGGTTCCTTACACCCGCACTACCTATTCCATGAACACCCTTCGTTTCTATGGTCCTCGCATATGGAATGCCATTGACGAAGAAATAAAAGGTCAACCGTCCGTGGACCGTTTTAAAGCCTCCTTCAAATGAGTCATTATGTCCCAGTATGTACATAGCTTTCTTTCCATTTGCTGCTTTGCGAGGTACATCATCATTTATCCCTCTCCAAAAATATTATTTTCATCTCATTACAGTTAATTAAGCGTTTTTTGTTGTTATTGTAAAATATTTTGCTCATAATTTGTACGTCCTCTGCTTTTCCGTTTGTCTTGTCTTTGTCTGTCCATAGGCCGATTTTCTACAAGCCTTGGCTTCTCAAATCGGCCCCCATACTTAAGCAGACTACTCTGTTTATTATATCACTTTCTTTGTGACAGTATGGAAATAAATGTAAACTGAAACTAAAACTAGGCATAATGGAAGCGACTTTGCGTTGCGTCTGGCGTGTTTGTGTGTTGACGGGCGTGTGTTCGCAATATCTCCAGCGATCATTGGTTCACAGAAGAACACACACGCGTAGTATCATAACTCATTGGACGCCAAATTGCCTATCATGAAGACACTGGGTGCAATTTCAGAACTAGATGCTTACAAATTACAAACAAAGAATACATTACCAAACTAACTACTCAAACGTTCTGAGAATGTTTAATCTAAATGTTGGTACATTTTCAATTTGATAAAAAAAGATCATCATAATGATAATTGTAATCCACTATAACTGCTATTTTATTTGGTCTGTCTCATTGCTTTAGGTCAGACACTCCAAGGGTTGGTGCTTCATCGAACCTTAGGACCAATGGATCGTGACGTCACAGAATGCGATACTGCTAATGTCAGTAGCGAGGAGTATGAAATTGGTGGTGATCAGAACTTGGTGAAGATGGTTCCAGCTCCAGACGTAGTTAAACACGCATGCGCAGTGTATGCACCTATTGAGTCATATCTGGTTATTGGAAATTTCAGTGGGAATTGTATCTCTGACCCAGGAACATGTGAGTCTCAGAGTGTGACATGGTCTCTCTGGCTTAAGATCAACACGTCATCAGTCTTCACTGGTACAACAGCGGGGTATTTCCTAAGCTCTGGGGGACAGACAGACAAAGCAAGGGGTGTTGCCTTTTTGTATCATAAAAACATGTTCTGGTATGATGTACGCACCGAAAATAAACATACAACTCATAAATATAACACCTTTAAGATACCGACAAACAAATGGTTTCATTTGACCTTAACGGTGAATGTCACCAGTGGCACTACACAGTTATTTGTCAATGGTACAATTGTGGCAAGTGATGAAACCATTAATAAGCCTAGGACGGGTTCAGATGGTTGCACTAAGCTGTACATAGGCATGACCAACCCATGCGAGAACTTTGCTACGTTTCCACCTAGTAAGTATGGTGGGGCTGCTGCGTATAGCGATCTGATGGTGTTTGACGGTCTCCTGAATCAACAACAAATAGACAGTATTTATCAGGGGAATTTCTGGATACAAAATTGAATTTGGATACTTTGGGGATTATTCTCATAATATCAAAGTGCTACTATTCATGATAATATCATCAACCATAAGGGTCAGGTAGAACCAATCGTTTGTACAGGAAAACAACAATAATAATTATTGTTATTTTACTTTAAAATAAGATACGTTATGTGTGTAGAGTTAATCAGTAATATTTAATTAATTAATGTATTTGTATTTGTATTTATTTTTATCAATTTGTTTACGGAGTCCTTTGGTTGTTTCATCTTGTGTTTTCCCCACTCTGTGCGCACAAGACCTCTATCAGTCAAAACAAATCCAATTTCCGAGTCTATGGAAATCCGTGTACTTAAATAATACATGCCCAGCGTCAGTAAAAAAAACATTCCCTGGAGGTAATATACTGAACAGCAAAAGAAACGCAAGTCCGAGGTCTTGTCAAGTTTTCAAACAGAAGACAAAACATTTTGATTCTAATCACTCATTTAATGAAAAATGCTTTCAATTTGTGAGCTGAAAGTGACTGTTGAAAGCAGCCGGTTGGTTTGTTCTCAACGTTTCGACTAGTCTGCTCTAGTCATCGTCATCGTCATCTAGAGCAGACTAGTCGAAACGTTGAGAACAAACCAACCGGCTCCTTTCAGAGCCATCATTTTGTTTCCAAAAAGGATCATTATATGATGTACCCAACATAACTCAAGAACATCTATCTCCACCATGCAAAGCCACAAATCCTACGTTATAATTATAACAAGCAGCTTCATTGAAGGGACAGTATCGTCAAAATCAGAGCAAACTTTCCTCAGAGTATGACTCGGTTTCCTAGTTTTAGATGAGCTCAGTCATTGAGTTCATCTAAAACTAGGACACCAATGCCATGCCTATCATATCAATGTCTTTTACTCTAAACAAATCTGGTAGTATCACTAAAGAGTGACAACTCAGGTGGACGAATAGTTAAGAAAAGTGCAATCGTTTAATGCATTCTGGAGATATAACACAAAATTAAAACAATAATAATAATACCATATGGGTCATTGCTGCCCCCCTGCTCCCAAAGGCCTAATATGGTTAGGTACAATCGTGAAAGTTTCAGATTATTGCACTCTGTCGTTAATGAGAAAGTACTAAATTGCTTTTAAAACAATTTATTATCATGTATAATGTTCTCGAACGTTCAGTCAATAAAATATTATACTTGTGTAAGCAATAAACTATTTAATATCAGCAATACACTTGTAACCGATTGTTTAATGAATTAGTATCTAGATAATGAATTATTTGTATTTTGTTGACTGTGGAATATTAGTTTATTGTTTATTGTAGAGAATACAAATTAAAAGTTGACAAAAACAAACAAATATTAACTGTCAACTCATTTAATGTAAACAATTCCCAAAATTGTTAAACTGACTTATAATGTTTAGAGTACTATTCTTTGGCACCATCTTACGCAAAACTCAACGAAAATGGTTTTCATGGTTGACGTGACAACCGTTTATTTCGAACATGTCCAATTGAATTACCACTGTTTTTGCAAAACATACTAGATTTGTTGATACTCTAAGACATGTAATAAGTGTTTTTCGGTTTGTTGTCAACTTTCAAACTCTGAACTGGACAACATTGAGTCATGTGAGCACTTCCAATGCATTATGGGAATAAAATATGGCCGCAATTACATTCAAATGGTATACTCAATTCTTTTTGATACAACATTCAGTAATAATGTGACTCCAAATTTTGCTGGTTATAGCGCCCTCTACCGGGGATCTATGTGACGTCACAGTGTTGCATGTACTGAAAACAACCGTTATGGCCAATGGATACAAATTAAGGAAGTTATGGAAAACATACTATGTTTTTTGCAAAACTGAGGGAAAAAATATGTAGCGCGCCTTTACGGTGACCTGTGGAAGTTGTTATGGCCTTTCGTTAGATCATGCCAAACTGAGCAAACCTTCAAAGTTTCATGAACATCTGCTGAAGAATACAGAAAATACGGAGAGGGACACAATAAGCACTCGCCCCCTCACTGTCAGGTCTGAGAACGACAAAAATGACCGCACGACAAAACTTGATTAGTGTATCAAGATCTAATGATGGGAACTTTCCTGCCGTTCACATGGGGTATGGGTATGGAGATCTCTTCAGATCTTAGTTGGGGGAAACATGTCTCTGGTATTGCTAAGTCTGCCGCTATGCGTGTTGGTTGCCTATCTCGTGCTAGGAAATTCATCCCTCCCAGTGCTCTCTTGTATTTATACAAGACTTCCATTCAACTACTTATTGAGTACTGTTCGCACATTTGGGCAGGTGCTCCAGATTGTTATCTTCGGATGTTAGACAAGGTTCAGAGGAGATTATGTTATCTGGTTGGATAGGATTTGGCTGTGTCTCTTGACTATCTTGGTCGCCGTAGAGCAGTTGGTACTGCTTGTCTGTTTTACATATATGTCTTTGTACGCTGCTCCTCGGGTATTTCCAAGCTCGTTCCACCGTTTAAGATCTCAATGCGTGAAACACGTCAATTGGCATCAGCCCATCGTTACACCTTACAAAGTACACTCTGGCGTACTACCTCCCACGAGAGCAGTTTTTTTTTCCACGAGCAACAGCAGTGTGGAACTCTCTCCCGGATACATGTGCGCGCAACAAATCATGCTGCTGCTGCTTTCCTCCAGTGTATAGCCTCCGGACATTCAAGAGCAATGTGAATGTACATCTTAGATTAGAGTAATCAGCGTCAGGCGACAGCAAATTTCAACATTTGAGAGTATTTTTTTTTTATTTTTTATTATCCGCCCCCCCCCCCCTCCTTTAGTTGAAGCCTGCACTTTGAGGGGCATTTAAGAGCCTTGTGGTTTGGCAACCTTTCATAAAAAACAAATTAAAAAAAAGTATAGTGTTTATTTGTAGAAATCCACTGACTATAGAAACTTTGGAGAAATATGAAGTTGCTCCTATTGTTTCATTTAAATGAATTATTTAGTTGTTGAACTAAACCATTAGTGTCACTGTTAATATAGCAATACATGAGGGTTAACCAATTACATCAAGAAACACACTACGTACAATCAATATATAATTAAATATGTTTTATGTGAAAAACACGTGTCATTTCCTCAGTGACAGATAATCAATCATTATCAGCGATAACACAATTGTACATTACACGCAGACCTCCACGCCGCATTTTTTTTAAACTGCAAAATTGATTTGTTCAGCAAAGGCAGTGCCGTGGAGTTTTCTCATAATCCACATTGGTGACGTGACTTGAACAGCTTTCAGAATGGCTTTTTTTGTGGGAATGCTCATAGTGGTGTCACTTTTCGTACATGCAAATAATATTGAAGGTAAGTAAGACTTTCAGCTTAGCATGGTGAAAAGGATAAGTTAAGACTGTTTGCGGTGACACCATGTACAAATTACAATTTGAGTAGTAATTGATTCTCAAAAGAACCAGTTGGTTACAACTCGAGGTTTCGAGTCCAGCATTCTCCTGAAAACGATCAAACCATACTGATCGAAACGTCGATTTATAACAAAGTGGTTGTTTTTAGAACCACGTACTACTCATGAAGGAATTTTACATGGTGTGACCGCAAACAGTGTTAAGTATTTCAAACATTTACATATATTTGTCTCGATGTATAAGTCAAGTTTTGTGAATAAGTAGTGAAACTGCTGGTATTCTACACTTTCCTACATTCTAAAAACTATATTCAGCACTTCGTTTTAGAGTGCATATGCAAAGTACACTCGAAGTGCTGAATATAGCACCTCAAGTGCTAATTTGAGCACTTGTTAGGAGCTTGTATAGTGACTGCACTAGAGGTGCTATATTCAGCACTTCGTTTTAGAGTGCATATGCAACGTACACTCGAAGTGCTGAATATAGCACCTCAAGTGCTAATTTTAGCACTTTTTAGGAGCTTGTATAGTGACTGCACTCGAGGTGCTGTATTCAGCACTTCGTTGTAGAGTGCATATGCAAAGTACACTTGAAGTGCTGAATATAGCACCTGAAGTGCTAATTTTACCACTTTTTAGGAGCTTGTATAGTGACTGCACTAGAGGTGCTATATTCAGCACTTCGTTATTTAGAGTGTATTGCCCATAGTTAGTATTGCATATACGACCAGATACATTATACTCTGGCAAATATGCACCAAGTTGAGCAACAGTTGTTTTAAAAAGAGTTCGTCAGTGTTCTTTACACGAAAGGAAAATACAAATATTCCCCTACATCATTGAACAAAACACTGTTTGTACTGAACGATATAATTTGAATGTTTGATATTAATTACAATTTGCAACTATTTATTTATTTTATTTATTTTGTTTATAGTTAGTTAACTTTCTGTTTTGTTTTTTATTTGTTTTGTTTTGTTTTATTTAGGTATGATATGTTCCATTGGAAGAGAACCAGATCCCAACCTGAACAATAAATACCGCTGGTTAATTCCAGTTGAGGATCCATGTCAGTGTACCGAGATTCAACCAGGTGGTATGAATACTCACACACCATGTAGACACTTCAATGTGACCTACTATGACTCCTTTCTGATCAGCAGCGACCGCAAAGAGATTCGAAAATGGCTGCAATGTGGTAAGCGATTTATGATTTATATAAACACAATATTATTTTGTATTTTTACGCTTTACTTATTCAAATGCATTTAATAATTTCAGGTCTTCTTGATAACAATTTGAAACATCAAACCTCCCATGCAGTGTATGCCGAACTGTAACTTCATAATGATACAATGATCGTTTGACATTATGCGCGGAAATATTGTTTATTACCCTCAACCGAGTGGCGGACTTGTTAAAATAAAGAGCTCATTCATGATAAGGGGTCTGGGGCCTACTTAAGGGCCTTTGTATTTATTTATTTATTTTTTAAATCAGGGCCAATATGCAAAATTTGTAACTTGGCCCTGAAAGTGATGCAGTTGTGAGTAACCTTTTGTAATTTCTATATTCAACAAACGATAGTTTAATTATTAATTTATTTATATACACCCACTGGCCAAAAGTATTGCAACATGCTCAAAATAGCACTTTACAGTAACAGGTGAGATGATCATTTAATCCGATTTCATCGATCGTGTATTACATAGCAAGAACAGTAAAAAAAAGAACATTGATTTCAAAACAAAGGCAATTTCAAAAAGTCTTAATTAAGTAGTGTAAATAAAATAAAATAAATTATTGTAACACAGTTCTCCAAACTGAACTTTGGTGTGAATTTCAATGTTGCAATACTTATGGCCAGTGAGTGTATTTATTATTATTATTATTATATTTGCTTACTTTTTGGGGGAGGGGTAGGGGCGGTTTTGTAAAACGTTTGAAGGGGGGACATGGACCTCTTTTGGATACATTTGATTTTATTCATAAAAAAATCATTTAAGTGTTTGGGCATGCATGTACACATCCATACAGCACCTATGCTATACAGTGTACATTGTATAGGCCTACCGTATATTATGCATACTACACTTTATTACAAAATATCGTCTGACGATGTTGGAGAAAAGATAAGATACCAAGCTGAATTTTCTTACACATATAGATAGGATACAATATTTTAAGATATAACGTTTTCAGTTACATGGGTAGTGACCCACCTGGTCAACCATCCATTAACCCTAACCCGCTAGGTACAATGTATTCTGGCTAGGAACCTTCCTGAATCCTCAAAAATCCATGCCCTTATTTTCAAAATGCACCATGCATTATCGTTGATCTTTCATATTCAGCACTTATGGCCTGTACTTCTTGCCAGGTAGTAATTTTGCTTCATTTGAAGAGGTGAAAGTACCAGTTTCCAACAGTGCTGAATTTTTCTTAAAAAGTGCCCCTTGGATGATATTGGAGGATGTGGGGTAGTTAGGGTTAGACAGAGGTTTTATTTTATTTTATTTTTTTTCATTACTACCACAGAGGTATGTTGAAAAAGAATCATCAAAATCTGAGTCGGTCACTGACAAATTTTCCCAAAAAATAGGTGATTTGGCGTAGAATAACCCACATATACATTGGAATCTATATTCATGTCTATGTGTTATATTCAACTAATATTACTGTTCAATCTAGCCTGGGCATCACGAATTTACATTTTCAGTGTATCAAATGCTTAATTTGAAACCATCAAGCCTTGTCAGTCAAATCCAATTAAAAACTGTATTGTCATTCGTCGTGTTATGATCACAACTAATTGGTTTCGCATCACAGAATACAAATTGATTGTTGCCATACATATCAACGACGAGGATGACGGTGCACCATCCATTGCATCCTTATAACCTGAATACTTTGTTGCACAACGTGTTTATTTGTTATTTGGAGATAATTCCCAATGGTTGTTCACAATTGCATTTGCGTCGAGAATCAGGAACAAATGTTTATCAATCATTATCAGATATGTCTATCCACATCCATACATGCATATTCACCCTGACCTAGGCTAAAAGCCACTCAAAGTTACAGGGCTGCAATAGAAGAAAGACATAAGTAAATAGACTCAGAGGAGCTTAATGTGGGAATTGAGATTCCTCTTGACACAGGATAGATCGTAGGATGGAGAGAAACAATGTCTGTTCCTCTTCAATCCATTTTTAAATTGTTTACAGGAATAACACTTGATGAAATTGCAGTATGAAGTCAAATAACAGTATGGTGTTAAAAATTGCATTTGCGTCGAGAATCATGAACAACTTTACATCAACCATAGGCAAATTATATTATTATTATTGTTATTATTTAGTCGGCATGTCATCAAAACAAACAACAATACAAACAAGAACAGTGGCACATGCCTGGAGTTAAAAAAGTTTACTTAAAAACTATGACCCGAAGGCTTTCAACTCCAGTGCCACTGGCTTACAAATATAAACATATATAATTATATTTCTATTGTACAAAAATATGATAAAAAATTTAAATAGTAAATGTACTGTAATTAAAATTACACTTATTGCACGGTAACAAACAACATTAAAAAGGGAAAGGAAACACACGTTACACATATGTAAACATAAACAATTTAGAACACCATGAACAACGAAGTAACCCCCCCCAAAAAAAATAATAATAATAATAATTAATAATAATAATAAATAAATAAATAAATAAATAAATAAATAAAAGATAACACCCAGCACCCCCACACACAAACACACACCCAATATACTATTTAAAACAACATTTCACTACATTATAACATTTCGCTACATTAAAAAGCCACCCACCAGCCGAAACCCACACAAAACACCAACAATCCAATTCATTGTGGATAGCAGACATGACACCTCAGCGAATCGGCCCACCCTCGAAACGAAAGCTCAACCACCCCAGACCTCAGTGAATCAGGCAGTTCGTCCCAATAACGTGCAATGACATTCACCGCAGAGCATTGAAGTCTTTGCGTACGGGCTCTGAGGTGGTTGAACCTCACAGTCTCTGTGTGCCGACCACTCACCGAGATGTCTCGCCTGACTATATTGCACGTAATAAAACCATACAATGCTTTCATTACATAACTTATTAATAAAAACTTCCTTCTGGAATTAAGAGAAGACCAATTAAGAAGTTTGAGTCGGTTATCATAATCCATTTTCATCCTTCTTTGTCCAAGTATTATCCTGCTGGCACGACGCTGCACTTTTTCTAATTTGTCAACAAACAAAAGTGGAAGTGTAAAGGTGCCATACCGGTTGGCCATATTCTAAAATTGGCAAAACAAGACCCTTATAAAGGGATAATTTGGCATTTTGGCATAGGTCTCTAGCAACACTAGTTATGTAACCCAACATTTTCTTAGCCTTAATAACAACATACTGCACATGATTATCCCAAGTCAGTTTGTTGTTTAGGACAACACCCAAGTATTTATATTCTGTTACAACATCAAGATGAGCATTGTTAAGGGTATACATGGGAACACCTGGATATCTAGACCATGTAATTCGCATAACTTTGGTTTTGTTAACATTAAGACGCATCCTGTTCTTAAGACACCAACAATGAATTTGGTCAAGATCGTGCTGCAGAACGATTTCATCCTCTGGACAAGTTATCGGCCTGTACAGTAAAGTATCATCAGCAAACAATAAACAAGTAGACAAAGTACACAGTGGAAGATCGTTAATAAATATATTAAACAAAAGTGGGCCTAAAACACTTCCTTGGGGAATACCCGAGGACACTGGTAGCCACGGTGAAAGCGAGCCTTTGTATAAAACACATTGGTCTCTTCCAGAAACAAAAGATTTTATCCACTTCCAAATATTACCGGATATGTTATACTGCTTAGCCAACTTATACAGTAAAACATCATGGGGCATCATATCAAAAGCTTTGGCAAAATCAAGAAAAACTGCATCAATTTTGGGTGGACAGGGTTTGTCCAGAATTTTTAACCAAGTGTTGGTAACATTAAGGAGTTGTGTTACACACGAGCGACCTTTAACAAATCCATGTTGCTCAGGTGACAACAGTAAGTAATCACTAAGATGGAATCTGACGGTGCTAGCTATAACAGTCTCCATAATTTTACACACAACAGAAGTCAAGGCAATGGGACGGTAGTTAGAAATTACACTAGTATCCCCTGATTTAAAAACGGGGGTAATATTAGCTCTTTTCCACATGCTTGGGAGTTCACCCTGTGACAGAGACATACAAAACAATTTGCAAAGAATTGGTGAAATTATGCCAGAACATGATTTCAATAGCCGAGGGGTAATATTATCCGGACCCGGAGATTTATCATTCGGCAAATTGTCGATAATTTGAGCAATGCCATGACTACTGATTTTAGCAGTCCTGACTGGTGGGAGGGGAAAAACACACTCAGGCGGAGTACTAGGTAATTCTGTTTCGGAAGGAACAAAAACAGAGTTAAAATACTCGCCAAACATCTGAGAAATCATATCCGGTTTATGAATAACCGTACCATGATTATTAATAACTGGATGACATGGGCTTTTTCTTCTACTGCGCACAAAAGCAAAAAAAACGTTTGTTGTTGTCATTCCTTCCACAAAAAAGCTTGTTAACATATCTTGAATAAGAAATGTTAAGGCCCTGTCACACCATGGCGTATGGCCTGAACGTATACCGACGTATACAAAAAATAGCTCGAAAATTGTCAGAGTCCAAGAACGTCCAACTTCCCAACGAATTGCATCTGAAAAGTCGACATCGGTGTTGGAATGGACGTATCCATAGCGTATCCATAGCGTATTTAACGTATACATAGCGTATGACTAACGTATTGATAGCGTATCACTAACTTATAACAAACTTATGACAGCGTATCACAGCGTATGCGAGCGTATGACCAACGTATGCTTAACGTATTCGTAGCGTATGTCTGCCATGCTCTCTGATGATGATGGGTTGATGTGTTCAGCACGACAGACCATGAATAAGTGAGGATGAGTTACTCAAGGGACCCATATATATACTCAAACCCCCCCCCCCATAAGTTCCCAAAACGCCGAATGCTCGCTAGCTGTACGGCACATACGCTAGCTGTACTGTAGAAACACGTTATATACGTTACACGATCGCCAGGCATAAGTTGTGCATAAGGTGGATACGTCAGAATACGTCGAGACTCGTTGGAGATACGTCAGGCATAGGTTAGACATACGGCACATATACGTTATCAACTCGTTATCACTACGTTGGCTGTACGTTTCCCCGTCAGCCGACGTACATCAACGTATACCAACTTACGAGTAACGTACCTCTAACGTATATCAGCGTATGTCAACGTATGTCTAACGTACCACGAACTTACCGGGAACTTATGCAGAACGTATTAAGCACACGTTGAGTACGCCGATAAATTTTTAACATGCTCAATAATTTTTCGCGGGCTCGACGTGTTCCAAATTTTCACAGCGTATCACAGCGTGCTCTTAACGTAAACGACGTATCCCCAACTTACCCCTAACTTATATCAGCGTACACCAACGTATTTTCGATATTTCGCATACGTTGGCATACGTTCAGGCCATACGCCATGGTGTGACAGGGCCTTTAACAGCAGTTTTAACCGTATTACGAGCCTTCTTGTAGGAGTTCCAATGATGAACAGAGCCTGTACATTTAGCAAGGTTAAAAGCACATGTTTTTTTTTCGTAATCAAACGCTTAATACTTGCATCAATCCAAGGGCAAGATTGCTTGGAACGCCGTGTTTTACGAGGGATAGCATCATGCGCTGCAGCTTCAAACAAATCCAAAACCCATTCCAAGAAGCATCAATATTACTATTACAATCTCCCATGAAAAGCTCCCTTGGAGCAAGGCTGAGTAATTTATTGAAATGTTCAAAGTCAGCATGTTTTAGAGATAAAAACTGTCTCATGACTGTTCTTGCTGTTTGAACTTTGCTACATTTAACATCAAAACAAGTTGCATTGTGGTCACTCCCCACTGGGTTAGGACAAACAGTTACACTGCTGACCAACTTCGGTTGATCCGTGAACACAAGGTCAATGATGGTTCCATTCTCCGGGTTATGTGAACACTGACGTGTGACATCGTCCACAAGCTGAATCAAGTCCACATTCCTCTTTAATGTTTGCTCTTCTTCAATCAATTGTAAATTGTTATACAAGAATAAGACTTCTATGAAATTGCTGTGTAAAGGCTTCCCCCTCCATTCAAATAACAATATTATGTGAATTAATTGGTACACTTGCACGTCAACATTATTATAAACAGGCAAATGCCGTCGTTTTTTTTTTACATGAAAGTAATTATTTTTCTCTTTCTTCCTTCGAACAGTAATGGCAGTAATTTATCATTAAAGGTTGTATGGCTTGTATCACTAAATAATGCAGGCTGATGGCGACTCGACCTTGTGCTGTCAACATAATTTGAACAAAATACAAAGCTTTCGTTTCATCATAAAGTCTCTCATAATATTGGCGCGGTACATTTGAAGCGACTAATTGGTTTTCATACGGATCAGTTGCTGTCATTAGTCATATGATGTTTACTATGGTCTACGACGTAATTATCTGTTAAGAGGACAGTGCGAAGTATAGAATATTTATTGTTGTTGAACATGCCTCGACCACGGGAACTTGTCCCCCTCATCATGCCCCTGTAGTTACGCCCCCTGTTTAGATGGAATTCCTAATGTCTCCCTCCTCCTGCCCTCTGTAGTTACGCCCCTGTTTAGAGGGAATTCCTAGTGTCTCTCTCCTCCTGCCCCCGTAGTTACGCCCCTGTTTAGAGGGAATTCATAGTGTCTCCCTCCTCCTGCCCCTGTAGTTACGCCCTGTTTAGAGGGAATTCCTAGTGTCTCCCTCCTCCTGCTCTCTGTAGTTACGCCCCTGTTTAGATGGAATTCTTAGTGTCTCCCTCCTCCTGCCCCCATAGTTACGCCCTGTTTAGAGGGAATTCCTAGTGTCTCCCTCCTCCTGCCCCCGTAGTTACGCCCCTGTTTAGAGGGAATTCCTAGTGTCTCCCTCCTCCTGACGCCTGTAGTTACGCCCTGTTTAGATGGAATTCCTAGTGTCTCCTCCTCATGACCCCTGTAGTTACGCCCCTGTTTAGAGGGAATTCCTAGTGTTTCCCTCCTCCTGACCCCTGTAGTTACGCCCCTGTTTAGAGGGAATTCCTAGTGTCTCTCTCCTCCTGCCCCCGTAGTTACGCCTCTGTTTAGAGGAAATTCCTAGTGTCTCCCTCCTCCTGACGCCTGTAGTTACGCCCTGTTTAGATGGAATTCCTAGTGTCTCCTCCTCATGACCCCTGTAGTTACGCCCCTGTTTAGAGGGAATTCCTAGTGTCTCCCTCCTCCTGACCCCTGTAGTTACGCCCCTGTTTAGAGGGAATTCCTAGTGTCTCTCTCCTCCTGCCTCCGTAGTTACGCCCCTGTTTAGAGGGAATTCCTAGTGTCTCCCTCCTCCTGACCCCTGTAGTTACGCACTGTTTAGAGGGAATTCTTAGTGTCTCCCTCCTCCTGCCCCATCTAGTTACGCCCCTCTTTAGAGGGAATTCCTAGTGTCTCCCTCCTTCTCCTGCCCCTTGTAGTTACGCCCCTGTTTAGAGGTAATTCCTAGTGTCTCCCTCCTCCTGACCCCTGTAGTTACGCACTGTTTAGAGGGAATTCTTAGTGTCTCCCTCCTCCAGACCTTCCCCCTGTAGTTACGCCCCTGTTTAGAGGGAATTCCTAGTATCTCCCTCCTCCTCCTGCCCCTTGTAGTTACGCCCATGTTTAGAGGGAATTCCTAGTGTCTCCGTTCTCCTGACCCCTGTAGTTACGCCCCTGTTTAGAGTGAATTCCTAGTGTCCCCTTCCTCATGCCCTCTGTAGTTACGCCCCTGTTTAGAGGGAACTCCTAGTCCCCCTCCTCATGCCCCTGTAGTTACGCCCTTGTTTAGAGGGAATTCCTAATGAGTGTCGATAGTCAGAAACAAGCTTAAAATAGAGCTCAAATGTTTGTTGGAACAAAAATATGGTGTTTGGTTAACTTCCGTTTCAATGAAAAGATCATTGATGTCGTCACAATGATATTTTTTTGAAAATATCAGAATTTTGCTATTATAAAATTATATAAATTCCATCTTCGAAAGACATATAAATTTGGCGTTAGAATATTTACAGTTTGAACTTTCTAATTTGGACCGATGGCTACAGCCATTTAATAAATGGGATGTCCAATATACTGGATGTTCATTTGACACACAGCACAATGATATATACATGAAATTAGCAATATAAAACATCGTAATGCAATGTATAGCGGTAAATTAGATTGAACGTAGGCATCTGAATTATGATTTAATAACATTAAAGATTATTTTGAGAGCTATAAATATGTGGAGATGTTAGAATGTAGGCATATATCTGACATA
>CM055817.1:26661320-26699708 GCA_029582265.1 Zoroaster sp. YZ-2022
TTGTAAACAATTGTTGTTTACTACGTCATTGAAAACTCAAATTCAGCCACTTTGCATAAGTTCTCTATTGATGCAGTGCCTGATAACATGGCAAAAAAAATTCAACCTGGGGCGAACCATTGACCCGGTATGCAGCTTTCAATGTAAGGGCCCTTGCCAGCAGACAACCCATTGAAACAGTACAGCTGTTATCAATTGACATTACCGCACTAATCCCAGACATTGCCCAGACATTTCGGCAACCTGAGATGTTTATTTTGCGGTCTGGTTGCGGGTATTAGAATGGCCAGACAAATAGAATCTCTAATTGGTTTCTCTGTAGAATGTCAGCAGTGCAAAAAATGTGCAAAAAATTGGTTTTGGGTAACAATTTCTTTTGAAGGGATTGTGGGCATGCACCCATATAAAACTTTATATTTGGCTTGAAATTGTTTTCTTGGGTCTAGAGGGACTCAATTAGTCTGTTTACACCATTTGAGAAGGGATTGTGTGCTCCAATGTGAACGTTTTACATGCTATTCATACGTACTAAATGATTTAGTGCCTTCAAGCGCGAGGTTGTATATTGGGCACCCATATAATTTTTTGGCTTGAAATTGTTTTCATGGGTCTAGAGGGACTCAATAAGTCTGTTTACACCATTTGGGAAGGGATTGTATGCCCCTATATGAACGTTTTACACGCTATTCAAACGTACCAAATTATTTAGTCCCATCATGTGTTCGTGCGTGTATATTGTCACCATGCACCGCAGGGTTTTAAAATAAAATAAAAAGATAGTAAAAGACAAAACGAGTTTTTCATATTGCAGAGTTCCGTTGAAGGTTCGCTGAATCCGAGATCCATGATGTTCATAGAAGTTAATTGAAACCTAACTAAATATCTCTAATAATAACACCTGGGAGAATGGGAGAATTTTACAATCAATTATCGTTTTTGTTAGACAGAGAATATAAATGCAGCTCAATGAATTTCTTGAATATTCTTTATAATAAGAGAATGTAAACCAACAAAGAGAAGTTAATTTGAATAAGCTTCATAGCGAGTGGGGATGTGCGGGTGTTACACCCCATGTTTTTCTCTGTCGGCATATAAAGCCTCAGTTGGCAAATGAAGCATCAAAGGTACTAGAACAAGTGTTGGTCCAGAATAAATTTGCAGTCAGCAAATGGGTTTGTTTACTGCAAATGTATCGTGTTTCTAAGCACTGAAGATTTACCGATTTTTAAAATTTATTTTAAGTTGTTTATAGTGCCATGGCCGAGCGATTTAGTGCATCGGATTTGCGTTATGATGGCCGAGTCGTCAGAATGTGGGTTCGAATCCCAACCGCGACCGGGGTACTTGTGTCCTTGAGCAAGACACTTTACCATAATTGCATCTCTCCACCCACGAGTAAATGAGTACCTGTGTTGTGATTGATTTGCCTTATATGCGCCGAAATGACAGGAATGATTTATGCGCCTGATGAGCAGGGGTAATAATGTAATGCGCCTTTAGCACCAGTTTGGTGGATACGTGCGCTATATTAGTCTAAATTTACAGAGTGTCCATGTGGTTGGGGGACCTAGTAAATTTGTCTGGTCATATTAGTGTTATGTTGGTAAATTTACCAACCAAAAACATTTGCACCCCCAACTCTGATGTCAGTCGGCAAAGTGGCTTCCCCACCCCCAAAGAAAATGCCTTCGGTACGCCCCCTAACTGCAGTGACAAAACAAAACTCTTACTACGGCAATGTAAACTGGAGACACTGTCCATATCTATTTAAGCTATGGACAGGATTTGGGAGTACCACTCAATGTATTGCACTGATTGGAGTAGGCATGGTGTAGACACGCTGTAAATGCGTTTTACCTGATACAAATTATGTTTGTCTTCCCTATATCCCTCTATCTCTCCTAACCATCTCTAATCGTCTCCCCTCTTCTCCATCCGTCTGCAATTTTGTTGTTGTTTGTTGTGGTTTGCGTGTGATTGACACATTTTCCAAGCATCATAATTTGCAGTAACGTTTCGAGAACACTTTTTTTTTTATCAAACCACATCGGCCCAATATGTTCAATGTATCACCTTTTAGCAGTGTTATCTTAACTTTCTTTTAATAATGAAGCTGTGTTACTTCCTCTGATTTGTTGTCCAGACATATGCGGTACTTCAAATAATCATCTGCGATTTGGAGAAGCGCTTACAATTCTGGGGGAAACTACCTTACAACCAGACGGAAATCGCACATCTCACTTTGCCGTTTATTCGGGAACGTCAGCATCGTTTCTGAATGCTAATGCCTCTTTAATCGAGCAACCGAATTTTAAGCATTCCTTGTGTGTTTGGAAATTCACTGAGCCTCCGGGAAGTCTAATCCAATTAGAGATTCTTGAATTTTCCAGTTCTGATTATATTTTGAAAGTTGGAAATGGAGTTGATCCTACTGACGGAGAGCCGATTGCAGTATTGGACAGGGATTTGCTGTCCGCGAGGGAGGTGTTGTCTGTTGATTCGGGAGTCTGGATAGTGCTGATACCGAACTGGCCATTGGATTATTTTGGATTATTTAAGAGACTAAGAATTGTATTGACGGTTTATAACATGACTGGTAGGTTCATTTCAAAACAGTATATGTAAAACTCCATCTGAGTTGTATTATATTTATATTATTCATGTTTTTATGTTATTGACTATTGCACATAACTGCTTTACAGCTGAATCACAAACAGTATTACAGTTAATGGCCTATAAAATTATAACTTATACATTTAAAACAAAGAAGATTGTTTATATTGTAGAGTTTCGTTTAAGTTTCGTTGAACTCAAGATAATGTATTTTTTTTAATTTTTATTATTCGATAAAATTCTTTCGAATCTAAATGGCTTTAATTCGAATGTCTGATTTTCTTGATCATAATTTAAGAGTGTGCTGACGATCAGTTTGCATGCCCATCTGGTCTTCAATGCCTTAATAGATCGTCTATCTGTGACGGCCGACGAGACTGCGACGCTTACGAGGATGAATTAGGGTGTGGTAAGGAAAACTACATGAGTAGTTTTAGATGTGTTTTATGTTATTATTTTATTATTATTTATTTTTAATGAATGAAGATTTTAACCCTATCATGCCAGGCGGGGGGGGGGGGCACAATGTGCCCCCATATGACATTTTTTATAGTATCTCCAGAACGCTCCGTCCGATCACGCTTAACTTTTCTGACTTTTCCTATCTAATCTTTGGGACCCCCTCACAGAAAAATCAATGATAATGGGTGTTCATGGTTGCCATGGCTACCGTTTATTTTGAACAGGTCCAAATGAATTTCCATTTTTTTTGTTAAAAATACTATATTTTTGATACTGTTAAATGGGGTTTGTTGTCAACTTTTAAACTCTGAACTGGACAATATTGAATCATGTGACCACTTCCAATACATTCTGGGATAACTTAAATGCAATAACTTATATTTTGTCCCACAAACTGTTTTTTTGCACAATGTATAAATGTATGTCATCAGTAGTACCATGGATGATATTATATTTGCCTTTATTGAAATTTTAATTAAAAACAAATTGGGTCAAAATATTTAAAAATCTGAACTACAGTATTGCTTATAGCGCCCCTAGTGCTATTTAAAATGTTGTCACATTGTTGCCACTACTGAAGACAACATTTGTGCTAAATGTCACGGCCAACGGACAAAAAACAAAGAAGTTATGGGAAAAGTACTATTTTTGACCAACATGAGGGAAATTGACCGAAAATGGGCATAGCGCCACCTAACGATGACTTATGAAAGTTTGTACATACTCATTCGATAGAACGTGTCAAACCGAACATGCCAACGCAGTTTCATGAAAATCGGCTGTTGAATACAGAACATAGAGAGGGGGGCACAATGAGCCCCCAGCCCCCAGGTCTGAGAACGAAATATCGCCCAGGCTTGATAGGGTTAAAGACCCAGACTGAGTGTTTTAATGATCGTATCTGTCTGTCTCTCTGTCTAAAACAAAGAGCTTTTTTATTTCCTAGGCGAGTGTGGTGAAAACTACTACGAATGTGAATCAGGAGACTGTATCCCAAGGTACCAGCAATGTAACGGGCATAATGACTGTGGGGACTTCTCAGACGAGTTTTTGTGCGGTTAGTATAAGAATCAAACTGGGTCCCAAGGTTTTGTTGGTATCAAACTTTGTTCAGGTTAAACATTAATATACATCAGACATAGGATACTACATAAATGCAGCTTACTAGTTTATATTTCTTGAATATCCTTTATGAAAAGGGAATGTTCAGAGAAGTTAATTTGAATTGGCTACATCATCGCATTTTATTCAAAGATCTCTAAATCAATATCATAATTATGCCAATGGGAGGTTCATTAAATGGAGTCTAAAAATTACAGTGGCAAAACAAAACACTTAATACGCCAATGACAACTGGAGATACTAGTCATATCTAATTAAGCTATATACAGGTTGTGAGGGTACCACTCAATTTATTTCATTGATTGGATTAGACGTAGTGTAGACACGTAGCGCGTAGCTGGTATACGCCTGTATGTGTAACCCTACCCATGAGATTTTTTGCATGACGTCATGTTTTCGTGATTTTCCAGGCTTTTGCGAAAATGAGTTAATTCGAATAAACTCAAGTGCTCCATATTCACTTGACCAAATCGACAGTGGCCAGTCGTGCATGTGGATAATAACCTCTGACCCCGGGTTCAGAGTGCAGTTGGAGTTCATTAACCGCCCTCTTTGTGTCATTACCATCGGTGAGGGCGCACTAAAGACCAGTACCATAATCAAGACGATTGGCCGTGACGATGAGTCTTTCCCATCATTTATATCATTGAGTGGCCCGTCAATATGGATATCGAAACACACATGTTATAATTCTTTACACCAGGATGCCACTCCCAGGATCGACATACGTCAGTACACTGCAATTGGTAGGTGCTTTTTGTAAGGTGTTGTCATTATTATTATGTTTTGAGCTGTTTCAAAAAGGGCTATCCTCTTAACAAAGCCAGTTACCATTTAAATCACCAATCAATCAATAATTAGATATGAGCAACGGGATGAGTGCCGTTCAGATGGGTACGTGTCACAAAATATCCATGTAAACCGAACGCCAAGTAAAACACATCCGTTATTACTCTGTTACATTCCCCCAGAGAAAACTCAACCACACTCAAACAAATAATTAAAAGAATAGTAACATAACAGCAACTAAAAATTTAGAAGTTACTCTGACTCTGAGCGCAAAAGATTACATGTTAGCCTTTTGGTTTCGTTTATAATTAATGGTTTGATTCCCATATTAGGCCAAATGATACGTGTGGGATCAAACGGGGTCAAAGCTAGGGGCCTCCCAGCGAGCAAAAATACGTTGAACTAACGTTGAATCAACGTTAGACGTTGACGTTGAAATAATGTTGAAAAGTTATTGGATTTGCAAATTGAATCAACGTAGAAATATCTACTTTGAGTCAACGTGACACTCAAAACGCTGAATCGACGTAGAAATTTATACGTTTATTTAACGTCGATATTTGTATATCGAAATAAAGTTGAAAAGCCTGTTAGATTTGGAAATAGAATCAACGTAGAAATATCGACTTTGAATCAACGTAGACATTTATACATTGATTTAACGTCGATATTTGTACACTGAAACAATGTTGAAAAGTTGTTGGATTTGCAAAGTGAATCAACGTAGAAATGTCAACATTAAATCAACGGAGAAATATCAATGTCGTAAATATGCAGAAATATCAACTTCGAATCAACGTACAATGGAAATGTTGAATTTGAAGGTTAAAGATTAAATCAACTTTAAAATATACATTTGGCATTGTTCGAATCAAAAGTTGAATCAATTTGCAAATCGACTTATCTGAGTGATGTTAAGTTCACGTATTTTTTTATTTTTTTATTTTTATTTAAATAAAGTTCTTTATTGATCACTTCAGTGTTATTAACTTCCACGTTTCATCAGTTTACAACAGATTTTGAAAATAGTAATTATTCCATACAGTGTAAAATTAAGACTTTGAAATGACTTGTTCCAACGGAATAATTATAGCCTACATGTATTTATAACCAGATCTTGTCTCTAATACCGTACATGATAATATAATTTATTGTTTTTTCTCTCACACAAATGCCTTGTTTTGGCAATACAAATTATGTTCTTATAATGGAAAATTATTACAAGAGGTGATACATATATGTACCCTTTTTTTAATGAATGCAACATTGAGAATCTTATTTTGTCTCTGAACATACATAAATACAAACAACTTATAAAAAGTAATGCACAAAATGTTAATGGCCTCACGTTTCGACCCTAGCAGAGTCTTTCTCAAAGGCTAAATATTTAGAAGGGAAAAATAATTTTTATGAAATAAATTTTCATTAGAATGAAAAAAATAAAATAATTAAATTTCATAATTTTTATGAAAGAAATTTTCATTTTGTTGCAATGTCTCTAAATTGGACTTTATTTATCAAAATTTATTTCATAAACAATAGGAAAAGTGGACTTATGATTCAGTCAAAATACTTTTGAACATGTTTAATATTTAATTGTTACTAATCAACATTAATTTTCTGTTCTTTTGTTATGAAGTGGCCACAATCGTGTCGGCATGTCTGAAGTAGGGGTCGAAACGTGATGCCATTAATAATTTTTGCATTTATACCACATGTCAATGTGGTTGGTAAGCACTGAGTTTGCAACATTTTAATTATTTTGTTCATTTGAGTAATTCCACACTAATGGGCACAAAAGTGTGACATGGGAGGGGAACATGGAATAGTAATAATAAAATGAAGTATGTTGTCAAGTGTTTTTGTCTGTATACATTCAAAGGCACATTCAAATGCAAATATCCGAGTATTTAAGAAACTGGAGGAGATAAATTTTAAAGATTTATACGTATTTAACGAGGACAGACATTTTGTCATCATTTGGTAGAACTTATACTAAAATTATTTGATTGACAATTCTACAGGCTGTTAGGGATAGTTACCATCCAAAATTAAGAAAGCCTCTCCGTTTGTGTTTTTTTTCTTCAAATTGTTACGTACAAACGGGGACAGCCATTTCTTGTCACAAATGCCTGTCCACGTTCGTACGTGACTTATTTTCCATTGTAATTTTGGCAGCCTACAATCTTTAAGGGTTAGGAATGTTAATGGCACAGCATTTGGTTACTTTTGTAAATTCTGTCTTCACTTTCCAGGCCATTCTATTCCATTATATACCTAACACCTTTCAAATGACCCTGTTATTTCTAAAATTAACAGCATTGGAATGTACAGGAAAAGACTGACAAAATAGTTACTTTTATCTCACTCTCCCATGCCGCTCTTACAAAGTTATCTTTTTTGCCCATTAGTGTTGAATTGCCCATATATAAACATCAACACAGGAACTACAACACTGAAGATTGTTGAACAAGTTGTTTTAACGTCTTCCTCCACCTCTTCGTCTATATGGGGCATACTTCAGGCATTACCTTAATTTTAATTTAATTTAATTAATTTATTTATTTTTTATTTACTGTTTTACCAGTATGTGAACAAAATGATTTTTCCTGCTTCTCGGGACCAAGATGTCTTCATGAAACAGCTGTTTGCAACGGGTTTGGAGACTGCCCTGAGAAAGAGGATGAATTCGGCTGTGGTGAGGGTTCATGAATATTAATTTTTTTTTAAATGTTATAAAGCTATAGAGGGCCGAATAATTATTTTAACCAAATTTCTAAACCGTTTTATAAAACCAAAGACTGAGAACGTGACATCACATTTATTTACTTTCTTTTTTACTGTAATATTAACTCACATTAATGAGAAAAAATGTAGACGTTTAAACTATTGTCTGGCCTAAAGGGAATATTCTAACAGGGGATGTATTTATTTTTATCTTCAACTATGACGGAGGGGATGCACAGTGTAATTAATTGTGGAGTCAACAGAGTTTTATACAAAGCTCAAACAATACTGGTTTATTTATGTTATTTTCCCATAAAGCAAATCTATGCCAGCATTTAATTCATTGTCGAAGTGGCATTGCTTTAAAGAAGCAACATAGCCCACTGTAATTTGTTTTTCTTCTTCTCAATATCAGGAAATTGTACAGAAAGTAAATTTTCTTGTCGTTCCGGGACAGGCTGCGTCTTCAAATCTTCCCTTTGTGATGGCAGAAATGACTGCAGTGATAGTTCTGATGAATTTGACTGCGGTAATTATTCAACAACATATATACTTATTTTTGTTGATGGTTAATAATTTTTATTTACATTTTTTGCCAAATAAATTGCAACACATTATGGCAAATAATAAAAAGTTACTTACTGTAGGACGAATAGCGTCATATTATAGAAATTGCATTTATTTATTCGTTAATTACGATTAATATATTGCTAAGTTTGTCTCGTTCATGACTTTCAATATGATCGTAAGCTGTGTCAATCTTTTGCTTACTAATTCATTGGAAATACATCAATAATTCACGAAATAATAGCAAATAATCACTAAATGAAAGTATTAATGTTAATGGAAGTTTAGCTAAATGATATTCTTGAAATGTAAGTTGGAAAAGTATTACCATAAATGATATGAAGACGAAGACATGTAAATGGATCTTCGACAAAAAACAGTGTGAAGGTGGAAGCGCGCGATAGAAATGCAATCGTATCGTAGAGGGCGCTTCTTTAATTTGAATAATAATGCAGTGAGTAGTAAAGGTACTAGTATGAATGTAGTATGAACTAACAAATAAATGAGGGTATTAAATTCTAAGTTAATAATTTCTAAGCTGTCACATTATTCCACTTTTTGAATAAATGTCTTCCTCGAAGGGAAAATAGTCTGATCCCTTTTATATTTTGATAATTAATGTTGTAGTCGTGCTTGCTTGTACAGGGAATCTTATAAAGATGACTGTGGTATGATAAAGGTCTATATAATTTTATTTGAAGGACTGTGTAGAAATGGCCTAGTCGAAATCAACGGTGATGATATAACAACGATTTCAACACCATACTGGCCGCTATCGTACCCCAAAAACACTCAGTGCCAGTGGGTGGTGGTGGCAGAAGTGGGATACCATGTTGTCATTACTTTCCTTGAGTTTGATCTGGAACGTGGCTACGATTATCTGTATATTAAAAACGGACGCATGTTTCAGACTCCATATTTGACCCTTACGGGGTAAGTTTTGGTGTGTTAAGTTTTGTTTTATGTTTGCAATAATGTTAGTCGGCGTCGAAGGTAGTGTTTTCACCCCGGTATGTGAGTGTGTCTATTGTGTAAACCGAGGACTTATAACAAAAGGGAATAATGGGTCCTTGGTTGGTGGTCATGGTCATTGAAAAATGTGTACAAATGTAGTGGGAGAAGCCTCAAAAATCCAACAACAAAGAGAACAAAAGAGGGGAACAATAGGAGGTCCTCTGTTTACACCATGAACAAGATTGTGTGTGTGTGTGCTTCTGTACAAGTTATCTCAAAAGGTTCTCCACGGATTCGGATGAAATTTGCTAATTATGTTGAGTTTGCTACACAGACCAATCGATTAGATTTGGATGAAGATCCGATTTCAGAAACGCGAGTTTTAGGACCATATCTAACACTTCTAACGTTGACATTATCGCAGATCAGTGAGCTAATAAATAGAACCGTTAGTGGCGCACTAATGACCTGTTTACATATAACCTAATGTTTTCATCAAGTTAAGAATCGTTAGTGGCTCAGCGGGTTAGACGTGTGGTTGTCACGCCGTAGACCCTAATTTTTGTGGAGGTATGTGCTCTAAGAGGCTTTTAAAACATGTTTTTATGATTGTTTTCAGAGTTCAGTATCCACTGAAAACTGCCTCGACACTATACGAACTGTGTATGATTTTCAGATCAGATTACTCTGTACAGAGAAAAGGATTCATTCTTGAGGTTAAACAGATGCAGGAAGGTAAATTTGTAGATTTATTTGTTTAAAGCAACAATGGAATAAATATTTAAAGATACATTAGTATTTCATAAAAGACCAAATGGTGGAATTTTAATGTAAAACTAATCAGTATAAAACTAAGGTTGATATCAATCTTCAAACGTCGGTATAGGGCAATGAATAAATAATTAAAATTAGTTGTTTATCACCCCACGCAAAACAGCAAATTTCATTTTCATACATTCATATTAAAGCGATGTTTGCCTCTCTAGTTGCTACTGTGTTTCAATTTAATTATTCAAGCTTTCAATTTCATGTTTAGGCATCCTAATTCATTTAGAATCATATTCAATTTAGCATATCACTGATATCCAAACTAGAGTCAAATGATTCTTTCAGTAGGGTAAATTGCTCCTAAATTTGACTACTGTGTAGAGTCAATTTGACTCCCCTCAGAGTCATGGTGGCGTGACGTCATGACTTCCAAGATGTGTTGTTATGCAGTACGCCATGTTGGATTTTGCATTAATTGCAATTCGTTGTCGAGTCATGTCGTTGTTCACTATAGAATTATGGAATTATTGAACTGTTACTTATGCTAAATATGCATGTACAGCATGCATGGACTTATGGTTATCGTAGTGAAGAACTGTTATACAAGTGAACCACAGACTTGATGTATCGTTTGCTAAATCTGCAAGTACTGTATATACTATATAAATCTGTGCATTTGGATTTTAAATTAAAGAAATTGCGAGTAAAAGGTATTTTCCGGTATATGTTAACACAGTAATACAAATTCAAGCACAGCTGCACATCAAACTTCATTTATAATGGGTTAAGAATCAAGCTGCAACGATGGTGAACGAGAGTCCGCGTAACACCACTGTCCTAGTCCCCTGACTCCAAAATATAGAGTCAATTTAAACAGTTTCTGGAGTCATCGCAACTCTTTCGAGGGAGTCATAGGAGTCATAGTTATCCCACTTCAAATAACGATATTTAAGAAAGTCAATTTATGAAGATCACTAGATATTCTTCAAGAGAGTCACTGGAGCCCAAAAGAGAGTCATTTTAGATACAGTTTCTGGACTCCTTTTGAAGAGTAATCCTGACTCTAGTTTGGAAATCAGTGTATACATGTACGTTGTTCTTTTTAGTAATGCCATTCGCCATCCTATTTAGCAGAGTTGCTTCGACTGGAGATTTTTTCATTTGTATTTTCATTTTCGTATATAGGGCAATCAATTTCACAAAATTTTAACAAAAACAAAATCAGGAAGGATCAGTGGTCGAGAGGTTAAGACATCTGTACTATTATAAACCAGGAAGTCGTGGGTTCGAATCCCGAACGAGTTGCCTGAATAGTTTCCACAGACACTTGAAAGCACTACGTCAGTGTATCAGGCAAGAACAAATGCAAATGGTTTATCACCCAACGGAAAAGTTCCTCAATTGCCATCTTGAATCATTCCTTATTCCTGTACGGCGGTCCATACACGGAACGATGTATTCCTCATTAGACAAATCTGACCTAAGAAGTTGGTTGTTTATCTTCAAAACGAAAAGAAGGTGATTTTTGTCCTGTGCAAACATAATTTTGTTAACACTGTGGATTTAACATTGACAATTCTAGGGGTAGAAATTAGGTATCACTGGGGATAACAATTTATTGATAAGAGCAAAGTAATTTTTTTTCTGTTTAATCGCTACAAATCAACTTTAAAATTTTGCTTTAAATTAAATTGTTGCAGTTAGCTGCGGAGAGGATGAAGTAGCTTGTGCCACATCCAATCTGATTTGCGTCCGAAATAACACGTCTGGAAGAAGCCTACCCTTCTGCTTTCCTTCAGGTTTGTTTATCAAGATGTAAACCAAGGGTACAGGGACGAGGATGATAACCCACTAAAATACATTTTTAGGGGATTGACCAATTTTATAGTTCCTAAAATCCCTTTCCCCACTGTCTGCAAGAGAACGTGCCTGGTGCTCAGCAGATATTTTAAAACCCTGCGGTGAGGCACGCCTACTGTAATTCACAATATGTTTATGCATTTTGAAAAATTACTCCTTCATTAATAGGTCAAAAAATAAATACTCCGTAAGTGCTACCTCCATACCATTGTAAATAACATACTGAAAGCTCATACAACTGGGTCAGTTTGTTCACTCTGAAAGTCAGCATACACCATGCCTGATGGGTCCCTAGGGGTTTGTGTACAGTTTGGCTTAGTGTCGGGTATCACTAAGGCTGGCTGAGGACTGATAACCATCATCAATCACCCATGACCAGGCTAGCCGCCTGTAGTCATCACAATGCCGTACGTGAGTGTTGTTTGACAGTTCTGTGGTACTTAGGCCAATGAAAACTTCCATGTTGGGGGATATAGGATTGTGGGTACTTCTTAGTACCTTGGTTGTTTTCAATTATATATTTAGCACAGTTGGGTACGAATTCATGGTGTTCTTAAAATGACACAGGCACATTGCAAGAAGAGTGTTCACGCGTCGCACTAGAAGTGGGTAAGCGTTGCATTAGGATTCACGTGTCGCACTAGAAATGTTGTCGCGTCGCACTAGAAGTGTGTAAGCGTCTCATTAGGATTCATGAGTCGCACTAGAAGTGTTATCGCGTCGCACTAGAAGTGTTGTCGCGTCGCACTAGAAGTGTTGTCGCGTCGCACTAGAAGTGTTTTCGCGTCGCAATAGAAGTGTTGTCGTGTCGCCCTAGAAGTGTTGTTGCGTGGCGCTAGAAGCGTTATCGCGTCGCACTAGAAGTGGTATTGCGTCGCACTAGAAGTGTTTATTGTATTTCATTGTTCAATTGTATTTATAAAATAATATAATTTCTTTAATTCAGAAAAGTATTGCTCAGGCCTATTGGGTTCGCTCATCCCCACCGGCCCGGGCCGTAGCGAGAGAGGGGAGTGGTGTGGAGTGTGACACCCCAATAATGTTTTTCAGTCGGTATTAAGAGCCTCATTTGGCAAATCAAAGGTACTGGTCCATAATAAATTTTCAGTCAGCAAACCTAGAGTTATGCGACATTTTTTGTTAACTACAACACTAATTCAGAAACATTTCTGTATAATCATAATAATAATAATAATGTATGGGCTGTGGAATGTAAAGGAATTTTTGGTACCGTATTGCATGGTAGCTGCCGACCAATCTGGTCGCCGCTTTTGTATAATTGGTTTTGCTAGTAAATATATGGCTTATATATTAATTAGTCGAAATTTAGTCACATACGGCTCTTCATACGAGAACAAACCGCAACGGTGAACACTTCCAGTGCGACGCGACAACACTTCTAGTGCGACGCGACAACACTTCTTGTGCGACGCGACAATGCTTCTAGTGCGACGCGACAACACTTCTAGTGCGACGCGACAACACTTCTTGTGCGTCGCGACAACACTTCTAGTGCGACGCGGCAGCGCTTCTAGTGCGACGCGACAACGCTTCTAGTGCGACGCGACAACACTTCTAGTGCGACGCGACAACACTTCTAGTGCGACGCGACAACACTCTTCTTACAATGTGCGTGTCTCTTTTAGATTTTAAATAAAGGTAACACACGATTATCGTTAGCACAAACCTGACCAGACACCTTTATTGAACAAAATATACTTGCCTCAAAAACAAAATGGAAGCATTTTATATGATTTGTGCATGTAAATATCTGTCGACGGACTTTCATGCAATATTTGTCCTTTTTAAAGATAAGGTCGTATGCTCTTAATACTGAATGAAGTTAATTTTGTTTCAGGATTATGCGGTGCAAGTACAATCGAAATGGAAAAGACTGCTCCTTCATCCGATCTGAGGTCTCCCTACTACCCTTCCAACTATCCAGCAAACGTTGAATGCCGGTGGCGAGTCTACCTTTCTTCCATATCCATTACTAATAATACTAGGCCTATATCCATCGAAGTGGTTTCTTTCCTAACGGAGACAGAGCGCGACTTCGTACATATCAATTCGTACGGCCAGGAAAATAAGTCGTTTGTGTTGCAAGGAGCGACAAAGGTGCATTCAATATTATTGGAGGCTTACGAGGTTGATATTTCATTTATTAGTGATTCGACTGTGGAGTATACTGGTTTCCATCTCAGACTGACACACGTTGACAATAGTAAGTTATATCTTATTTGAATGAAACAAATTTGTGTAATAACAAATACCGTTAAATAAAGAACCGAGCATAAAATCTTGTATTGGAAAACATGGATTTCCTGTAGATCAGATTGTGTTTTGGGTTTAATAACTCATTAACAGTGAAAATAAACCCTAAATACAAATGTTAATTATATGTTTTATAATATGCACAAAATCTTCCTATCATATATGCATTTACTTTTTGATTTGCCTGAAGGGTCTTAAATTTTAGTAAGGAAAAAGCACTGGTGTAAATCCCGGGGATGGGGGATATATACCACCCCCCTACTTTTGGACGGGGGATGGTCCATAGGATCATCCCCCCAGAATTGTCCATGCGTTGGACAATTATATATAATAAAAATACACATGCAGAACTTCAAGCTATACCGTGCACCCACATTTCAAAATCATTCCCCCACTTTTCATCACGCCTTCTTATAGGAATAATATTTGTCCAGATCCGTTTTCGTGATTTGCAATCGACCCTTGGTGTTTGTAACATCTTCCTGTCGAAGCATTCTGGAGATTAGTTTTCGTCATGCCTGAGAGGGTAACAATTAGCCCAAATGTGTACTCTGTATACACTGAAGGTGAAAGTCTAACCTGGGCTAAGGTAACAACCTCCATTTTGTATACAGATACAAATCATTGTTTCAACGGTCTCGACTGCAGAGATGGTTTATGCTTACAAGACAGCGCCAGATGTGATGGGTTTAAAGATTGTCAAGGAAACGGACCAGACGAACAAAGCTGCGGTAAGACACCATATTTGTGAAATTTAAATTAAAGGCCCATGCTCGTCGGATTATACACTTCCGTACGTTTAGTCCCGGTCATGGGGGCTGCTGTAAATCATATTATTCCAATTCGATTATACTTTCCTACCGGACTGGAACCCAATTTTCAAACCGTTCAATTGGCCCTGTTTAGTCTGGAAAGGTTTCTTTGTCAATAAAACAACTGCTGCCATATTTTGACTGTTTAGGATGTTTGTATCATGATTCTATATTTGTAGCGCCCTGTGCCAGGAAACTCTTCATTGTCAACAAAACAACCGTCCTGCCAGACAATAATGTATTCTGTGTTTGTAGCGCTCTCTACCTGTTTATCAATTTGAAACTTTTTTTCTCTTTCCTCCTTATTTACATAGACAATATCACTTGTCCCGAGTTTTATCGCTGTAAGAAATCCCGTGAATGTAAGTATCTATCCAAGGTTTGCGATGGACATAAAGACTGCCCTCAAGGAGATGACGAGAAGGAATGCGGTAAGTCTGTTTCACCTCTTGAGGGCGCTCATTCACCTACTATCGCCATAAGCTCAACTGCGTCCCCAGGGTCTACCTCGTTTTCACTAGTAGAACGTGATGGTAAAAAGATTTCCGCAATGCTGATTGGTTACTACAAAAAATATGCAAAACCAGTTTAAGTACTGTTTCGAGGAAATGAAATCTTTAATTTTGTTTATTCATAGCAATATAAAGCCTGTAATATTAATTTTGTCAAATGTTTTATGATTCATTTTTTCGAGAAAGAATGCCACATTATATATATATCACAACAGGCCTGAAGATGTCAGAGGATACTAACCGAAACGTCGAGTCGTAACCTCCAGCTTTTTCCAGAATTATTTACTACTCAGAATTTTACATGGTGTTACCGCAAATAGTCTTAGAGAGAAAATATCGATGCAACTCGAAAGCCCTGGGGACAAGGTTTTGATAAGCTCATCTCGGGCAACAAGTTAAAGCACGTGAAAATGTAAATGTTGTCCAAACTATCCGAGACTTATTCAAGATTTAATAACGTGCTCTATTAAGTGCCCTGCTTTACTGTCTTTCAAAGTTTCACCAGTGTGAAATAAATCCTTCATATTCAAACTTAAACAAGAAGGTTCTTTACCATCGCTAAGGTAGTCTTTTTGTTTTTCTTTCATACAAGTGCATGAAAATGAACTGAGGATGGTGTTATGATAACTTGAGTCATGGAATCTGACAAAGATAGCAACAGCATGGTTGAGATATATAGTTTTCTGTTTCTTAATATAGATCGCCGGTGCCCTGATGAATGTAGTTGCCAATACGATGATAATAGTGATCTAAGTGTGATTTGTAAGAACGGTTGGGACGAGACAACTGTTTCCAACATCGTGAAGATCACGAAGAAGCTGTAAGATACAACTATATATTTATTATTTGTAATTTTTCTCATGTAATTTTTCTTATGTGAAAATTTTGGAGTACTACATGTATTTCCTGTATACTATTTTAGGCCAATTCGATTTTTTAGTTCAAAACTCGTCTTGAAAACCAAATTAATTACTGTTAAATCGCGGGTTCGAGTCCGGCATCAGCCAATTTTTCTTTTCTCAATAATGATAATATATTTAAATATATATATATATATATATATATATATATATTTTTATATATATATATATATATATATATATATATATATATATATATATATATATATATATATATAAATTCAAGCGCATATATATAGGTACAGCGATGGGCACTAAGATGGCACCATCATACGCTAATATGTTTATGTCTGACCTTGAAGACAGATTACTATCTTGTGCCCCCCACCATCCTCTAGTATGGTGGAGATTTATTGACGATATATTCTGCATTTGGTGTGGTGGCCAAGATAGCCGAGATGAATTCATCAACTACATTAATTCATTCCATGCCACCATTAAGTTCACTGCTAACTACTCTCCCAATACCGTGAACTTCCTAGACGTCACCATCAACAAATCCCCCAGGGCATCTCGACTGATGTCTATTGTAAACCCACTGACCCTCATCAATACCTCCTTTCTGACAGCTGCCACCCCAAGCACTGCAAAGAGGCCATCGCCTACAGTCAAGCGCTCCGTATAAGACGTATCTGTTCCACTGATACCTTATACAGGAAACGGTCGTCTGAACTGAGGCAACACCTTGTATCCCGGGGTCATAGCAAACGCAGGGTCCAACTAGTCATCAACAGGGCCCTCTGTACCCCCGTAGCACCCTCTTGGCTACCCAGGGTAACAAGAAAACCCTTCCTAACAGAGTTCCCCTGGTCACGACTTATCACCCCAGATTACTCAGACTTTCTTCTATCGTAAATGATAGAGGAGACAAAGACCAAATTGTGTCTCCGCTTTGCCAACCATGTTTCCTCTTTGAAAACTAAAAAACCCTACCCTGTCGCAATCCATTTTAACAACCCTAATCATAGCATTAATGATGATGAACTCATTGTAACTGAAGCCTGCACTAGCAATGATACACATCGCAAACTTTGGGAGTCACACTGGATACATCAACTCAAAACACTTCAACCATATGGCCTCAACATCAACACAGGTATCAAATAACCCAGCTACCTTTACCTATATCATTACTATTCACCTATATCACTGCTGGATTTTATCAACTGCCTTGATATATATTTTTTTACCTGTATGTTATCTTATCTTGTATATTATTACATTTTTTCCAACTGTCTCTTATAGAACAATTTTAATTTAGCTATTTACACCCATACACCAACTCCTCAATTTATATGGTGTGAACCCCCCCCCCCCCTTTTGTTGTCGTATCCCTTTGTGTATTGTGTGTGTCTGTGTGTGGGCTTACACTGCAAACTGTCCGAGGACATATAACAAAGGGAATAATAGGTCCTCGGACGGCGGTTCTTTGTTCTTCGTTGTCCTCGGAAAACGGCGTGTACAAAACCAATGGAGATTGCTTCAAAAAGTTAGTCCAAACAATAGAGGAACAATAGAGGGTCCTCAGACGTCTTGAAGTTCACGACTGTGTGTGTGTGTGTGTGGCTGTGAACGTGTACATGGTTCCTTGTGGGGTCCAAAACACAATGGAACAATTGGACCCCACAAGGTAACTATAGAAAATCTTGTACCCCACAGGAGAATTCTAAGGAAAAGGGATAATAGAACGAACAAAGGAATACCCCACAAATCAATGTGTGTGAGGGTGTGTGTGTGTGTGTGTGGGCTATGCCTTTAATCTTAGGCATTGAACACAAGATTTTCGAAATACTAATTTCAAATAAATATTTAAATTGTCGTCCGTTCAAGTCTCAATGGTGTATTGATTTCAAAATAAATTCAAGCGCATGAGTCTGCATTATAATGATATTGTTATCAATGCTTAGTACACTTTCAGGATCAGAAGCAAATATCAGTGTCCTCAATGCTGGTCTATTCAAAGGATTCCTGTTACTTAATGCACTGTAAGTTTCTAATACCGTTTCTAACGACAGTTATTGAATTGAATGCCCTATGTCAGAGGTGATAATATGTTAGTACAGTTTAATAATTATATAATTTTACAAATGATTTAAACCTTCATTTAATTTCATGAGTGATGATATCAGAAAGCGGGCACTGTCCGCCATTGACGCCTTGGTCTGCCAGTGTTTTTCACTATAAAACAATCTTAAACATACTGCATGGCGGCATTTGCCAACCGCTTTATAAAGAAATGTATGCACTGCCATCACCCAAGGTACTGTATATATTGAATTTGATACATAAAGTTTAAGATAGGCCTATATACGCATCTATTTTTGCCTAATTTCCCTGCTTGTTTAGGTCGTTGGCTGGTAATGAAATCAATCAACTACGTCCTGGGGCCTTCGCCGATCTTAGCAACCTAACATTTCTGTAAGTAAAACAAATACAAAAGGGCCCAGATTACATTATAGTATAACGTTATGGTCATGATTACAATAAGAGCCACGTTAATAAATGTAACATTCCAAATATTATTTTATGTTATTGGAGGGACATATCGAAGAATTGAATATGTGATCCTTAGGACGATCAGAGTATTATACTGATCTTAATATTGAGTTGTCAAACTATCGTTTTAAAACCAACACATTATTACAACTCCATAGAGGTATTACTTGAAGCTGCTGCAAACCTTCCTCTTACTGATCTTACACCACATACAAACCTTCCTCTTACTGATCTTACACCATATACAAACCTTCCTCTGACTGATCTTACACCATATACAAACCTTCCTCTTACTGATCTTACACCAAATACAAACCTTCCTCTCACTGATCTTACACCACATACAAACCTTTCTCTTACTGATCTTACACCATATACAAACCTTCCTCTTACTGATCTTACACCATATACAAACCTTCCTCTGACTGATCTTACACCATATACAAACCTTCCTCTTACTGATCTTACACCACATACAAACCTTCCTCTCACTGATCTTACACCAAATACAAACCTTCCTCTCACTGATCTTACACCATATACAAACCTTCCTCTTACTGATCTTACACCATATACAAACCTTCCTCTGACTGATCTTACACCATATACAAACCTTCCTCTTACTGATCTTACACCAAATACAAACCTTCCTCTCACTGATCTTACACCACATACAAACCTTTCTCTTACTGATCTTACACCATATACAAACCTTCCTCTTACTGATCTTACACCATATACAAACCTTCCTCTGACTGATCTTACACCATATACAAACCTTCCTCTCACTGATCTTACACCACATACAAACCTTTCTCTTACTGATCTTACACCATATACAAACCTTCCTCTTACTGATCTTACACCATATACAAACCTTCCTCTGACTGATCTTACACCATATACAAACCTTCCTCTTACTGATCTTACACCAAATACAAACCTTCCTCTCACTGATCTTACACCACATACAAACCTTCCTCTTACTGATCTTACACCATATACAAACCTTCCTCTCACTGATCTTACTGATCCATATACAAAGCCTCAAATCACACTTATCTTCATATACGTTGAATTTTGTATTGAAGGGACATTTCAAGGAACCAAATAAAGGATCTTGAGGCGAACTCTTTCTCCGAACTCAATAATTTGAAAGTCATGTGAGTGAACCTCTTTTTGTGGATTTACTTTTGGGAAAGAGGTTGTCTTGTTGATAACTATAATTACTGTTAAAATAGGAACTCCATTCAAGTTCTGAGAACGCCAATGGCTTAAGCTCAATCATACCCATTTTTTGTTTAAATATTTTTAGTCAATGTGTCAGAAATTGAGTTGCAAACGATTTAAAATTATGGAAAAGTATTAAACAGCCATATTCAATGAAGGTGATATTTAATTACACTACAAACATTTGAATAAACAGTACATAACATTTGAATATGTATTTTTCTTTCATTTCATGTTTCAGGATTGCAAATGATATTCCTCTTCAAAGTCTACAAAAGAGGGCGTTTACTGGACTCAATAATCTAAACACACTGTAAGAAAATAATTAGAAAGTAAATCAGGATGTTCTTGTTTTTTTTTTTTTTTTTTTTTTTTTGTAAGACTAATTGCGGTGACATGTGAAATTCTCAATTGAGTAGTAATTAGTTCTGCAAAGAACTGCAGGTACAACTCGACGTTTCGATCAGTAGGCCTATGCTCTGATCCTCCTTTTTATTTTTTCAAGCGTTCGTGTTTCAAGCGATCGTGTTTCAACCGTTCGTTCGTTCGTTCGTGTTTCAAGCGTTCGTTCGTTCGTTCGTGTTTCAAGCATTCGTTCGTTCGTTCATTCGTGTTTCAAGCGTTCGTTCGTTCGTTCGTTCATTCGTGTTTCAAGCGTTCGTTCGTTCGTTCGTGTTTCAAGCGTTCGTTCGTTCGTTCGTTCGTGTTTCAAGCATTCGTTCGTTCGTTCGTTCGTTCGTTCGTTCGTTAGTGTTTCAAGCGTTCGTTCCTTCGTTCGTTCGTGTTTCAAGCGTTCGTTCCTTCGTTCGTTCGTTCGTTCGTTCGTGTTTCAAGCGTTCGTTCCTTCGTTCGTTCGTTCGTGTTTCAAGCGTTCGTTTGTTCGTTCGTTCGTGTTTCAAGCGTTCGTTCGTTCTTTCGTTCATTCGTGTTTCAAGCATTCGTTCGTTCGTTCGTTCGTTCGTGTTTCGCCGCTCGCTCGCTCGCTCGCTCGTGTTTCGCCGCTCATTCGCTCGCTCGTGTTTCAAGCATTCGCTCGCTCGCTCATCTCGTTTCAAGCCGCTCATTGCGTCGCTCGCTCGCTCGCTCGCTCATTCGTGTTTCAAGCCGCTCGCTCGCTCGCTCGCACGCTCGCTCGCTCGTGTTTCAAGCCGCTCGCTCGCTTGTTCGCTCGCTCGCTCGTGTTTCAAGCATTCGCTCGCTCGCTCGCTCATTCTGCTCGTGTTTCGCCGCCGCTCGCTCGCTCGCTCGCTCGTGTTTCACGCGTTCGCCCTTCGCTCGCTCGTTCGTTCGCTCGTTCGTTCGTGTTTCGCCGTTCGTTCCTTCGCTCGTGTTTCAGCGCTCGTTCGTTCTTTTCGTTAGGTGTTTCGCGTTACGCTCGCTCGCTCGTTCGTGTTTCAAGCGTTCGTTCCTTCGTTCATTCGTTCGTGTTTCAAGCGTTCGTTCCTTCGTGTTTCAAGCGTTCGTTCCTTCGTTCGTTCGTTCGTGTTTCAAGCGTTCGTTCCTTCGTGAAATTCTCAATTGAGTAGTAATTAGTTCTGCAAAGAACTTGAGGTACAGCTCGACGTTTTGATCAGTATGCTCTGATCGTCCTTTTTATTTTTTCAAGCGTTCGTGTTTCAAGCGTTCGTTCGTTCGTTCGTGTTTCAAGCGTTCGTTCGTTCGTTCGTTCGTGTTTCAAGCATTCGTTCGTTCGTTCGTGTTTCAAGCGTTCGTTCGTTCTTTTCGCTCGCCGTGTTTCAAGCCGCTCGCTCGCTCGCTCGCTCGCTCATGTTTCAGCCGCTCGCTCGCTCGCTCGCTCGTGTTTCGCCGCTCGCTCGCTCGCTCGTTCGTGTTTCGCCGCTCGTTCCTTCGCTCATTCGTTCGTGTTTCGCCGTTCGTTCCTTCGCTCGTTCGTTCGTGTTTCAAGTGTTCGCCCTTCGCTCGTTCGTTCGTGTTTCGCCGCTCGCCTTCGCTCGCTCGCTTGTGTTTCGCCGTTCGTTCCTTCGTTCGTTCGTTCATGTTTCAAGCGTTCGTTCGTGTTTCAAGCATTCGTTCCTTCGTTCGTTCATGTTTCAAGCGTTCGTTCGTTCGTTCGTTCGTTCGGTCGTTCGTTCGTTCGTGTTTCAAGCGTTCGTTCGTTCGTTCGTGTTTCAAGCGTTTGTTCCTTCGTTCGTTCGTTCGTGTTTCAAGCGTTCGTTCCTTCGTTCGTTCGTTCGTGTTTCAAGCGTTCGTTCCTTCGTTCGTTCGTTTGTGTTTCAAGCGTTCGTTCGTTCATGTTTCAAGCGTTCGTTCCTTCATTCGTGTTTCAAGCATTCGTTCCTTCGTTTGTATGTGTTTCAAGCGTTCGTTCGTGTTTCAAGCGTTCGTTCGTTCGTTCGTTCGTTCGTTCGTTCGTTTTTTGGGTTTTGTTTTTGTAATACACTGGGTTTTAAGATTTGTTTATGGAAATGGAAAGATTCCGGCAATTTGAATCGTTGCATTACATTCAAAAATAAAAATGAAATCCAAACTACTTGACAGTTGTTACAGTTATAGTTTCTTTTCAAGGAATTATTTGTTTGCATTGGATCATGATCTTATTCCAGAGTTCTGATTAGAGGTGAACCAAGTGATGATCCTGTCCGTGTGGAGAGTGGTGCGGTTTCTGGCTTAGTGAGTTTGCAGATATTGTAAGTATCACAAAGCAAGTATCGATGATTATAAAAAGACAGCAGTTTGTGATGATCGATGTCTTAAAGATGACTTCAGTGTTGACAAAAACAAATATGACGACGACGGAGATGACGAGGATGATAACAATCAAGATGATCAAGGTGATCAAGTTGATGGTTAACATGATTAACAATAGCGATGGTGATGAGGATGACGATTAAGATGATGATGATGATGATGATGACGAAGATGATGATTAAGATGATGACTATGATGACGATGATGACGATGATGACGATTAAGATGATGGTTAAGATGACGATTAAGATAACGATTAAAATGATGATGATGACGATTAAGATGACGATTAAAATGATGATGACGATTAAAATGACGATGATGACGACAACGACGACGACGCTTAAGATGACGATTAAAATGATGATGATGATGACGATTATGATGGCGATGAAGATGACGATGATGACGATGAGATGTATGGGAAAATGAAATCAATTTATGGTGAGTTTGTTTTCTATTGAAATTTCAGGTACGTGGACGACTACAGACTCTGTTGTGAGTTTGTATCATCTTTATCTAACTTCATGATATCACAATGTGAGACGACTGAGTTACAACCTCCATTGAACCTCTGTGGCAGTCTCATGCAGAACACATTCCTCCGTGTGTCCATGTGGGTTCTTGGACTAAGCGCCCTCATCGGCAATGCTGTGGCAATCGTCCAAAGAGCAAGGGAATGCCATGGGACCCAAAATCGAAATCAACACAAGAAAATAAGTCACTCAATTATGGTTCTAAATCTAGCCGTGTCTGACTTCATGATGGGTGTTTATATGCTCATTATTGCACTAGCAGATGTGCATTTTGGTGAGAAGTACTCAATGGAAGCCAAGCAATGGCGGTTAAGCGTGATATGCAAAATAGCTGGCGTGTTGTCGGTCATGTCGAGTGAGGTGTCTGTGTTTATTGTCACACTTATCAGTGTACATTGTTTCTGGGGTATCGTGTACCCATTTAGCTCATGGCAACCAAGCAAGAAATCCACAATTTTAGTTCTACTCGTGATTTGGTCAATATCACTTGGTTTGAGTATTGGACCAACGGTCTTTGGTAGTGGGTCAGATTCAGATATCTATGGTTTATCCGATGTGTGCATTGGACTGCCGCTCATCACCAAACCAACCGCTTTCGAGGTCAAAGAGGGCGCTATTGATAATCCACTTGGGAGCCAGACTGTATCGATCCCAGTAGGTAAAGGTCAGAAGCCAGCCTGGATATTCTCGATTATCCTCTTTCTTGGTGTCAACCTCTTCTGTTTCCTGGTAGTGTTCGTCTGCTACGTGGCAATTTTTGTCAAAGTGAAGCGGACATCGAATAAGGTCCGTGTGGCATCTCACCGTGATCGGGAAATCAGAATGGCGGTCAAAATGGCGTTCATAGTTGGCACTGACTTCGCTTGTTGGATGCCTGTGATCATCATGGGGATTCTCTCTCAGACTGGGGCAGTAGTAATCGGTCCAGACATGTATGCGTGGATTGTTGTCTACATCCTACCCATAAACTCGTCCCTGAACCCGTATCTATACACCCTTGTTACGTCTACACGTCGGAACAGGGATCATAAAGCACTAAATCCAAATCAACTAGGCCTACAACAATTAATAAGAAATCGTTAGACATAATTGAGCATGAGCGTTCAGAAAACAGACATCCACAAAACAAGGAAAAGACGGTAGGGCCAAAACATCGATGAAAATACAGCATCAATAATTATAGTGAAACAGTGACGTAACTATGGGGGCACGGGGGAGCACGTGCCCCTCCCTTGCCCCCCAACAGAGGTCCGTGCCCCTCCGGGTGCCTCCCATTCAGAATTTTGAAAAATAGGTCCCTATTTGAGACTACAGGATTCAAGTGTTGACATGCCTCCCTTGAAAAAGTGGTGTACCTCCTAGTGCCCCCATGAAAATTGGACCCTAGTAACGCCACTGTTGTGAAAAAAGATGGCATTGAACTAAATTATTGATTCAATAAGAATCAGGTATAGAGACAGGTATAGAAGAATACGTTTTCATTTCCACACATTCTACATAAAACAAAAATAAATAAATAAATAAAAATTACAACACACGGATTTAATAAGTAAACAAGAAATGTTAGGTGTTGTACAAATTTTAGTATATTTTGTAATAGGGCGCCGTTTACACAAAGTATCGGTTGTCACTAAACAAGCATATTTACATTCAGGCGAAGATTTTTAAACTTTTAAAGAATCTTACAATTTGATTTACAAAAATAGGATAGGTATATTTGATTTGGAATGAGAGGAGGTTGGTGTGAGATTGTGATAAGGCCAAAACAAATGTGTTGAGTTGCCCTCCAGTGAAAATATTTGAAGGTGTCGGTCGGTTGGGATTTTTTTAAATTTAATTTTTTTTATTTGTTTCTCCTTGACTGTCATTTTAAGATTGAAATGTACTGGAACTGAAACCACACACCATGTTTTTCATTTGTATACCTATCAGCAAGGAATTTTGCTTCAGAATAAAAGTATCCCAAGCATTTTTGTTGTACTTTTCGCTCTGATTGACACAGCAAATTCATCCATATTGCGTGCAATGCTCAACATGCAACATGTGAGTGGCCATTCGATTTGAAAACGTGTAGATTGAGTCGCAATCGTTGACATACAAAACAGTGCGCGAAGCCAGTGGAAAACATCTGAGGGGCCATTCAATTGGAAAACGTGTAGATTTGAGTCGCAATCGTTGGCACACAGTGTGTGCGAAGGCAGTGCACCATGTGAGGGCCGCGGCCATTCGATTTGAAAGCATGTAGATTGAGTCTTGGGTACCGGTAAATTTACCGGTAAAAAAAAGTGGAAAATTTCACAAATCAAATGTATTATGTTTTATACAAAGAAAATTGGTAAGTTTCATTAATAAATAGGCCTATGAATGACGGAAAAAAACAACAAAAACAAACAAACAAACAAACAAACAAAAACTGACCCGAGATTTCAGCACTTTTGGGTCGGTCGGTGGAGGGCAACTCAACATCTTTTTTGGTGGGGCCTAATAACAGAAAGTGATTACTGTTTGTATATGTCACAATTATTCGTTTTACCAACTTCTATTTATTTGATTTTATATCATTAATGGTGACCCCAGTTCAAACGACCTAATAAATGAATAATATTAGACATAAAGGACTGAAAAGCAACACACAAGGAATTAATATATAAACTTAGAAGATCTTTAATTAAACATATCTGTATTAATATTTACATTCATATTTACAATGGACATATGGTAAATATATAGGTGTCGTCACACAGATTTCGTTTACGTTTCTTTTCTATCAAGATTTGTCACTCAGACATATAGGCTATTCAAACTTTGCATGGTGAAGAGGATAAGTAAGACTAATTGCGGTGACACCATGTGAATTGCTCTATTGAATTATTTTCTAGATTCTCAAAACAGTATGAATAATATATAATATCAAGAAATTTAAATAATCTATCCATAAAACTTACGGTTGTTAAATGTTGGTGAAACTTCTTGATGCCGGGCTGAGTGTTGCTGTTATGATCGTAATGTGAACTGGAAATTGGGACTGTTGTTGAAGATCTTAGATCTCTTTTTGGCACTGTATTTGCCGAACTGAAAATTTTGCTGGATTTATTGTGGTTGGATTCCACATATAAATCAGCCAACCTGCTGTACCCAGGTGTCTTCAGGCAGTTGATACCGATTACACACACGCACACCCAGATTGATGTTTCTTGATCACCATGTGCCACAATATTTGACAAACAAATTTAACATTGTCAACTCGGGCTATGCATTGAGGAGAAGTAATATGTCTGTTTCCATCCCAATGCCTAAAACAGAGTCCCTAAAACGAAGTTTTAGTTACAGAGGTGCAACTACTTGGAACTCCATATAAGCTAATATTCAAAATGCTCCCAGTGTGCAATGTTTTAAAAAGAATATATCTGTATGCATCTAATTATTCCCATGTTGACAATGTTCTTTATCACTGTACTTACTGCCTCTGCTTAATGTTCAGTTTTATTTCATCTTACAAAGTACAGTCTATTTTTTATATTTTTAAATAAATAATTGATATATATATTTCTCATTGTTTTAATTTATTTAACTTTTAATTTTGTTTTCTGTGTATAGTTAAATCATATTCATTTCAAAGTAATTACTTAAATATAACTTACTTATCCTCTTGTTTGGTTTTTAATTCTATTGATTTTTACTGTATTCTTGTGCTTGTAGTTCCGTTTTATCCGCCTGGCTTATAATTTATTTTACTTCTTTAAAATATATTCTTGCTTTTTGTACAATGACTTAATGTTTTTGTTTGTTTTAAGATTTTTTTTGACTTGATGACTTAAATTATTTATTCTACTTTATATAATGTTCAAATTTTACCAGAAGTTTTATGCAACACGGCCCCTTGAAAAACAACCTTGGTTGAATGGGTTACCGTGTATAAATAAGTTTAAATAAATAAATCAATCAATCAAAAGTTTCGATCGTTCTCTCTCAAACTGTATAACTATATCTCACTCTAGCAAACCCCTCGTCAAACCCCACACAACAATACCACTATAACTACAATAGATTTGGACAATACCAACGATTATTCTGACAATAAACACATCAGACAGCATTACGCAGTTAACGCAGCCTAGACGCCTTAAGCTTGAGTGGCTGAGCAAAAACTTGCGGGAATTTATTTATCGTTGATTGGCTAAAAACTTTGAGTCGATACCACTTTGAACAGGTGTGTTCCGGTTATACCAAAATATAGAAGGGTGCAACAAAATATAAATATAAAAAATTATCGGTGTGACAGTATAATACTGACTTCATTCAATCAATTAAAGCAACAACATTACAGTACCTCCGGCATATACAGAACAATACGTACGCATTTCTACACATTCTCTCGACCAATTTTTTCCTGTTTATATTTATTCAAATTTATTATAAATTTACGTAATTTTAAAAGAACATTTAATCATACGTATCCACAAACTTAAAAGAACACCTTTAGATTAGATTAAGTAAACAAGAAATATTAGGTGTTTGTCAGACACCGAATCTATGTTAGTTGCTTACAAATGTTAGTATATTTTGCAATTATTTGAGCACGGAAATCTGCACGTATTTTATTAACCATTTTGGAATTTGCACAAAAAGAGGCTGAAATTAGATTTAGTGAACAGTAGCGTATAGTTATACACAATATATTTTACAAAATGGTCATAGAAGCTCCGTGTGTGGGGTAAAGAGGACGCCGTTTACACAAAGCAGCGATTGTCACCAGCCAAGCCTATTGGCTTCATTTCCATTCAAGTGAAGAGTTTAAAATCTTACAAAATGGCCCTTGGTAATCTCGGTCTGTCCTGTCTGACGTCTGTCCTGACAAGAAGCCGAGGGGTGCCCCTACTAAATAAACTCCCAATGCTAATTACAGTATATTAAAAAAAATCATTAAAACACACTTAGAAATCTTAAAACTTTAAAACTAAAAGACATTTTTTTAAACCGTATTCTCAATTTAATGTGGATAAGCCAGAGGCACGTCTCATCCCAATGGAAACCATCCTCTCCACTAGTAAAAACGCCCACACTGTAAAACATCCATTTTGGGAAAAGGCTCTACGTTACGAATTTGGAAAATAATTTTCCAAGGCCTACTGTGTTCAAAATACTTGATTTTCGACCATTTTTACACAGTCCCTTTTCAAATCTTTGTGTTTCAGAAAATATTGAGGGCAAATATTGAGCTACAATTTGGCTACGGCACTGTGCTACAATTTGGCTACGGCACTGTGCTACAATTTGGCTACGGCACTGTGCTACAATTTGGCTACGGCACTGTGTTACAATTTGGCTACGGCACTGTGCTACAATTTGGCTACGGCACTGTGCTACAATTTGGCTACGGCACAGACAGGGGTAGGGTAGTGTTGCCCTGATGTGTTAGTCCATCCACTAATTAAGTAAAGATGCTCACGACAAATAGACACAATAAGATTACAAAATAAACAATTTTGTTCTTTGATTCGTAAATAACAATGATTGGATTTATTACTAGATGATTTCTCTTAAATTAAAAATATACAGAGTTGTTGACTTTGAATGAGTAGATACAGTGAGCTTCATATTTATATTATTATCCCACTCTTAAGTCTGAATAAAAGATTAAATACATCCTTAATTTCATTCTATGTAATTCCAGTCTGTTCAATAATAACAGACTACAAGCCATGTATGTCAAAAATGAGCAACGATCAGTCGACGTATCAGACCGTATTAGACGTGTTGATGGATATCACTGTAGGTAGACATCGTAGGTCAATAAAACATACACGTTTGCTGATTTTCATTTCAGTAAAGGTTTGAGTAAGTAACTTGAAATATCTAAAACTAAAACGGATATGCAACGCCCAAAACAACGTACTTAATATCTTGTTGGTAAGTGTCACGTAGTTCCAACATAAACCACGCCCACCTCGCACTTGCTGGCTCCAACGATCATCAGAAGCCCATTGAAATACACTGACGACTTATTTCTTTAAGAATTTATACAAGAAATTAGAAATCGCGCAACTTACCTTTAACGTATGTGTTGTAAAGACCCAAATTCGAATTAAACAAAGTCAATTTCTGCCTCAAGAATTACGGCTTTTGGACGTATCGTGGAATTTAGGTTAAATTACACACAACGTTAAGCCAGCCTTGGAACCGGAAGTAGCAAAAATAATGCTTGTGCTATACCAATGCGCGTGCGCATAACGTATCAACTTACCAACAGGGTAGGTGTACTGCCAGGATTTTTTTCTGAAGGCTGGCACTGCAGCACATGTAGGGGCACTTTGGCGGGACAATAAAATGAACTTGGAAGCCGTGATGATTTCCTTTTAATACTCAATGGGCACACCCTTTTAATAGGGAGACACATCCCGTTCTACAAGCCCCGCCCCCAGCCTCCAGCTCTAAGATGAAAGTAATTCGGCGAATAAATTTCTCAGGATGATCGATACGTATACCATGCAACTTTACAGTAAGGGATGTTTTAAAGATAATAATTCGTTTAATTCCATAATCTGATAAATAACAATTTTGCAACGCATACGTTGGCAACCTTATAGTCTTCATTCATAGTCTTCATTCATAGACGATAGTTTTCTTGTTCGCGCTGCGGGTGGTATGAGCCGCCCGTTGAGGGCGGCAACACACAACTATAGCGAAAAGGATGTACAGGAAAACTAACGTCTAATGAATAAATACAAACAACCTGAACAAAATAGGTCTTATATGATAACAATTTGACATAAAACTCACACACCGTGTGGGAAGTTTGGACCTTTTTTGAGAGTGGTATTAATGAATTTATACACAAAGACACTTTGATACGTTAAATGTGTATTTCCCGTGTTTTAATTACCGGCAATTCCCGGAAATTCACGTATTTCAAAATTGCCCTCACAAAAAGAACAGGGAAGAGGAAAGATGGCCGCCGTAATATGTTAACGTTTGTCAAGCTTCAATATGCATTTTGCCCCTCCGCCTATGCCCACATGATATTATCAGATTACCGACGCTGCGGCATAAATTAGCTAGTAATTTTCACTCACTGTGTTAATCTTAAACTAGGTTACCGATTCCATGCCCTGTTCAAAGTCTGCTCTGATCGTGACGATATTGCTCCTTTAAAACGGAGTTATTTGTTTAAACTTTTAATAAAATCAGAAATGATGTCAGACGTTTTCAATTTAATTCTCCGGCTAAAACATAGGCCTAATTAAAAAAAAAATGTGTGAGGTCCCAGGATCGAATCACGATCAGGGAAATGTTGATTTTTGTAAAAAAGAATTTATGTTCCCTAGAACATTTTTAGGGGGGGCTGAGAATCAAAAACAATTATTTTTCAGAACTACAAAGGGTGCCGCCACTTCCTATGCGCAACGGTTAGTACAGTACTAAGTAGGTCACCTCGTTATGTTTATCCCGCACACTGTGGGAATGGGAGTGCGTTCTCCCCTCCCCTCCCCACCCCCTCTCTCTCTCTCTGTCTCTCTCTCTGTCTCTCTCTCTGTCTCGCTCTCTGTCTCTCTCTCTGTCTCTGTCTCTCTGTCTCTCTCTCTCTCTGTCTCTCTCTCTCTCTCTCTCTCTCTCTCTCTCTCTCTCTCTCTCTCTCTCTCTCTCTCTCTCTCTCTCTTTCTCTCCCTTTTTTAATTCTTTTTTTTAACGATTTTAGGGGGGGAGGGGGGCTACAGCCCCCTTAGCCTCCCTGGATCCGCTAATGTTAACCTCCGAAACATATAAGAAACAGTTAGCTCATTTGGTAGACTGCCGAGATAAAGTTCCCAGGATCGAATCACGATCAGGGTGATTCTGATTTAAAAAAATAGAATTTATGTTTAAAATGTTTTAAATATATTTCAAATATAACTTTAATACATAAGAAACAGTTGCCTCAGTTGGTAGTGTACCTGACTACTGTTAAGAGGTCCCATGATCGAAGCACGATCAGGGAAATTTAGATTTTGTAAAAAAGAATTTATGTTGCAAAACATTTAAAATAATGTTTAACCTACTAAATATGTAAGAATCAATAAGCTCATTTGGTAGAGTACCTAACTGCCAAGCAAAAGGTCCCAGAATGAAATCACGATGAGGGAAAATTGAATTTTGTAAAAAAAACAATTATGTTTAAAACATTTTTCAAATATATGTTTAACCTGTGTTCAATATATAAGAAACCGTTGGCTCAGTGGTTAGAGTACACTACAGGCCGACAAGAGCTCCCGGGATCGAATCACGATCAGGGAAATTTTGATATTTTTGTAAACAAAAAAAAGAATTTATGTTGAAAAACATTTAAAATATATCTTTAACCTGCGTTAAAAAAAGAAATATAGGTTAAAAACAATTAAAATGTATGTTTAACCTACAAAATACATAAGAAACCGTTAGCTCAGTTGTTAGAGTAACTGACTTCAAGCAAGACGTCACAGGATCGAATCACGATCAGGGAAGTCTTAATTTTGTTTAAAACAATAATTTAAGTTAAAAACATTTAAATTATATCTTTAACCTACGAAATATACAAGAAACAGTTAGCTCAGTTGGGGGAGTACCTGACTGCCGAAGAATAGGTCCAAGGATTGAATCACGATCACGAAAATTGACATTTTTGGAAAATGGAATTGGGTTGAAAACATTTAAAATTTAAAATGTTTAACCTATCATATACATATAAGAAACAGTTAGCTTAGGTGATATAGTGTCTGACTGACGCACGTAAGGAACCAGAATTTTGGTTGAAAACATTTAAAATAGATTAACCTACGAAACATATAAGAAACAGTTAGCTCAGTTTGTAGAATGCCTGACTGCTGATCATAAGGTCTCACAAACAGGGAAATGTTGATGTTCAGAAAAAAAGAATTGATGTTGAAAACAGTTAAAATGTATCTTTAATCATTGAAATATATAAGAAACAGTTACCTCAGTTGGTAGAGTGCCTGACTGTCAAGCAAGACGTCCCAGGATCGAATCACGATCAGGGAAACGTTGATTTCTAAGAAAAAAAATTATGATGAAAACATTTAAAATATATTTTTAACCTACACAACATGTAAGAATCAGTTAGCTGAGTTGGTAGAGTGCCTGTCTGTTGATCATAAGTTCACAGGATCGAATGACGATCAGGGAAATTTAGATTTTTGTTTAAAGAATTTATGATTAAAACTTTTAAAACGTGTGTTCAAATATACTTTTAACATTCGAAATAGCTCAGTTGACTGACCAGCATAAGTTCCCTATAGCGAATCACGTTCAGGGAAATGTTGATTTTTTTAAAAATATTTATGTTTAAAACGTTTAAAACATGTGTTCAAATATACACCCATCACAACTTGTAAGTTCCCCCTAATATTTTTTAGAATATCTCAACAAGTATTGCATGAATTTTAAAAATTCAAAAAGCAAATGACAGAATGACATGTTCTACACAGCTCATAATGAAATGGTTGAAATTCAATCATGCATGCACAATTGACAGTGATTTGAATGAAAATTCAGCTGAAAAAAAGTTGCAGTACAAAGCATTGCTTCAAGGGCATGTCACACATGTAGTTTTCTATAAGAACTCATGCATCAATAACAATGGTATTGATGGCTGTTTCATAATAAGAAAAGAATATTGAAAGAGCAACATGCAACATGCATGTCCATTGTTTTAGAAGGGTAGAGCAAGAGTTTAATATGGAATTGGTCCTCCATTATTCTCCATAACTGAGTTCTTACAGAAAACTACATGTGTAACATGTCAATCTGTCATTTGCTTTTTGAAGTTTTAAAATGTATGCAATACTTGTTGAGATATAAGGGGGAACTTAGAAGTTGTGATGGGTGTATGTCTTTAACCTACGTGTAAATATAAGAAACAGTTATATCAGTTGGAAGAGTACCTGACTGCCAAGCAAGAGGGACCAGGATGGTGAATTTTTAATTGTTGTAATAAATAATTTATGTTGAAAACATTTAAAATATATGTTTAAACTGTATAACAAACAGTTAGCTCAGTTGGTAGAGTACGTAACTGCCAACTCCGAGGTCCCAGTATCGAAGCACAATCACAGAAATCTTCTACTTAGCCTATTATGAGCGGATTTTGTCTCCATTTTTCGCCCTTGTTAATAATCTACTCCATTTTGCGACGGAAAACGACAAACACAAAAATGCTTCCTTTTCTGAGAAAATTGAGATTTTGTAATTCGTGAAACCTTGTGTAGACGTGTGTAAGTCCACATACCGTCTCAAGGAGGTTCACACAGCTAATAACGCAAACAACACGATCCGAACACTCTACAACCCGTTCAAGTGTTGAATCTGCCATTGTTGTATCACTATAATTAAATAATCAAGAAATGTACCGGTAACATGAAGGATTGGATATGAATTGAAAGACCTTATAAACTCAAAAAACTCAATGAGCGTTCCCGTCATTTTCCATGGTATCAAATGATGATGAATCTCATCACGAACAATCAGATGAAGCGGTGGTCTAATGGATAAGACGCACGACTTCCATGCAAACGACCCTGGTTCGAATCCTGCCTGCGTTATTTTCTTTTATTGCGTAGTGCAATACAATTCCAACCCTTTATTTAAGTAGGTTTAATTTAACCACTCTAATACCAACGGGGTCCAAATGGCGCAGCGGGTTGGCCGGACCACTGGAAGTGTCAATCGCGGGACTTCCAGAGCTGGGACGCACCGGTTCGAAGCCCTAGAACATACCTAATTCAGGGACATGGCAGTTGCGGCAGCAGCAACGGCTTGGGGGCCGCCATGTCTCTCCCCTATTCGATAGTTGGTTACGGTGCGGGAAAGTAAAGGAGGGACCGGGGGTCTGCCGATTCCCCCAGAAGGGTGCTAAGGTGGTTATCACGCTGGGTTCGCCTAGAAGATTCAACGCTCCCCAATGCCTGGTCATTACCTCTGGCTAACTTTCTGCAAAAATTAGTTTTGAATTTTATAATAATATAATAACTCAATTGAATCAATCACATCTCATGTCACTTTACGTTTTTAGCTTATGTACATAGCCTACAGCTGTTTCATTGCGGGGTGCCATGGTCGAGCGGTTTGGTGCATCGGATTTGTGTTCTGATGGCTGAGTCGTCAGAGTGTGTGGGTTCGAATCCTTGCCGCGACCATGGTGCTTGTGTTTCATTGCTTGGTGTTTATCTACATTTTTTTAAGTCGGTGATGGTGTACTGCCAGGATTTTTTTCTGTGGGCTGGCACTGCGGCACATGTAGTGGCACTTTGGCGGGACAATAAAATGAACTTGGAAGCCGTGATGATTTCCTTTTAATACTCAATGGGAACACCCTTTTAATAGGGAGACACATCCCGTTCTACAAGCCCCGCCCCCCAGCCTCCAGCTCTAAGATGAAAGTAATTCGGCGAATAAATTTCTCAGGATGATCGATACGTATACCATGCAACTTTACAGTAAGGGATGTTTTAAAGATAATAATTCGTTTAATTCCATAATCTGATAAATAACAATTTTGCAACGCATACGTTGGCAACCTTATAGTCTTCATTCATAGTCTTCATTCATAGACGATAGTTTTCTTGTTCGCGCTGCGGGTGGTATGAGCCGCCCGTTGAGGGCGGCAACACACAACTATAGCGAAAAGGATGTACAGGAAAACTAACGTCTAATGAATAAATACAAACAACGTGAACAAAATAGGTCTTATATGATAACAATTTGACATAAAACTCACACACCGTGTGGGAAGTTTGGACCTTTTTTGAGAGTGGTATTAATGAATTTATACACAAAGACACTTTGACACGTTAAATGTGTATTTCCCGTGTTTTAATTACCGGCAATTCCCGGAAATTCACGTATTTCAAAATTGCCCTCACAAAAAGAACAGGGAAGAGGAAAGATGGCCGCCGTAATATGTTAACGTTTGTCAAGCTTCAATATGCATTTTGCCCCTCCGCCTATGCCCACATGATATTATCAGATTACCGACGCTGCTGCATAAATTAGCTAGTAATTTTCACTCACTGTGTTAATCTTAAACTAGGTTACCGATTCCATGCCCTGTTCAAAGTCTGCTCTGATCGTGACGATATTGCTCCTTTAAAACGGAGTTATTTGTTTAAACTTTTAATAAAATCAGAAATGATGTCAGACGTTTTCAATTTAATTCTCCGGCTAAAACATAGGCCTAATTAAAAAAAAAATGTGTGAGGTCCCAGGATCGAATCACGATCAGGGAAATGTTGATTTTTGTAAAAAAGAATTTATGTTCCCTAGAACATTTTTAGGGGGGGCTGAGAATCAAAAACAATTATTTTTCAGAACTACAAAGGGTACCGCCACTTCCTATACGCAACGGTTAGTACAGTACTAAGTAGGTCACCTCCTTATGTTTATCCCGCACACTGTGGGAATGGGAGTGCGTTCTCCCCTCCCCTCCCCACCCCCTCTCTCTCTCTCTCTCTGTCTCTCTCTCTGTCTCTGTCTCTCTCTCTGTCTCTCTCTGTCTCTCTCTCTGTCTCTCTCTCTCTCTCTCTCTCTCTCTCTCTCTCTCTCTCTCTCTCTCTCTCTCTCTCTCTCTCTTTCTCTCCCTTTTTTAATTGTTTTTTTTACGATTTTAGGGGGGGGGGGGCTACAGCCCCCTTAGCCTCCCTGGATCCGCTGATGTTAACCTCCGAAACATATAAGAAACAGTTAGCTCATTTGGTAGACTGCCGAGATAAAGTTCCCAGGATCGAATCACGATCAGGGTGATTCTGATTTAAAAAAATAGAATTTATGTTTAAAATGTTTTAAATATATTTCAAATATAACTTTAATACATAAGAAACAGTTGCCTCAGTTGGTAGTGTACCTGACTACCAAGCAAGAGGTCCCATGATCGAAGCACGATCAGGGAAATTTAGATTTTTGTAAAAAAGAATTTATGTTGCAAACATTTAAAATAATGTTTAACCTACTAAATATGTAAGAATCAATAAGCTCATTTGGTAGAGTACCTAACTGCCAAGCAAAAGGTCCCAGAATGAAATCACGATGAGGGAAAATTGAATTTTGTAAAAAAAACAATTATGTTTAAAACATTTTTTCAAATATATGTTTAACCTGTGTTCAATATATAAGAAACAGTTGGCTCAGTGGTTAGAGTACACTACAGGCCGACAAGAGCTCCCGGGATCGAATCACGATCAGGGAAATTTTGATATTTTTGTAAAAAAAAAAAAGAATTTATGTTGAAAAACATTTAAAATATATCTTTAACCTGCGTTAAAAAAAGAAATATAGGTTAAAAACAATTAAAATGTATGTTTAACCTACAAAATACATAAGAAACCGTTAGCTCAGTTGTTAGAGTAACTGACTTCAAGCAAGACGTCACAGGATCGAATCACGATCAGCGAAGTCTTAATTTTGTTTAAAACAATAATTTAAGTTAAAAACATTTAAATTATATCTTTAACCTACGAAATATACAAGAAACAGTTAGCTCAGTTGGGGGAGTACCTGACTGCCGAAGAATAGGTCCAAGGATTGAATCACGGTCACGAAAATTGACATTTTTGGAAAATGGAATTGGGTTGAAAACATTTAAAATTTAAAATGTTTAACCTATCATATACATATAAGAAACAGTTAGCTTAGGTGATATAGTGTCTGACTGACGCACGTAAGGAACCAGAATTTTGGTTGAAAACATTTAAAATAGATTAACCTACGAAAGCTTCAATATGCATTTTGCCCCTCCGCCTATGCCCACATGATATTATCAGATTACCGACGCTGCTGCATAAATTAGCTAGTAATTTTCACTCACTGTGTTAATCTTAAACTAGGTTACCGATTCCATGCCCTGTTCAAAGTCTGCTCTGATCGTGACGATATTGCTCCTTTAAAACGGAGTTATTTGTTTAAACTTTTAATAAAATCAGAAATGATGTCAGACGTTTTCAATTTAATTCTCCGGCTAAAACATAGGCCTAATTAAAAAAAAAATGTGTGAGGTCCCAGGATCGAATCACGATCAGGGAAATTTTGATTTTTGTAAAAAAGAATTTATGTTCCCTAGAACATTTTTAGGGGGGGGGGGGGGCTGAGAATCAAAAACAATTATTTTTCAGAACTACAAAGGGTGCCGCCATTCCTAACATATTTTTTTTTACTCCGAGTTTAGATAATTAAGGAAGTGTCTCAAATTAAGGGCACGTTCTTGGCGAAAAATAACGTTCCAGTTGGCAAATGCCGAACAAGCGTTCTCTAAGAACGTTCCATTTGGAACCTTCCGTGGGAATGTTCCATGTGTACTATTGTTCGCAGTTGGTTCACACTCAATGGGTGATCATGTATACCGATATGAAGTTACACACAGGCCTGTGACTTTATCCAGATTTGTTTCATTCTGTTTACAAGTTCTCGTTTGATGCCTCATCCTCACGACAAAAGTATGTTTTCTTTGTTGTTATATTCGGTTTACGTTGTGAATATATGTTGTTTCCAACCCAGAACTAGCTGCTTGCGATAATCGTAGCGAAGGTTTGGGCTTTCATCAATCAATAACAAAAAGTGGTCTATATTTTACCAAAATTTAGTCGATTGTATATTAGCTTTTTGATTTCATCAGCAAAATTCGAGGAATTTGGTAAATTATAAAATATAGCTTGTTTTTGTTCAGCTATGGTGGAAGTACAAATTCCCACCGATTTCCGCCTAAATTATCATATTTCCCGAAGCTGAACCTTTCAGCAACATTTTGATACCAAAATTAGCTGCGACCTGTGATTTTGTAGCTATTTTTGTAAACCCAATCCCAACAAATTTGAAAAAAATTGTTTATAACTCGACTGTGGGCAGCGCGCGCCGCACAGTGAAACTGACAGGACTTAATTATTCCCTTGCGGTCTCCGCCACGTAAACAAAGAGAAGTCTTGTAAAATGATTGCCATGAGAAACGATTGTGAAATAAAAAATTGTTATCAGTGGCTTGATAGTGGAAAACAAGACGTATCTAAAAAATATCATTCTGTCA
>CM055817.1:26700208-26722474 GCA_029582265.1 Zoroaster sp. YZ-2022
CCCGGATCCACCTAGCTCCACATGTACAAAAGAGCACCCGATCTCAGCTAACCCACCGTCGACAATAAGTGAGGCTAGAGGGCGTGAATAACTATGCTGTATGCGTGGAAGCCTGAAGATCTGACGTCACACTTTAAGCTAGAGGTGCGTGAATTACGCCGTGCAGCCGCCGGCGTATATATTTTTTACACCGCAGCGACGGGTTTTGTGCGCATTTCGCCCTTGTGTCAAGACTATGAACCCATTCAGCACGCATGCGCGCGAAGGAATTTCGACACGCCAAAAAACCTACCATCAACGGAGAGGAATGGCTCATGGAGTTCCACTGCAGAGCGCCTTGGTCGACTGCAGGTTGTAGTTTTCTATCGCCGCGCGCCTAGGGTTTCGTAGTCACTCTCCCAAGCCCGGAATTGGCACTTTTACGCCACACAACCCGACGCTGCGGTGTAAAAAAAAAATACGCCAGCCGTGCAGCCGCCATATTTTCCCAATGCTGAACTTTGACCTTTGTTGGTAGCTAGCGCGCGCAAACCTCGAAGCGTGACGTCAGATCTTCAGCACAACGCGTTATTAAACGTATCAATAAAATCATTTGAGTGGTACGCCTGGAGCCTGTCTATATCCTCGATAGGATATAGACAGGGACCAATCTATATGCGTGGTTATGATATATCACGCTATCATGTGATACACTCTCCACGCTTATCAAGTTAGGTGAATGTTGGAGGTAAGGTTTTAAGTACATTATACAGTGGGTTGATTGGTGTAAGTTCGCCATGATTGATGGCCCATCTCCAGATGCACTTTAACCTATGACCGAGATTTGACACCGGTTCAACATAACACCTGATCAGTTCTAGTGACTAAGCTATTCATCTGGCAACTGCTTTCGTATACTTAAACCATTTGTCTGGTAAGTAAACTTGTTTCCCCTTTTTACCGGTATATGTTGATTATTTATTATCCTCAATTTACCTAAATAACGCACCTAAGGATATATCATCAACTGGACAGTAACTTAAAATGAAATTAGCAGTTTGGTGTTTCCAGTTTGTAAAATGCGGAATTTCAATGCATGATCATACGCGTGGACGTCTTGAGCGCCGTTTTTGATGTGCACAAAATTGTGGTCATCAAAAATTTATGTTATTATAATGACTCACCCCAAACTGTTAAAGTTGATGGGGGCACAGAAAATGTACCAAGAGAAAAACAGTTGAATCATGTTTCATCTTATTCCAGATGGCTTGTAAATTGTTTTAATCTTGAAAATAAAAATATTGTTTAGATGTTTAAAATAAAAATGGCATAATTTGGAAAAGCTCTCAAAACGTTTAATCAATATTCTTGAAAGACCAATAAAATGGAAGGTGGTTAAAACTTTTTCATAACCATGATATTAATGTTTCATTTTCTCAATAATTTCCCAATACCGACGAAGTAAACACAGTGGCGTAGCCAGAAATAAAGATTCGGCTGGGCCTGAGTAAAAATGGACGGGCCATAGAATTCATCCATAAATCCATCCATACACGGACGCCGATTTATGTTTGTGCCGGTGGAACAGCGACCGACGCACACACGCACACACTGAGACACAATATTTACAAGGATTGGAGATCACGATACACACCATGAAACGCATGGAAAGTCATAATGCCACAAATCATTTAGTAAAAAGGTTCACTTCATTAAATTGATTCGTTAAATCATAGGCCAAAATGTGCTGTGAGACACCTTAGGCCATGCTCATAAAGAACGCAACAGTAGGCTACAAGGAACCTAATTCAAAATAGCCTAATATTGTTACACACACGCAAATAAAGCATACAAGCAGATTTCTTTGACATGTTCCTCTTCCTCAATCTTTGGTTTTTTAAAGAAACCTGTAATGGACATTTGTCTTTTCGCCATTGCTGCTGAATAAGCTACTAGGTCGCGGTAAAATTAGCAAACGTTAGCGTCAGCGAAACAGCTGGTATGGTAGGTTCTGAAAATAACCGAACTGAGTGATATGACGCACGCGATTTCATTCGGCAATGCCATTGAACCAGCCAATTACAACACACGCTATAGTGACGCTACACAAAACAAAATTTAAATGGTTTAAATAAATAATAGACAGGTTGTTGCCTCCAACCAGTAGCCTACAAGCATGATAGCCCCTGTCCTTTTTAAAGTATACAGTATAAAATAAAATGCACTGTAGCCTATATCACACAAACATACATAGAAGTGGAATGCAAACAACATAAATCGTTTAAAAAAAAAGTTATACAAAAAGCTTCTTTATTTGGCAATGGCAGGGCCTAGACAAGAAGTGGGCGGGCCTAGGCCCTGCCTGGCCCGCCCATAGCTACGCCACTGAGTAAACACCAACGAATTATTAAAGTAGTCTTCGTTCGCTTCTTCTATAGACTGTGTCCATTTTGAGATCATTATTTCTTTAAAAAATCATTGCAAATGCAAAGCATTCGTATATTTTGGTTTCCACAAAAAACAGCTCATTGACGGCATAGAACAATAAAATCACAGATGTTCGTGAAAACAAGATTGAGGTCATGTAAATCCCTTACTATTTGTATCTAGTAAAATCAGTGGTTAAACAACTTTGTCCACTTTCACAAGCACTAAATTTCCAGTAAATCATACAATTTCATTATGATTTTTATGTTTGTAACAAGCACGACTTAGACAAGTTTATGCAACCAGTAATACGCCATAGTTTTGTAAGTTTTCCGAGAAAGGCTAAACCAAAGGTGAATTACGTACATGGACGATATATAAAATGTGTAATATACGTCTGTTAGGTGCAGTGCCTCTAAAGGCCCAGATTAATTTCCAAATCGGCTCTGTCCGCCCTAACGTTAGTTAGAAATAGGCTAACGTTAAGTCCTCATGGTATTGGAAAACAAGGACACAACGTAGGCCTAGGCCTGTATAATGTACGTGGATAAGCTGAAACTTTCATAGATTTGTTGTTTCATATTTGTTGTTTCATATCTGTTGTTTATAGCCTATATCTTGTAAAAAAAGTACTGCTGTATTTTTAGAAGCATGAGTTTTACTGACTCAAGTATCAATGTGTTCAATGTACGTCTACATTTAAAAAACATAACAAGATGGCGACCACCATTAACATGATGGACACCGAATGTTCCCTTCTCGGGCATGAGACAACACTATCTTATGACCATGTAAAAGTATTTATGAAATATTGGCGATTGTCTTGCGAGCCTAAAACGATTTTTAAACTTTTGATCTGCTAATTAGTACAATGTAAAATTTTGTGATTAGGTAAGCTTGCTGAAGCAGACACTTCTGGCATAAAGTTCACTATTGTGAGATCGGTAATTTTGGTGAAATTTAAATTGTATTACTATTATTATATTTTTAAATTAATTTCAAAAATGTTTCGAAACTTTTATATAACGCCCCTCAACATAACACCCCTGACAAAATCCCCACTACGGCTATGCCCCATCACCATTTCACGCCAGTATAACAGTTATTAAACAAATAACTTTAAAGTATTCGTTAATTTACAATAATCAGGCAGTAATTAAATTTCAACAATTGTTTTAGAAGAAAACAAATTTAATCAACAATAGAATGAAATCGCCAAGAGAAAAACTTAGTGCTACCATGTGGCACCATGTAGATATATTGTTTGCTCCACGTAATAAATAAACCTGCGGCCCAAACAAAAAAGGTCTGGTCCTAGGTCAGCTTCAGAATCATTGCGGTGAAGCGTTTTTAAAATATATCTGCCACTTAATATCTTAATTCCCAAATCTGATTTCAAACACACTTCAGATGCATTTATAATGGTAATGTACCGTTATATGACCAAGTTTAGTATCTCCACAATGATGATGACTTAAAACTATAAATATTAAAAAAAAATTTTTTAAACAAATTGAATTTTAAAAATGAAACTGATGTTAATAACTCACTCAAAAAAACCCCCCAAAAACGCGTGTGTATGTATTTTTAATATGCTGTATTTGTCATATCATTGATGACACGTGGCTGAAATAAATACTTATGAAAAAAAGTTTCTCTTCTATAATGGTTTGAGAACATTGTTAAAATTCATCTCACTATGTTATCTGAATCGTTACAGAAAACTATTTATAAACATCTGTACTGGCTGATCAATAGCACAGAAAGATAGCGTGTACCAGTAATATTAATTTGTTTCTACTGTTAATAAGCATGGGCAACGTATGAATTTTTAATTTTTCTCAAGAAAAAGTGCCCTGTAGTTGCCTGAATTATTTACAAATGCACGTAAATTGTACATGCAGAACATGGAAGAAGAGCAATTTTAAGCAGCAACTTGTTTACTTGACATACATATGCATGATTCTACATTATATTCGATTTCTTGACAGAGCAGAAAATAGAAAAATTAAATTCCCCTCTCAGAGTGAAGAAGGGAAATAACTGATGCAATTGTATTTGTCATTAACGTTATTGATATACCCATATAATACATATAAACAAGTTATAACGATTTAATTAATGTTGTCAAATAATGTCCATTATTGTTTATACATAAAAATTGCAAGCAATGTTGAATAAACGATCGTCTGATGTCATATTATAAGTGAATTGTGAATACTTTTGTTATAAAACTATATGTTGCTAGTGTAAGCCTGCATGTTTTGAGTTTTTGTTTTCTTTTTCGCCATAAATACTTCTAACTCTAACGAATAAAACGATACAGAGAACACGTCCAAACCGTTTTGGCAACCATAACATGTCTAATGGAAAATACAGAACAACACTTGTAAAAAGTGTGTGTATTTGTAGGCACAGTTTGCACATGTTTGTACGCACATAGCATCAATAATTATTTTAATTTTCAGATGAATAAGATTTGAGTTGTAATGTTAGTGCTGGCCTTATTAAAAAAAAAATCAAATTAGGAATTTTGGGAAGGTGCTATTAGTATGTATGTGGCCATAACTGGAACGGTTTATTAGCATGCAGAAACTGCTCATCAGAATATCCTTTGTGCAGATGGTAATCTACAAAAGGGACGGCAAACATTGTGTTGACATTTGCATTCCTTTAAAAGGTAGAGTAGGGTCTATTTCTCATAATATAATATAATATAATATAATATAATATAATATAATATAATATAATATAATATAATATAATATAATATAATATAATATAATATAATATAATATAATATAATATAATATACAAGTTTCAGCAAAAGTTTTGTTCAAGACGCATGGCGGTCGTGATTCGAACTACTTCAACATGCATTATTTTAGGCCTGCATGTAGCCCTTATTAAATGCATCAATACCAAATTGTGTTAGAAATATTGAATGAAATTAAATGAAATCAAAGACAGTAACAACAATAATACCAAACTATTATATTATAACTAAATTTAGCCGGGGTATACGTACATGGCTGATGGCAACCCCGGTAGTAAGACTGCCTAATTATGTTTGTTGTGACTCTTTTTTTATATTTAGGGAGGGGGTGGAGTTACATTAGACGCGCGGAATCCATTACTTGTACCCCTCCCCCATTATCCCTGTCGTGAAGCTACCAATATTTTCCCGAAAAGAAACTACATGAAACCATGCAATAATTATACGTATTCCTAGGTAGTTTGGTGAAAGGCTTGATTAATACACATTGCCACCAAGACTTATATCAACTCAGGACAGCACCTCCTTTTTATTTGTTGCATAAAGGATATGTCTATAACTTTATGCTGATATCAGGCAATTTCTATTAATATTTTATACACAATGAAGTCAAAGCATAAAAACGTTGATATATGTTGATATATATGTTGATAATAATAATAATACAGATTTATAGCGCGCACATATCCACCCTGCTGGGCGCTCAAGGCGCGGAAACAAAGATAAAAACATGAATACAAACAATATACAATGATAACATAGGGAAAAATTATGTACTGAGATACACGTACCTACAATGGAATTACAAATATACATCATCTTTGAAGAATTGTGACATAAGATGAGTTTTAAGCATCGACTTAAATCTAGTTATACTATGACAAGATTTGAGTTTAGTTGAAGATGATTCCAGAGTCTCAGGCCGCGACAGAAAAAGACCTATCACCCCAGTTCCGTTTTGATGTTGGTTCCTTTAGGGTGACATGTTGCTGGAGCGCAAATTGCGTGATGGAGTGTAGACTTTAAGCAGTTCAGAAATATAAATTGGAGCAATGTTATTAAAAGATTTGTGAACAATTAGCATAAGTTTAAAAACAATTCTCTGTGAAACAGGAAGCCAGTGCAGTTCTTTCAAGATTGGCGTGATATGGCATGACTTTTTGGACAAAGTCACAACACGAGCTGCTGTGTTTTGTATGTTCTGAAGACGAGATATTTGATTCTGCGGAGACCGTAGAGTAGAGCATTCCCGTTATCGAGACGTGATGTGACAAACGCATGAATAATTTGTTCAGTAGCACTTTTATTCAAGTATTTTCCTTATTCAGGCTGATATTTCTGATATGAAATGATGATATACGAACAATGTTGGAGATATGAGGTTTTAAAGTCATTGTCGAGTCAAATATAACACCCAAATTACGTGCTTGTGATGAGGGGTTATCTGCAGTCACCAATTGCAATAGATGGAAGAGAAACTTTAGACAATTGCTGACGTGATCCAAATAGAACAAATTCTGTTTTTCGTCGTTCAATTTCAGGAAGTTTTGTCGCATCCAACTTCGAATCTCTTGAATACATTTCTCCAGTGTTGTAATGCAGGAATCAGGCAGGTTCTTGAGAAGATTTAAAAGTAATGTAGAGCTGCGTGTCATCAGCGTAGACATGGTAATTTAATTATACTTCAAAATGATATCACGAACTGGAAACGTATAAAAAGTAAACAACTGTGGGCCTAGCAAGGAGCATTGGTGTACATAATAGTCAAGAATAACAGGATCGGAGGATGCATAACCAATACAAACATGCTGAGGCCTATTTAAAGGTAGGACTTACACCAATCCAGGGCTGTGTCATGTATTCCAAGATGATATTGCAGGCGGGAGAGAAGGATTTTGTGATCGACCGTGTCAAAAGCGGCGCTTAAGTCTAACAAAACTAATGCAGTGATTTTTCCATCATCCATGGCAGATAAAATGTCATTGTTGACGCGGAGAAGAGCAGTTTCCGTTCCATGAAATGGTTTATAGGCTGACTGAAATGTATCCGACAGGTTATTCACACGAACATGGTCAGAGATCCGTGATGAAACAACTCGCTCGATTGTTTTTCCAAGGTACTTTAAATTCGCTACCGGTCGGGAATTTTGTGAAAACTTCCTTGTCCAAATTGGGTTTCTTCAGGGTGGTTTAACATGAGCAATCTTCTGGCTATCAGGAAACAACCGGAAGAAAGAGATCTGTTTACAATAATTGTGATATACTTAGCAAACACATCAATATTTTGTTTTATTAGCGAAGTTGGCACTGGATCAAGTTCACACGATTTTGATGGCGATTTCATGATGAGTTTCTTGATCTCCGTAACACTAGTAGGCTCAAACATAGACAGTCTACATTGTGGATCCTTGCGTGATGGTGTTTGTGATAGAATGACAGGTACTGGGGGAAAATAACGACGGATATTCTCAATTTTTGTGACAAAAAGTTTGAAAATTCATTAGCGAGGTCCTGATTGGAGTGTGTAGATGGAAGCACTGGAGCTTTGGGTTTATGAAGCAGCTTTTCAACAATGTTAAAGAGTTTTTCTGATCGCCAGAGTTCTCTTCCACAAGAGATGAGTAGTGAGTTATTTTGGCCTGGTTAATCATGTTCTTCACAATATCTCGTTGGTTACAGTATTCTTGCCGATGTACTCCAAGTTTCCCATTGTCACGCCATTTTCGTTCAAGTTGACGACGGATTTTCCTTGCAGCACGAATATCATCATTGAACCAGGGGATTCAGATTGTAGTTTTACAGTTCTAGTTTTGCGGAGCATGATCGTCCAAGATGTTACGGACAGTAGATTCAAATAGATTGACACAAGAATCCAGCTCACCATCTTCAAGGTTTACATTTTCCAGTTGAGATTCAAGATCATGACATAAATCTCTAATATTTACATTTTTCCCAGTGGCGAGTAGTTACAGAAATGGTAGGCATGGGAGGTTTTAAGGTTCATATCTGCCATGATTGCATAATGATCAGATAAGCCGGGATGGATAGTTATTATTCGAGATAAGAGGTGAAGTATTTTCACGCGTTATCATGAGGTCAAGACAGTGACCATATCGATGAGTGGGTGCTGTGATATGCTGGATAAGTCCATGAGCAGTCAGCAGATCTTTAAACTGATTCGCATAATTGTTTGAAGAGATGTCCATATGAATGTTAAAATCGCCGGTTAAAATAATGTCAGATGGGTGCAAGAGATAATCCACAATTAATTTCTCAAATTCCTGCAGAAAACTGGAGAAGTTTACATGTTTACCATCAACATCCCTTTCTGGTCGATAAATATTAACAAGGCGAACAGATCTAGAGTTGCACGTTACCTCAGCATGCAGAGATTCAAATGTTAGGTAGTCAATGTTAACACTTTTCATACTGACAGATAAACTGGACCTAAGAGAAGTGCAACCCCTCCACCGGTCTTTTTGGTCTGGGGATATGATGGAGAGAGTAGCCAGCAGGAGTACACTCACGGGGTATTAAGTCATCATCGGGTTTAAACCATGTCTCAGTTATGGCAACAAGATCCAAATTGTTTGAAGTACAAAGTCAACAAATTCATCCGATTTGTTACATATGGATTGAGTGTTTAGTACACAGAGCTGAAGTTTAGACTCATCATGAACATTTGGAGTTGAAGTTATGCCAATGTCGCTTGTTGATGTGGTTAAGTTCACTGCTGGGGTTGATAAGGCAGGAGTGCTTAGTTGTGTAAGGCTGTCCATTCTACGGCGACCAGCTTTTTTACCTCTATGTGTGCGGCGGTATGTTTTGGGTTGATTAGCAAGTATCCCAAGAGAGTTCAATTGACTCAATGCTGAATAAGATAAAGCTGCATCGGTACATGGAGCATTGTGAAGATTGAGTAGTTCATTGCGGCTATAGGAAATTTTATGGAGCTGAGTGGCGTTTTTGGGTGTGTTGATCAGTGTTTCAGGTCCAGGGTTTGGGTTTATGTCACCAGAAATTAAGAGTTCCAGGTGAAAGGTGGCAGATGAATTATCATAGTATGATATAGGACGTCTCAAGAATTTAAGATGGCGGATCTTGGGTGAACAATCTGTAGATTGCATCTTGTAGCCATCTTCTGATGAGTCATTGAGACACAATGGTCTGGATAGCAGGAGTAGAATAAACAGGATGTAGACCTCCATTGTCTGATCACAAAGTTGTTGATCCAAACAAAAGGCTTGTGGTCAAGCTACAGGTTATAATCTCTAGCTACAGGTTATAATCTAAATCAGAGTTGACTGCACAAATATAAATTTTATATTCATTAGTATATAAAATATTATTTCCAAATATTCATTATATTTAATAGTAATCCTATGATCTTATAACAAAGAAACATGCTTAAAGCCACTTCATGTGCACAAATTGTATACATGTATATGTAAAATTTTAGATTTTAACACCTAAAACATAAACAACTAAAAAAAAATAAAAAATTGTATGCCCACCAATTTTCTGAGTTCTACCCCTTTTTTCTTGTAAATATTAATTTGTGAACATTTTAATTTCCCCCAATTTTTTTTATATTTGGCATATTATTATTTTGATGAACATACCAAGGCAAATTGTACATTAATGGACACCCCCTCTACATCAGGGTTGTGCATAGTTATTGAGTGTTTGGTTAACTAGTTGAGTTATCCATTGCTTTCTTGAGCAAAGTTTTACAGTTGTTTCTAAACACTGTAAATATAATACTGTTACACTGATTCCCTAATGTGATATTACATAAATAGCACACTCAGATCAGGTGTCATCGAATAACATAACATTTATAGAAACGTCTGCCCATCAGTAAATGTTTTAAATACATGATCAAATCTACACACCTTAAAGATCAAGTGGCTAGATTTCAAATAAGCTTTCTTTGTTGTTGGTTGTTGTTTCAGAAAGTAAATGTTTGTTCTTTGACAAAGTGGGACCAGAGTTTATATTAAGCACATATTCCTGTAATAGCATTCAGAGCGTGAGCAGCTTGAGTTTGGGAATCAACCAGGTCTCTTCAATAACCGAAAACAGCTAAGCAAATGAAATAATACAAAATATACAATTTATGGTACATGTATAAGTGTGATAAATTGTGCTAATAGCACACATCTTTAACAGCATACTGAGACAGTGGATGTAACACATTTCTAGATTGTGTTATTATGTACACTTAAGTACACGTATACATGTACACCTGTTTTCTGTACAAATTGTAAATTATGGTTCTTAACTATTTTTTTCATTACTTAGATTCAGGTTGTTTAATGTATACATGTACCTTGATTCAAAGAAAGTAGGCAAATTTATGGAAGCAGTTTTGTCAAGATTACCAATGTTGTACTTTCTATTTAAAGTCCCATTTAAAATGTCAATATCTAATAACCCAATATAAGTAACAATCACAAAATTTATCAATGTAAAGAACAGCTTCAGCACAAAGTATAGCAATAATTTTTTAAAGCTTTTTTCTAGAATTAAATTTTACACAAACCCAATCCCAGTTATTGAAGATGTGATCTAAACAAATATATGTATCAATAATTTTAAAAGGGTTAAGCATATTCTATGACTACATCATATTAGTCAAACAAATATTTAACATTTGGAAATAGAGAAAAACATTAATTATAGAATAAGGTGATTGCACAGAGCAAGGATTAGTTATGCTGAATTCCAATCAAACTGGGGTTATATGTCTTTTTCTGTCGCGGCTCCGAGACTCTGGAATCATCTTCCAACTAAACTAAACTCAAATCTTGCCATAGTATAACTAGATAACTAGTCGCTGCTTAAAACTCATCTTATGTCACAATTCTTCAATGATGATGTATATTTGTAACTGCATTTTAGGTACATATATCTCGGTACATAATTTGTTTCTATGCTATCATTGTATATTGTTTGTATTCATGTTTGTTCTTTGTTTCCGCGCCTTGAACGCCCATCATCATCATCATCATCATCATCATCATCATCATCATCATCGTCATCGTCATCGTCATCGTCATCGTCATCGTCATCGTCATCGTCATCGTCATCGTCATCGTCATCGTCATCGTCATCGTCATCGTCATCGTCATCGTCATCGTCATCGTCATCGTCATCGTCATCGTCATCGTCATCGTCATCGTCATCGTCATCGTCATCGTCATCGTCATCGTCATCGTCATCGTCATCGTCATCGTCATCGTCATCGTCATCGTCATCGTCATCGTCATCGTCATCGTCATCGTCATCGTCATCGTCATCGTCATCGTCATCGTCATCGTCATCGTCATCGTCATCGTCATCGTCATCGTCATCGTCATCGTCATCGTCATCGTCATCGTCATCGTCATCGTCATCGTCATCGTCATCGTCATCGTCATCGTCACCTGTACTGAAAAGGCGTACTGAATTTGTTCTTAAAGGTGATGGAAATCAACAGTGAATTTCAGTGATCGAACCATGCTGAAATATTGCTGAAATGTTTTGTTTAAAATGTTTCCGCATTCTGGGTACATTACGGAAATAATCTAAGTTGTTTCAGAAACCTTTACGGAGCTGTACACGCGGATAGATTAGTCAATTATGCGGAAATACATAATTTGTAATTTCCGTAATATATCAGCTTTCGTAAACTATTCGTAAATTCCTCTTTTCGTGCTGTGGTAACGAATGGGTTACAGAACTTAGGTTAGCTGCGGTTACCACCAGAGCTGTATTAATTTTATGTATAAGTTAACAGCTACAACAAATAACAGATAAATTATACCAGTAACACTATCTTTTATTTTTTACTTTGCCTACATTGTATGTTACATTCTTATAACTGATGCAAAATCTGAAATCTTATATTTGTAGATTTATGTAAATTTCCGTTAATTGAATAATATTCAATCGTAATACCACCATTATATGTGATTCCTAATGTTATAGATGCATCTTTTTATGTCAACGTTAGTTGTTCCAGAATGCTGTGAGATGGAGAATAATGACACAGCTTTTGCTTGCCTTTTAATTTAACCTTGTTCTGTCTTTACTTTCTCGTTCATATACGGGGCAACTAAATTCCTTTTTTTTGTGAAAGTCAACAAAATACAAAATTACCGATAAATTCATTGAGGTTTGATTCAATCAAATAAGTATATGGCAATAACACACGTCCCTCCCCCAAGGCTAAGCTAAAGTTAAGTTGAGCCAACAATAAATAAATGAAGCTGTAAACAATTGACATACCTCAATGTAGTGCTTCAATTACGTGCGAAACTAGTAGTGTTGCCGTGACCAAGTAAGACCATTCATTGTTTCGCCTCATGCGTTCAGCATGTTCTCAGGGAGGAAATCATGCAGTGTTCAAGCCTGGGGTACAAGCCTTATATAAGTTACCATCTCATCTGCAAATAGACAATAGGCGTTGCAATTAAGCTTACGACTGTATACGAACATTATTTTGTCCTTCACAATGTTTTAGCTCAGCACACTAAGTGCTTTCAAGTGTCTGATGAAAGAACACTCACAAGGGTCATTCCTGTCAGCTGTCTCAGCTCATTGGAAATCATGCAGCCCAGAGCAACTGTACTGTTGCGGAGGTTTTATCAAACACAATATTAACCCAATATTCAAACAATTATTTCAGACCATATGCATATTTAATAATATAGGTTTTCCCGGACAATTTCAAAACTTGTTTGTTCACTTTCGTTTAAGAACCTTCAAATTCACGCCGTTTTTACTGATCGGAACAAATTAGGATTTCTTTTTTATATTGTTGCGTTCAATTTCGTTCAATTTAGTTCTATTTCGTTTTCTGGCTTTCATGAATTCAATTATCTCATCCTGAAAGTGGATGTTTCGCATGTTTTTGTGATTGATGCAATCAAATTAACATCCATCGATGCACAGAGGATGTTGTATATTTGTTATTGATTTTTTTCCCTTCCAGCTCTCAATTATGGGCAATCAGTTTCATCTAAAGAGTATTTTAATAAGCCCATGGCAAAATCCAATGAGTTTTATGATGATTTGTTGTTGTTGTGAGTTCTGAAAGTGACCAAGGCCTAACTCTTTCGAAATTTGTTTCTTTTTTATAGCTATATCCAATTTCTTGTCTTTATTCCAATGTCCAGTCATCTAAACATATTTCTGTTATAGGTTTTCTAGGCCAATTTCAAAACTTGTTTTGTTTATTTTCATTGCAGAGCATTCAAATTCACGCTTTTTACTCATCCTATCAAATTAGGCTTTCTTTGTGTACATTGTTACTTTCAAATCAATTTCCAAGAAGCAGTCATTATTTTGTTCCTGAAATTTACAACTGCATTCATGTCTAAAATTATCTCATCGTGAAATTGGATGTTTCGCATCTTTTGGAGATTGATGCAGTCAAATTAACAATCATCGATGCGCAAAGGATTTTCGCTTATTCAATGGTGCCATTGGCAAATGTCAGTAAGTTTTCCAATGATTTTGGTTGTTGTGAGTTATGAAAGTCACTTAGGCATATTTTATTGAAACTTACTTTTTGTCGCTATCAAATTTGAAGATTTGTTTTATTCCAATGTAAAATCATTCAATCAATCAATCAATCAATCAATCAATCAATCAAAAATATGTGTAACCTTATGGGGTCATCTTTTATTTATTTTTCCCCAGTGTGCAATATTTCCACGTTTTTCTTTTGTTTTGTTTTTGTTTTGTTTTGTTTGTTTGTTTGCTGTTGCTTCCTTTAGCCTGCAGTCTCCTGACGCGTCAGCTAGGAAAATGAGACAGAATTAGGAATCTGTCCTGAAATGTCATACCAAGGACTCAACATTTAAATTACAATTGTGACAAATTGATGAAAGTGAATTCTTGACCAACCACTTGAGACTGATTCTGTCGAAATTGAATGAACTTAGCGACACTTTCAATTGGAATGTACTTATTTTGGTGAGGAGTTGCGTTAAAATACGAGGGGATGCTCAACTGATGAATTTGAATGTATCTTTTTGCTGATTGAATGATGATGTAAAGGAGCATTTATTTTCAAATTTAATTCAATGAGTCGGGTATTAAATTGAATTAACTTGAATAAACCTATGTTATAAACGTGCTTAATTTGCGAATTATTAATTGTTTGGGTTTTTATGTTCATATATACATTCCCTTTTTACAAAGCACGAAACTTTGAAAATCAATAATATTTATTTGGATTCCTCTAGTATCAATCCCTTTCAAATATGCTACCCTATATCATAAACTGACTTAGAATATTGATGTTCATGTTCATTTATTCATCAATCCCTACATTATCATGTTTAATCCATTCAAACATCCATTGCTCAAAACACTAACGAGGGACCAGATATTTGGAATTTATTTGAAAAAAATCATTGAAACGTTCAAAGAATATATTGATTTTTAAAAGTTGCAGTTAATCACCAATTTTAGACAGCCAGTCTTAACAAGCCATTAATCAACCCCACGTGATCACGTTCCATTAAATCACATCGTCTAACAGTCTTGGGTATTCATTAACAATTATTAACTTGTTTGTTTTATTGATTTAACTTCATTGGATTATGTAAATAACTGATGAAGTACACGCAGCATGCAATAGTGTTCATGATGCGCCCTTGCTCTTTTAATATATCACAATATTTACCTCCTGGATACTTCAGAGAAAATGAAGTTCAAGGCCCAAAAGCTTGTCTGATAGTTAAGGTGTGAGATTTACAACATTAGTAAATTGTCTGTAAATGTATCCATACTTCAAGTTAATTATTGACAAGTGAATTGAGTGACTGTTCAACGAGAAGCATCTACAATTGAAATACGTACTTTCCCTCTAACAGGATCTCCTTCCATGCTTTGAAGAGAAAGCAATACTTTATTTCTTTCAGTTCCCGCCTGTACGCCTCAGCGCACTAATCCTCCAGCATCCAGCCATCGCGTGATCCTCCATCATCCAGCCATCGCGTGATCCTCCATCATCCAGCCATCGCGTGATCCTCCAGCATCCAGCCATCGCGTGATCCTCCAGCATCCAGCCATCGCGTGATCCTCCAGCATCCAGCCATCGCGTGATCCTCCAGCAGCCTACTTAAAGCAGCATCATTTACCAGAGTCCGGCATTCTCCTGAGGATATATAAATTTAATCTGGATAGTGGTCTTAGCTTTCGATCCAAACCGGACCTTAATCAGAGGCGTATGACAAGATACAAACATAAAATACACATCCATTTATATGGAAAAGGGAAAGCAAAGGATTATGGGGAGGGATCCAAAAAAGTGGGAAAATAGTAGCCAATGAAAAATAGGCACCAATCTGGTGAAGCCAATAGGATCGAAAGGTAAGGCCACCCTCCAAATTTAAGTATACATACATATATATATATATATATATATATATATATATATATATATATATATATATGTAACCCGTAGTTCATCCTCAAAATAGCGGGAACCGAAACATTAAACAACTCCCTTTTGGGTAAACAAGACCCGCGTAGGAAAATTCAAGATTGGTGTGCACATACAGAAAACTATAGGTTTATTATCTGTATCATGAAAATATGTTGAATGAAATGAAGTAATAGGAAAAGAACAATAAACTATACAATAATCAGGATCCTGGAATTTAATTACATAAAATGATTAAAGGCGCCAAATACTAAGGAAATTTATAACGCGTTCGTCCTCCGGAGCGATCTTGAACAATCTTGAAGCGGCGGAAAACTTCTTGAAAATGGTGTGTCCTCAAAACGTGTAGAATTATAATGTAGGTTGATACTTGCGGTTACAGATGATAATGTTGCATGGCTGATGTAGTCTCGGGCGTACTGGGTGTACATAGGGTGCTAAGGCGATCCTCAATCTTTTAACAACGTCCAGTCTATCTGCTGGTGGGGTTGTTCCAGTAGTCCAAGCTATTAAAAAGAGTGTATGGTACATGCCATAATTACATAATTCTACAAACCATACAATCAATGTAGGCTGGATAAAAATTCCCGAAGGCCACCTCACATTAGGTGATAACATAAATTAAATGAGAACAACTTCTCCTTGTAGAAAACATTAAGAATCAAAAGAAATTGTCTCGCTTGAGACAAGCTCAGTAAACTATCTAACTATCAAACTTGCCAACCTCAAAACTTTATCATAAGACACAGCTTGTGTCTTTAAGTTTCGGGATGCAATAATTAAACAAAGAGCACAAGAAATACTTAAATATAAAAATTAAAAAATTAAAATAAAAATTAAAATGAAACATCTCTCGTAGAGTTAAATATCTGTCCTCCAAAACTCTATTACAAGACAACAGTTTGTGTCCCTATGTTTTGTGTACATTGAACAGTTCAAGAATAGAATCATATAAAAGGAACATAATAATAAAATAAATTAGCAACCTCTTCCATAGAAATAAATATTCTAATATCAAAACTTTATCATAAGACAGCAGTTTGTATCTTTAAGTTTTGATAAGGAAAATATTTGCCAAGTCACTAAAACACAGTGAATAAGAAAATATGCAAGATACTCATAAAACTCAAGAAATCAGACTCCAAACTTAACCTAAAGAAGTTACGTTTGAACAAAAATTAAACAAAGATAAAATCTCATATGGAAGCACATTAATACATAAGGTAATTTATATCTAACTTTAAACTCACCTATTAAAAAGAGCCAACATTCGTAGAGTAAATTATGATGAAATGAAGTAAAATGTGCAGAGTCGGAAAACCTCTGAAGAAACTAGATGACAGAGCTGCCTGTGATCAGGACGGTACCTGGAGCAAGAATGCTAGGTCCAGTCAAACTTGGGGCAAACAATTCCCTTACCCCAAGCCCTGATCACATGGTCAAGCCAGACCCTTATTGGACAATTTAAAATGTATCACATATGGCTCCAATGCTGATTGGTCACTGTGTAACCGAGCAGATAAGATATTACAGCTAGTGATTTCACACCCTACCCCAAGCTGGGAAGGTGCCTTCAAGGATTAAAGGTCTGTCACCTAACACAGCACCAAGGAAGGGAAAACTATTGTGAGGGTAAACTTGTCAACTCACACTTAATTAAAAACAAAAGCATGCAACAGGTGCATGTTCCCTTTAACAAGTAACAGGAAGATTAACACCTAATCATAAACAGAAGTAGGGGTAGAACAAAGGCTAGCAGGAAACAAGAAATTAACGCTATTCACAAGGCCAGCTTGTGAATATAAGCACATTATGTTTCCAAAGGAATAAGAAATTTGTACATAAAGAAATTAATATAGTTTACAGAAAACAAAATTAGTAACCTAAGACCTCTTTTAGGTCTGGGTTACATATATATATTTAACGGTTCGCGAGCAAAGAAAAAATGGCTGATGCCGGACTCGAACCCGCGACCTCTCGTTTACCGTACGAGTGCTCTACTAACTGAGCTAACCAGCCCCTATGTTGGTGGGCGGTCCACTTATGCCAATTATCTATTGCTCTATGGGGCCAGGTCAGAGGCCAAACCATATCTGCCGAGTAGCCAGGGATCAAGCCCCGGTCAGATGCAAACAACCCGGGTAACGGCAGTAGTGGGGATCACACAATTAACGGGACACAAGCCTTTTATGTGGTTGTACACAAAGTAGATTTATATGGAGAAACTGACCTGAAATATTATAAACGGTTCGCGAGCAAAGAAAAATTGGCTAATGCCGGACTCGAACCCGCGAACTTTCGATTACCGTACGAGCGCTCTACCAACTGAGCTAACCAGCCCCTATGTTGGTGGGCGGTCCACTTATGCCAATTATCTATTGAGAAACTGACCTGAAATATTATAAACGGTTCGCGAGCAAAGAAAAATTGGCTGATGCCGGACTCGAACCCTTTATGTTTGTTATGTCATTATGACGTCAATTCAATATTGTAATTATTATTGCATAATAATGTTACCAAGTATCAAGTCTACAAGAGATTTACAAGTGGGGTAAAAAAGAAGAAAAACATTATAACAGACAGTTTCAAGGTGTTCGGGATGTACTCGAAACGTAATTGTGATTTTAACTATTTTTGGAATTGTTTACCTTTAATAAGGTATTTGAGTTTTCTTATAATTATTGTCATCATCATTATTTTCTTCTCATCAGCATCATAAACAAATTTTGATTTTGTACAATGAAATAATATTCCACATTTACAAAGACAAATAATTCATTATCCAGACACATTATTAGGGAGGATGTCATTCCCCAACCTCTATTTATCCACCGTTATTTATCCACCGTGTTAGACAGGTTTACTAAGTCTGAACACTACAATAGAAGAGTCCAGCTGTCCAGTGATAGCTATTGTCAACGGATTATAGGATTAGTTTAGTTGTGGTTGCTGTTTCTTTGTACATCCATCAGGCCCACATGGATTATGGGAGGATTAACTCCCGAGTTAAGTGATCTCTTTGTTTGGCTGCTAAGAATCTGGCGGATAATAAGCTCATTGTAATACCCCAAGGGTACTGCCCAAAATGTTGAGGTTTTTGGAGGTTGGGGAAAGATATCCTCCCTAATATTAATTTGTGGAAGACGCTTTAATGAAACAATCACGTACAAGTTTGCTACTAAGATGAAATAGTTTATTGCTGATACAAAATATATATTATAACCATTCCATATGCGTTGATATCTGTGAAATATTTACTTAACATCGCTTCGGTGTTAAGATTCTCAAAATCTTTAATTTTTGGGATACCAATGTCCATGCAAAATTGGATAACGTTTATGTAAATTTGTGTCACAACAAATATTCATATGAATTGAATTTCTCAAGTTCTCAGCGGCAGATTGAAAACGTAATTTGTTCACCTGGATGAAGGGTTTAAATATCAGGTTTACAATATATCTGAGTAAATGTTTGCGCTGCTAATTAACACATATATGGTGTGACGACGCTTGAACAAATTGCCAAACTACTACAAAGCCAAACATTAACTGTTTACACATTAAGATACAATTTGACAATTTCTCTACTCATCAGCAAGCACTTTCATCAATTATATTTTCTAAATATTTATATACAGAATTAAGGGCTCCGGTCTTATAGGGTCCATTGAGCAATCGTTAAACTATTGAAAGACGATTCAATGGTCGAACAATTGAGCTGATAGTTTGTTCAATGCTTGAATGCACCCTGGATGAAGGGCTTAAATATCAGGGCCGGTATTTATCAAGCAACTTAAGTCAAATTACGGTGCCTAAGTAGGTACTTAAGTAAAGTACTATACTTAAGTGGAATTCTCCTAGCTACTTATCTAAATTATCCTACTCAAATCCACCCCTAAATCTGAGACACCTCTCGGGGTGTCTTAAGTCCAAGTGCGTTGGCTTTTTGAACATAAATTCTAATCATTTCGTACTTGGAGATGGTAATAATCTGAAATTCCTTTTCATACTCTTCAACCAACCTGCACTTTTCAGCCTCTGCAAAGTTTGGTTTCCTTTTTGGCTTTTCCATGACAGCTCTACACTAGTGGATACAGGCCCATGCACAGTTGTTTCCAGTGCAAGAAGGTATAGGCCTACGACCCACGCATTACCCAGGATGAATTTTTTATTATCAGTCATTAATCTTACACAATGTGTCATCATGGTCATTCGGACGCACGAGCTGACCCATCGCCAAACGGCATAAATCTACATAAAAACAATGTGAAATGTGACACACATCCTTGGAAACGACCTTTCGACAGATCTAGGCACCATACCTAAATTGGAGTATCCTACTTAGCTATGTAGGTACTTAAGACAAGTTGTGAATTCCAACATCAGTATGGTACTTAGCTTAGTATGGTACTTACCGCTTAGGCATTACTAATTAAGTTGCTTGATAAATACCGGCCCAGGTTTACAATATATCTGAGTAAATGTTTGCGGTGCTAATTAACACATATATGGTGTGACGACGTTTGAACAAATTGCCAAACTATTACAAAGCCAAAAATTAACTGTTTACACATTAAGATAACATTTGACAATTTCTCTACTCATCAGCAAGCATTTTCATCAATTATAATTTATAAATATTTATATACAGAATTAAGGGCTCCGGTCTTATAGGGTCCATTGAGCAATCGTTAAACTATTGAAAGACGATTCAATGGTCGAAACATTGAGACGATAGTTTGTTCAATGCTTGAATGCACCCAGCCAAACTGGCCCTCCTGGGCCAGACAAAAGGGCTATTAAGGGATTACTGTCTATTGTGTAGGGAGGATTAGTGAAGGATAAGCAGTGGCAGTGTCATTGATGTTCCACACTACATTAGCTGTTTTGTAGGTACTAGGACCGTCAATTATCATTTGTCTGCTTCCAGAAGCTGGACTGCGTGTAAATCTGGTAAACGAATGAAGCAAGTTTAATAAATAGTTTTGGCCAATAGTTTAACGATTGCCCAATAGGTCCTATATAAGGCCCGGACGCCTATGTAATAAACACTAAATCCACAAACTGTATACATTTTAATATATATATATATATATATATATATATATATACATATATATATATATATTGTCTGATGTCTGTTGTCTGATGATCGCATAACGCGTGAAACTCGGAGTTACAACTACCAGCGTTCCACTAGTTTTACTACATCTATATATATATATATATATATATATATATATATGTTTCCTGATTTTGGTATTGAAGGATAAAACAGAAAAGGGAAAAAAAGAAGGGACATTTTGTGCACAACTGTATGGCAATTCGACCGATGGTCGCCCGATGTCCGAATTCAAAATTATATATATATATATATATATATATATATATATATATATATATATATATATATATATATATATATATAGATATATATATATATACCTTGTAGTAAAACTAGTGGAACGCTGGTAGTTGTAACTCCGAGTTTCAAGTATATATATAATATACTTGTAGTAAAACTAGTGGAACGCTGGTAGTTGTAATACCGAGTTTCACGCGTTATGCGATCATCAGACAACTGATGAGTTGTCTGATGAGTTGTCTGATGAGTTGTCTGATGATCGCATAACGCGTGAAACTCGGAGTTACAACTACCAGCGTTCCACTAGTTTTACTACAAGTATAATATGCTCTGTCTATGTGGCATTGAGCACTCTACTTCAAGATACACCGCTACATTGAAGTATATATATAATATATATATATATATATATATATATATATATATATATATATATATATATATATATATACGTATTGATAATTGTTTTTTAAATTTAGAAATAGCACATATTTGAGCATAATTTACAACAGCTTACATTGTAGATATCTTAAAGAAATAAGGGCAATTAGCATTGAAGAGAGTTTACACTTTATTATGGCGATAACTATTTTTTGGCCAATGGTGTCAACAAATCATGGAAAATACTTTGGACCGGTTGTTGCATTCCATACTTTTAACCGTCAAAATAATACCCAACACAAAATGGATAACAACATTTGTATTTGAAATCTGCATAAATGTATACAGTCATACAATATTTTCAGGCCAAAATTAGATAATTTAAAATCACTTAGTTTGCTTGTCTTGTTCTACTTCTTGATTATATCTAATCTGATTGCTGTCTTATTTTGTTTCTCCAATAGTTAACCCAATAACAATAACAATTAATTGTAAATTCCTTTGTAAGTGAGTTGAGAGGACTTTTTTCTCCAACATCCTAATTAATCCCGAGTTAAGATTTGTGTTGTGGGTGTAGTTAGAATAGTGACACAACGTTTAAAATGATTTATTCAGAAATATGATTCTCTTATCACATTACTATTTAGCTAAGCCATCTTCTCAAAACTATTCCGGGAAAACTTACGAAGAGATTTCCCCGCAGTTGATTTTTGAACCTGCAGAGTATCCCTAAGTAGTGCAAATATATTGTGGATAAGTTTGCGGAGAAAGTATTGAAACTAGACCAGGCAATTTGTTTACAAGAAGACTAAACCACAGACATTGAGATCGTTATCTACAGGAAGCCAGCGGGTGTTCCTTGGAGGTGATCCCTGGCCGAGCGATTGTGTTGTTAATAT
>CM055817.1:26722974-26759017 GCA_029582265.1 Zoroaster sp. YZ-2022
CTTTTTGGCGCTGGGCCGGGGAATGTGTTTTATGATATACATTTTGTATTTTTATTAACGTATGAACATAATTATTTTTTTTATCAAATGGAAGAGGAGAAGATGCTCTTTCAGGACCACATAAAAACTCAATTTGTGCTGACATCAACCCTCCGAGCCACAATACACCACAATGCCACAAGCGGAATAAGGGGAGACTCCGGAAGGCACTTTGTATTACGCGCAGAATACACCGCGCGATCCGTTTTCTAACGATCTAATACACTACGCAATCCTTTTCTAACCGATTTCCAACAGTCTAAATTCATGAATGGAGGTCCCCTGGACCCTCCTTACAGTAGGATGATTGATAGCTAGGGTTGTGAAGGTCAGACAGCTGACCTTTCTTGGCAGCGATACTCAGAGTTCTTAGATTTGCGCACACGTGAATGGGCTTAGATTTGTGTACAAATGAATAGGCTTAGATTTGTGTACAAATGAATAGGCTTAGATTTGCGCACAAGTGAATGGTTGAGATTTGTGCATAAAACACTGGTTGGTTGAGTAATTAGATGAATCTAGGTCCCCTGGTCACATTCTACAGAAGGATTACTCATAAATTATCTTGATAAGGCCAGCCAGGCTGGCTAGGCGGTGAAATATCAAAGGATTAGATGTTTACACAACTGAATAGGCTTAGCTTTGTGCACTACTCAATGGGCTGAGATTTGTACACAAGGCTCTGGCTGGATGCCCAACTTTCCCACGGTGGGGGGTGACCTGAACTGAACTCGATGTTAAAGGTTACTATGGAATGTGAAACTAGAGGTTCTCATTGAGGATTACATGAAGTTTCAGCGGAATTCGCACAAAGGTTTTTCAGTAATTAAAAAAAGGAAAACAAGTGCCTTCCGGAATCACCTATTCCTGGCTCGCAGGGTTTTAAGACTCATTTCGTAGGATCCGGTCACAGTTATGGAGAATAATGGAGGAACAATTCCATATTAAAATCTTGCTCTACCCTTCTAAAACAATGGACATGCATGTTGCATGTTGCTCTTTGAATATTATTTTCTTATTATGAAACAGCCATCAATACCATTGTTACTGATGCATGAGTTCTTACAGAAAACTACATGTTGTGTAACATGCTATTGAAGCAATGCTTTGTACTGCAACTTTTTTTTCAGCTGAATTTTCATTCAAATCACTGTCAATTGTGCATGCATGATTGAATTTCAACCATTTCATTACGAGCTGTGTAGAACATGTCATTCTGTCATTTTGCTTTTTGAATTTTTAAAATTCATGCAATACTTGTTGAGATATTCTAAAAAATATTAGGGGGAACTTAGAAGTTGTGATGGGTGTATATTGTCTATGAGATTTGCACCGAATAGCCCAAATATACTAAGTGGCAACCTTCGGAAATAAGCTGTTTATAAAGTTATTTCGAGACAGTTTCAATCAGAGGCTTTGATATCGAGACAAAGAGACGTTCGTTGATGGTATAATGAATTATATTACACCGATAGTCATGATCGGTTATCATCAAAATAACCTCTTATTTACTTGGCTTTGTTGCAGTAGTCGCGCAAGTGAAGTTACAGAAACAATATGAGTACTTGAGTACGCAATACTGTTTCCAAGACAACTAGATTTACACAATTGGCGATTAAATATTCGCTATAATTTTTTCTCAGATTTGCTCAGAATGGCCGAAGTAATAAATGGCCACCTTTGGAAATAAGGTGATTATAACATTATTTCAAGACAGTGTGCAATCACAGACTCTGATATCGAGACAAAGAGACGTTCGTTGATGATAGGTAATTTCGTCATTGCTTGAAGGATATCAGTTCGTTCGTGGATTTAATAAACCTCCACGCATGTCCTTAATTAACCTACTTGTGTACAACTGATGGTTGTATTAACCTTGCCTATGCATAATTTATAATCAGATCCTGTCAGTTTTTTGAAAGGTTATTCTTGCCAATAATTTCGAGATTTTAGGAAACATTTGTAGTGCTGTACCTTCTCATTACTCATTTATAAACTGAATTAAAGTTGTTTTTGATATCCATATTTATCTCAGTTCAGTACAAACTGCGTTCATTTTATTTATTTATTTATTTTGTTATTTATTTATTTTTCAATTACGTAGTTTCATTATGTAATTACAAAATACTATGTAATTTTACTGGTTTACTTTTTGCCAACAATACCGCTGGCACTTTTTTGATAATACAATTCAATATTTATTTGTAACTATATTAATTTACCTGTAGACCAATACTCATTTTAATGGCATATAACATATCAGTTTAGATAAATAATTCTCCTTAATATTTCAAATGACTTAAAGAAAAGCAATTAACTGTATCAACGAATCTCAACTGCCACTAGAGTTGCCATTTTAGCCTAAATACCTTGGTTAGGATTAGCGGAATGCGCAGTTAGCGGTTTGGCCTCGTGTGCGTAATTATAAGCCTTTTGAGGAGTAATATCTAGGTTGTAGAACGCCCACTCGAATCAGTTGGAAGCTACGGTGCTTGATGGTCGCCTCGTTAGCCACAACTGTGGTTAGACCTGACAGATGTGGTCAGAGCTTAGGGCTTACATCAAAGATGCTGACGCTTGTCGAAATGCTGATTGTTCTTTCGCCTGTTCTGCTTGCATGTTATATCGAAGGTAAATTAAACATTTAAAATGTATGCTATAGTATATTCTACTGCTGCAACGCGCGATTCGTTTATTTATTGAGCAGACTTAGGAACTGCAATCTTTGATAATAATTTCATATAACAATTTCATATTATGCCCAATTGTAGATACCATTGCGTCTTATTCCACTATACAGCCGTTTCACTTTCTAGATTACGCGAATTATGTTGCAGTTTGTTTTTCATATTTGTTTGTTTACTTTATAGTGTATGAACTGACACATGCAGTAGAGATGTTGTAAATCATAATGTGTACTTGTGTATGTATGTATATAGCTGGAATTACCCTGTTACGTCATTTGGTTATAACATCCAATGATAACATCCAATGATACTTATGTGCACAGGCTGTGATGAGCGTTGGTAATATACAACTTTAAAAATGTGAAAGTTAGTATTAGCAAATATAAACAAGACAATGTATGCATTTAATACTAAAATGGTGTTTTAAAGGTTTTCTGTCATACAAAGTTAAATTAAAAGGGACTATGAAATACGAATTGTTGAATTTGAAAATATTATACATAACTCTGTAGACATGTTCACATCACGTACTACTTTATAACTCTATCAGGGCTGTTTTTTGTTTTGTTTTTTTGTCGCTCTCTGCCCGAATTTTTTGAAAAGTCGTAGGTGTGTTCAATTCGACAGGAACTATCGAATTTGGTCACACAAACTTGTATAGGTCACCATTAGCACCGCTACACCCTGCATTACAACACTGGAGAAATGTATTCGAAGTTGGATGAGACAAAACTTCCTGAAATCGAACGACGAAAAAACAGAATTTGTTCTATTTGGATCACGTCAGCAATTTTCTCTTCCGTTTATTACAATTGGTGACTCGCAGATAACCCCCTTACTATGTCATATTAACTTTTGTAAGCGCCATGAGCCTCTCGGGAATGGCGCATGATAAATACTTGTTGTAATGTAATGTAATGTAATGTAAAATACTGCACGGTAGAAAAAGTACCAATCCATCAAGCAAGTTTGGCTGCAATTGGACTTCGTTCCATTGCCAAAATATATCAATAATAACACAATAGTATATATATATATATATATATATATATATATATATATATATATATATATATATTGTTTTTATTTTATTTATTATTATAAAAAAAAAATTTGGAGGCGGGGAGGGGGAAGTGGGGCGACTAAGTGACCGTGATAAAAGTATGCTATTTGTCACGCTATCGAGTTAAACGTCAGTTCTTGGATTCAGTGCGGTCTCGTTATTGATCGTATTTGAATGACGCACATCGCGGTTTCTGATTAATCTGCAAGGCTGCTCCTTGGGATTTGCTCTAGGTCGTGTGTGTAATAATTTGTGTATGCGGTGTCATGGCCACGCCTTCTACCGGATAACAGTTTTGTTATGATAGCTGAGTCGTCAGTATATGGGTTCAAATCCTCGCCGCGACCATGTTACTTGTGTCCTTGAACAAGACACTTTTTCTGTCCTTTTCAGCCATGAGTAAAAAAAAACAAAAAACAAACAAACAAGCAAACAAGGGTACAGATGGATTTTGTGTTTGATAGCCACTGTAGCGCTGAGCACAGAGTTGTATGCTCAACAGGGAGTTGAGAAAGTTTAAGGATTGATATTGGTCCAATGACCAATGATCATGTTAAGCGCTTAGAGTATAATATCGTGATATGTTTTGCGCTATATAACATTCCAATATTACTATAGTATTATTGCATAACAAAATCATTGATGTTGAATAAATCGTTTAAAACACGGCAGAATTCCAATCAATCAAGCAATTGGACATCAAGCAGGAATGACATGTTACTTGGCACACTATCTAGTTAAACAACGTCGTCAGGACTTGGATTCCGAGCGGTCTCGTTATTGATCGTATTTGATTGATGGGTGATTAAGACCGTAAACCAATTAATTATAAACCGTATTTTTACACATTATAAGGTCTGCTGTCATGGTATTCCCTGCAATAGGGAGAAACGAGTGCATAATAACTGTTGTTCACTATTTTCTTGTTAAAAATGTATCGCCCGAGGTTTTTCGCTATTTTGAAGGCAATTTCCATTTTTTCTTAAATTTAATTTCTTTTTTAGTGGCATTGCATTTTCCCCAATTGGACCAAAACATTCATTTGCAAATTTAGGTCTCTGAAATACATTCCTTTTCATGTATATTGTGTACTTGCTGGCGGCCATTTTTATTCCTAATATTCCTAATTAAAACCACGTTTCTCCAAGAAATGATTCGGATTTTGTTTGCATATATTTGCAGTCAATAAAAATAGTTAACCACCAAAATCTTGTCAGTTCTTACTGGACAAACATAATACGTAAGAATCAAGATATAATAATGGAAAACAGTCTTGTGAAAGTTTCAGCATGTTGTTGTGATACTAGTGAAAATATATTTACATTGTTAGTATTCATTCTAATGTTTGACAACTTACCAAATATAAACACCTTTGACCACTATAGTTTAGACACCTATTGTAATTGTACCACTCCGGTTGCTGATATCAAATTACACGCATGTTATGAAATGTACATCATCCATCTTTTAATACAACCGTTTGTTGCTTTTTTTACCGAGTGGATGGAGTGAGTTATGCTATGTCACAATAATGTGTCGATCAACAGGGCATGGAATCGGGGTGCTTATTTTAAAATAATACCACCGCATTATAAGGTCACATTACCGTTGCTGTTGCATAAATGAGCCAGTAATTTTCAGTCACTGTGTTCATCTTATAGGTATAGGTCACGCTTTTATGAAATACAATTTTAACTGGACAACAAAGGGTTTTTGATTAAATATATATTGATCCAAGTGTTATTGAAGTATTCCTTATAGTACGTGCATGCGCATACACGCTGCGCGCTGTCTGTCATTGCGTTAGATACGGCAATTACGTCATGATAACTAACCAATCAAATTCGGCCACACGCATGGGCTTTTGATATTGAGAAATGAAATAGATCTTTGTCAGTATTGGGTTGGAGCTCATACTGAGTAGACATACATCTAGACATTTTGTGTAGTTTCTGAGAGGGATTTTTATTTACTGATTCTGTACCGGTTTTTGACTAGCAATATTGTGCCCTGTGTGGACACCCGAATAACATAATTGTGTTTACTCAAGATTCTGTGTGTATTTCAGTGTAATCTACAACGTTGATAACTTGCCAGTGCCTTGGAGTCGACTCATGATCTACATTGGTGACTTGAACAGCTTTCACAATGGCCTTTTGTGTGGGAATGCTGGTATTTCTGTCACTTTTCCTACTTGCGAATACTACTGAAGGTATTAAGCTCTAGTTTATTTTGTTCTTATGTTTCGTCAATAAGCAAATTCACTATTCTCCACTCTCCAGTATCTCATAGTCAGAAAATGGAATATGTGTTAATGCCACAAATTAACTACTTATTCCTAACACAACACATTTGCCACTGAATCCAACCTACTGAACTAGAATTGCGTGTTCTGTATAGTATAATTACATCTAGATAAGGCTTATTTTTTCATGTAAAATTTATCAAACTGATTTTGAAATAACAATGTTTGGTCTGTTTGGTATAATTACATCTGGATTTGTGGGGCTTATTGTTCCATTAATCACAACAGTACCATTTACCAAACTGATTATGAAACATGTAGAGTTTATTTTATGAATCACAATAATTGTAATTTTGTTGTCAAAATTTGTATTTATTTTTATTATTTTTTGTTTAGGTATGATCTGCTCTATAGGAAGAGAACCAGATCCCAACTCGAACAATATATACCGCTGGTTAATTCCAGTTGAGGATCCATGCCAATGTACCGAGATTCAACCCGGTGGTATAAATACTCAGAGACCATGTAGACACTTCAATGTGACCTACTATGACTCCTTTCTGATCAGCAGCGACCAAAAAGAGATTCGAAAATGGCTGCAATGTGGTAAATGATTTATGATTTATATTATAACAACATCATATATCTTTTCTTTTTCTTTTTTTACTAATGCACTATCATTGCATCTCAAACCATATTCATCTAAAAAAAATAAGTAAAAAATAAACGTTAAATTTTATGTGGAAAATTACAAACTCTGTATACAAAAACACGCCTTTGTCCTGCAGGAAATCACCCAGGTACTCTTTCGTCGTTGTAAGTTTGAACCTACTCAGTAAGCCCATCTGGCTATATAAGTTAAGCAGTATTGACTAAAACAAAAAAAAGGTTGTGAGACCACATAGGCTATTGTAACAAACATTTAGTTGGCTGAGATGATCGTGACTATTAGGATGTGTCTGAGGCTCCAATATGAAATGTGACAGTGTTAGACAGTGTCCAAGAGTAACACATTTGGCCAATATACCAATAAAAATAAATAAATAGTTAAACAAATAAATAAGTAATTATATGAATACATGAATACATGAATACATGAATACATGAATACAAAATTGCTGCCAACCCCAAAAAAAAATCATTAAAACATAATTAAAATCAAACAAAGTGCTAGTTGAGACAAGAACGATCATCAAGAAACTATTATATCTTATTATTATATTAATTTGGGACTGTCTGATATTACCGCATCACGTTCCCCGATCGTAGATTGGGGACACGGATCGCCGCCCATCAGATCTGAAATAAGACTTGCTTGTTTTAATCCCCTCGGGATTAATATTGTATTAATGATAGCTTTTGTCAAACGCAAATAAATGATTGTTCCTACCGATAATTACCAAAAATAATAACAATTGAATATCAAAAGAGCAAGTGGCACAAGGCACTGGTTTCTACTTATTACCATCCTTTAATTTATATGCAATATATATATATTTTTTGTCGATAGGGAGAATTGTTCTTATATAAATAAGTTCCGAAACTTCTCGGCCGTTAGATCGAGTTTGCCTAAAAAGTACAGTGCGACAAGCAAATTAGAATATAACTGTCACTCGTACGGACTTATTACATTTTCATTTTAACTGTAGATTTATGACAAAATGTTTTCTGACAAAAAGTTGAAGAAATTTGATGAAGAAGAAGCATCATTGTGGAAAACATAACTTTTCATTATAGGTATGTTTTTATATATTTTGCATTTCTGAATATTTAACAAATATAAAGGTTTTAGATATTTATGATTCGGTCTAATTTGTTTTGGTCAGCTGACTACCCTGTGACTAACGTAGACAATGCTAGATGGAGACTGTTCTGGTGGTACAAGGCAAACAGCGGATGGCCAACATCAGTTACCGATGTATTGCAGGGTAAATATATACATGGAAACTCTATGCCAAATGATCATAATATCAGCAAGGATTCCACTATTACTACACTAAAGTACCGCTAAACGGTGCTGAAAATATCCTCACCAAAGGGACAATTTAAAAACAAGTTACCAGGAAATCAAGAGTTAAGTTGCTTTCTTTTTATGAAATTACTATTATTTTTATACGATTATTTTCACAGACACGCAGTAAGCACTCAGTATACAGTGTTTCATACATACGTCGGTGTATAGGCAAAATCGTATAAATTGTTTATTCCTCGAGGCAAGACTTTCATCAATCTATAATTATTGTAGTATATTGGTACATTGTGTGTAAGTGTGAAAATATATATTTCAAACTTATACCATAGAACAATTAATTACGGCTAATGGATTTTTTTAAATACAATGGTCCTTTCGAAAAGAAAAAAGAAAAAACAAACAAACATTGTAAACATTATTTTGTCCAACACATTAGCTCAAAATGTGTTTACGTGAGTACATAAATAATAGCGTGTTGTTTATCATATCGTGACCTGTGAGGAAAAGGATAATACAAAATAAAATAAATAAATAAACTGCTGCCCGTACATTCTGTTTTGTACGTACGCTATAATGGAACATTTCGGAAAATCGACATTTTGCGTTTTCACGAAGGAACAGTTAGCAAAGCGAACCTTATTGCAAACAGAATACGTTTTAGACCCGTTACCGTGCAACTTCATGGCCAATTTTTTCGAAATTAACCTTCGTGAGAACCGTGACGATATCAAACTTATTTTCTTAAACAAAAACATAGAGATAGGTTGGTGAAATTCTTGCGTCGGGAGATAAACAATTGATTTATTTTTGCCCAACATACAGGTTTCACAATGTCAAATTAGGCTTTGTCCCACACTATTTGGTTATCCACAAGTGAGTTCATCGCACTTGTTAGTGCCATTTTTTTTAAAGATTTGTGCGCCCTCAACAGGTCATGCACGGAGCAGAAAGCCTCGGTAAACTTATTAAGTATGCAGCAAATGTTCTCAGAGTGGCTTAGGCTATTAAAATTTGATCCTTTTATACAATTTTTCAGACAATTATGGCGACTGTGATGTGAACTCTGACTACTGTTTTAGTCGTCTACCGGATTTTCTTCAAGAAAACAGTGCTGAGATACTGGCGATAGACTCAGTGGGAACAGTATACAGGTAAACTGATTGATGAGATATTTTGTAATTTCAAAGATGGCAAACATTTCAATATAATTTTATCTATCATGGTTAGATGTAATGTAATCGTATTTCATTACAACTGATATGCCAGGCCCGTTACAAATGTATAGCGCTCATGTCGTGTCAAACTGGAATGAATTGAGTTCTGCAATTATGTTGTAATAACGGAGCCGTGTATTCGAACGTCATAGTTAATTTAAACGTCATTAAGTGCATTGAAGTGCCCTCTCCATTTCAGTAAAATATAGCATTTTCCAAAATTTCATCCAAATTGGTACACATGTACATCACATAATTATCAGTTACAGTTAATGCCAGTATACGTCCACGTTTGGTAAATATTCATGCATCTATACCAATATTGCAGTTTCAGCTAATTCCATTGTGTCGTTAACGAGACAATAGTGAACATGCATTTACTAAGCTGTGATCTTTTATGCTTTTCTAGAGAACTATGGGCTTTAAATGATTACAACACAATAGTTGGAGTTTTTAGCAGCATATTATTGCTCAGTATGAATATTATTAATATAACTATTTATTATTATCACGAAATGGCGGCCATATTGGTTCCCAATAATTGCATTTACCACGAAAATGCGGAAAATAAGTTGAAATAACCTCGAAACCTCCTAATCAGCATATGGCTGGTGAACCATGAATGTCACTAAAAGTCAGTAAATATGAGTCAAAATATAACCAACATAATTATGACTACATGACAAAAACACAATAATCAAGTCATATGTAGTTCTAAAATTAAAACTTAAACTGTTTTGTCTTAAAGGTGGACATTTGATCCTAACAACAATGTCGCTCACGCTGTATGGACGGCTTTCCACGATCACATAGAGGTACAGATAAAAAATGGAAATGTGTGGAACCCTAAAACTGTCAGTGGTAGGTACAGATTATACATAAAATCAATAACCCAGACTGTGTGTATAGCTGTATCTAACAGCTGGATGATTGGTTGTCATTCTGCACGCAACCAGCCGCACGGATACTCGTAGGCATAGGCGGCGATACCTTGTGGACGGTTGACATACCCTGACCCAAATATTTATGGAGGAGGGTACTGTCATATAAATGTCTCCCATAATCCTACTTTTTTTTCTTTTCAGAGCAAACAAACTATATTCCACTGTATTTTTTTCTAATAGGCCTACAGACAAACATTTGCATATTTTAAGTCACAATTGTTTTATTATAAATACATTGAAACACATTCACATTTGAAACTAAATGAACGTCATGAGGCGTCCGTAGCTCGTAGAAATATTTGCATTGGCCATAGTATCCCATTTTATAAATACAATAGAGAACCGTATTTTAGTTTGTGCATTTCTCTTTTCAGGTCAGAATCCTATAAAATACCAAGACTCATTCCAATACCGCGATGAATATGGTGTGAAGTCTCTTCAGTTGGATGATGATAATTGTGAATCGTATACGTCACTAAGCCTGGGACATGGTATGTGTTACGTCAACCCTGATTTTCCTGATAATGTATTTGGTGTGGATCTTCTATTTGATGCGGCAAGCCAATCGCCATCACCGAACAATGGATTGTTCATATACTTCAGAGGTATTGTTGTTCAATTGTTCATTATTATCTGACCAAATCAAACAGAGGCAGAAAGAAGTCAATCATTTAAATATCAATTAAAACCAATGACGTTACAAATCATAATTGATTAATAAACGAGACATGTATTCAATTTGTGATTATTTCCGTGCAATTGCACATCCGTGAACATTTCTAAATATAAACCACACTTTTCTATTTCATATTTCTAGATGATGAATAAGCCTAAAATGTCAACATCGAGTGTTTGTGAAGACGACACACGGCATAGTACAATATTCATCATAATCATTCAATGGAAAGCACAACATTGGTATTTTATATAAAATCGTCCCCGTTACCAGGAAGTGACACTCATCTTCCTACAGGATAAAATTAACATTTGAAGAACACATCCATTTCAAAACGCGCTTTTCTCTATTTTAAAGCTTTGAACGATTTGATTTTGTTTTGACTCTCTGACGTTTTAACAGGAAATTATTGGCTGAATGAGTAAATTTGTATCATTTCTTGAATACTGTTAACACAGCTGCTTGTGTTAAATTTCAAAGTGACACTTTTGTATTATCTGCTACGCTGTACACATTTAGCGAATTCATCCACGTCTAGTTTAACAATGCCGTGGACTAGGTTGTGGCAGATTGGCACACTGTCTTCATGTAGGTAATGTGCAGCGTACATGAGCTGGTAAGACTACATGATTGTTGTTAGGTCACTGCCATCGAAGAGTCGCAATAGTGCGTTATGTTTGGCGTATTTGGCAGATGATGTAAGATCATTGGCTGGCAGAAGGAATCACCACAACACGCTCATGAAGTGTACGCACAACGCTCACTTGACGCACAAGTGGCTATCATCAAGACACTGGGTCTAATTAATTACACCGCTATATAGGGCTCTCATGTGAACAGAGTGAACGGACTTTCTGTATTACGTTGTTTAAAATCACTTTCTTTAGGGTGCTCACAGTTTATAAATCTTAAGTGAATTGCGTTTGTTGTCTGTTCGATGAAAATAATGTAATTTCCACACAATTTATGCCTGTGATAATAACTCTAATTAAGAAAGTAAAACACTGCCAAGTACGAAACTTCGTGACATTGTAGCCTTTGGTGAATAAAGTCAAGATATGTAATATAAGAATTGTTCTTGGTTTTACAAAAAGTGTCACTTCGTGATGACGAAACGATCATTTTATCTGATTTTCCAGAAATTAAACAAATCTGTGAAAGTTTCGTCAAAACAGATGCTCCCTTTTCTGAGAAAACACGATCCTTTTGTTGTGTTCTCATATTTTAGATAAAGTTTCTGGATGGCAACTTGTTAATTCAGCATTGCACTTTTTTTTCAAATATTTTATTTCTTTAAATCACGTGCATCATTATTTGTTTAGGATGATTGGAACATTTACCAACTTGACATGAAGTTAGCTTTTGGATAATAACGGGCTATTTGTGTTATCAGGTTGTTACCAATGTTGTACTTTTTTTCCTATTACAGTAAAAGGGTATAAGTAATATCGATATTTCTTGTTGTAAATATTATGTTAAGTGTAAGTGCAAAACTATATATAATAAACTTGGATCAATTAGTTAAATTAGTTATGGAGTTTCCCATATGTTTTACATTTTGTCCCATGACAAACAACAAACTTGTGTATAGCTAGGTGAGTATTGTATAATACAGTTATTGTACCGACATGTTAAAATTAATATAACTTGACAATTCAATACATTTAATTAGCATTACAATATGTACACTTTCAAAGCTAAGGTGTTAACAACTACACAACTGGTGTTAATAATGGGCAAGTCGCCTAAAATAAACACCGTGGGATAATAAAGTTGAGCCATCTGGTGTTATTTTAACACTTTCGTGTTGGCAGGATACTCTCTGTTTGCAATGTTAAATGGCAGAATTAACACTAGAACTCTGTGATGTACGTTCATTTCAAAACTATAGTTTAATTATAAAGAAAGAAAATATGTAATGTTAACTAAAGTGTGAAAATATAATCACAATACGTGCTTACGTTTTTGAGAAAAAACAATGAAAATCTGTTATATGTTGTACAAAAAATTGCATAATTGTAGCTTTTGTAAATTCAACATAACAAATTCAGTTTTCTCTAAGATGAAAGCACCTGAGACAAAAACAATTTTCAGAATGAATGGTAGGTGTACTAACTAAACACCAAGTAAGCTTTTAGATACTAGTTCGTTGATTTGATAATCTGGTAATAGCAAAATGCTGTAGCGTCTGTTTTGTTGGAATTTAAAACAGTAAATGTATTGCATTTATCAAGGCGATGCTTGTGCTTTGTTTAGCGAAAATGGTTTTAGTTTGTTCAGTCCTTGTAGTATACCAGTCTTTCGTAAAACAGGTTTTTTTCCGAACAAATCAGACAGACATTGTATAATAATAGGAGTTTGCTTACCAATAGATAAAGTTAAACCTCCATTCTAAAGTAGTGCTTTTTAAACATGCAAAAAGACAACATACAAAACATTTTCACAATTTGATTATAAACTAATTTGATGTCACAATAATATGTACGTAAAACGTCATGTACGAAATGGTGTCCTATACATCACATTATACGAATGTATTCAGTGTATCAGTTTATATAGAATAACTATTGTTAGATTGCTTTCTTATCAAGCAATACTTTAGAATGGATTCCATATAAATATAAATACATTATGAATGTTTTACATATTTCAGTATTGATCGAGATATCGTTAGATTGCACTAAGCTTTGAGATGGTAGGTCTGATCAACTGTTGGACAAACGATAATAACAATTGATTTCACTCCTAATGGAATTGCGAACATAAGATGCTTGACAACCAAAAGTGGTGTGTGTTAAATATATAAACCGATACGTAGTTTATGTTAAGAACCTGATGAGCTTGCTTCGAGTCATTAGCTATTTCGACAGTTGTTAAAAATACTAAAACGTATATTGTGTCCGTCATAGTATGTTGTTAATATACATTTTAAGTACAAATACAATATATACAGTCGACATACGTCACCCACTTTATTTAATCTTGACGTTTCATATCGTTGATCGTTCTACGTTTTGACTCATTAAACAAAACAGATTCCATTGCCTTGCTCGTTATGTATACGTGCAGTAATGACCATTTGGTTATAACATCCATTGATACTTATGTACACAGGCTGTGATGAGCGTTAGTAATATACAACTTAAGAACTGTGAAAGTTAGTATTAGCAAATATAAACAAGACATTCGACAATGTGTGCATTTAATACTAAAATGATGTTTTAAAAGTACTCTATCATGTGGATTGACAGAGCCGTTCTTGTCGTATATTGTACAAAGGTAAATTAAAAGGGTCTATGAAATATGAATGGTTGAACTTCAAAACATTATACACAACTCTGTAGCCATGTTGACATCACTTTCTAAACACCTCACAAAAAGAAAGTCCCCACCTGTATGTTTTAAAAATATTTTTAAATGTTGACGTTTCACAGCATTGATCGTTCTTTAAAAGACAGACTCCATTGCCTTGCTCGTTATGTATACGTACAGCATTGACCGTTTGGTTATAACATCCATTGATACTTATGTACACAGGCTGTAATGAGCTTTAGTAATATAAAACTTAAGAACTGAACTGAAATATTAGCAAATATAAACAAAACATTCGACAATGTGTACATTTAATAATAAAATAATGTTTTAAAAGTTCTCTGTCATGTGGATTAATAGAGCCGTTCTTGTATTTAGTACAAAGTTAAATTAAAAATTATGAAATTATAATTAAATAATTATAAATTATGAAATATGAATAGTTGAACTTCAAAACATGACACACACTTCTGTAGCTATGTTGACATCACTTTCTACTTCATAACTCTATCAGGACTGTTTGTTTTTCGTTCTTGAGCCAACTCTCATGACACGTCGTAGGTATGTTCAATTCAACAATTTCAAAAATTGGACATGTTTAAAATAAACATGATTTTATATGAGTGGTTCGACCAAAAATATGGGAGAAGTACAGAAAATATCGTAGACCGCACTCAATCTTAACATTACGTCATACATAGACGCGATGTTGTTTAAAACTGTCTAGGAGCATGGATGTTTTCTAATGTTTCATTCCATAGGCCGTTTTAATATAAAATAATTATTTTGATTAGAATTATATCACTTGTGTTGCTTTTATTGAAAATGGTAACATAAATTGTATTAAGGAATAGTCAAACAGTTTCCCTCTGCAATATTTTAAAGTGAAATAAGCGTACAGTTGGTTTGTATTCAACATTTATATACCTCCATATTAGTCACCATTTCTTTCAACGTGAACATAATTATGTTTGCACTCAATGAGTTAATTTGTTTACGTATTGGATGACAATATTTTTCGCCAACGTTGTTACTGGATAAGGTAATTATGTCTGAAAAAATAATTTCGTTACTATTTAAACTTATAAACCATACATTGGAGGATATCATCTCCCCGTTCAACTCTATCCATCAGCAGAGTCTTGTTAAACTCCATGCAACAAGATCTATCACAGGTCATAACAATTTCCATGGATAGCAGTTAGAGGGCGCTACAATACCGTATTTTAAAAATGTGTCCTCAGTTGTTCACCCGTTGGCCATCAAATCCTTCACATGGTGAAATGTTACTCAGAACTTAAAAGCTTGATTTCTCAAAACGAGGTCAGTTTTCGAACTCCCTGAGAGCGTAATTCAAGTTATAGACAACCTAGAATCCTGAATAAAACAGTTTTGAAATAAGATGTATTAGAACACAAACATTACACATATTACCATGTGAAGGGCTTTTCCAGATCACATCACACCTATTGGGTAATATATTATTACTGAATTTTGACCCAAAAATGTGATTTGTTTACCATTATTTATGTTGAACATTTACATCCTGGGCGATTTTGTTTTTGGATGTTTAGGCGGCCATTTTTGATTCCCAGAATACATTGGAAGTGTTCTGATGGCTAAACGTTGTGAAGATCAGCGTATAAAAGTTGGAAAAAAATTATAAAACAAAATAATAAATAAATAAATAAATAAATAAATAAATAATTTAAAAATCCATATTATTCAATGTATTTCAGTTTCACCAATCTTGTATTTAACTCTGGATAGTGGAATTTCAATTGGTCCTGTTCAAAATAAACCCCATAGCACATTTTAGCGTAATCGTTCAAAGCAATACAATGGAGATACAATAAGGAGACGTAAAATCGGTTAAACGCACTCCTATGTGAACAAATCGTTTAAAACACTGCACGGCAGAATTCCAATCAAGCAGGAATAATATGTTACGATACTCGGCACACTATCTAGTTAAACAACGTCGTCAGGACTTGGATTCCGAGCGGTCTCGTTATTGATCGTATTTGATTGATGGGTGATTAAGATTTATGAGCTTTGTCAATTTAACAATGGGCGCACGAGCAATCTCATCAAAAGGCACGTAGCAAGTGAATTGACCGTAAACCAATTAATTATACACCGTATTTTTTACACATTATAAGGTCTGCTGTCATGGTATTCCCTGCAACAGGGAGAAACGAGTGCATAATAATTGTCGTTCACTATTTTCTTGTTAAATATGTATCGCCCGAGTTTTCCCGCTATTTTGAAGGCAATTTCCAACCATTTTTTTTTAATTTAATTTATTTTTCAGTAGTATCTCATTTTCCCAATTGGACCAAAACATTCATTTGCAAATTTAGGTGTTTGAAATACATTCCTTTTTAATGTATATTGTGTACTTGCTGGCGGCCATTTTTATTCCTAATATTAAAAACGCGTTTTCCCAAGGTTGATTCGGATTTTGTTTGCATATATTTGGAGTCAATAAAAATAGTTAACCACCAAAATTTGGTTATTAACTAAAATGTCTCGGTCTTGTCAGTTCTTACTGGACAAACATAATACTTCGTAAGAATCAAGATATAATAATGGAAAACAGTCTTGTGAAAGTTTCAGCATGTTGTTAGTATTCATTATAATGTTTGACAACTTACCAAATATAAACACCTTTGACCACTGCAGTTTAGACACCTATTGTAATTGTACCACTTCGGTTGCTGATATCAAATTACACGCATGTTATGAAAAGTACATCATCCATCTTTTAATATAATTTATGCAACCGTTTGTTGCTTTTTTAACGAGTGGATAGAGAGTGAGACCATTGTTGTTATGCTATGTCACAATAATGTGCTGATCAACAGGGCATGGAATTGGAGTGCTTGTTTTAAAATAATACCCCACATGATAAGGTCACATTACTGTTGCTACTGCATAATAAATGAGCCAGTAATTTTCAGTCACTGTGTTCATCTTAAACTAGGACACCGATTTCATGCCCTATTGGAAGTCTGCTCTGATCGTGACGGTATTGCACCTTTAACGCTTCCGTATATTTCACGTGTATATGAAATACAATTTTAACTGGACAACAAAGGGTTTTTGATTAAATATATATTGATCCAAGTGTTCTTGAAATCTTCCTTATAGTACGTGCGTGCGCATACATGCTGCGTGCTGTCTATCATTGCGTTAGATACGGCAATTAAATCAAATTCGGCCACACGCAGAGGCCTTTGATATTGAGAAATGAAATAGATCTTAGTCAGTATTGGGTTGGAGCTCACACTGAGTAGACATCCATCTAGACATGTTGTGTAGTTTCTGAGTTTCTGATAGGGATTTTTATTTACTGATTCTGTACCGGTTTTTGACTAGCAATATTGTTCCCTGTGTGGACACCCGAATACATTGTTTACTCAAGATCCTGTGTGTATATACACTCGATTTCAGTGTAATCTATAACGTTGATAACTTGCAACAGCCAATGCCTTGGAGTCGACTCATGGTCTACATTGGTGACTTGAACAGCTTTCAGAATGGCCTTTTATGTGGGAATGCTGGCAATTCTGTCGCTTTTGCTACATGCGAATAGTACTGAAGGTAAGCTCTACTTTATTTTGTTCTTATGTTTCGTCAATAAGCAATTCCACTATTTTCCACTCTCCAGTCTCTCATAGTAAGAAAATGGAATATGTGTTAATGCCACATATTAACTACTTATTCCTAACACAACACATTTGCCACTGAAACCAACCTATTGAACTAGAATTGCGTGTGCTGTTCTGTATAGTATAATTGCATCTAGATAAGGCTTATTATTTCATTAATCACAATTGTAAAATTTATCAAACAGATTTTGAAATAGCATTGTTTGGTCTGCTCGGTATAATTACATCTGGATTTGTGGGGCTTATTGTTCCATTAATCACAGCTGTACCATATTTATCAAACTGATTATGAAACATGTAGAGTTTATTTTATGAATCACAATTTGTTGTCAAACTTTGTGTTTATTTTTTATTATTGTTTGTTTAGTTATGATCTGCTCTATAGGAAGAGAACCAGATCCCAACTCAAACAATATATACCGCTGGTTAATTCCAGTTGAGGATCCATGTCAGTGTACCGAGATTCATCCAGGTGGTATGAATACTCAGACACCATGCAGACACTTCAATGTGACCTACTATGACTCCTTTCTGACCAGCACCGACCCCAAAGAGATTCGAAAATGGCTGAAATGTGGTAAGTGGTTTATGATTTATGATTTATATAATAACAATAAGTGAATAAGTGATCTGAAATGAGACTTTTTTAATCCTATGAAATGATCCTATGAAATGAGACTTGCTTGTTTTAATCCCCTTGGGATTAATATTGTTTTAATGATAGCTTTTGTCAAACGGAAATAAATTATTGTTCCTACCGCTAATTACAAAAAATAATAACATTTGATTATCAAAAAAGCAAGTGACACAAGGCACTGTTTTCTACTTATTATCATCCTTTAATTTGTATGCAATACGTAAAGTGGATTGTCGTGCGGTCTAGCGCACTGAACTCAAGTTCTGGTGTTGCCAGCAGCAGAGTGTGGGTTCGAGCCCCGGCCGTGACACCTGTGTCCTTGAGCAAGACACTTAACCATAATTGCTTCTCTCCACCCAGGGGTTAAATGGGTACCTGTGAAGGCAGAGGTGGTTTGCTCTATATGCGCTAGAAATGGCAGCAATTGAGCTGTATACTCCCCAGGGAGCTGAGATGGTTTCAGGAATGATTTATGAGCCTTATGAGCCTTATGAGCAGGGATAATAATATAATGCGCCTTGAGCGCCACTTAGTTGGTGGATACGTGCGCTATATAAATCTATACATTATTATTATTATTATTATTATATATATATATATATGTATATATATTGTCGATAGGGAGAATATTTCTAAAAGAAATAAGGTCCGAAACTTCTCATCCGTTAGTAGTGATCGAGTTTGCCTAAAAAGTACAGTGCGACGAGCAAATTAGAATATAACTGTCACTCCAGAAATCATTGAGAAATCCTCCGTTTGCGTGGTTTCTGGGAATAAAAATGATTATTTTCTTAATTATACAAATAAATGTTTTGTATGTAATTTAACCAATTCTTAATGGGTTTTTTTCCAAACATTTTGCTATAATACGTAAAAAAGACGTAACGTTTCTGATCGACCACATTTATCATCCCTTGACTTTGTGCATAAACCTGTACGTTTGTTTACAACTTTTTTCCCAAAACCGACTCCCATAAGTCATTGCGCACACAATTCCAATGAGGCTTATTGTGACATGTTCCACTGAACCTGTCTGTCGGCGGAAGACACACCAAACAAGATAATTAATTATGGTATCAGCGCCCTCTAGAGGCCGCTCACAATGGGAAAATAGTTATACAGAAGATTTCCGCTGAATGCAGTCAGATGCATTCACCACCGGACAACCGAGCTTCCTTATCGTTCGTGTATTACTAAATCCAGTTGATAGTGGAGCATTATGTACACCTTTCTATTAAGGAGTTACAGTGTTTTTTGTTTGTTTTTTGTTCGTTTTATATTTTGATTGTGATACTATCAAAATGTTTGTACCAAGTTACAAGTCTGTAAATCATTTCATTCGGTATTTATATGGATTTACATGTTCTATTGTTTTAGCCGATAATACCGGAACCACTTAAGTTTATATAGATTTAATAATGTTTGATACATCTACACTGTGGTAGAAATGTTTGTGTAAAACTTGCAAGTCTGTACGCCATTCCATTTGGGAGTTATTATGCTTTTTACATTTCCATTGTTTTAGCCGGAACCGATTTTTTATTGGCTGTTCCGAAATTTTTGGAACAGCCCTTGTTTTCGTCGAGATTTTTATTTTGTTTTTATTATTATTTTTCTTTATTTCTGCCAAAATCCCATTGACTTAACACGTTAATTTTCTTAGCGGCAAATATCCTTCTTAGACTTATCAGAAAAGAAAAAAAAATTCTTATACTATATGAAAGCTTAGGATATGAACTTATCATTAAATGTATTTATTTTAAGATTCTTAATTAATTAGCTTAGTTATAGTCACATGAATATTTAATTAGACAATCTTGTTCCCACCACAGCTCAAGAAGTATACACCCGATCATCAAACTTTTTTTCAGTTATACATTTGTGGGATACCGGAGATGCGCCTTTTGGCCTACAATGTCTTGTGATGTTATCATGACATCATTTATAGCGAGTTTTGTACATGTACAAAAGACATGCACTGAAAAAGTGACAACATGTTGTAGGTCGCCAACACAACTTTTCGTCATAATCTCAATATCGGTGTCATATTTTACATATAAATCATCATTAAAACAAATCACCTATTAATATTAGTTAATTCCAGGCCATTACAAATAATTAATTAGTAAATTTCTATTTAAAAAGGTCACCGTTTATTTGTAAATTTGGGAACTATAATCACCATCTGTGAAAGCAGTAATCCAGACACGTTGTATAGTTATTTGATTCCTAACCGGCGTCAGGGCCAATTAGTTTGTGCACACCACGCATACATAATGCACGTTCTGGACCACTTTTTTAAAAATCCTACGTTTGTCTAACTTATGCTGCAATGGCTGGTTGTATCTTTATTGATACATTATATAGCCCCCTCTAGTGGCTGCTTTCTATGGCCTGTGCATTACCGGTCAACATGAAAGCAGTAAGCCAGGCACACGGTGTGTAGTTATTGGATTCCTAACCGGCGTCAGGGCCAATTAGTTTGTCCACATCACGTATACATAATGCACGTTCTGGACCACTTTTTTTAAAATTCCTGTGTATGTTTAACTTATGCTGCAAGTGCTTGTTGTATCTTTGATACATTGTATAGCCCCTCTAGTGGCTGCTTTCTAAGGCATGTGCATTACCAGTCAACATTAATGTTTTTTCAATAATTATGGCAGTACAGCCAATGGGAATTGACGCGAATACAAAAACAACGTAAATGGCCTACTGAATTAAGTATCAAAGCTCAAGGTGATTAAATGTAATTTATTATTATTATTCTTTATTTCTGCCAGAGTCTTAGACTCTAAATTAATTTGACTAGGATTCTTAATTAATTGAGCACATTACGCCGTGAATATTTAATTAGTCAATCTTGTGTAAACCATATCTCAAGAAGTGTCCACCCGATCTTCGATTTTTTTTTAGATATAGACTGGTTGAGTATTGTAGATGTGCATTTTTGCATTATATTCTCTGTCACGTCATTAAGACGTCATTTATAGCACGTTTTGCGTCTGTGTACAAACATTTCCATTTAATTAGTAAATCTAGCTAGGCACCATTACTTTAACGTAGTGTGACCAAGTCACGTCCTTAATCGGTAGTGATTCTCAATATATCTCTGTACAAAATACACACACAAATATGGCACTGGGACTTAATCGAGTCTAATTAAATTACGATGTCTAAACGCAATTGTAGTTATTGGATTCCTCCTCTAGGTAGCCTACATACCAGCGGTTTGCCCGATGCACAACTTGTCCGTACATGTGAGACTTATGTCGTTGTTTACTGCCGTTGCAAATTACAGTGTACAATGCAATGGGCCGAAAAATAAACTTTATTGTATTGGGTCAAACTATACACCAAATTTTAGATAATCAGAAAACGTAAATACGAAAAACCTAATTTCGTCATCGTGACGTCATGAGGTTTCACGTAGCGGACCAATATACGTATTTCGCAGCCCATTACATTTGTGCACAAACGTGAGAAATTGCATTAATTCTAAGCTTATTGCTTCAAAAATTAATATCTTCTGAACCACATGGCAGAAATTGATAATCTTTGTGGCATATTCTCGGGCATCATCCATGTTATAGTTCATCAAAAGAATGACCCCATATTGACCTCTACTTCCGGTTCAACAGGAAGTCTGAATAAAAATAAACATTTTAGGGTACAAAAATGATGTAATTGAGATTTTTATGAAGTTTGTGCGTCAGATATAAAAAATTAGGTCCAAAGTCTTAAAAAATATAGATTCAATGACGTATAGCGCCCTCAAGTGGCCGGTTTTAAAAGTGACATAACCATTGTTCCCAGCAAAGATCGTGAGTCTTAATACATTGACGTTGTGTATTTTAAGTTAGAAGGTTAGGTCTGTAAATTTCAACATAAAACAAAATAATCGGAACAGCCTTGTGTTCGTCCATAGTACAAACACATAATCTCTAGTTTAATTTTTGTTTTATTTATTAATTTAAAAAAAAAATTTTTAGGTACATTTACATATCATAATAAATGTTTGTATCAAGTTACAAAAGTCTGCAAATCATTTCATTCGGGATTTATAGGGCTTTTTAATCCACTGTTTTAGCCCACAGTAGCGGAACCGGTCACGCTTCAGTGATTTAAAAAAAAAAAATTTCCAAGTGACAAGGAAAAAAAAATTTGATGATAGCGGTATATTTTCTATATGGATATTTGAAAACATAGGGTTTTAGGTATTTATGATTTAATTTTGTTTGTTTGTAACCGACCATCAACGACCAAAGCATCTACAACAGAAATACAGACTACAGAAATGACGACTGCTGACGAAAGCACCACGCCTGTGACGACTGGAATGCAGACCACAGAAATGACAACTGCTCACGAAATAGCCACGCCTGTGATGACTGGAATGCAGACTACAGAAATGACGACTGCTGAGGAAATAACCACGCCTGTGACGACTGAAATACAGACTACAGAAATGACGACTTCTGACGAAAGCACCACACCTGTGACGACTGAAATAAAGACTACATCAAAGACGTCTACTGAACAAAGCACCACGCCTGTGACGACTGAAGTAACGACTAGTGAAGCACCTACAACAGAAGTGAAGACTACAGGTTTGTTAACATTTTATATTTTTACACGTACGGACTTATTACATTCTCATTTTAACTGTAGATTTTATGACAAAATGTGTTATGACAAAAAGTTGAAGAAATATGATGAAGAAGAAACATCATTATGGAAAACATAACTTTTCATTATAGGTATGTTTTTATATATTTTGTATTTCTGAATATTTAACAAATATAAAGGTTTTAGATATTTATGATTCGGTCTAATTTGTTTTGGTCAGTTGCCTATCCTATCGTTAACGAAGACGGTGCTAGATGGAGACTGTTCTGGTGGTACAAGGCACACAGCGGATGGCCAACATCAGTCACCGATGTACTGCAGGGTAAATATATATACATGGAAACTCTTTATGGCAAATGATCAACAGCTCAAAATGTGTTTTCGTGAGTACAGAAAATAATAGCGTGTTGTGTATCATATCGTGACCAGTGAGGAAAAGGATAATACAAAAAAAAAAATTACAAAAAAATTAATAAAATAAAATAAAATAATAAATTAACTGCTGCTCGTATATTCCGTTGTGCACGTACGCTATAATGGAACATTTCGGAAAATCGACATTTGCGTTTTCACAAAGGAACAGTTAGCAAAGCGAACCTTATTGCAAACGGAATACGTTTTAGACCCGTTACCGTGCAACTTCTTGGCCAATTAACCTTAGTGAGAACAGTGACGATATAAAACTTATATTCTTAAACAAAAACATAGAGATAGGTTGGTGAAATTCTTGTGTCGGGAGATAAACAATTGATTAAATTTTTCCCAACACAGAGGTTTCACATCATTATATGTCAAATTAGGCTTTGTCCCACACTTTGTTTATCCACAAGTGAGTTCATCGCAGTTGTTAGTGCCATATTTTTTAAAAGATTTGTTCGCCCTCAACTGGTCATGTACGAAGTAGAAAACCTTGGTAAAGTTATTAAGTATGTTAACAGCAAATGTTCTCAGAGTGATTTAGGCTGTTAAAGTTCAATCCTTTTATAAAAAATTTCAGACAATTATGGCGACTGTGATGTAAATTCTAACTACTGTTTTAGTCGTCTACCGGATTTTCTTAAGGAAAACGGTGCTGAGATACTGGCGATAGACTCGGCAGGAACGGTATACAGGTAAACTGCTTGATGAAATATTCTGTAATTTCAAAGATGGCAAACATTTCAATATAATGTTATCCATCAAAGCTTATGTAATTAGTATTTCATTACAACTGATATGTCAGGCCCGTTTCAAATGGGCTCATGTCGTTTCAAATTCGAATTAATTGAGTACGGCAATTTTGTGGCACTAGCGAATGTCATAGTTAATTTAAGTACCCTGAAGTGCGATTAAGTGCCCTCTCCATTTCAGGAAAATATGTCATTTTCCCCAAACTTTTATCAAAAGTCACACATAAGTTGTTTTGAATAACATATTATCAATTACAATTAAAGCCAGTATACATCCACCATTGGTAAATGTTCATGCATCCATACCAATATGTTGCATATGAAAAAAATAGTGAACATGTATTTAGATTGTTAATATTAACTTTCTCTCAGTAATTTGATACTGTAAACAATCAAGGTCGAGTGTGGAAATTATTAATAATTTGTTTATCATTCGACTATTGAAGAGAGTAAGGTATCAAAATGAAGGTTATGATTCGTATTGGTCAATTGTGCACTCTGTTGTCAAAACAAGTCAAAACAAGACCTGTTGTCAGGTGATAACGTCAAGCCTTTTCAAAAACGCTCGTTGTCAAAACGCAATGCGCGCGCAAGCCTTTTAAAAGGCTTGCCGTACAGATAGAGTTAATTCCTACGTGGAATGTCTGTCTCCGGGAGACTAACATTCACTATTGGAATTATTAGATTAGCATCATCAACTTTCTACAAAGTAAGCTGTGATCATTTGTGTTTTTCTAGCCTTCACCAAGGCGCGTTGGAACAGTTTGGTCGCATAATGTTGTCCTGCTTAACTATAATCCGAACGCCAGCGCACACACACAATGTACGGATTCATAAGCATACTGTATACATGTACACGTACAATCTTATATTATAAGAGCGTAACTCTCAGACCGCTTCTTTGTACTCCTCAAAGTGAACATTTTAACAATCACTAACGGGGGTCCTTCAATTCAGAGGAGGGGGAGCTTACTTACCGTTACACTTGAAGTTGCAGGGCTTCATCTTTTCAAACCCAACTTCGCCCATTGACACTTTTGTTATGCGTTACATGCTCAACAGTCACATTCCAAACTCCCTGTTTCTAAAACAGAGAATGCCACCTCCCGAAACATAATTTACCCAAAGGTGCTTACATCATTCTGACAAACCTCATATTACTCCTACATACTTTATTTAACTTACTTCTCCAATGTTTACATGCTATCAACAACCCAATCATAATCAGGTGTCTTAGCTTGTACATATATCTACATGTTATACGCTAGTGTACTGTATATGTGCATACGTACAGTGACCAATCGTCGTCGCGCCTTGATCCTTCTGTAGATGCCAAAATTTAAGGCAGAGCTCATTAATGTTAATGTACCAAAATCAAAAACGAAAGACTTGTTCTCATTGGTTATTGGTTGGCCCAGGAACTGTTCGCTGTGCGCGATGTCCTGTAATGTACATGCAGCATGTGCCAACATGTGTGTGCATGCATTTGTGCAGTGTGTGTGGGATCAAACGGGGTCAAAGCTAGTGGCATGTGATTGGCCATCATTTGAAATAAACCGCCCACAAATCAACAATTCTTGCATATGACTTTCCATTGGATTTGCTATAGGAAAATAAAGAAACACATAAGCTTTCGATTTACAGAAGGATCAAAGCTGTTGATTCAGTTGGAACGTACGAGGTTGCAATGCCCAACCGTATCCACGACTCAGTTACTGACCTCGCTGGAAATCGGTACAGGGCAAGAGTACCGTGGTAAGTGCGCACTACGAGAACAACCTTGGCAAGGCTAATGTTATCAAGACTACTAAATGGTATATAATTATTTGAGCCTGATCATTTTTAAAACAACATTTTAACCGAAATAATTATGACTGCATGATAAAAATAAATAAAATAAAATAAACAAATAACAATAATAATCTGTGGACACATATCAAATTTTATTTAGTTCCAGAATTAAAACTGTTTTGTCTTAAAGGTGGAAATTTGATCCTAACAACAATGTCGCTCACGCTGTATGGGAGGCTTTCCACGATCACATAGAAGCACAGATACAAGATGGAAGTGTGTGGAACCCTAAAAATGTCAATGGTAGGTATAGATTAAACTTATAATCAACAACTCAGACTGTGTGTATGGCTGTATCTAACAGCTGGATAGTTGGTTGTCATTCTGCAAACAACCTGCCGCATGGACACTCGTAGGCATGGGCGGCGTTCCCCTGGAGACGGTTGACATGTCCTGACCTCAATATTTATGGAGGAGGGGACTGTCATAAAAATGTCTCCCATAATCCCCCCTTTTTTTTTTCAGAGCAGACAAACTATATATCATTCCATTGTCTTTTTCTAATACAGACAAACCCCATTTGCATATTTTATAGACAATTAACAAACTGAAAGGCACAATTGTTTTATTATAAATACATTCAAACACCATCAAATTTGAAACTGAATGTTCATCATGTGGCGCCTGTATCTCGTAGAAACATTTGCATTGGCCATACTATCCCATTTTATAAATACAATAGAGAACCGTATTTTAGTTCGTGCATTTCTCTTTTCAGGTCATAATCCTCTAGCAGACCAAGACTCATTCCAATACCGCGATGAACATGGCGTGAAGTCTCTTCAGTTGGATGATAATAACTGTGGATGTAAAACGTCATTTTACATGGGACACAGCATGTGTTACAGCAGCGATTATGGTCAAGAATACGTGTTTGGTGTAGATCTTCTGTTTGATGCAGGCTGTCAGAAGACATCACCGAACAATGGATTGTCCATATACTTCAGAGGTATTTTTGTTCAATTGTTCGTTATAATTAAAACTTATACACCATCAGTGACTGAACACATCATACAGAGACAGACTTAATAAAGTCAATCATTTAAATATGAACTAAAACAAATTACGTCACAAATCATAATTGCTTATTAAACGAGCATGTATTCGATCAATTTATGATTGTTTCTGTGCAATTGCACATGAACATTTCTAAACATAAACTATTTGTTCTTTCCGATTTCTAGATGATGAATAAGCCTAATATGTCAACGTCGAGTGTTTATGATGATGGTCGCTGGTATGATGCAGTCACGGCATTCACCGTAGTTATTAAACAAAAATTACTATATTGGTATTTGATATCAAATTGTCACCGATGCCAGGAAATGACACTCAACTACCCACAGGATAAAATTAACATTTTAAGAAAACGGCGTGGGAAGTTTTCGATTTTGAAACACGCTTTCTCCCTTTTACACGCTTTTGAACGATTGCATTTTGTTTTCGCCTCTTTCAAGTTTTAATAGTAAAGTATTTTCTGAACGAGCAAGCATGCATCAGTTCGTGAATACGCAAAATGTCAACAAAGCTTGTGTTCAATTTCACGAAGTGACACCCTTGTATTCTCTTTTGTGCTGGACGCATATAGCGAATTCACCCAGTCTGGTTTAAGATCGCGTCTAGTTCTATGAAGTACCTTCCAACATAGAGTGCGTAATCCCATGATGTCCTACGGCAGGGTAGTAAAACTCGTTACTGTGCTCGTAGTGCGTGTGCACATTTTGAGTACAATGCCGTGGACTGGGTTATGGCAGACTGGCACATTGTCTTCATGTAGGTAATGTGCAGCGTACATGAGCTGTTAAGATTACATGATTGTTGTTATGTCACTGTCATCGAAGGATCGCAGTAGTATGAACTCGAGTGTTTAGTCATAACAGATGCTCCTTTTTCTGAGAAAACAATAAAAACGATTTCCTTTTATTCTGTTTTTATATTTTAGACACAATTTCTGGATGGCAACTTCATAATTCAGCATTTCACTTTTTTCAATTGTTATTGTTTAAATCACGTGCATCATTATTTGTTTATGATGATTGGAACATTTACCAACTTGACATCAAGTTAGCTTTTGGATAATAACGGGCTATTTGCGTTATCAGGTTGTTACCAATGTTGTACTGTTTTCCCTTTTACAGTAAAATGGTATAAGTAATATCGATATTTCTTGTTGTAAATATTATTTTAAATGTTGGTGCAAAACTATATATAATAAACTTGGATCAATTAGTTAAATTAGTTATGGAGTTTCCCATATGCTTTACATTTTGCCCCATGACAAACAACAAACTTGTGTATAGCTAGGTGAGTATTGAATAATACAGTTATTGTACCTGCATGTTAAAAATAATATAACTTGACAATTAAACACATTTACTTAGGCCTACTTAGCATTACAATATGTACACTGTCAAAGCTAAGGTGTTAACAACTACACCGCTGGTGTTAATAATGGGCAAGTCGCCTAAAATAAACACCGTGGGATAATAAAGTTGAGCCATCTTCTGTTATTTTAACACTTTCGTGTTGGCAGGATACTCTCTGTTTGCAATGTTAAATGGCAGAATTAACACTAGAACTCTGTGATGTACGTTCATTTCAAAACTACAGTTTAATTATACAGAAAAGAAAATATGTAATGTTAACTAAAGTGTGAAATTTTAATCACAATACGTGCTTACGTTTGTGATAAAAAAAACTACGAAAAACTGTTACATGTTTTACAAAAAAATGCATAATTGTAGTATTAGTAGCACAAGTCGCCCAAAATAAAAAGAATAAAGTTGACCCATCTGCTGACCCAACACTTTCGTATTGACAGGATACTCTCTGTTTGCAATGTTAATGGGCAGGATTAAGATTAGTATTCTGTAGTGTATGTTCATTTCAACCTCTAGTTTAATTATGAAGACAAAATGTTAACTAAGCTGTGAAATTTTAATGACAATACGTGTTCACGTGTTTGAGAAAAAAACAATGAAAAACTGTTACATGTTTTACAAACAAATTGCATAATTGTAGCTTTTGTAAATTCAACATAACAAATCCAGTTTTCTCTAAGATGAAAGCACTTCAGCCAAAAGCAATGTTCAGAATGAATGGTAGGTGTACTAACTAAACACCAAATAAGGTTTTAGATAATATAATTCGCTGATTTGATAATCTGGTAATAACAAAATGCTGTAGTGTCTGTTTTGTAAGGACTTTAAAATCGTAAATGTAATGTATATTTATTGAGGCGATTGTGTTGTATTAAGTGAAAATGGTTTTAGTGTTTTTTTAAATCCATGTTTTATCGATTAGTATATCAGACGTAAAAACGAGTTATTTTCAAACAAATCAGAAATCAGATCATAATAGGAGTATGCTTACTGATAGATATGTTTTTTAAAGAATGCAACAAGACAAGTGACAAAACATGTTTACAATTTGATGACATAAACATTTCATTTCATAATAATGATGTGTGTAAACATTTGGGTGTCATATTTAAATAAATACATCACATAATGTATTCAATATTAAGGGAAGAAAAACTTGTCGTGCGGTCTTTACAGCAGCGCAGATAAATGACCGGTTTTGGGCGTGGTCACAGGCAATAAGGATCGAGCCGGAGGCATTGATGAATTCAGTATATATCGTGAATAGATGGTTTGAATACTTTCTTTTAAAAAAATACTTTAGAATGGGTTTCATATTTTAAATTAATACAAACATATATAATTATTTTTAAATATTTCAGTATCGTGAAGAAATAATGATTAGATTGACGAAGTTTTCAAATGGTAGATCTGATTTATTGCACAAACAATAATACAATAAAATTATTTAGCTCCTAATGGAATCGCGAACATTAGATGTTTGACAACCTACTGTGGTGTGTGTTAAATAATGTATAAATTGTTACGTAATTTATGTTAAGACCACGATAACCTTGCTTCGAGTCATTGGATATTTCGATAGTTGTTAAAAACTACTAAAAATAGATTAAATCCGTCACAGTATGTTACTATGTATTTTAAGAACAAATGCAATATGTACAGTTGACATAATGTCACTCACTTTATTTGATCTTGACGTTTCATAGCATTGATCGTTCTACGATTTGACTCATTTAAAAGACAGACTCCATTGCCTTGCTCGTTATGTATACATACAGCAATGACCATTTGGTTATAACATCCTTATGTACACATGATCATTATTTACACAGGCTGTGATGAGCGTTAGTAATATAAAACTTAAGAACTGTGAAGGTTAGTATTAGCAAATATAAACAAGACAATGTATGCATTTAATACTAAAATAGTGTTTTAAAATGTCTCTGTCATGCGGATTGATAGAGTCATCCTTGTTGTATACAGTACAAAGTTAAATTAAAAGGGTTTATGAAATATGAATTGTTGAACTTGAGAACATTATACACTCTGTACCCATGTTGACATCACTTTCTACTTAATTTCTATCAGGGCCGGTTGTCTTTCATGCCCTGGCCGGTTTTCATGAAACGTCGTAGGTATGTTCAGTTCGACAAGAACTATCGAATAAGGTCACATAAACTTGTATAGGTCATCATTAGCGGCGCTATACCCATTTATTGGTAATTTTCCCAAAATGTTGGTCAATAATAGTATTTCCCATAATTTCGTTAATGTTTACCCGTTGGCCATGAATTTTGGCACATGTTGTCTTCACTACAATGAACAGTGGAGTAAATTAGATCACCGGGTGAGGGCGCTATAACCCTGTTGGTCAATTTTGTAGCAAAAACAATGTGATTTTGACCCAGAATAATAAAGGCAGACATAATCACATCCATACTACTATTTCTGTCATATTTTTGTTTCTATTGAGCAAAATAATTATAAACAATAAATAAATAAAATCATGTTTTGGGAACAACAAAATAAGACATTGCATTTATATGTAATGTCGAGCATATTTAATCCAAAGAATGCAATGGAATTCATCACATGACTAAATCTTCTCAATTTAAAATTTGAAAGTTGATAAAAAAAACACACATTAAATGTTTTACAGTATAAACTTTTTTTTTACAAAAAAAGTAAATAAATAAATAAAAATTCAATTGGACCTGTTAAAAAAACGGTTGCCATTGTAATCAGGGTTTTACCCTGAGTGGTTCCCCAACAATAATTAGGAGAAGTCAAAATATATCATAGGCTGCACCCCCAGGGGGTTCCTCCCAGGATTGACGAAACTGTTTACTAATTTTAAATAGTATACTTAATCTTAACATTACGTCAACAATAGACGTGATTTTGTTTAAACTGTCTAGAAGCATGGATGTTTTATAATTTTTCATTTCATAGGCTTTTTAATTATTTCGATTAGAATTATATCACTTGTGTTGCTTTTCTTGAGAATGGTAATATTAAATTGTATTAAGGAATAATCGAACATTTTTTCTTCTGTAATATTATTTCATTGAAATAAGGAGTAAAGTTGGTTTGTATTCAACTTAGTGCTTTAATTTGAAAAGTGTATAATTATACTCCATATTAGTCACCATTTCTTTCAACGTTCATACCCCTATGTGAAAAATCGTTTAAAACACTGCACGGCACTATTCCAATCCACCAAGCAATTTTGGCTACAATTGGAAATCAAGCAGGAATAATATATTACTTGGCACACTATCGAGTTAAACAACGTCGTCAGGACTTGGATTCGTTATTGATCGTAATTGATTGATGGCTGATTAAGATTTTTGAGTCTCGTCATATTTAACAATAGGCGCACTAGCTAAGACTCATCAAAAGTCACTTCGCAAGTGAGTTGACTGTAAACCATTATACACCGTATTTTTACACATAATAAGGTCTGCTGTCATGGTTTTTCCTACACTAGGGAGAAACGAGTGTATAATAATTGTCTTTCACTATTTTCTTGTTCAAGAAATTTTACCATTCCGGTTGCTGATATCAAATTACACGCATGTTATGAAATGTACATCATCCAACTGTCTAGAATCATGGATGCTTTCTAATTTTTCATTTCATAGGCTTTTTAATTTAAAATAATTATTTCGATTAGAATTATATCACTTGTGTTGCTTTTCTTGAGAATGGTAATATTAAATTGTATTAAGGAATAGTCGAACAGTTTTTCTTCTGTAATATTATTGCATTGACATAAGGAGTAAAGTTGGTTTGTATTCAACTTAGTGCATTAATTTGAAAACTCCCATATTAGTCATCATTTCTTTCAACGTGAATGTATGTGTGCACTCAATGACTTAAATCTCTACGTATTGGATGTCAATAGTTTTCGCTAACGTTGTTACTGGTTAAGATAATGATGTCTGAAAAAATTATTTCGTTACTAAGTGAAGTTATAAACCATACAATGGAGGATATCATCTCTCCTTTCAACTCTATTCATCAGCAGAGTCTCATTAAACTCCATGCAACAAGATCTATCGCATGTCATAACAATTTCTATGGATAGCTGTTAGAGGGCGCTACAGTACCGTTTTAATTTTATGAACGTTGATATAAAACAGTATTTAAAAAAATTGTCCTTAGTTGTTCACCGGTTGGCCATCTACCTTGTTACATATATTGTTTGAAGTATTTGCAAGTGTCGTCACTAAGATCACACATGGAGGCTCTATTGGGTAATATTATTACTGAATTTGTAACAAAAATGTGATTTATTTAGTATTATTTATGTTGACAATTTACATACTGGGCGATTTTGTTTTTGGTTGTTTAGGCGGCCATCTTTGATTCCCAGAATATATTGGAAGTGTTCAGATGACTAAACGTTGTGAAGATCAGCATTTAAAAGTTGACCCAAAGAAAATCACATTTTCAATGTATTTCAGTTCCACCAATCTTGTATTTACCTCTGGATAGTGGACTTTCAATTGGTCCTGTTCAAAATAAACCCATAGAACATGTTAGCGTAATCGTTCAAAGCAATAAAATGGAGATACAATAAGGAGATATAAAATCGGGCAAACGTTCATGCCCCTATGTGAAAAATCGTTTAAAATACTGCACGGCATAATTCCAATCCACCAAGCAATTTTGGCTGCAATTGGAAATTAAGCAGGAATAATATATTACTTGGCACACTATCGAGTTAAACAACGTCGTCAGTACTTGGATTCGTTATTGATCGTAATTGATTGATGGCTGATTAAGATTTTTGAGTCTCGTCATATTTAACAATAGGCGCACTAGCTAAGACTCATCAAAAGTCACTTAGCAAGTGAGTTGACCGTAACCTATTTAATTATACACCGTATTTTTACACAGAGTAAGGTCTGCTGTCATGGTTTTCCCTACACTAGGGAGAAACGAGTGTATAATAATTGCCTTTCACTATTTTCTTGTTGAAGAAATTGTACCACTCCGGTTGCTGATATCAAATTACACGCATGTTATGAAATGTACATCATCCATCTTTTAATATATACAACCGTTTGTTGCTTTTTTAACGAGTAATGGAGAGTGAGACATTGTTATGCTATGTCACATTAATGTGCCCATCAACAGGGTATGGAATCGGATTTTTTTATTTTAATAAAAATAATATCCCCGCATTATAAGGTCATATTAATGTTGCTGCTGCATAAAGGAGCTAGTAAGTTTCAGTCACTGTGTTCATCTTAAACTAGGACACCGATTTCATGCCCTATTGGAAGTCTGCTTGATCGTGACGGTATTGCACCTTTAACGCTTCCGTATATTTCACGCGTATATGAAATATGATTTCAATTGGACAACAAAGGCATTTTTATATATATATATATATATATATATATATATATATATATATATATATATATATATATATATATATCCAAGTGCTCTTGAATATTCCATACAGTACGTGCGTGCGCATACACACTGCGCGCTGTCTATCATTGATTAAATACGGCAATTATGTCATGATAACTAACCAATCAAATTCGGCCACACACAGGGGCTTTTGATGAAATGAAACAGATCTTAGTCAGTATTTGGTTTGAGCTCCTACTGAGTAGACAGCCATCTAGACATTTTGTGTAGTTTGTGAGATGGATTTTTATTTACTGATTCTGTACTGGTTTTGACTAACAATGTTGTGCCCTGTGTGGACACCCGAATAAATTGTGATTACTCAAGATCCTGTGTGTATATACACTCGATTTCAGTGTAATCTACAAGGTTGATAACTTGCAACAGCCAGTGCCTTGGAGTCGACTCATGGTCTACATTTGTGACTTGAACAGCTTTCGGAATGGCCTTTTATATGGGAATGCTGGCAATTCTGTCACTTTTTCTACATGCGAATACTATTGAAGGTGAGCTCTACTTTATGTTTTTCTTATGTTTTGTCAATAAGCAAATCCACTATTTTCAACTCTCCAGTCTCTCATAGTCAGAAAATGGAATATGTGTTAATGCCACATATTAACTACTTATTCCTAACACAACACATTTGCCACTGAAATCAAACCTATTGAACTAGAATTGCGTGTTCTGTATAGTATAATTACATCTAGATAAGGCTTATTATTTCATTAATCACAATTGTAAAATTTATCAAACTGATTTTGAAATAGCATTGTTTGATCTGATTGGTATAATTACATCTGGATTTGTAGGGCTTATTGTTCTAGTAATCACAACTGTACCATTTAGAAAACTATTATGAAACATGTAGAGGTTATTATTTTATGAATCACAACAATTGTAATTCTTTGTCAAACTATGTTTGTATTTGTATTATTGTTTTGTTTAGGTATGATCTGCTCTATAGGAAGAGAACCTGATCCCAACACAAACAATATATACCGCTGGTTAATTCCAGTTGAAGATCCATGTCAGTGTACCGAGATTCAACCAGGTGGTATGAATACTCACACACCATGTAGACACTTCAATGTGACCTACTATGACTCCATTCTGATCAGCACCGACCCCAAAGAGATTCGAAAATGGCTGCAATGTGGTAAGTGATTTATGATTTATGTTATAACAACATGATGTCTCTTACCATATTCATCTAAAATGAATAAATAACATAAATAAAATAAAATAAAATAAAATAAAATAAAGAATAAAATAGAATAAAATAGAATAAAATAGAATAAAATAGAATAAAATAAAATAAAATCAATCAATCAATCAATCAATCACGAAGAAGTTCAGGTTGCCATGGCAACCGTTTATTTAGAACAGGTCCAATTGAATTTCCACTTTTTGGTTCTTTTTGTTTTACTGTTAAACATGTGTTTAGTATGTGTTTTGGGAATCCAATATGGCCGCCATTATGTTTAAATACAATAAGTTATATTTTGTCCCAAAAACATGATTTTTAAAAGATTTTCAGAAGTGTTTTCCTCAGTGTTATAACTTTATGTCATCAGTAATACCATGGATGTTATTATATTTGTCTTTATTGTACTTTTGGTCAACAAATCCTAATTTTGGGTCATATCTTTAAAAAATTATGTTTTTGGAACAAAATGACCCAAAATATTGCTTATAGCGCCCTCTAGCGGTGATTTTTGCCAAGTAACAAGTCTGTAAATCATTTCGTTTGGGAGTTATTGGACCTGGAACTGGTGATGAGACCAATGTTTTTGCCAATTTTCATCTTCATACATTGGTCCGTTTAATGAGTAATTAAAGGGTTTTAGATATTTATGATTCGTTCTAATTTTATTCGTTTGCAACCGAATCATCAACGACCGCAGCACCAACAACAGAAAGACAGACTACAGAAATGACGACTGCTGACGAAATAACCACGGCTGTCACGACTGGAATGCAGACTACAGAGATGATAACTACTGACGAAGGCACCACGCCTGTGACGACTGAAGTAACGACTAGTAATGCACCAATAACCGAACCACAAATGACTGAAGCACCTACAACAGAAAGACAGACTACACAAATGACGACTACTG
>CM055817.1:26759517-26789228 GCA_029582265.1 Zoroaster sp. YZ-2022
ATATCTTGATTCTTACGAAGTATTATGTTTGTCCAGTAAGAAATGACAAGACCCAGACATTTTAGTTAATAACCGAATGTTGGTGGTTAACTATTTTTATTGACTCCAAATATATGCAAACAAAATCCGAATCATTTCTTGGAGAAACGTGGTTTTAATTAGGAATATTAGGAATAAAAATGGCCGCCAGCAAGTACACAATATACATGAAAAGGAATGTATTTCAGACACCTAAATTTGCAAATGAATGTTTTGGTCCAATTGGGGAAAATGCAATGCCACTAAAAAAGAAATTAAATTTAAGAAAAAATGGAAATTGCCTTCAACATAGCGAAAAACCTCGTGCGATACATTTTTAACAAGAAAATAGTGAACAACAGTTATTATGCACTCGTTTCTCCCTATTGCAGGGAATACCATGACAGCAGACCTTATAATGTGTAAAAATACGATTTATAATTAATTGGTTTACGGTCTCACCCATCAATCAAATACGATCAATAACGACACCGCTCGGAATCCTAGTCCAGGCGCGGATCCAGGAATTTTTTAGACGGGGGGCACACCCAACACGAACATTTATTTTCCTATGCTAACATTGTATAATTATTGTTTGTAATCATGTTTTTTTCCCCCTTTGTTTTCGCGCCTTAAGCGCCTAGCAGGGTAGATATGTGCGCGCTACAAATCTGTATTATTATTATTTTTGTTATTATTATTAAATGCGAGCGCGAAGCCCTTACGGCGTTGGGTCTGGGGCCTGCTTAAGGGCCCCAGAAAATTTTGGATTCTGGATGCTCTGTTGTGCAATCTGAGGCGATTCCTGGCCAGTTTCACCTGACTTTTTTTGCAAAAGTTTTCAAGATTATATGGAGAATATATATTTAATATATATATATATATATATATATATATATATATATATATATATATATATAAATATATATATATATATATCATATCATTATAGCCATTATTTTTAGCCATTATTTTAGCAATGTCATGACTACAACAATATAAGTTTCTCCCTCCCAGATTTTTGGCATTTAATTTGCAGTTTTTTACTTAAGTTTTAATTTATCCGGAATTCAGTCCAGTTGAAAGTTTCAATAAAAGGGCTTGATTTCATACTGTTCCTTGCCCTGTGTTAAAACCATCAGCTGCAAGACTCATCGTACTTCGCAGGCCTATGCGTACTGGCGTAGAATCAGACAGTAAATTGACATCGGCGATTGTAATTTCCACACGGTAACCCCGACCCTTCTTCAGATGAAACGGAACAATTTGTAGACGTGGAGGAATTGGGTCAAGAAACCAGAATAGCTTGCTTTGCACCCGATCATAGACTACCGATTGCAAACGAAATGTAGACTAACTAATTTTGGGAAGTATTTGAAAAAAGTCACTATAATCATCATTGGAAATTGATACCAAAAATCCACTTTTCTCAATAATGACAGTACACCAAACTGAAGGTGCTGTTCACCTTGGATGGGGGCTTTATTTTTTACTCTGCACCCTTAATTTGTAATCCTTTTTTATCAACCTTTTATGAGACACATCGTTGGATATTTGTATTACTGAAGCTTCTGTGGAAAATCAAATGTAATATAAAAGAAACTGCAATCAATTAATTGCCATAATGAGGCTGTGTTAAACTTTATGAAGTCATCTCCATTAACTAAATTCGTGGAGGAAAATTGTCTTTAAGAATGGGTTGACTAAAATAAATCAATCAGTTCCTCAGAAGATTGCTAAGGGCTAACTGAGACTGGCCTGAAAGTCCATCGAAGAGAAATTATACTTCATACTGGTTAGACCACATCTTTGATATGGGAGCACTGCTTGGAAACCCCATATCACCAAAAACATATCTTCGCTTGAAAGAGTCCAGAGACGAGCTGGCGTTCAGAGCGGCAAGACCTGCCTGTCGAACTTACGGCAGAAGTCAGTTGCTTTAAACGTCGACTTTCTGCCGTGTCTAATTCAAATACAGTGAAATCTCGATAAGTCAAATCTCAGGGGAATGAACTCAAACTTCGACTTATGCGGAGGTTCGAGTTAGCCGAGGATTTTTGGCATTTAATTTGCAGTTTTTGACTTCAGTTTTAATTTATCCGGAATTCAGTCCAGTTGAAAGTTTCAAGAAAAGGGCTTGATTTCATACTGTTCCTTGCCCTGTGTTAAAACCATCAGCTGCAAGACTCATCGTACTTCGCAGCCTATGCGTACTGGCGTAGAATCAGACAGTAAATTGACATCGGCGATTGTAATTTCCACACGGTAACCCGACCCTTCTTCAGATGAAACGGAACAATTTGTAGACGTGGAGGAATTGGGTCAAGAAACCAGACTAGCTTGCTTTGCACCCGATCATAGACTACCGATTGCAAACGAAATGTAGACTAACTAATTTTGGGAAGTATTTGAAAAAAGTCACTATAATCATCATTGGAAATTGATACCAAAAATCCACTCTTCTCAATAATGACAGTACACCAAACTGAAGGTGCTGTTCACCTTGGATGGGGGCTTTATTTTTTACTCTGCACCCTTAATTTTTAATCCTTTTTTATCAACCTTTTATGAGACACATCGTTCGATATTTTTATTACTGAAGCTTCTGTGGAAAATCAAATGTAATATAAAAGAAACTGCAATCAATTAATTGCCATAATGAGGCTGTGTTAAACTTTATGAAGTCATCTCCATTAACTAAATTCGTGGAGGAAAATTGTCTTTAAGAATGGGTTGACTAAAATAAATAAATCAGTTCCTCAGAAGATTGCTAAGGGCTAACTGAGACTGGCCTGAAAGTCCATCGAAGAGAAATTATACTTCATACTGGTTAGACCACATCTTTGATATGGGAGCACTGCTTGGAAACCCCATATCACCAAAAACATATCTTCGCTTGAAAGAGTCCAGAGACGAGCTGGCGTTCAGAGCGGCAAGACCTGCCTGTCGAACTTACGGCAGAAGTCAGTTGCTTTAAACGTCGACTTTCTGCCGTGTCTAATTCAAATACAGTGAAATATCGATAAGTCAAATCTCAGGGGAATGAACTCAAACTTCGACTTATGCGGAGGTTCGAGTTAGCCGAGGATTTTTGGCATTTAATTTGCAGTTTTTGACTTCAGTTTTAATTTATCCGGAATTCAGTCCAGTTGAAAGTTTCAAGAAAAGGGCTTGATTTCATACTGTTCCTTGCCCTGTGTTAAAACCATCAGCTGCAAGACTCATCGTACTTCGCAGCCTATGCGTACTGGCGTAGGATCAGACAGTAAATTGACATCGGCGATTGTAATTTCCACACGGTAACCCGACCCTTCTTCAGATGAAACGGAACAATTTGTAGACGTGGAGGAATTGGGTCAAGAAACCAGACTAGCTTGCTTTGCACCCGATCATAGACTACCGATTGCAAAAGAAATGTAGACTAAATAATTTTGGGAATTATTTGAAAAAAGTCACTATAATCATCATTGGAAATTGATACCAAAAATCCACTCTTCTCAATAATGACAGTACACCAAACTGAAGGTGCTGTTCACCTTGGATGGGGCTTTATTTTTTACTCTGCACCCTTAATTTTTAATCCTTTTTTATCAACCTTTTATGAGACACATCGTTGGATATTTTTATTACTGAAGCTTCTGTGGAAAATCAAATGTAATATAAAAGAAACTGCAATCAATTAATTGCCATAATGAGGCTGTGTTAAACTTTATGAAGTCATCTCCATTAACTAAATTCGTGGAGGAAAATTGTCTTTAAGAATGGGTTGACTAAAATAAATCAATCAGTTCCTCAGAAGATTGCTAAGGGCTAACTGAGACTGGCCTGAAAGTCCATCGAAGAGAAATTATACTTCATACTGGATAGACCACATCTTTGATATGGGAGCACTGCTTGGAAACCCCATATCACCAAAAACATATCTTCGCTTGAAAGAGTCCAGAGACGAGCTGGCGTTCAGAGCGGCAAGACCTGCCTGTCGAACTTACGGCAGAAGTCAGTTGCTTTAAACGTCGACTTTCTGCCGTGTCTAATTCAAATACAGTGAAATCTCGATAAGTCAAATCTCAGGGGAATGAACTCAAACTTCGACTTATGCGGAGGTTCGAGTTAGCCGAGGTCGCCATTTTACCCCCCCCCCCCAAACCCCCCTTGTGTGCATAAATTACCGTACGCCCGCAAAGTAACCTATTGTAGCACGGGGAATTAAGCACACAAGATGGAACATTTTAAAATTTGTTATAAACGTCTTACATATTTGTTAATTTGTTTCAAATGGCATGATTTTTGTGTTTAAAGTTTTCTAAAAAATATAACATTATTGTTAACGCTTTCGAAATCAATGATGACCTACCTTATACAACTCATTGGTGTGAGATTTGGCTACGCAACAGAGCTAAAAGAAAAAGGATTGAGCGCATTTCCAGCACCGCGTTGACGTTAGCCTTGGCGTGTTTTGAAACGGTCAAGCCACCCATCACTGCAGCTGAAGTCTGGATGTCCTAACTTCTTTGCCAAAGACCTGGCCTTTTCTTGAAGAATTGGACCCGAAATCGGAATGTTTTCGGCCCGTACAGCTTTGAACCAGGTCAAAGCAGCCTCTTCAACATCAGGAAAAGCCACCTTTCTCATGCGTTTCCGACCTGCTGAATAAGACTCATTGTTGAACTGTTCCAGCAGTTTCTCCTTATTACATGTAATGTAAATTTTTGGGTCATTATTTGAATTAGATACGGCAAAAGTTCGACGTTTGAAGCAGGCCTATAAACAAAACTTACTAACTAGTAACTAACGGAGAGATAATACGACCATAATTTTGTTGAGATGCATCACAGCCTTGCATTCAAGGCTATATTCACTGCAAAGGAATTTTGGCAAGGAGCCCAGATAATTAAGCTGCTCAAACGAAGTATACTACGTGATGTACTTTGGTCAAAGAACGTTCGTGGTTTTGGGGTACAAATACAACTTTATCATGATGAGACGATTTTCTCTTTTAAAAGCCAAGGTCTATTTGTTTGTGGCACCAATTTCAACGATCAAACAAATAATACATGGGTAAAACTTGTAGCTTTGCATGGTGAGGATGATGAGTAAGACTAATTGCGGTGACAACATGTGGAATCTCAATTGAGTAGTAATTAGTTCTGAAAAGAACTAATTACTCCATCAGATTGAAGGAACACCGAGCACACGGCCGCAGAGGAGATTTCGAGAAGTCCGCCATCGTCAAGCACTCGCACATCAAGGACCACCAAATCCACTGGCAGGCAGCCCAACTCATCACACCCATCGACGCATGGCACCCCAGACGCATCAGAGAGGCCATCGAGATCGTCAAACACGACACTGTGCCACAGGACATCGGTTTCTTCATCAGCGACATTTGGCGACCTATACTACAGACTGAAGGATCTTCTATATCCAAAGTCCATAACCCACCCCAGACTGAGGGATCCCCTATATCCTAAGTCAACCACCCTCCTTCCCCTGTGCTTGTTAACAACTGATTCAGTTCAGTGAGCACACACTCCTCTCCCCCAACCCCTAGGATCCTAGTCTCATAGTCTCACAGTTTCCCGCCTGCGCGCCTCAACGAACTAATCCTCCAGCATCCATTCATGGGATGATCCTCCAGCAGCCTACTTAAGCAGCAGCATTTTCCAGAGTCCGGCATTCTCCTGAGGACGATCAGAGCATACTGATCGAAACCCCCAGTTCTTTTCAGAACTAATTACTACTCAATTGAGATTCCACATGGTGTCACCGCAATTAGTCTTACAAATAATACATGGTTTCATTACTGGACATGATGGCACTGGATATTTTATTAATTGAAAAGAATGTGTGCGTTTAGGCCACTCAAAAAGGATTTTGGCAAAACTAGCAAATCATTCAGTCAAGTGATCAATTGTTTCCTGCTGGCTGTGGCCATTTAACCGGTAATAAACTCCCCAAGAGGATTAGATGTTGAGATGGAGAGAGTTAAAATCCCCGAGCTCCGGGAAATACTTCGGTTTTCTCTCAAAAGAGGGTTTCAGTTCCATGGCATGATTGATACCGGTAACCTTTTTTTCTTGTTGCATTTTTCAGTATTTATTTTATGCCAAACGTAGACACAGCAGATGTTTAATATTGTCGCCGGTATTTTTTTAGGCTACTCCTCCTTTTCTCTGACCTCTTTTTTTTCTTTTTTTTCCTTTTTTGTTTCTTCCTTTTTTTATACTCAATTTACCCGGGGGGGCACGTGCCCCGCCCCCCCCCCCTGGATCCGCGACTGTACTCCTGACGACGTTGTTTAACTAGATAGTGTGCCAAGTAACATGTCATTCCTGCTTGATGTCCAATTGCTTGATTGATTGGAATTCTACCTTCAGTGTTTTATACGATTTATTCAACATCAATGATTTTGTTATGCAATAATACTATAGTAATATTGGAGTGTTATATACCGCAAAACATATCACGATATCATACTCTAAGTGCTTAACATGATCATTGGTCATTGGACCAATATCAATCTTTAAACTTTCTCAACTCCCTGTTGAGGATACAACTCTGTGCTCAGCGCTACAGTGGCTGTCAAACACAAACTCCATATGTACCCTTGTTTGCTTGTTTGTTTCTTTGTTTGTTTTTTACTCATGGCTGAAAAGGACAGAAAAGTGTCTTGTTCAAGGACACAAGTAACATGGTCGCGGCGAGGATTCGAACCATATACTGACGACTGAGCTATCATAACAAAACAGCTACGCGGTCGACCGCGTGGCCATGACACTGCATACACTAATTATTACACACACGACCTGGAGCAAATCCCGAGGAGCAGCCTTGCAGATTAATCAGAAGCCACGATGTGCGTCATTCTATTGTATACAAATCTTAATCAGCCAATCAATCAAATACGATCAATAACGAGACCGCACTGAATCCAAGAACTGACGTTTAACTCGATAGCGTGACAAATAGCATACTTTTATCACGGTCACTTAGTCTCCCCCACTTCCCCCTCCCCGCCTCCAAAAAAAAAAATAATAATAACAAAATAACAAATATATATATATATATATATATATATATATATATATATATATATATATATATATATATATATATATATATATATATTGTGTTATTATTGATATATTTTGGCAATGGAACGAAGTCCAATTGCAGCCAAAATTGCTTGATGGATTGGAATTCTACCGTGCAGTATTTTACATTACATTACATTACATTACAACAAGTATTTATCATGCGCCATTCCCGAGAGGCTCATGGCGCTTACAAAAGTTAATAATGACATAATAAGGGGGTTATCTGCGAGTCACCAATTGTAATAAATGGAAGAGAAACTTTAGACAATTGCTGACGTGATCCAAATAGAACAAATTCTGTTTTTTCGTCGTTCAATTTCAGGAAGTTTTGTCTCATCCAACTTCGAATACATTTCTCCAGTGTTGTAATGCAGGGTGTAGCGCTGCTAATGGTGACCTATACAAGTTTGTGTGACCAAATTCAATAGTTCCTGTCGAATTGAACATACCTACGACTTTTCAAAATATTCGGCCAGAGAGCGACACAAAAACAAAACAAAAAACAGCCCTGATAGAGTTATAAAGTAGTAAGTGATGTGAACATGTCTACAGAGTTATGTATAATGTTTTCAAATTCAACAATTTGTATTTCATAGTCCCTTTTAATTTAACTTTTTACTGTATACAACAAGAATGACTCTATCAGTCCGTATGACAGAAAACCTTTAAAACACCATTTTAGTATTAATATGCATACATTGTCTTGTTTATATTTGCTAATACTAACTTTCACAGTTTTTAAGTTTTATATTACTAACGCTCATCACAGCCTGTGCACATAAGTATCATTGGATGTTATCATTGGATGTTATCATTGGATGTTATAACCAAATGACGTAACAGGCTAATTCCAGCTATATACATACATACACAAGTACACATTATGATTCACAACATCTCTACTGCATGTGTCAGTTCATACACTATAAAGTAAACAAACAAATATGAAAAACAAACTGCAACATAATTCACGTAATCTAGAAAGTGAAACGGCTGTATAGCGAAATAAGACGCAATGGTATCTACAATCGGGCATAATATGAAATTGTTATATGAAATTATTATCAAAGTTTGCAGTTCCAAATCTGCTCAATAAATAAACGAATCGCGCGTTGCAGCAGTAGAATATACTATAACATACATTTTAAATGTTTAATTTACCTTCGATATAACATGCAAGCAGAACAGGCGAAAGAACAATCAGCATTTGGACAAGCGTCGGCATCTTTCATGTAAGCCCTAACTACAATTGTGGCTAACAATGCAACCATCAAGCACCGTAGCTTCCAACTGATTCGAGTGGGCGTTCTCCACCCTAGATATTACTCCTCAAAAGGCTTATAATTACGTACACGAGGCCAAACGGCTAACTGCGCATTGCGCTAATCCTAACCACAGGTACACAGGCTAATGGCATTTGAGGTTGCTTGATATAGTTAATTGCTTTTCTTTAAATCATTTGAAATGTTTAAACATAATTATTTATCCAAACTGATATGTTATATGCCAATAAAGCAAGTCCTGGTCTACAGGTAAATTAATATAGTAGAAAATAAACATTGAATTATTAACAAAGTGCAAGCGGTAAAACCAGTAACATTACATATAACTTTGTAACGAACGAACAAATGAACGAACGAACAAACGAACGAACGAACTTTGTGGTTCCATCTGACATGAACGGTTGACGTTAAAGTGACCGGTAATTACATGTTAAAGTTATTCATTAATGGGACAATGATGAATAGGGAGGGGGTCACACAAGATTCTGAAGCTGCCTCAGATGGCTGCACTAAGTTGTATATGGTCACGAACAACTGGCTCAATATGGCGGGTCTGCTGCACACTGCAATCTGGTGGTGTTTGACGGTGAACCGACAGAAGTGTGGACGAGCTGGCGATTGAACAAGAACAGGTGTACGTGATGGCGTCTCCTCCATCGTCGCTCCTCATTACAATATGAGGACGAGGCGGCCACGGACACAAGTCTATGCTGATCGATGAGTCTTATAGAGTTAAATACAAAATAAAATAAAAAATAAAAAACAACAACAACAACAACAACACTCTAATTCAATGTCACTGAGCGGAAATGAGCAGTATTTACCGCATACAAGGGCGGTAAGTACTGACTGTAAAATCTCCTTGCGAGCCATTAGCGATAAAAGAGCAATAGTAAACACAAGGCTAAATTTGAAAACGTCGATGTTTCAAATCTGAGAGTGTAGCCTTTACACAATGAGCGCTCAGCATTTCAGATAACAGCTTGTAACGAAAGCAGCTTGTAACGAGCGCCTTCGCCAGCGCATTCTGCTCATCCACTTTGCATCTGACCGGGGCTTGATCCCTGACTCCTCTGCAGATATGGTTTTGCCTCTGACCTGGCCCCATAGACCAATAGATAATTGACATAAGTGGACCGCCCAGCAACATAGGGGCTGGTTAGCTCAGCCAGTTTTTCTTTTCTCACTTCACATAAACCATACATCCACTTCCTGGTGACGCCTTTACAAACATTTTGTACAAATGTTGTAAAAACACCATCGATAAACATAACAGTTCTCCTGAGGACTATCAGAGCACACTGATCGAATCGCCGAGTTGTACCTCCAGTTCTTTTCAGAACTAATTTCTACTCAATTGAGAATTTCACATGGTGTCACCGCAATTAGTCTTACTTATAACAGTTGTTACCAGTGAATTAAACATAAGCTTTTAATGTATCGGTTTTGGTCTCAGACACAAAAGTGGGTATGGCGCCCTCAGAAGTGATCTTGGTGACATCACATTATTGCAACATACTTGATATCTCATCCAATAGATCGTGATGCACTTAAAGACCCTACAAAGTATCATGAGACTATGCTGAAGATTAATGTATAAAACTCATGTCAGACAGGGTTGATAAGGGGAGGTCATATCCTCCAATATATGGCTTATAAGTTTTCCTAGTAACATGTTTTTTTTATCCAGAAAAAAAACTATTGTTTCAGAAGTAATTATGACATCCAGTGAAAACGTTCATTTATGCATTTTTGTTATTATTTTGTTTAGTATTATACTGCATTTGCTATTGTATTGTTATGCTATTGTATGATTTCTTGTTTACTGTAAAGCGCCTTGAGCACTTCTTGGTGGATATGTGCGCATTATAAATTTTATGTACTATTATTATTATAGTATTGCCATCTATTACGTAAACACTTAATTCATTCTTGATAACTGCATACATACATTCACGTTGACAAAAATGATGACCAGTATGGGGGTATATGAAGGTTTCAAATTATATGCACTAAGTTCAATACAAACCAAATGTACGCCTTATTTCACTGAAATAATATTACAAAGCGAAACTGTTTGACTATTCCGTCATACAATTTAATTTTTAAGCATTCTCAAGAAAAACAAGCAAGGTGGTATAACTCTAATTTCAAAACATGATGTCATTTTAAACGGGCCTATGAAATGCAATTGCTTAGCCTTCCTTGACAGTATTTTAATTTGTTATGTTACTAATGCCAGGTAGAGCCAGTGTATTAGCAATATCAGATGATGTTATAACCAATTGATCAGTGTTTACGTATGTATAAGGAGAATACAATAGAAGCATGGAATATCAAAGCAGTCTCTAATACAAATAGCACTTATCGGAAAGTGTAAATGTAGTTTCTTACAAATTAATGTTTGCTAATTTAGACTTAAAGCGAATAATGCTATTAATTTCAAAATGAAATAAAGAGGGTAACGTTACAAATGTAAAATATTGCTTGTACATAAAGTAGCTACGAAAATGCTCTGACGGATTAATTGTTATTTTCACAAACATCTAGATATCTAATCACTGTCTCAAAGCAAGCTAAACCTGGTATTAAAATACATTACGTAACAAGTTATACATCAGTTGACATACACCAGTGTTGGTTGTTAAACATCTAATGTTCGCTATTCAATTTGGAGTTAAATGAGTTGTTTTTATTTGTCGAAAAATTGATCAGATCTACCATCTCAATGCTTTGTTCAATATATCCACTATATCTTCCCAATCGATATTGAAAACATTCATAATGTATTTATTTCAATATGAAATCCCTTCTAAAGTATTGCTTGTTAAGAAAACAATCTAACAATATCTCTTCACGATATGTACTGAAACACTGAATACATTCATATGTATTTATTTATATGGGACACTCATTTAGTACATGACTGTTAATGTTTAAATACGTATTATTATGTTTTATTGGTTTCTTTAAAACACTACTATAGAATGGAGGTTTTAACATTATCTATTGGTGAGCAAACTCCTACTATTATCCAATGTCTGATTTGTACGAAAATAAACTGTTTTACGAAAGACTGGTATACCACATGGATTGAAAAACACTAAAATCGTTTTTAGCTAATCACAGCACAAGCATCACCTCGATAAATACAATACATGGAGTGCCATGGTCGAGCAGTTTAGTGCATCGGATTTGTGTTCTGATGGCTTAGTCGTGAGAATGTGGGTTCGAATCTCAGCCGCGACAGGGGTGCTTGTGTCCTTGAGCAAGACACTTTACCATAACACCCAGGTTTTAAAGTCCAACAAAAACAGACGCCACAGCATTTTGTTATTACCAGATTATCAAATCAACGAACTATTATCTAAAAGCTTACTTGGTGTTTAGTTAGTACACCTACCATTCATTCTGAACATTGTTTTTGTCTAAAGTGCTTCCATCTTAGAAAAAACTGAATGTGTCATGTTGAATTTACAAAAGCTACCATAATGCATTTTTTTGTAAAACATCTAACAGTGTAAGCACATGTATTGTGATTAAAATTTCACAGTTTAGTTAACATTACATGTTTTTCTTCATAATTAAACTGTAGTTTTGAAATGAACGTACATCACAGAGTACTAATGTTATGTCTGCCCTTTAACATTGCAAACAGAGAGTATCCTGCCAACACGAAAGTGTTAAAATAACACCAGATGACTCAACTTTATTATCCCACGGTATTTATTTTAGGCGACTTGCCCATTATTAACGCCAGCGGTGTAGTTGTTAACACCTTAGCTTTGACAGTGTACATATTGTAATGCTAAGTAGGCCTAATTATAAGTATTGAATTGTCAAGTTATATTATTTTTAACATGCCGGTATAATAACTGTATTATACAATACTCACCTAGCTATACACATGTTTGTTGTTTGTCATGGGGCAAAATGTAAAACATATGGGAAACTCCATTTAACTATATAATCCAAGTTTATTATATATGTGATATTTTGCACTAGCTCTTAAAATATTAATTACAACAAGAAATATCGATATTTCTGGTGGAAAATGTAAAGCATATTAGAAACTCCATAACCGTATAACTACTTAAATTAATTTGTATTAAACATGTTTATATTATCACACCAATAAATATCGATAATGTCTATACACGTTTACTTGAAACAAAAGAAGTACAACATTGGTAACAACCTGATAACACAAATCGCCCGTTATCATCTAGAAGCTAACTTGATGTCAAATTGGTAAATGTTCCAATCCTGAATAATAATGATGTACGTATCAAACATGAGGAATTACTTCGTTCGTAGTGCTTTAATCTGAAAGGGAAAAAAATATGAAAAAAGAGAATGCTGAATTAACAATTTGCAAACACAACAACAACCACCACCACCACCACAACCACCACAACCACCGACAACCACCAACAACAACCACCACCACCACCACCACCACCACAACAACAACAACAACAACAACAACAACCACCAACAACAACCACCACAATCACCAACAACCACCACCACCACCACCACCACAACCACCACAACCACCAACAACAACCAACAACAACCACCACAACCACCACAACCACCAACAACAACAACAACCACCACCACCACCACCACAACAACAACAACCACAACCACCACAACAACCACAACCACCACAACCACCACAACCACCACAACCACCACAACCACCACAACCACCACAACAACCACAACAACCACAACAACCACAACAACCACAACAATCACAACAACCACAACAACCACAACAACAACAACAACAATAATAATAATTACCTCTGAAAAATATGAACAATCCATTGTTCGGTGATGGCGATTTGCTTACCGCATCATACAGAAGATCCACCCCAAATATATTTTCTGGAACATCATAGTTGGCGTTGTTACACATACCATGTCCCAGGCTTAGTGAAGTAAATTGTTCACAATTATTTTCATCTATATGAAGAGACTTCACACCATGTTCATCGCGGTATTGGAATGAGTCTTGATCATATTGAGGACTCGTTCCTGAAAAAGAGAAATGCACGAATTCAAAAGCGGTTCTGCAATGTATTCAGTATATAGTATCTAATATAGGGCCAATACTTATGTTCCTATACAAGCTGTGAACGTGTCTCCTTCATCTAGTTTTCAAAATTGAATTTGTCAGTAATTATATTAAACGAATAACAAAAACAAGGTAACAAATAACAATACAGTTTTTATTATTGTCAATGTACATGTAGATGCATTTCGTGGCCGAGCGGTCTAGCGCACCGAACTCAAGTTCTGGTGTTGCCAGCAGCAGGGTGTGGGTTCGAGCCCCGGTCGTGACACTTGTGTCCTTGAGCAAGGTACTTAACCATAATTGCTTCGTCCTTCGGATGGGACGTAAAGCCGTAGGTCCCGTGTGTTGTATAATGCACGTAAAGTGGATTGTCGTGCGGTCTAGCGCACTGAACTCAAGTTCTGGTGTTGCCAGCAGCAGAGTGTGGGTTCGAGCCCCGGCCGTGACACCTGTGTCCTTGAGCAAGACACTTAACCATAATTGCTTCTCTCCACCCAGGGGTTAAATGGGTACCTGTGAAGGCAGAGATGGTTTGCTCTATATGCGCTAGAAATGGCAGCAATTGAGCTGTATACTCCCCAGGGAGCTGAGATGGTTTCAGGAATGATTTATGAGCCTTATGAGCCTTATGAGCAGGGATAATAATATAATGCGCCTTGAGCGCCACTTAGTTGGTGGATACGTGCGCTATATAAATCTATACATTATTATTATTATTATTATTAATGGGGTTTGTCTGTGTTGAGGAGAAATGAGGAGACGATTATGGGAAATGTTTTGAGGACCGTCACCTCCTCTATAACTATTGGGGTAATGACATGTCCACCGTCCCCCGGGATCGCCAGCCATGCCGACCAGTGTCCATGCGGCAGGCTGCGTGCAGTTTGACATCCAGACACAGCCATAAATACAGTCTGATTAAAAAACAAGTAATTGATTGTTAGTTAAGCCCATACATACCCCTGACAGTTTTAGGGTTCCACACATTTCCATCTGTTATCTGTCCTTCTATGTGATCGTGGAAAGCCATCCATACAGCGTGAGCGACATTGTTGTTGGGATCAAATGTCCACCTTTAAGGAAAACAGTTTACGTTTAATTATGGAAATAAGTGTTACGTTTTCAGAGATTATGGTGCATTTTGTCATGCAGTCATAATTATTTGGGTAATAATTGTTTCAGAACTGATTAAGCTCAAATATATATTATTAGCTTTTGGTGACATGCATGATTCACTAGCCATATCCTGATGTGGAAGTTTCATGGTTATTATGGCAACTGTTTATTCAACATATTTCCTGCATTTCAGTGGTAAATACACAGAACATTATTGTTAATGTCATCATATTTATATTTCACTACTTCCAACGCAATTTGGGTATCCAATATGGCCGCTGTTACGTGATAATCATGAATCCCTTCTTTTAATAATATCCATACTGAGCAAAGATATTTTGGTAAAAACTCCAACTAGTGTGTTGATAGCTCTAAATAAACCACCAAATCTTGATTATACGTGATAATTTAAAGCCCATAATTATATACTATTGAGTAGTTAAAAAAATATGTTTAATGTGATTCAAATCAACCTTTACGTTATCACTTGCACATTATATATAAGTGTTTTTAATAGCAGTTTGGTTCCCGTTCCCCCATTAACAATTGGTTGTGCATACCCTGAAATCGTTTATTATACTGACACTGTAGTTTTAAAAAAAGCTTCATTAGATTGGACAACATCACATTTCATCAGACTAGCAGACCACCTCTATCTGCCCAACAATCAAACCACAGCAACGATTTATTCTGTGACCAAGACTGGAGGAGGTCTTAATGACTTGTCCACCTTAAAGTCTACAACTCGCTGTATGGGAACGATAGTTCGCCAAAGGTTATATCAAATATCCATGAACAGATTGATCACCTCGATTTGGTGCTCTACACTGGGATGGAAAGATGATAAAGGATTTTGCAATGGGAGTAACTAAAGAAAACCTGGCCGTGCTTGTCTCTGGTACTCCACTCTATGTAGAGGGTAAATTACTTGGCGTTCCTACCATCAGTGACTCCAGCTGGGCCTATCACAAGTTGATGCATATATTGAGCTGCTTACAGCATGAGACCTGACAAACTCGATAGTGGCATTGGTATTCTACACCACAGCTAGTTGCTGTTGTAGTATGCTTCATCTCCGAGCGAATGTTTGCAGATTGTCCAATAGCCACTCCTTGGCAGTGTCGTCGCAGGTGTGAAGGGCGGCGATTCCACCCTCAAGACGTGTTAGAGGGCAGTCTTCTACGACGTGGCACATGGTCTGGGGCTCACCGCAGTCGCACAGTGGGATGCGACGTAACCCCACTTGAAGAGGCTGTTTCGGCAGGGCCCAGCATCTGTACGAAACCTGTTGAGAAGAGTCCATTGGCCCCGAGGAAGGAGCATTCCTGGTAGCTCAGCAGTGGGATTGGGAACCAAGAACTTGTTGGTGACTTCAGCTTGGTCCCATTTCGATTGCCAGAGTTGTTCCGTGGTGGCCAGACTGTTGGGGAGGGATGACCAGATAGGCTTTCTGGACTTCAATCTGGGCCTTGAATGGTGGTGGATGTCGTTGAGGAGAGGCAGCTCAGGCTTGGCTTCGATCTTTTGGAGCAGTCTTAATGTAGCGGCCTCTCTTCTCACGTCTGGCGGTGCGATGTTGCAGAGGATAGGGAGCCAGTCAGTATGTGTACCTCGAATTGCGCCGGACACAGTTCTCAAGGTGTTGTTCAGCTGAACGTCGACAATGTTGGTGTGCATAGAGTTCAACCAAACAGGAGCACAGTACTCTGCGACTGAATAGCTGAGCGCTAGCGCAGATGATCGGAGGGTCTTGGATGATGCTCCCCAGGTTGTACCTGCAAGCATATTGAGGAGGTTGCTCCTTGATCTGTAACACTGGTATTTACAAGGGAGCTGCCAAATTGCTAGAGAAGTTAGGAAAACAATTAGTAGAAAAAGTATTCTTCCTGGCCTGTCGTCACTATGTGTTAGAACTCATAATTGCTGCTGTATGGGAGCAGCTGTTTGGCAATGTCAAGAGCCCTGAAAACCCTTTGTTCAAAGAGTTGAAGGAGGCTTGGTCAGGGATTAACACAAAGAACCTCAACACACTGACAACTAGGACCAGGCAAAACAGTTGGCTTTGGGCGAAGAAGGAGCAGACCATCACATTGCTCAATAACATCCTCTCCAAGCCAGACTCTACCAAGCTACCCCAAGCTGACTGCAGAGAGGTGGCAGAGCTCATTATCATCCTACTTGTTGGCATACCCCCTCCACCTAACATGTACTCCATTAAAATGTTCATGTTTGGGGATGAGATCGGGTATGATGCTGTGACACAAAACAACCTGCAGAAGATCAACCACTTGTTGGTGCTCTTCTACTCATTACATTGGATGACAGCCACCAGTGTTGCTGATGCACCAAATAATGACCTGCAGCTGATACATGACATGATGAAGTACCAGATGAGAGATAAAGAGGTGGCCGATGCAGGCAAGATGATAAAACATGAAATGGATGGTACCTAACTCAAGAAGTGGTCACATTCAACTTGTTCAGCACAGATCCAAGAATGACCAACAAGAATGATGGCAACCATCATGTTGATCTTATTTGGGTCAGAGTCACACTTCATATTGAATGTTCTCAATGTAAGTTCTAATTGACTAACCTCTACTGTGGACACATGGTCTCATGAACCAGATTTCATGGTTGCAGAAAGATTTGAATGACATAGCAGATCGAGGAGTGAAGATGATAAGTGACTTTGCCAACATCATTACTACTGACCCCCCACATAAATAATTTGACAGTTTCGCAAAAAGTAACCCTGCACTTATAAGCACCCCCGATCCAACAATCAATTTCTGAAAAAAGAAAACACTGTAATAATCACTCTTCAAAATACTTTGTAATAGAAACACAGGCCTTTCAAGCCAATTACACTAAGACAGGCTATATTATGTGTATTGGTCAAAATTGGCTTTGTTTGATCTTTGAACCCAAATTGTGACATAATAGTGTGACCCCAATTGTTTCCAAAGCAATTAAACTCATTCATCAGTACTGTGCTTTGCATAAAATCAAACCGGCATGTCGGCAGCAGGATGTCGAAAGACTTCAAGCGTATTGGTGAAATTACAATGTAGGCTTATGTGCAATTTGTACCTTTGACGTGTTTTAAATATCCATGTTATGGTCTCTATGGTTTCCGAAGCAATCCAATTTTCTTCAGCAGTGCGTTACACTATGCTATTGGTAAAAATTGCCATTGTTGACATTTGACCCCACATTTTTACCCATGTTGTGACCCCTGTGATTTTTAAAGTGTTTTTTTTTTCTTCAGCAGTGATGCTTTGCATAAAATCACCCATGACTTGCCTTTCAAGGTTCATTATACCAAATTTGAACAAAAATAACCTAATTCCCCGATTATTAATAAATCACGTGAATTCAAGGCTCTTGGGGACCATACCGGATTATCTGAGACAATGGATATGATTTTTGTTATCACGTGAAAAACCATGATAAACCAAGCAGTAGGATACAAACATTGAAATCTGAACTGGCCTAGAGGGCATTTATATTTAGTATAACGTAAGAAACTACTGATGCGCTATCGCCATAGGAGCGCTACGTGAAACGGTCGTCGTCGTCGTCGTCGTCGTCGTCGTCGTCGTCGTCATCATCATCACCAGACTCAAGTTATGGTGTTAGCAGCAGAATGTGGGTTCGAATCCCGGCCGTAACACTTGTGTCCTTGAGCAACACACTTAACCATAATTGCTTCTCTCCACCCAGGGGTTAAATGGGTACCTGTGAGGGCAGAGTTGGTTGATTAGCCCTATATGCGCTGTAATGGCAGCAATTGAGCTGTATACTCCACAGGGAGCTGAGATGGTTTCAGGAATGATTTATGAGCCTTATGAGCAGGGGTAATAATATAATGCGCCTTGAGCACCACTCAGTTGGTGGATACGTGCGCTATAAAAGTCCACACATTATTATTATTATTATTATTATGTGTCTGTATTGTCGTATCTGGTTTTTTTCTAGAAGTAAAACTTCAGCTGTAGTTTCGACGCCCATGTTTTCGTTTTATATACACATGCCAAGCTTACGGTAGTTCTATAATTTTTCTTCACCGGACCGTAATTCTTTGTAGACATCATATAGCAGCTGACAGCATCGAGAACGTGAGTTTTTTTAAACTGTTTTTGTGACCATCGAGTTGTGAACTGAGCACCGCCATTTTGTGTGTTTACATTCGTGTGACAGATATTCATACCTTTAACAAACACAAACTACAACTTTATTGTTTATCTCCTGGAGCCCGTTCAGCATTAAAGACACAATGGAATTAGTTGAAAGTGCAACATATTGGTATGGATGCAAGAACATTTACCAAAGGATGTATACTGGCATTAATTGCAATTGATGAAATGTTGGTTAAAATGTTATAATTTACTGAAAAAGGGTGCTTAATCGGACTCCAGGACAATTTAAAATAATTATGACGCTCGAATTGCCGAACTCATTTTTTTTCGAATTCGACAAGACATAAGAGCTGTACGTTTGAAACGGGCCTGATATATCAGTTGTAATGAAATACTAATTGCATGATGGATAATAATAATAATAATAATAATAGTAATAATAATGAATTTATTGTGCGCATTTTCCCATAAAAATGTACAAAAGCGCATTACAATCTTAAAACTAGCACATAATAGTAAAACAAACAGATTAATACATTAAGTCAAAAGATGTAAAAACAACAAAGTTACACTTAAAAATAAATTAATTAACCAAATGCTTGTTTAAAAAGAAAAGTCTTAAGCTCTTTCTTAAAGACAGACATAGACTGAGTTAATTGGATATTTGAGGGCAATTTGTTCCATAATGTGGGCACAGCCTGTAAGAATGATTTGTCTCCGGTAGATTTTTTCATTTTTTCTTTAGGATAATTTAAAAGCAACCTGTTATTGGAACGTAAAGAATAGCTGGAATTATCCTTAACGTGCAACATATCAATAATATAATCTGGGAAAAGGTGGTGAAGGGCCTTAAATGTCAACAAAATAATTTTGAATTCAATACGATAATACACAGGCAGCCAGTGTAACTGATAAAGTAAGGGCATAACATGACTCCACCGTGGTGTACCGCATACAAGCCGAGCAGTGGCATTTTGTACCTTTTGTAGTTTAGATAATTGCGAATTTGGAAGACCATAAAATAAGCTATTACAGTAATCGAGACGACTAGTAATGAATGCATGAACCAGCACAACTAGCGCCTCTCCTGATAAGTATTTCCTGATTCTTCTAATATTATGGATATGATAGAACGCAGTTGAGCAAGTTTTTGTAATTTGCTTGTTCATAGTCAAATTTGAGTCAAACCAGCAACCTAAGTTGCAAACTTGCAAGGATGGTGTGATAGAACACTGTTAAGTCTGGTATAGTTAATTTAGACAATTGCAATCGACTACCAATAATAATAAATTCAGTTTTGGCATCGTTAATCATAAGTTTATCTTGTAACATCCATAGTCGCATGTCCTTTATACAGTTTTCCATGGCTGCTAAAGCCTGCTCTTGGTTAACAGAATTACAAGGTTTAAAAGAAATGTACAGTTGGGTGTCATCAGCATAACAATGAGTGTTAGGAAGATGCCGATCTTCTATGTCAAACAGTTTGGATGAGTATACTAAAAAGCAGCGGTCCTAGACATGATCCTTGTGGAACTCCGCAATTGACAACAAAATTGTATTGAAATGTTCGCCAACTTTTAAATTACAAAATCAGTTTACCTGTATACCGTTCCTGCCGAGTCGTTCGCCAGTATTTCAGCACCATTTTCTTGAAGAAAATCCGGCAGACGACTAAAACAGTAGTCAGAGTTCACATCACAGTCTCCATAATTATCTGCAAAAATTGTATACAATATCGGACTGTAATTTCATAAGCTACTCCCAGAACATTTGACGTTAACATACTTAATAAGTTTACTGCAGCTTTTCGCTCCGTGCATGATTCATTGAGGGCGCACGTCACATTCCTGCTTGTTGACAGGGCACCACATATCGCTGGTAAGCGTGCATTAGTGATTCGTTTTGTCCTCAAGTGTTATCAGTTACCAACAAAAAGTTCCTGCTGCATATCTATAAAGTATTTAATGCGTAAACGCACTGTTGGGCTTTGTTAACACAATTCTATAAAATGGCACCAACAAGTGTGATGAACTCACTTGAGCGCTACGACATACACGGTACACAGTTTTGTTATCAACGAAAATATAATCTTGTGAAACCTCTATATTTTGTTTGTTTGTCTGTTTTTAGTTGGATTTGATTTTACAACATAATTACTTTATAGACATCTACAATTCCACAAAGTTGCACGGTGACGGGTCTAAAATTATTACTTTTGCAATAATTTTAAAATAAGTTTAAAAATCATAGTAATTTCAAAAAAGAAAGCAAATTATATATATATGTCTGATGATCGCATAACGCGTGAAACTCGGAGTTACAACTACCAGCGTTCCACTAGTTTTACTACAAGTATATATATATATATATATATATATATATATATATATAGGTAAAACTTGTAGCTTTGCATGGTGAGGATGATAAGTAAGACTAATTGCGGTGACACCATGTGGAATCTCAATTGAGTAGTAATTAGTTCTGAAAAGAACTACCCCCCGTTCTTTTCAGAACTAATTACTACTCAATTGAGATTCCACATGGTGTCACCGCAATTAGTCTTACTTATATATATATATATATATATATATATATATATATATATATATATATATATATATATATATATATATATATATATATATATATATATATATATATATATATATATATATATATAATGTATTTAATGCGTAAACGCACTGTTGGGCTTTTTTTTACACCAGAATTACTTTATGAAGATTTACATTTCCACAAAGTTGCACGGTGATGGGTATAAAATTATTACTTTTGTAGTAATTGTCGCTAACTGTCCCTTCGTGAAAACGGAAAACCCAGTTTTTCTGAAATGTTCCCTTATAGCTTGCGTGCAAAACCAGAATATACGAGTACTACGAAAACACAATTTGACCTGTTGTATTAGGCATTTTTTTTTTACTAAAGGGCGATTATATTAAACAAACAAAATTATTACGACGTAATGAATTGTTCTGTGGCATAAGTTTGAATTACTATCACACATATACACAGTACATTAATATATTGCGTTAAGATTATAGATTGATGAAATTCTTGCACCTGGTGATAAATAATTGATTTGATTTTACCCTTACACCGACGTATGTATGAGGTACTGTATAATCAGTGCTTACTGCGTGTGTGTGAAAATAATCGTTTAAAAATAATAATAATTAAAAAAAAAAGCAACTTAATATTTGATTTTCTCGTAGCTTGCTTTTTAATTGTCCCGTCGTGAAAATTGTGAGGACATTTTCAGCACCGTTTAACGGTACTTTAGTGTATTAATGGTTGATATTGTCATGATCATTTGCCATAAAGAGCTTCCTTGCAGTACATCGGTGACTGATATTGGCCAGCCGGTGTTTGCCTTGTACCACCAGAACAGTCTCCATCTAGCACCGTCTTCGTTAATCACAGGGTAGTCAACTGACCAAAACAAACAAAACCAAAAGAAATTAGAACAAATTATAAATATCTAAAACACTATTTGTTTTAAATATTCATATAGAAAAATACCACTATGATCAACCAAAATTACCCAAAATATTGCTTATAGCACCCTCTAAGTCGCATTGTTGCCTGTACTAAAGAAAGCATTTGAGCCAAATTTCATGACCAACGGACAACAAATAAGGAATTTATGGGAGAAATATTTTTTTAACCAAAAATTTAGATAAATTGCCGAAAAATGGGTATAGCTTCACCGATGAAAGTTGTCTTGGCCTCATTGCATAGATCGCGTCAAACTTATCCTCTTCACCAAGCAAAGCCACAAGTTTTACTTAAGTACATGTTTATTACATCGGTTGTGTGTACACTCGTTGCTAGCAGTTCATGATTGTTGTATTACCTAGTGGCAACAATGATGGCCAACAATAACGGGTTTAATAAGAAGGCAGTGCTAGCAAAAGATGAAAACCTTTGTTTGCTTTGTTCTCTGCCAAGGTGTACGTCACGAATAGCGCGACCTTAATTTAATTAAAATAAAAAATACACTCAAGACAACTGATAAAATAACAATAACAAACAAATTAAGACAAAAGCACACCTCATAGACCCTTTAAGTCCGTACGAGTAGAAATATAAAATGTTAACGAACCTGTATTCTGCACTTCTGTTGTAGGTGCTTGGGTCGTCAGAGGCGTCGTAGTCTGTCGAGTCTAAACAAAAACAATGGATCAAAAAAATAAGGATCTAGTTTTCAATGTTAGTATTTGCCTGTCCACGAAACGACAAATTCATTCGGCGAGTTTTTACTACCTGTAGATATAGTACACGTAGTAATCCCGCTTAAACAAAAAACGGCCACTACAAAGAAAATAATTTGACTGAATTAGGTTTACTTAAAGATGTATCGCGGATAATTTTTGCAATTTCCGCAGTTTAGTTTGCTTCATTTAGTAATTTTTTAATATTATTTTTACAAATATGAAAATCTAAATCCTTTCAAACCTGGGCTTTTTGTTACATTTATAACACAAAAGAGGAAAATTGTATCTGGCCCTGAAACGTTTTTTTTTAATTAAATTTTTCCAATGATAGTTGAAATCGCTATGTTTTTTGCTTTACTATAGCGAATGTTTTATATATTTCTACTTTAGTATCAAACTATGTAACGGAAATAAATTCAGTTGAAAATTTATTTTACAAATATCCACAAAAATTAGAACTTCGATAGTGCCCTTGAAATATTGCTTTGAGTCTAAATGATTATAATGGTATTTCAGCATCGAATAAAAAACACAAAGGAAAAAAAAAAACAAACAAACAAACAAACAAACAAACAATAAAGACATACCTGTATACTTTGCGCAGCAGAACGCGAATCTATTTCATAATATCTGTATTCAGCATCTTCCGCATCTTCGGGAAACTTTTCACCCGAATTGAGCTCGCAAATGCCGCTTTCTTGACTGTAATTCACTGAGACGCAATCGGAGTCACGGAGGCAGTTGGCCAGGCATCTCGTAGGAGACTTTACCCGCTCCAATCTCCGGAGTAGACGGTTTTCCAGTGTGGGGCCGGATACCGTGGATTTCGAAAAACCTGCCGATCTTATCATGGTGTCACCGTACACCGACAATAATAAATGAATTACAGGCAAGACTATGGCTACAGCCAATAGTCTCAAATCCGTGTACATGCTGAAGGAGAAGAGTTGGTACAGTTTTGCTTCAAGTAAAATTGTTAATTTTGATGATGCCGGTAGCTGCGAACGTGATAGTCTATTGCATTTGCACACACAAGTGTTCAAATGAATGTAAATGTGTATTACAAATAACAATCAGACTTTGTCACATTCCAATGAATTACATGGCACGAGAACACGTCTCATAAATCAATTAATATTTGCACAAACAAAAATTATTCTCACTTGCCATCCAATGATTTTGCTTTCCACTGCAGACACTTGGCGAATGGCAGAAAATCATCGTGCGTCACACGTTGGTATTCATTTCCAAATATCAAAAGCCCTGACAAGTGTGGCCGAATTTGTTTGGTTAGTTATCATGACGTAATTGACATATATAATGTAATGTATGGCAGCGCGCAGCGTCTACGCGCACAACGTTTTGCCCGGATTACTTCTAAAACACTGTGTTCAATATATTTCTTCCAAAACCATTTTAAAATATCAAAAGCCCCTGCCTAGTGTGGCCGAATTTGATTGGTTAGTTGTCATGACGTAATTGCCATATCTAATGTAATGCAAAACAGCGGGCAGCGTATACGCCCACGCATGTATCCCCTGGATTACTCCAATGACACTTTGATCAATATATTTATCCAAAGCGACAGAAATAAATCCAAGGGCAATAATTGTACGTCACAATTTAAGTAATAATATTATTCACGCCTGTCTGATTAAAAATAATCATCTGAGCAAATAGTCTCCCTCTCCTACCTGCATGCACAGAATATTATTAATTTAAGCCAAGGTAATTTGTTTCTGTATTTTCAGCATCATTTAAAACTGTAGTGGTCTTAAAAATATCCGAAACGACAGAAATAAATCCGAGGGCAGTAATTACGAAATGCATTGTACGTCACAAATTTAAGTAATAATATTATTCACGCCTGCCTGATTATAAGAAATCCTCTGAGCTATCAACAATAGTCCCCTCTCCTACCTGCATGCACAGAATCATATTAAGCCAATGTTATTTTTTCTGTATTTTTAACATCATTTAAAACTTTAGTGGTCTTAAATCCACGGGTAAAAACACCAAACGGTTGCATCAATTAACATAAGTATAATGTGTCTCTGGATTTTCGCATTCACTTCGCTAGTTACCATCCATGTACATTACACAACAGGTGTGTAATTTGATATCAGAAACTGGAGCGATCCACACAGTGGGATGGGCTGCAAGGTAGACGAAGTGGCTTGTGGTAAAGCTAAGGTATGAATAGAAGATCAGTAAGACTAATTGTGGTGACACCATGTGAAATGCTCAATTGAGTAGTAATTAGTTCTGAAAAGAACTGGAGGTACAACTCGACGTTTCGATCAGTAAGCTCTGATCGTCCTCAGGAGAAACGATGCTGAGACTCTAACCTCATCCCGCCGGGCCTTACAGCTCCGTGACCCAGTTCGCAGCATCCGTTCCCACAGTATCCTACGTTCAGCCAGTGCCTCCTCCTTACTACGTGAGAGGATCGCCTTCACACGTTCCTCCCTCGCCGACATCGACCGCAGCTCGAAACGTCGAGTTGCACCTCCAGTTCTTTTCCGAACTAATTACTACTCAATTGAGCATTTCACATGGTGTCACCGCAATTAGTCTTACTTATCCTCCTCACCATGCAAAGCTACAAGTTTTACCTAATAGAAGATCACGCAAAGAGATAATATTATAACCAAAAAAGGTCAACACCATAATACAAATTTGAGGTGTTGGTAATTAGATTATAATTTTCCAAAAAGAGAAAAGTGGCAATAGAGAACAGGTGGGAAAGAAAATAATGACATACAAGATAACGTAACATAAAGGTTAAAAAAATACGGATATCAAGGCAGTACCACAGGTAGGAATGTTTGTTTGTTTTCCTTCATCAAGGGAAATAAAGGGGGAAAATAAACATTTTATTTTAAAACTTGGTAACCCTGAAAAGGACCAATTGTTGGGTTTGATTGACAGGCATGAAAATCATCTCTCTAATCTGTATTTCAACTTTTTTTAAACTAAATTATTCCCACCGAGCATGAGCTGTTGAGGGCACATGTTGTTAGATCACTCTGGGCGAAAGTGCAGCGACAGTTCGTCGCGTTTGGCGTATTTTGCAGTTGAAGTGCGTACGCGCGGAATATCTCCAGCGATCATTGGCTGGTAGAAGTACACGCGCGTATAGTACCATAACATACGCACATAAAGTGTACGCACAACGCTCACACAAAGCCTCAAAAAGTTAATCAGTGTATTAAAAAGGTACTTCTATAATTAATTCACTGAGGAAGTCAAGTGGCATGATATCGTAGTGGTGTCATTGCAGGTGCTACCGTAAAAACGAGGTCGAGAAAACATTGTTGTATTTATTTTTTAAATTTATTATTATTTTTTTTTTTGGTACTATTTTGTTTTTCTGAAGAATCATAACCTTTCTGTTTAACAGTAATTCACATCTGTGGACGATTGTTTTAATGGAAAAAAATAAAGTCCACAATTAATTTAAAATAGTGACAATACTTTACTGCAGGAAAATAATCGCGTACGGACCTCTGTAATACTGTATGGAGAGAGGGTTGTGCGCTTACAATTAAGCCACTGGCTAAATTGCAACAGTCAATAAACCATACATCGTAATGTGTACATAAAGAACTATAGCTTTCACCATTCGCACCGTGCATGAGCCGTTGAGGGCACATGTTGTAAGACCACTGTGGGCGAAAGGGCAGCGATAGTGCGTCGCGTTTGGCATATTTTGTAGTTGATGTGCGTACGGAATATCACCAGCAATCATTGGCTAGCAGAAGTAGACGAGCGCTTATTACCATAACATACACACGTAAAGTATACGCACAACACTCACATGACGCAAAAGTGGCTATCATCAAGACACTGGGTGCAAATTCACCGCTAGAGGGTTACGATGTGCCATGGTCGAGCGGTTTAGTGCATCGGATTTTTGTTCTGATGGCTGAGTCGTCAGAATGTGGGTTCGAATCCCAACCGCGACCATAGTGTTTGTGTCCTTGAGCAAGACACTTTACCATAATTGCTTCTCTCCACCCAGGGGTAAATGGGTACCTGTGAGGGCAGAGTTGGTTGTTGTGTTTGATTAGCCCTATATGCGCTATAATGGCATTAATTGAGCTGTATACTCCCAAGGGAGCTGAGATGGTTCCAGGAATAATTCATGAGTCTGATGAGCAGGGGTAATAATATAATGCGCCTTGAGCACCAGTTTGGTGGATACGTGCGCTATATATGTCCACATTATTATTATTATTATTATTATTATTATTATTATTATTATTATTATTATTATTATTATTATTATTATTATTATTATTATTATTATTATTATTATTATTATTATTATTATTATTATTATTATTATTATTATTATTATTATTATTATTATTATTAGTATTATTATTATTATTATTATTCTTATTATTATTATTATTATGATTATTATTATTATTATTCTTCTTCTTAGTATTATTATTATTATTATTATTATTATTATTATTATTATTATTATTATTATTATGATTATGTGCACTAAGCGGATGGTATGTGCATTCTATCATTGAAGCAAATGGCTAAATTGCAACATGAATAAACCATGCATCGCAATATAAACATAAATAATTAGCTTCTCCATTGTACATATATGTGCATTCCAACATGGTCTTTGTTTTATTTGGAGTGGCAGCATGGCGCTGTGTGGCTTCACCGACACTGTGTTTACACGTTATCACGAAATTATTTGTATACATATTTCAAGAAAGGAAGCCATTCATCAAAAGTGCACATGGCGCAAGCCAGCTTTATGATTTCCTTCCAATGTATGTGAGCTGTCCAGTATCTTTGTTCAATTCTTGTTCGTTTTGTCTGTTGCGTTGTTGTTAGTGTTTTGCTTTGTTACTGGTTTGTTTGTGAGGGTGCGTGTGTTTGTCTGTTTCCATTCGTTTATTTTTTGCTTGTTTGGTTGTTTGCTGCTTGTTTGGTTGTTTGCTGCTTGTTTGTTTGGTTGTTGTTTGTTTGTTTATTTGTTGGGTTGTTGGGTTATTTGCTTGTTTGGTTGGTTGGTTGTCTGTTTGTTCTTTGTTTGCTTGTTTGGGGTGGTTGTTTGTTTGTTTGTTTGTTTGTCTGTCTGTTTGTTTGTCTGTCTGTCGGGCTATCTGAATGTCCGTTTGTTTGTTTGTTTTTCCTAAATTGTCCTCTGTAACCTGATATGGTTTTATGAACGTCGTTTTTATACACTTTTTATAATATATTTGTAGTTTTGTAAATTTTAAGTTTTATTGTATAATTTGTACACACTGATAAACCAATTTTCATGTTTTTATCACGATAATAAAAATAAAATTAATGAAAAATGAATGAAAATGAAGATATATAAGAGGTCTAGATGCAGGATACAAGTGGTAGCCTTATATGTTATTAGTAAATGCAAAATAGCAGTTATCGGCCTTACATTTTGATCAGGTAATTAACTCAAAAGGCAAAATGGACAATACACAAACATGTACACATAGAAAAACCACAAGCGTGAGCAGTTAGTCAGGTTTGAAATGAACACAGAGAAGATGGTACAAGAAGAACATAAATGTACTGATTCTAGGGCTGGACAAAATAGGGATTAAATGTCAATAGATAAAACTACACGGAGAGTGGAAGTGTTTGGCTGGAAGAAAAACAACAGTTGAATAGTGTAGGTTGGTTAAATTCTGGCGTCGGGAGATAAACAATTGATTTAATTTTTCCCTACACCGACGTGTGTATAGCACTGTATACTCCGTGCTTTCCGAGCGTCTGTGACAGAGACTCCACAGGCGACTCGGGCGGGATTCGAACCCACGACCTCCTGCTTACTAGTGCAGACGTCTTAACCTCTCGACCACCGAGCTTGCCCGATGACAGTTGAATAGTGTAAAGGAAAGAATCAGACAAGAAGAGTATTACAAAAAGAAACACAAATATTAAAAAGCAAACAAATGTAAAAACATGTATACTGTCTGTGGAGAAAGAAAAATCCAAACAAATGTTTATTTATGACTGTTTTTAGTAATTTAGGTTAGGGGAAAACAAGTGGTCCTCTCACATTAAACAATACTTCGTCTCGCTGATGTTTGTGAAAAACACCATAGATAAACATAAGAGTTTCCATCCAGTGAAATACATGATACATGTACACACGCTTATTGGAACCAGATCAAATTTCCCATACGCAAAGTATGGTGGCTATGAGAGGCCGCACAGATCGGGAAAGCGTTTATACCCCTGCAGCAATTGTGGCTGCAATTGCACACCGTTTTATAGCAAAAATAACCCCTAAAAAAAACCTCTATACATGCGTTTGTCACATCACTGCTCGATAACGGGATTGCTCTCAACTACGGTCTCCCGCAGAATCAAATATCTCGTCTTCAGCACATACAAAACACAGCAGCTCGTGTTGTGACTTTGTCCAGAAAGTCATGCCATATCACGCCAATCTTGAAAGAACTGCACTGGCTTCCTGTTTCAAAGAGAATTGTTTTTAAACTTATGCTAATTGTCCACAAATCTTTTAATAACATTGCTCCAATTTATATTTCTGAACTGCTTAAAGTCTACACTCCATCACGCAATTTTCGCTCCAGCAAACATGTCACTCCTAAAGGAACCAACTTCAAAACGGAACTGGGGTGATAGGTATTTTTCTGTCGCGGCTCCGAGACTCTGGAATCATCTTCCAACTTAACTCAAATCTTGTCATAGTATAACTAGAT
>CM055817.1:26789728-26896864 GCA_029582265.1 Zoroaster sp. YZ-2022
CATGTCGTGAAAACCAAACAGCCCTGGTGGAGTTAAAAAATAGAAACTGATGTCAACATGGGTACAGAGTTGTGTGTAATCAGAGTTGTGTGTAATATTTTATAGACACTTTTAATTTAATGTTGTACTAAATACAACAAGAACGGCTCTATCAATCCGTATGACAGAGAACTTTTAAAACACCATTTTAGTATTAAATGCATACATTGTCTTGTTTATATTCGCTAATACTAACTTTCACAGTTCTTAAGTTTTATATTACCAACCCTCATTACAGCCTGTGTAAATAATGATCATGTGTACATAAGGGTGTTATAACCAAATGGTCATTGCTGTATGTATACATAACGAGCAAGGCAATGGAGTCTGTCTTTTAAATGAGTCAAATCGTAGAACGATCAATGCTATGAAACGTCAAGATTAAATAAAGTGGGTGACATATGTCAACTGTAATGTATTTGTACTTAAAATATACATATTATCATACTACGACGGATTAAATATATTTTATTATTTTTAACAACTATCGAAATATCTAATGACTCGAAGCAAGCTTATCATGGTCTTAACACAAATTACGTAACTTATACATTTTAACACACACCACAGTAGGTTGTCAAACATTTAATGTTCTCGATTCTATTACGAGCTAAATAATTTTATTTTATTATTGTTTGTTCAATAATGCAGATCTACCATTTCAAAGCTCAGTCAATCTAATCATTATTTTTTTCACGATACTGAAATATTTAAAACATTTATATATGTTTGTATTAATATAAAACATGAAACCTATTCTAAAGTATCGATTATTAAGTATTCTAACCATATCTATTCACAATATATACTGAATTCATCAATGCCTTCGGCTCGATCCTTATTGCCCGCGACCACGCCCAAAAACGATCATTAACCTGCGCTGTGGTAAAGACCACACGACAAACTTTTCCTCCCTTGATATTGAATACATTATGTGATGTATTTTTTAAAATAGGAAACCCGTTTAGTTCATGACTACGACTGTTTACACACATTATTATTATGAAATCATTATGAAATTAATTACTGTGTCATGAAATTGTAAACATGTTTTGTCACTTGTCTTGTTGCATTCTTAAAAGTACTATTTTTTAACATATCTATCAGTAAGCATACTCCTGTTATGATCCGATTTCTGATTTGTTCTAAAATAGTAATTATTATTATTTTTTGACGAACAACTGGTATACTAATCGATAAAACATGGATTAAAATAACACTAAAACCATTTCCCCTTAACACAACACAATCACCTCAGTAAATACATTACATTTACGATTTGAAAGTTCTTACAAAACAGACGCTACAGCATTTTGCTATTACCAGATCAAATCAAATCAACGAATTATATTATCCAAAAGCTTACTTTGTGTTTAGTTGATAACCTAACATTCATTCTGAAAACTGTTTTTGTCTCAAGTGCTTCATCTTTGAGAAAACTGGAACTGTTAAGTTGAATTTTAAGATTAACGTTTTTTCACCAAAAGCTACAATGTCATGAAGTTTCTTAGCTGACAGTTTTTACTTTATTAATTAGACTAATTAGCACATCACAGGCATAATTTGTGTGGATGTTAACAGTTTTGGTTTCACGAAGTGACACAAACGCATTTCATTTTTCGAAGATATAAACGAGTGTTTAAAGAATAGACCAACTTTAATGGACCACAGAAATAGAGACGTAAATGCCATGGAGATACTAAAATATGGTCTTTTTAATGATTAAAAATAAATAGCTCATTGATTTTTAGCGAGCTACTTATAATTTGAAGCTTTTCCGAAGAGGATGTCGGCGCCGATTAACACGCCCCCAAAAAGGGGCCATTTGCACTGCATCCTGAACGTCTCTATGAGTGACGTCACGTAACGAAGAATGCTTGCTTCCAGGTACACCAGCCACGTACATATACAACAGCGAACGCGTTCATTTACATGCCTGCGCTTATATTGCCCACGCTGGAAAATAACGTAGAAATGGCTGAATCGTCGTCAGATGAAATTGTGATACTTTACTGAGGTAATAAGTAACTAATAAACTATCTGATGTGTAATTTTCGTTCAACAAACTGCTATCTTTGTGAAGATATCGATCATTTAGTGACCCTTGAGTCTCGGTACCTTTGACATCCCAAATTCCCCATGAAAAGCTCGTTTCGAAGTCTTCCGCGGTAAAATGATCGCTACATATCACGCTGGTTGGAGACGGCCTGAACCATTTTACCCTCGTCAACCGCACTTTTGTGGCCCAATTTTTTCGTAGTGCCTCGTCTTTAGGGAACCTATGGTGGCTTACACATTCGCTAGGAGTATTAGTACAGCCTGTTACGACACATCTTGTAGGCATGATGTATATTTTCAAGGAAATTTATGATTAAAATATGTATACACATATATTGGAGTTTTGACATAAGCGCATCGGACACGTACACACACAAACAAACAGATGTGCATTGCTAAAAAATAGTTCTTTAACTGACGTCACGGTATCACGTGATGCATTACATCACTCAATTGCCAATAAAGTGGGGGCTTGTGAAGTGGCATAAAAGTCTCCAAAATGAACAGAACAAACTTCAAATATGAAACAATAACAAATATCTTGTTTTATTATGCAAAACACATTTATTAAGAGCCATAATGTTTTTTTGTTTTGCTGTGATCCTTTAACTAATTAAGTTTATTATATAAACACTTTATTATATAAAAATAAGATTTACAACAAGAAATGTCGATATTAATTATACTCTTTTACCGTAAAAGGGAATAAAATACAACATTGGTAACACGCTGACAACACAAATAGCCCGTTCTCATCCAAAAGCTAACTTGATGTCAAGTTGGTTAATTAATGTTCCTATCATCCTGAACAAATAATGCACGTGATTTAAAGGGAAAAAATAGTTGAAAAAAAGTGAAATGCTGAATTAGCAAGTTGCCATCCAGATATTGTCTAAAATATAAAAACAGAATAAAAGGATAAGTTTTATTTCACGAACTATCAACAAACGCAATTCACTGTAGATATATACACTTTGAGCATCGTGAAGAAATAATGTTCACGAAGTGACACTTGAGTTTATACAATGTAATACCATAAGTCTATTCGCTCTGTTTGTTCACACCGGTGTATACTGGTGTAATTAATTAGACCCAGTGTCTTGATCATAGCCTTTTGGGCGTCAAGTGAGCGTTGTGCGTACACTTCATGCGCGTGTTGTATGGTAATTCCGCGCTGGTATACTTCCGCCAGCCAATGATCGAACATCATCTGCCAATTACGCCAAACCTAACGCACTACTGCGACCCTTCGATGACAGTGACCTAACAACAATCATGTAGTCTTAACAGCTCATGTACGCTGCACATTACCTACACGAAGACCATATGCCAGTCTGCCATAACCCAGTCCACGGCATTGTACTCAAAATGTGCGCACACACTACGAGCACAGTAACGAGTTTTACTACCCTGCCGTAGGACATCATGGGATTACGCACTCTATGCAGGAAGGTACTTCATAGCATTAGATGCAATCTTAAACTAGACGTGGGTGAATTCGCTATATGCGTCCAGCACAAAAGATAATACAAGGATGTCACTTCGTGAAATTGAACACAAGCTTTGTTTACAGTTTGCGTATTCACGAACTGATACATGTTTGCTCGTTCAGCGAATACTTTCCTAGTAAAACGTGAAAGAGTCAAAAACAAAATTCAATCGTTCAAAAGCGTGTAAAAGGGAAAAAGCGTATTTCAAAATAGACAATTTCTAACGCCGTTTTCTTCAAATGTTAGTTTTATCCAGTGGGTAGTTGAGTGTCACTTCCTGGCATCGGTGATGATTTGATATCAAATACCAATGTTGCACTTTCAATTTAATAACTACGGTGAATATTTTCCTATACCGTGACTGCATCATACCCAACGACCATCATCACAAACACTCGATGGTGACATATTAGGCTTATTCATCATCTAGAAATAGGAAAGAAAAAATGTGCAATTGCACAGAAACAATCATAAATTGATCGAATATACTCGTTTATTAATCAATTATGATTTGTGGCGTCATTTGTTTTAGTTGATATTTAAATGGTTGACTTTATTTTGTCTGTCTCTGTGTAATGTATTCAGTCACTAAGGGTGCAGGTTTTTTGTTTATAACGAACAATTGAACAAAAATACCTCTGAAGTATATGAACAATCCATTGTTCGGTGATGGTGATTGGCTTTTCGCATCAAATAGAAGATCCACTCCAAATACATTTTCTGGATAAAATGCGTAGTTGAGGTTACACATGGCGTGTCCCAAGCTTAATGACGTATAACCTTCACAATTATTATTATCCAACTGAAGAGACTTCACGCCATGTTCATCGCGGTAGTGGAATGAGTCTTGATTTGTTTTAGGACTCTGACCTGAAAAGAGAAATGCACGAAGTAAAATACGGTTCCCCTTTTTGTTTATTTAAGGGGACAATACGGCCAATACGGCCAATACGGCCAATACAAATGTTCCTGCTGTTAGATACAGTCATACACACAGTCCGAGTTATCGATTATAAGTTTAATCTATACCTACCAATGACAGTTTTAGGGTTCCAAACATTTCCATTCAATATCTGTACCTCGATGTGATCGTGAAAAGCCTCCCATACAGCGTGAGCGACATTGTTGTTGGGATCAAATGTCCACCTTTAAGACAAAACAGTTTAATTCTGGAACTAAATATGACTTGTGTGTTGTGTTTTTGTCATGCAGTCATAATTACTTTGGTTATAATTGTTTTAAAACCAATTAGGGTCATATTTACTGACTTTTAGTGACATTCATGGCTCACTAGCCATACCCTAATGTAGATGTTTCAAGGTTTCATGATTGCTATGGCAACTGTTCATTCAACTTATTTTTGGCATTTTCGTGGTAAATACAGACAATTGTTGTTATTGTCATAGTCTGGGAATCCGATATTGCTTACATGATACTAATATATCCTTTGTTTTAGTAATATTCATACTTTAATAGCAACAATATTTTAGTAAAAACTCCAAATATTGTGTTGTTGGCCCTACATGTACCGATTTACAGTCTTGATTATACTTTATTCTAGTGATAATTTAAACCCATAATTATATACTATTGAGTAGTCTTGAAAAACATAAATGATCACAGATTATATAGGATTTAAGGCTTTGCATGGTGGGAAATGGTAATTAGGAAAGTTATCGGAAGTCCGGAGACGACGGCCAGAGCATATTTGCCGAAACGTTGAGAACAAAACCGGCTCTTCTCAGAGCCAACACCTCTACTTTAGAGATTTGTTACATGGTGCTTCCAAAAACTTTCCTAATGATCACAGATTACTTGGTGGAAAGTAAATGCATGATCACTATATTCTCCTTAACGACACAATGGAATTTAAACTGCAACATAATGGATGCATGAACATATACCAAAGTACGTCATTAATTGCAATTGATAATGATGTGATGTATTTTACTCAAAACAATATATGTGCCAATTTTGATGAAATTTTGGGTAAAATGCCATATTTTCTTGAAATGGAGACAGCACTTAATCGCACTTCAGGGCACTTAAATTAACTATGACGTTTAAATCCATGGCTGCGCTATTGCCATAAAATTGCCGTACTCAATTCATGAGCGCTATACATTTGAAACGGGCCTGGCATATCAGTTGTAATAAAAAACACTATTACATCTAGCCATGATGGATAAAATTATATTGAAATGTTGCCATATTTGAAATGACAAAATCTTTCATAAATCAGCTTACCTGTATACCGTTCCTGCCGAGTCTATCGCTAGTATCTCAGCACTGTTTTCTTGAAGAAAATCCGGTAGACGACTAAAACAGTAGTCAGAATTTACATCACAGTCGCCATAATTGTCTGAAAAAAAATTGTGTACAATGATTGAACTTTAAGCCACTCCGAGAACATTTGCCGTTAACACACTTAATAAGTTTACCGAGCCTTTCTGCTCCGTGCATGACCTGTTGAGGGCGCACAAATCTAAAAGAAAATGCACTAACAAGTGCGATGAACTCACTCGTGGATAAACAAATAGTGTGGGACAAAGCCTAATTTGGTTTCGCTATCAACGGATATATAATCTTGTTTTTGTTTAATAAAGTTTGATATCGTCACTGTTCTCATGAAGGTTAATTTCGAAATATTTGGCCAAGAAGTTGCACGGTAACGGGTCTAAAACGTATTCCGTTTGCAATAAGGTTCGCTTTGCTAACTGTTCCTTCGTGAAAACGCAAATGTCGATTTTCCGAAATGTTCCATTATAGCGTACGTGCACAACAGAATATACGGGCAGCAGTTATTTTATTTATTTATTTTATTTATTTTATTTTGTATTATCCTTTTTCTCACTGGTCACGATATGATAAACAACACGCTTTTCTTTTCTGTACTCACAAAAACACATTTTGAGCTGTTGTGTTGGACAAAATATGTTTAAAATGTATTTTTTTTAAAGGACCATTGTATTATTTTAAAAAATCCGTTAGCTGTAATTAATTGTTCTATGGCATAAGTTTGAAATATGTACTTTCACAGATACACACAATGTACCAATATACTATAATAATTATAGATTGATGAAATTCTTGCGTCGAGGAATAAACAATTTATACGATTTTGCCTATACACCGACGTATGTATGAAACACTGTATACCGAGTGCTTACTGCGTGTCTGTGAAAATAATTGTATAAAAATAATAGTAATTTCATGAAAAGAAAGCAATTTAACTCTTGATTTTCTGGTAACTTTTTTTTTAATTGTCCCTTTGTGAAAATGGTGAGGATATTTTCAGCACCGTTTAGCGGTACTTTAGTGTAGTAATAGTGGAATCCTTGCTGATATTATGATCATTTACCATAAAGAGTTTCCATGTATATATTTACCCTGCAGTACATCGCTAACTGATCCTGGCCATCCGCTGTTTGCCTTGTACCACCAGAACAGTCTCCATCTAGCACCGTCTTCGTTAACCAAAACAAATTAGACCGAATCATAAATATTTAAAACCTTTATTTTTGTTAAATATTCAGAAATAAAAAAATATATATAAAAACATACCTATAATGAAAAGTTATGTTTTCCGTAATGATGTTTCTTCTTCATCATATTTCTTCAACTTTTTGTCAGAACACATTTTGTCATAAAATCTACAGTTAAAATGAGAATGTAATAAGTCCGTACGAGTGACAGTTATATTCTAATTTGCTCGTCGCACTGTACTTTTAGGCAAACTCGATCACTACTAACGGCCGAGAAGTTTCGGAACTATCAACACAAAATATATATTTTGCATATAAATTAAAGGATGGTAATAAGTAGAAAACAGTGCCTTGTGCCACTTGTTCTTTTGATATTAAATTGTTATTATTTTGTGTAATTAGCGGTAGGAACAATAATTTATTTGCGTTTGACAAAAGCTATCATTAATACAATATTAATCCCGAGGGGATTAAAACAAGCAAGTCTTATTTCAGATCTGATGGGCGGCGATCCGTGTCCCCAATCTACGATCGGGGAACGTGATGCGGTAATATCAGACGGTCCCAAATTAATATAATAATAAGATATAATAGTTTCTTGATAATCGTTCTTGTCTCAACTAGCACTTTGTTTGATTTTAATTATTTTTTAATAGTTTGTTTTTTGGGGTGGCAGCAATTTTGTATTAATGTATTCATGTATTCATGTATTCATGTATTCATGTAGTCATGTAGTCATGTAGTCATGTAGTCATGTAGTCATGTATTCATGTATTCATGTATTCATGTATTCATGTATTCATGTATTCATGTATTTATTTATTTCACTATTTATTTATTTTTGTTGATATATTGGCCAAATGTGTTACTCTTGGACACTGTCTAACACTGTCATATTTCATATCGGAGCCTCAGACACATCCTAATAGTCATGATCATCTCAGCCAACTAAAAGCCGGCTTATGTGGTCTCACAACTATGTGGTCTCACAACTTTTTTTGTTTTAGTCAATACTGCTTAACTTATATAGCCAGATGGGCTTACTGAGTAGGTTCACATTACACAAGAACGACGAAGAGTACCTGGGTGATTTCTTGCAGGGCAAAGGCGTGTTTTTGCATACAGAGTTTGTCATTTTCCACATAAAATGAAACGTGTACTTTTTTTGTTACATGAATATGGTTTGAGATGCAATGATAGTGCCTTAGTAAAAAAAAATATATATATATGATATTGTTATAATATAAATCATAAATCATTTACCACATTGCAGCCATTTTCGAATCTCTTTTTGGTCGCTGCTGATCAGAAAGGAGTCATAGTAGGTCACATTGAAGTGTCTACATGGTGTCTGAGTATTTATACCACCGGGTTGAATCTCGGTACATTGGCATGGATCCTCAACTGGAATTAACCAGCGGTATATATTGTTTGAGTTGGGATCTGGTTCTCTTCCTATAGAGCAGATCATACCTAAACAAACAATAATAAAAATAAACACAAAGTTTGTCAACAAAATTACAATTATTGTGATTCATAAAATAAACTCTACATGTTTCATAATCAGTTTGGTAAATGTTACAGTTGTAATTAATGGAACAATAAGCCCCACAAATCCAGATGTAATTATACCAATCAGACCAAACAATGCTATTTCAAAATCAGTTGATAAATTTTACATGAAATAATAAGCCTTATCTAGATGTAATTATAATATACAGAACACGCAATTCTAGTTCAATAGGTTGGTTTCAGTGGCAAATGTGTTGTGTTAGGAATAAGTAGTTAATATGTGGCATTATCACATATTCCATTTTCTGACTATGAGATACTGGAGAGTGGAGAATAGTGAATTTGCTTATTGACGAAACATAAGAACACAATAAACTAGAGCTTAATACCTTCAGTAGTATTCGCAAGTAGGAAAAGTGACAGAAATACCAGCATTCCCACACAAAAGGCCATTGTGAAAGCTGTTCAAGTCACCAATGTAGACCATGAGTCGACTCCAAGGCACTGGCTGTTGCAAGTTATCAACGTTGTAGATTACACTGAAATCGAGTGTATATACACACAGGATCTTGAGTAAACACAATTTATTCGGGTGTCCACACAGGGCACAATATTGCTGGTCAAAAACCGGTACAGAATCAGTAAATAAAAATCCCTCTCAGAAACTACACAAAATGTCTAGATGGATGTCTACTCAGTATGAACTCCAACCCAATACTGACTAAGATCTATTTCATTTCTCAATATCAAAGGCCCTGCGTGTGGCCGAATTTGATTGGTTAGTTATCATGACGTAATTGCCGTATCTAACGCAATGACAGACAGCGCGCAGCGTGTATGCGCATGCACGTACTATAAGGAATACTTCGATAACACTTGGATCAATATATATTTAATCAAAAACCCTTTGTTGTCCAGTTAAAATTGTATTTCATAAAAGCGTGACCTATACCTATAAGATGAACACAGTGACTGAAAATTACTGGCTCATTTATGCAACAGCAACGGTAATGTGACCTTAAAATAAGCACCCCGATTCCATGCCCTGTTGATCGACACATTATTGTGACATAGCATAACTCACTCCATCCACTCGGTAAAGAAAGCAACAAACGGTTGTATAATATTAAAAGATTGATGGTGTACATTTCATAACATGCGTGTAATTTGATATCAGCAACCGGAGTGGTACAATTACAATAGGTGTCTAATCTATAGTGGTCAAAGGTGTTTATATTCGGTAAGTTGTCAAACATTAGAAGGAATATATTTTCACTAGTATCACAACAACATGCTGAAACATTCACAAGACTGTTTTTGCATTATTATATCTTGATTCTTACCAAGTATTATGTTTGGCCAGTAAGAACTGACAAGATCCAGATATTTTAGTTAATAACCGAATTTTGGTGGTTAACTATTTTTATTGACTCCAAATATATGCAAACAAAATCCGAATCATTTCTTGGGGAAACGTGGTTTTAATTAGGAATATTAGGAATAAAAAAGGCCGCCAGGAAGGACACAATATACATGAAAAGGAATGTATTTCAGACACCTAAATTTGCAAATGAATGTTTTGGTCCAATTGGGGAAAATGCAATGCCACTGAAAAATAAATTAAATTTAACAAATATTGGAAATTGCATTGAAAATAGCGAAAAACCTCGGGCGATACATTTTAACAAGAAAATAGTGAACGACAATTATTATGCACTCGTTTCTCCCTGTTGCAGGGAATACCATGACAGCAGACCTTATAATGTGTAAAAAATACGGTGTATAATTAATTGGTTTACGGTCTTAATCACCCATCAATCAAATACGATCAATAACGAGACCGCTCGGAATCCTAGTCCTGACGACGTTGTTTAACTCGATAGTGGGCCAAGTAACATGTCATTCCTGCTTGATGTCCAATTGCTTGATTGATTGTAATTCTGCCGTGTTTTAAACGATTTATTCAACATCAATGATTTTGTTATGCAATAATACTATAGTAATATTGGAATGTTATATAGCGCAAAACATATCACGATATCATACTCTAAGCGCTTAACATGATCATTGGTCATTGGACCAATATCAATCCTTAAACTTTCTCAACTCCATGTTGAGCATACAACTCTCTGCTCAGCGCTACAGAGCCTATCAAACACAAAATCCATCTGTACCCTTGTTTGCTTGTCTGTTTGTTTGTTTTTTTACTCATGGCTGAAAAGGACAGAAAAAGTGTCTTGTTCAAGGACACAAGTAACATGGTCGCGGCGAGGATTTGAACCCATATACTGACGACTCAGCTATCATAACAAAACTGTTATCCGGTAGAAGGCGTGGCCATGACACCGCATACACAAATTATTACACACACGACCTACAGCAAATCCCAAGGAGCAGCCTTGCAGATTAATCAGAAGCCGCGATGTGCGTCATTCTATTGTATACAAATCTTAATCAGCCAATCAATCAAATACGATCAATAACGAGACCGCACTGAATCCAAGAACTGACGTTTAACTCGATAGCGTGACAAATAGCATACTTTTATCACGGTCACTCAGTCGCCCCCACTTCCCCCTCCCCGCCTCCAAATAAAAAAATAAAAATAAAAAAACTGAATCCAAGAACTGACGTTTAACTCGATAGCGTGACAAATAACATACTTTTATCACGGTCACTTAGTCGCCCCCACTTCCCCCTCCCCGCCTCCAAAAAAAAAATATATATATATATATATATATATATATATATATATATATATATATACTATTGTGTTATTATTGATATATTTTGGCAATGGAACGAAGTCCAATTGCAGCCAAAATTGCTTGATGGATTGGAATTCTACCGTGCAGTATTTTACATTACATTACAACAAGTATTTATCATGCGCCATTCCCGAGAGGCTCATGGCGCTTACAAAAGTTAATATGACATAATAAGGGGGTTATCTGCGAGTCACCAATTGTAATAAATGGAAGAGAAACTTTAGACAATTGCTGACGTGATCCAAATAGAACAAATTCTGTTTTTTCGTCGTTCAATTTCAGGAAGTTTTGTCTCATCCAACTTCGAATACATTTCTCCAGTGTTGTAATGCAGGGTGTAGCGGTGCTAATGGTGACCTATACAAGTTTGTGTGACCAAATTCGATAGTTCCTGTCGAATTGAACATACCTACGACTTTTCAAAAAATTCGGCCAGAGAGCGACAAAAAAACAAAACAAAAAACAGTCCTGATAGAGTTATAAAGTAGTAAGTGATGTGAACATGTCTACAGAGTTATGTATAATGTTTTCAAATTCAACAATTCGTATTTCATAGTCCCTTTTAATTTAACTTTGTATGACAGAAAACCTTTAAAACACCATTTTAGTATTAATATGCATACATTGTCTTGTTTATATTTGCTAATACTAACTTTCACAGTTTTTAAGTTTTATATTACTAACGCTCATCACAGCCTGTGCACATAAGTATCATTGGATGTTATCATTGGATGTTATAACCAAATGACGTAACAGGGTAATTCCAGCTATATACATACATACACAAGTACACATTATGATTCACAACATCATACACTATAAAGTAAACAAACAAATATGAAAAACAAACTGCAACATAATTCACGTAATCTAGAAAGTGAAACGGCTGTATATCGAAATAAGACGCAATGGTATCTACAATTGGGCATAATATGAAATTGTTATATGAAATTATTATCAAAGATTCCAGTTCCAAGTCTGCTCAATAAATAAACGAATCGCGCGTTGCAGCAGTAGAATATACTATAACATACATTTTAAATGTTTAATTTACCTTCGATATAACATGCAAGCAGAACAGGCGAAAGAACAATCAGCATTTCGACAAGCGTCGGCATCTTTGATGTAAGCCCTAAGCTCTGACCACATCTGTCAGCTCTAACCACAGTTGTGGCTAACGAGTGGACCATCAAGCACCGTAGCTTCCAACTGATTCGAGTGGGCGTTCTCCACCCTAGATATTACTCCTCACAAGGCTTATAATTACGTACACGAGGCCAAACAGCTAACTGCGCATTGCGCTAATCCTAACCAAGGTACACAGGCTGATGGCATTTGAGGTTGCTTGATGTAGTTAATTGCTTTTCTTTAAATCATTTGAAATGTTTAAACAGAATTATTTATCCAAACTGATATGTTATATGCCATTAAAATAAGTACTGGTCTGCAGGTAAATTAATATAGTAGTGCCAGCGGTAAAACCAGTAAAATTACATATAACTTTGTAATCATTAGAAATGAATGAATAAATGAATGAATAAATGAATAAATAAATGAATAAATAAATGAATAAATAAATGAATGAATAAATGAATGAATAAATTAATGAATAAATAAATTAATTAATTAATACATGAATAAATAAATAAATAAATAAATAAGTAAATAAATGAATAAATGAATGAATAAATAAATGAACGAACGAACAAACGAACGAACAAACGAATGAATAGAACTCAGATAAATTTGGGTATCAAAAACAACTTTGATTCAATTTATAAATGAGTAATGGGAAAGTAAAGCATTACAAACGTTTTCTAAAATCTTGAAATTATTGGCAATAATAAGCTTTCATAAAACCGACAGCATCTGATTATAAATTAATACAACCATCAGTTGTACACAATTAGGTTAATTAAAGACATGCGTGGAGGTTCATTAACTGCACGAATGATTGGATATCCTTCATATAATGACGAAACTGCCCACCCTCAACGAACGTCTCTTTGACTCGATACCAAAACCTCTGATTGCAAACTGTCTTGAAATAATTTTATAATCAGCTTATTTCCGAAGGTTGCCATTTTGGGAGTCATTCTGAGCAAATCTGCCGTATATTTAATCGCCAATTGTGCGAATCTAGTTGTCTTGGAAACTTTATTGTGTACTCGAGGCTTATTTTGATCAGCATAAGGCATTGCTATCGCTGTAACCATCAAAGAACGTCTCTGTGTCTCGATATCAAACCATCTGATTGCAAATCGTCTTGAAATAATTTTACAATCAGCTTATTTCTGAAATTTCTGAGCAGATCTGATACAGAATGTATGCATGTATAAAGCTCTGTGCTACTGTACTCAACGCTACAGTGGCTATCAAACACAACAACTCCTGAGTGAAAATAAGTGAAAATAAGGTTAATTAAAGACATGCGTGGAGGTTTATTAACTGCACGAATGATTGGATATCCTTCATATAATGAAGAAATTGCCCACCCTCAACGAACGTCTCTGTCTCCATATCAAAATCCTCTGATTGCAAATCGTCTTGAAATAATTTTACAATCAGCTTATTTCTGAAGGCTGCCATTTTGAGAGCCATTCTGAGCAAATATGCCGTATATTTAATCGCCAATTGTGTGAATCTAGTTGTCTTGGAAACTTTATTGTTTACTTGAGGCTTATTTTGATCAGCATAAGGCATGGCTATCGCTGTAACCATCAACGAACGTCTCTGTGTCTCCATATCAAATCCTCTGATTACAAATCGTCTTGAAATAATTTTACAATCAGCTTATTTCTGAAGCTTCCAATTTAGTAGTATTTGGGCCATTCTGAGCAAATTTGATGCAGAATGTATGCATGTATAAAGCTCTGTGCTACTTTACTCAACGCTACAGTGGCTATCAAACACAACAACTCCTGGGTGAAAATAAGCGAAAATAAACTAAGGACAAAAAAGCGCCACGGCCATGGCCAAGATTCGAACCCACATTTGGACATCTCCGCCATCAGGACACGTTTCTGATGCGCCGCTCGACCATGACACTGAATGTGTGGCCCATCTTACATTAACGGTTGACGTTAAAGTGACCGCTAATTACATGTTAAAGTTATTCATTAGTGGGACAATGATGAATAGGGAAGGTTCACAGAATATTCTGGCTGCACTAAGTAGTATATGGGCACGAACAACCGGCTCAATATGGCGGGTCTGCTGCTTACTGCAATCTGGTGGCGTTTGACGGTCTCCTGACTCATCATCAAATACAAAGTGAACCGACAGAAGTGTGGACGTGATGGTGTCTCCTCCATCGTCGCTCCCCATTACAATATGAGGACAAGGCGGCCACGGACACAAGTCTGTGTAGATCAATGAGTCTTATACAGTTAAATAAAAAAATATATAAAACAAAATAAAAAATAAAAAATGTAATTCAATGTCATCGTGCGGAAATGAGCAGTAATTACCGTATACAAGGGCGGTAAGTACTGAATGTAAAATCTCCTTGCCAGACTAACCATAAGAAATACATCCACAGGCGTTTCCATAAGATCACCACTAAACCCTCTGGTGACAATACCCCTAACCCACCAACACATACTGTAATTAATCTGTCTGCTAATGCACTCAGTGATCCCCAGGTTAAATTGCTCTCAAGGGGTCTTAAGTTTTGCCCCACACCCAAGGAGCATAAACAACTCTCACTCCAACAGGACATAGCCCACTTCAATCGCAGAGTACGACTCCGTGAATTATTTCACGTCGAGCCCTCCACAGACGACGAGACCCCAGATGACAACTAAAGGGGGGTACGACAACTAAAGGGGGGAGGGTTACACCATACAAATTGAGGAGTTGGTGTGTGGTTGTAAATAGGTAAATTAAAATTTTCCTATAAGACCGAGACCAAGACTCAACGGTCCGAGACCCAGACCAAGACCCAACAGTCTGAGACAAAGACCGACATCCAACAGTCCGAGACCGAGACCAAGACCGAGACCCAACAGTCCGCGACCGAAACCGTGACCCAACAGTCGGAGAACGAAACCAAGACCCAACAGTACGAGACCAGGACCAAGACCCAACAGTCTGCGACCGTGACCAAGACCAAGACCGAGACCCAACATTCCGATACCGCGATCAAGACCAAGACCGAGACCCAACAGTCCGAGATCGAACCGAGACACAATAGATAGAGGTTCGTGCGCTTACAATGAAGCCACTGACTAAATTACAATAGTCATAAACCATACATCACAAAGTGTACATAAATAACTATAGTTTCACCATAGTATGTGCATTCCGTCATTGTGAGTTCCTTCTGTGGTCCTTCAGTATTTGGAGTGGCAGCATGGCGCTGTGTGGCTTCACGAAGACTGTGTTTACAAGCTTATTATTATACATATTTCCGGTAATCAAACAAAGTATTCCTAAAATACACATTCAGCTCAAGTCAGCTTTTCTTCAAGTCTATCTGGCCTGGACACGTCATAGCCTAGATGCTGGATGCACGTGGTATTCTACTGTTGTATTTTTTTTATATTAAATCCACTTCCTGGTGACGCTTTTACAAACATTTTGCACACATTTTGTAAAAACACCATCGATAAACATAACATTTGTTTGTCACCAGTGAATTAAACATATGCTTTTAATGTATCGGTTTTGGTCTCAGACACAAAAGTGGGTATGGCTTCCTCCAGAGGTGATCTTGGTGACATCACATTATTGCAACATACTTGATATCTCATCCGATAGATCGTGATGCACTTAAAGACCCTACGAAGTATCATGAGACTCTGCTGAAGATTAATGTATAAAACTCGTGTCAGACAGGGTTGACAGGGAGAGATCATATCCTCCAATGTATGGCTTATAAGTTTTCCTAGTAAAAACTTTTGTTATCCAGAAAAAACTATTGTTTCAGAATTAATTATGGCATCCAGTGGAAAAGTTGGAGAATAAGGACTACTAACATTCATTTATGCATTTTGTTATCTTTTGTTTAGTATTATATTGCATTTGCTATTGTATTGTTATGCTGTTGTATGATTTCTTGTTTAATGTAAAGCGCCTTGAGCACTTCGTGGCGGATGTGTGCGCATTATAAATCTTCTGTAAATAATTATAATAATTATTTCCATCAATTACGTAAACACTTAATTCATTGTTGATAACTGAATACACACATTCACATTGACAACAATGATGACCAATATGGGGGTATATGAAGGTTTCAAATTATATGCACTAAGTTCAATACAAACCAAATGTACCCCTTATTTCACTGAAATAATATTACAAAGGGAAACTGTTTGACTATTCCGTCATACAATTTAATTTAAGCATTCTCAAGAAAAACCAGCAAGGTTGGATAACTCTATTTTCAAAACATGATGTCATTTTAAACGGGCCTATGAAATGCAATTGCTTAGCCTTCCTTCACAGTATTTTAAGTTGTTATGTTACTAATGCCAGGTAGAGCCAGTGTATTAGTAATATCAGGAAAATTTTATATCAACATTCATAAAAACGGTATTGTAGCGCCCTCTAACAGCTATCCATTGCAATTGTTATGACATGCGATAGATCTTGTAGACTGGTCCCCTGTCTATATCAAGGATATAGACAGGCTACGTTATGGATACGTTAACGCGTTGTGCTGAAGATCTGACGTCACGCTAGTTACCAACCAATGTCAAAGTTGAGCATCGGGAAAAATATGGCGGCTGCACGGCCGGGATATGGCGTAATTCACGCGCCTATAGATCAAAGAGGATATCCTCCAATGTATGGTTTGTATGTTCACCTAGTAACGAAATTATTTTTTCATACATAATTACCTTATCAAGTAACAACTTTGGCAAAAAAATATTGTCATCCAATACGTAAAAATTTAAGTCATTGAGTACAAACATACATTCACGTTGACAGAAATGGTGACTAATATCGAGGTTTCAAATTATATGCACTATGAATACAAACCAATTGTACGCCTTATTTCACTGAAATAATATTACACAAGTAAACTGTTTGAATATTCTTTAATACAATTTATTATTACTATTCTCAAGAAAAACAAGAAAAGGGACATAATTATAATTATTTTATATTAAAAGGGCCTATAAAATGCAACATTAGAAAACATTCATGCTTCACGTCTATGTTTGATGTAATGTTTGAGTATTGACCAATCACACTTATATTATCTGATTTTCTTAAGTATTCGTGGGGACCCACTCATACTAAAATCAGGATTGACATTGCAGCCATTTATTTTGAACAGGTCCAATTGAATTTCCACTTTTTTGGTTATTTTTGTTTCATATTGTAAAACATTTAATGCGTGTTTTTGGCAACTTTCAAACTCTTAACTTGAGAACATTGAGTCATGTGACGATTTCCATTGCATTCTCAGGATGCAATATGGTCGCCATTACGTTTAAATGCAATGTCTACACAATAGCATGGATGTGATTATATCTGCCTTTAAAAATAAATCACAATTTTGGGTAAAATTATTCATGTTTTTTGCAACAAAAATGTACCAACATGTTGATTATAGCGCCCTCAAGCGGTGATCTAATTGACGTCACATTGCTGAATTTCTGAAGACAACACCTGTGCCAAAATTCATGACCAATGGATGAAAATTATTGGAATATACTATTTTTGACCAAAATTTTTAGGAAATTACCAACAAATGAATATACCGCCGCTAATGGTGACCCATGAAAGTTTATGTGATCTAATTCGATAGTTCCTGTCTAATTGAACATACCTACGACTTTCCATAAAATGCGGCCAGAGAGCGACAAAAAAACCAAAAAACAAACAGCCCTGATAGAGTTATAAAGTAGTAAGTGATGTGAACATGGCTACAGAGTTGTGTATAATGTTTTCAAATTCAACAATTCATATTTCATAGACCCTTTTAATTTAACTGTGAACTATATACAACAAGAACGGCTATATCAATCCGCATGACAGAAAACCTTTAAAACACCACTTTAGTATTAAATACATACATTGTCTTGTTTATATTCGCTAAAACTAACTTTCACAGTTCTTAAGTTTTATATTACTAACGCTTATCACAGCCAGTGTACATTAGTATCATTGGATGTTATAACCAAATGGTCATTGCTGTATGTATACATAATGAGCAAGGCAATGGAGTCTGTTTTTTTAAATAGTCAAAACGTAGTACGATCAATGCTGTTAAACGTCAAGGTTAAATAAAGTGGGTGACATATGTCAACTGTACATATTATAACTGTGCTTAAAATACATATTGACGTACTATGACCGATCTATTTTAAGTATTTTAACAACTATCGAAATAACTAGGTTTATTCAGGTTTCAGGTTGATTTATTTCCACATTATTAAACCAAAGAAAGTTAATCACTGAAAGTTACATGTAAATGAAATATATAATGATGTGAATAAAGTAAATGTGATACTGCAGAGGGATCCATTAAGAAGCAAAGCTTGTAGACAACGGTCCCTATAAAGCATGCACGTGCATTGAGCCTATAGAAAAAGAAGTAAAAGAGAGCATACCATGAGGACACAATAATAGGACTCAATGCACATGTTGCTTACAAAAACTAATTAAACATACAGATGTCAACAAACAAAAACAGACAAGTACCTAGGGGCATGGACTACACAATACTCAAGGCAAGCTTATCAGGGTCTACATAAACTACTATAAACTCAGTTAATATATTTAACACACACCACTTTTGGTTGTCAAACATGTTATGTTCGCAATTCCATTATGAGCTAAATCAATTGTTATTATCGTTTGTCCAATAATTGATCAGATCTACCATCTCAAAGCTTAGTGCAATCTATCCACTATATCCTCATGATCGATACTGACATATTTAAAACATTCATAATGTATATATTTATATTTATATTTATTTATATTTATTTCAATATGAAATCCATTCTAAAATATTGATTGTTAAGAAATATCTAACAATATCTCTTTACGGTATATATTAAAACAAAGAGTACATCCATACATGTGATGTATTTATTTAAATAGGACACCCACTTCGTACATGACTGTTAATGTTTACATACGTATTATTATGAAATCAAATTAGTATGTAATCAAATTGTAAAATTCTTGCGGTTCATGGTGGTGCTATTTCATTCAGTTCGTTTGTACACAATTGTTGTTTACTACGTCATGGAAAACTCAAATTCAGCCACTTTGCATAAGTTCTCTATTGATACAGTGCCTGATAACATGGTTAAAAAAAATCAACCTGGGGTGCACCATTGACCCGGTATGCAGCTTTCAAAGTAAGGGGGTGGGGGGGGGGGGCCCTTGCCAGCAGACAACCCATTGAAACAGTACAGCTGTTATCAATTGACATTACCGCACTAATCCCAGACATTGCCCAGACATTTCGGCAACCTGAGATGTTTATTTTGAGGTCTGGTTGTGGATATTAGAATGGCCAGACAAATATAATCTCTTGGTTTCTCTGTAGAATGTCAGCAGTGCAAAAAATGTGCAAAAAAAATGGTTTTGGGTAACAATTTTTTTGAAGGGATTGTGGGCTGGCACCCATATAAAACTTTATATTTGGCTTGAAATTGTTTTCTTGGGTCTAGAAGGACTCAATAAGTCTGTTTACACCATTTGAGAAGGGATTGTGTGCTCCAATGTGAACGTTTTACACGCTATTCATACGTACTAAATGATTTAGTGCCTTCATGCGCGCGAGGTTGTATATTGGGCATACATACTAAATGATTTAGTGCCTGCTTGCGCGCGAGGTTGTATATTGGGCACCCATATAATTTGTTTGTTGTTGCTTGAAATTGTTTTCTTGGGTCTAGAGGGACTCAATAAGTCTGTTTACACCATTTGAGAAGGGATTGTGTGCCCCTATATGAACGTTTTACATGCTATTCAAACGTACTAAATGATTTAGTCCCATCATGTGTTTGTGTGAATATATTGCGACCATGAACCGCAGGGATACGTATTACCTTAATTAAAACACTACTTTAGAATGGAGGTTTTAACATTGTCTATTGGTAAGCAAATTCCTATTATCAAACAATGTCTGATTTCTTCTAAAATAAATAATAATGTCTGATTTGTTCTAAAATAAACTGTTTTACGAAAGACTGGTATACTACATGGACTGAAAAACACTCAAACCATTTTCGCTAAACACAGCACAAGCATCGCCTCAATAAATGCAATACATTTACGGTTTTAAAATCCAACAAAACAAACGCTACAGCATTTTGTTATTACCAGATTATCAAATCAACGAATTATATCGTCGTGTCAGTGCAAAAACGTCGTATGTTCACAATGCAATAAGGTCGTATGTACAGCGCGTCGTCAATCTGCATGAATTTACATACATTAAACAATGTTTGTGCAACAACATCGTATCTCAGCCATTGCTTTTGTGCATTCATCCGGGAACTTGTTACATACGACCTTTTTGCACTGACACAAACTGGTTTTGCGCAAAAACGTCGTAACTCGGAGATACAACGTTTTTGCACTGACACGACGATATTATCTAAAAGCTCACTGGGTGTTTAGTTAGTACACCTACCATTCATTCTGAACCTTTTGTTGTCTAAAGTGCTTTCGTCATGTTAAGTTTACAAAAGCTACCATTATGCAATTTTTTTTGTAAACAATGCAACATTGTTTTTATTTTTTTTCTTCTTTTGTCAAACACGTTAAGGCCAGCGGTCCCATTAGGGCCCATTGAGCAATCATTAAACTATTGACCCAAAGTATTCATTTAGCTTGCTTTATTTACCAGATTTGAAAGCAATATTTCTTTGTGGAACAGCTTCTGGAAGCAGACAAAAGAAGTGATAATTGACAAAGAAGTGATAACATCCAGTTCTTTTGAGAACTAATTACTACTCAATTGAGAATTTCACAATTAGTATTACTTAATTGACAGTCCTAATACCTACGAAATAGCCACTGTAGTCTGGAACATCAATGGCACTGCCACTGTTAATCCTTTACTAATCCTCCCTACACAATAGGCAGTAGTCCATTAATAGCCCTCTCAATCATTCGACCATTAAATCGTCTTTCAATAGTTTAACGATTGCTCAATGTGCCCCGATGGGACCGCTGCCCTAAGCACGTATTGTTTTTCAAATTTCACAGTTTAGTTTTATAACATTACATTTTTTCTTTATAATTAAAAAAGGCGTCATCACTGAAATTTGTAGTTTGAGATGAACGTACATTACAGAGTACTTATGTTATTTCTGCAAACAGAGAGTATCCTGCCAACAAGAAAGTGTTAAAATAACACCAGATTTGTCGACATTATTCTTCCACGGTTTTTATTTTAGGCGACTTGCCCATTATTAACACCAGTAGTGTAGTTGTTAACACCTTAGCTTTGACAGTGTACATATTGTAATGCTAAGTAGGCCTAATTAAATGTGTTTAATTGTCAAGTTATATTATTTTTAACATGCAGGTACAATAACTGTATTATACCATACTCACCTAGCTATACACAAGTTTGTTATTTGTCATGGGGCAAAATGCAAAACATATGGGAAACTCCATAACTAATTTAACTAATTAATATATAGTTTATTATATATAGTTTTGCACTAACACTTAAAATACTATTTACAACAAGAAATATCGATATTACTTATACCATTTTACAGTAAATGAAAAAATATAACATTAGTAACAACCCGATAACACAAATAGCCCGTTACTATATACTACTCAAAACAATTTAGGGAACACCGGAATAATCTCAGTTAAAGCAAGATCATTTATTTAAACACAGTGTTTCACAGAATTAATGAGAAACAACTGCACAATGAAATTGATGATAAAGGATGCATGTAGTGATTACACATTTCATGACATGACTACTAAAAGAGAGAGAGGGTTGCAAATGAAAATCCCGGTTCAGGGAACATTTCAAACCTATTTGATGTTAAAAATCCGGTGTTCCCTAAATTGTTTTGAGTAGTATCCAAAAGCTAACTTGATGCGTACAGCGCAGCAGAGAATACAAGTGTGTCACTTCGTTAAAAGTTTGTCTATTCACGGACTGATAAAATCGTTCAAAAGTTCATTTCCATCTTCAAAGTAGCCTTGACCAAGCCTGTTGTCGTATTGCGCACTTACCACGGTACCCCCTCAAACAGCAGGCTAGATCCTTCTGTAATCGAGAGTTTGTGTGTTTCTTTATTTCCCAATCGGATTCCCGATGGAAATTCATCGTACAAGAATTGTTGGTTTGCGGGAGGTATATTTTAAACGATGGCCAATCACAGGCCCATAGCTTTGACCGCGTTTGATCCCACACACAATGCATGCGCACACATGATGTACGTGTACAGTACATGACATCACAGTGAGCAGTTGTTGGGCCAACCAGTACCGTAACCAACGAGAGTACGCCTTTCTGTTTTGAATTAAAATTAAAAGCGAACTCCGTCTTGAATGTTGGCAATTACTACCTGTACAGTGTTCTTGTCATGTACATGTACGTGTACATGTGTATTATGGATCCATGTACACTGTCTGCACATGTGCTAAGTCGAGTTCGGATAGCTAAGCGGTGCAGCATTGCACCTTGATAAAGGCTATCTACAAGATGAACAGTTTGCAAAATACACTTTCAATGGAGAAAAACGTGTTTCAAAATAGACAACTTCCAACGACGTTCTCTTCAAATGTTAATTTTATCATGTGGGTAGTTGATTGTCAAATCCTGGTATCGATGACGATTTGCTACCAATTCGAATGTTGTACCATTTAACAACTAAGGTTTATATTTTACTATGCTGTGTGTCGTCTTAGGTGTTGCATCATGAACATGACTGTATGACATTATACCAGCGACAACCATCACAGACACTCGATGTTGACATATTTAGAAAGTCTATTCATCATCTAGAAATATGAAAGAGCAACACACACAAATATCAATTATGATTTTTGACGTCACTGGTTTTAGTTGATATTTAAATGTTTAACTTTTGTCTGTCTCTGTATTATTTGGTCATTCACTATGGGTGAAGGAGCTTTGATTATAACAAACAATTGAACAAAATACCTCTGAAGTATATGAACAATCCATTGTTCGGTGATGGTGATTGGTTTCCCGCATCAAATAGAAGATCCACCCCAAATACATTATCTGGACCATAAGAGTGGTTGAAACACATGGCGTGACCTAGGCTAAGTGACGTATAATTATCACAGTTATCATCATCCAACTGAAGAGACTTCACGCCATGTTCCTCGCGGTAGTGGAATGAGTCTTGATCCATTATAGGACTCGGACCTGAAAAGAGTAAGGTACGAATTAAAATGCAGATCTCTGTTGTATTTAGTAAAGGGGATGATAGGGTCAATACATATGTTCCTACGAGATACGAACGCCTCATGATGAACATGTCACTACAATAGTTTCAAATTTTAGTCAGTATTTATAATAAAACACATAATATTATTTTACAAATGTTTTGATTGCCAGTGTAGTCACATTCGGCATAAAATAGGCTAGTAGACAAACATACAATAGAATGATGTTATAGTTTATCTGCTCTGAAAAGAAACATGGGAGGACGATTATGGGAGACGTTGTCCTGACCGTCCTCTCCTCCATAAATTTGATATTTGGCCAAGGATATGTCCACCATCCCCAGGGGATCGCCATCCATGCCTAAGAGTGGGACAGGCTGCATGTGTACTGACAGCCAGCTTACCAGCTGGTAAATGAAGCCATATAGTCTGATATCGAATATTAGTTAATCCATACCCGGTACTTACCACTAACATTTTTAGGGTTCCACACATTTCCATTTTGTATCTGTACCTCGATGTGATCGTGGAAAGCCTCCCATACAGCGTGAGAGACATTGTTGCTAGAATTAAATGTCCACCTTTAAGGGAGAACAGTGTAAGGATTAATTTTGGAACTAAATGTTATTTTATAATAGGTTTTGACAGACTGTATTGCTTTTTGTAATACAGTCATAATTGTTTTAAAACTGATCAGGCTCAAATTTCCCTTGTGCTTAATTGTTGACAACTGATTTAGTTCAGTGAGCACACACTCCTCCCCCCCACTCAAAGGATCCCAGTTCTACCGATTACCGCCTGCAACGTTACAACGAACTAATCCTCCAGCAGTCTACTTCAGCAGTACCATCTCCAATAGTCTGTCATTCTCTTGAAGACGATCAGAGCATCTCGATCGAAAAGTCGAGTTGTAACAACCAGTTCTTTTCTGAATTACTTAAGCTCAAATCAAGTCGTTACTTAAGCTCAAATTTACTGCCTTTTGCCCATTAACTTTTAGTTCAATTTATGGTTCACTAGCCATAAGCTGATGTGGAGGATTCATGGTTGCTATAGCAACTGTTCATTCAACTGATTTTCCGCATTTCCGTGGTAAATACAGAGACAATTATTGTCATTATATTTGTCTACTTGCAATGCAATCTGGGAATCCAATGTGGCCGACATTACGTGATAATTCTATATCCTTTGTTTTAGTACCATCTGTACTGAGCAACAATATTTTGGTAAATATTCCAACTATTGTGTTGCTGGCCCAAAATTTAACAATTTATAATTTTGATTATATTAGATTACAGTGATAATTTAAAATCCATAATTATATACTATTTACTAGTCTTAAAAAGCATAAATAATCACAGCTTAATTTTTGAAAAGTTGGTGGTGATATCAGATAAATGTAATCATTTCAAGAATGTTTTTTTTTAATCTCCTGGATACGGACATTTCACATGGAATTAACAGTAACAATCTACATGCCCGTTCACTATTCGTTATTAAAGACACAATGGAATTAGTTGAAAGTGCAACATATTGGTATGGATGCATGAACATTCACCAATTGTAATTGATAATTATGTGATGTATTTTACTAAAACAAAACTTATGGCAATTTTTATGAAATGTTGGTAAAAATGGTATATTTTACTGAAATAGAGATGGCAATTAGTCGTACTTCAGGGCAATTATAATAACTATGACGTGCGAATCCGTGGCTGCGTTATTGTCAACACGACATAAGAGCTGTTGTAATGAAATACTAATTACATTGAATCTAGCCATGATGGACAACATTATATTGAAATGTTTGCCATCTTTGAAATTACAAAATATTCCATGAATCATTTTACCTGTATACCGTTCCTGCCGAGTCTCTTGCCAGTATCTCGGTGTCGTTTTCTTGAAGAAAATCCGGCAGACGACTAAAACAGTAGTCTGAGTTTACATCACAGTCTCCATAATTATCTGAACAATTTTATAAAATATCGAACTTTAATTTAATAAGCCACTCCCAGAACATTTGACGTTAACATACTTAATAAGTTTACTGCAGCTTTCCGCTCCGTGCATGATTCGTTGAGGGCGCACATCACATTCCTGCTTGTTGACAGGGCATCACATATCGCTGGTAAGCGTGCGGTAGTGATTAGTTTTGTCTTCAAGTGTTATCAGTTACCAACAAAAGTTCCTGCTGCATATCTATAAAGTATTTAATGCGTATATGGACTGTTGGGCTTTGCTAACACAATTCTATAAAATGGCACCAACAAGTTCGATGAACTCACTTGAGCTCAAAGACATACAGTGTACACAGCTTTGTTATCAACGAAAATATAATCTTGTGAAACCTCTATATTTTGTTTGTTTGTTTTTAGTTGGATTTGTTTTTACAATATAATTACTTTATAGACATCTACAGTTCCACACAGTTGCACGGTGACGGGTCTAAAATTATTACTTTTGCAATAATTATCGCTTTGCTAACTGTCTCTTCGTGAAAACGGAAAACCTAGTTTTCAGAAATGTTCCTTATAGCGTGTGTGCAAAACCAAAGTATACGGGTACCACGAAAACACAATTTGAGCTGTTATATTAGCCAAATCAGTTTAAAGTGGTTTTTGGTTTTGTTTTGTTTTTGTTTTGTTTATTTTTTACGAAAGGCCGATTGTATTGAAAAATCAATTACGGCGTAATCAATTGTTCTGTGGCATAAGTTTGAATCGTGTACTTTCACACAGTGTATTAATATATTGCGTTAAGAATTATAGATTGATGAAATTCTTGTGTCTGGTGATAAACAATTGGTTTGATTTTACCCTTACACCGACGTATGTAAGAATCACTGTATACTCAGTGCTTTCCGAGTGTATGTGAAAATACTCGTTTAAAAATAACAGTAATTTCAACAAAGAAAGGAAATTAATATTTGATTTTCTCGTAGCTTGCTTTTTAATTGTCCCGTAGTGAAAATGGCGAGGAAATTTTAAGCACCGTTTAACGGTACTTTAGTGTATTCATGATGGAATATTTTCTGTAACTGTCATGATCATTTGCCATAAAGAGCTTCCATGTATTTTACCTTGTAGTACATCGGTGAATGGTATTGGCCAGCTGGTGTTTGCGTTGTACCACCAGAACAGTCTCCATCTAGCACCGTCTTCGTTAATCACTGGGTAGTCAGCTGACCAAAACAAACAAAAACAAAACAAATTAGAACGAATCTTAAATATCTAGAATGCTATTTTTGTTTAAATATTCATATAAAAAATACCAGTATCGTCAGTTGTTTTCATTTATTTATGTATTTATTTTAATTTATTTTTTTTAATTATGTTCTAATCATATATCTTTAACTTTTTTTCAGAAGAATTCCTTCGCAAACAAGTCCCAATTTTTAACCCTATTAAGCCTTTTTAATTTTTTGGTATTGCTTTTGTTTTTGTTTCGTTCTCAGACCTGGGGGGCGGGGTTCATGGTGCACCCCTATCTGTACAGTGTTAATGTCATGTACACGTATGTGTACATGTGTAAGCATATGGATTCATGTACACGCGTTCACTGTGTGCACATGTGCTAAGTCGTGTTCGGATAACTAAGCGGGGCAACATTCCGATCGTCTTGGTTAAAGCTATTTACAATGTGAACACTTTGCAAAGTACACTTTCGACGGAGAAAAACGTGTTTTAAAATAGACTTCCAACGACATTTTCTTCAAATGTTAATTTTATCCTGTTGCCAAATCCTGGTGTCGATGACGATTTGCTACCAATTCGAATGTTGTACCATTTAACAACTAAGGTTTATATTTTACTATGCTGTGTGTTGTCTTATGTGCTGCAACATGAACATGACTGTATGACATCATACCAGCGACAACCATCACAAACACTCGATGTTGACATATTTAGCAAGTCTATTCATCATCTAGAAATATGAAAGAGCAACACACAAAATATCAATTATGATTTTTGAAGTCACTGGTTTTAGTTGATATTTAAATGTTTAACTTGTGTCTGTCTGTATTATCTGGCCATTCACTATGGGTGCAGGCGTTTTGATTATAACAAACAATTGAACAAAAATACCTCTGAAGTATATGAACAATCCATTGTTCGGTGATGGTGATTGGTTTCCCACATCAAACAGAAGATCCACTCCAAATATATTATCTGGACCATAAGAGTGGTTGAAACACATGGCGTGTCCTAGGCTAAGTGACGTATAATTATCGCAGTTATCATCATCCAACTGAACAGACATCACACCATGTTCCAAGCGATAGTGGAATGAGTCTTGATCTTTTATAGGTTTCGGACCTGAGAAGAGAAATTCACATACTAAAATGCAGTTCTCCACTGTATTAAGGGGATCATACGGCCAATACAAATGTTCCTACGAGATACGAACGCCTCATGACGCACTACATTTAGTTTCAAATTTTAATCTGTCAGTATTTAAAATAAAACACATATTTTACAAATAATAAAAACAGATATTAAGTTATTTAAACAAAAATATGTTTATTGTCAGTGTAGAAACATTTGGCATAAAATAGGCTAGTAGAAAATACAATAGAATGATGTTATAGTTTATCTGCTCTGAAAAGAAACATGGGAGGACGATTATGGGAGACGTCCTGACCGTCCTCTCCTCCATAAATTTGATATTTGGCCAAGGACATATCCACCGTCCACCGGGAATTGCCATCCATGCCTAAGAGTGTCCATGGGACAGGCTGCATGCGTACTGTCAGCCAGCTTACAAGCTGGTAGATGCAGCCATACACAGTCTGATATTGAATATTAGTTACCCCATACTTACCACTGACATTATTAGGGTTCCACACATTTCCATTTTGTATCTGTCCCTCTATGTGATCGTGGAAAGCCTCCCATACAGCATGAGATACATTGTTGCTAGGATCAAATGTCCACCTTTAAGGGAGAACAGTGTAAGTATTAATTTTGGAACTAAATGTTACTTTATAATACGTTTTCACAGACTATATTGCTTTTTGTAATACAGTCATAATTGTTTTAAAACTGATCAGGCTCAAATTTCCGGAGTTCCCTTCATCAACCGCCCTTGATGTTGCGACACTGACATGGTTTTCTGTTAGGGTTTGCTCCCTTAGCCTTCGGTTCTGGCAAGAACCTGTACCACATTCAGTGGTTTACAACTCTGCAAGACAGGGGCGTCAATCTCCCTGAGGTATTGTAATATCATAACATATATAATATATTGTAATATTATAACATCACAATACCCGCATACCCGCATAATACGTTTTCACAGACTATATTGCTTTTTGTAATACAGTCATAATTGTTTTAAAACTGATCAGGCTCAAATTTCCCTTGTCCTTAATTGTTGACAACTGATTCAGTTCAGTGAGCACACACTCACCTCCCCCACTCAAAGGATCCCAGTTCTACCGATTCCCGTCTACAGCGCTACAACGAACTAATCCGCCTGCAGTCTACTTCAGCAGTACCATCTCCAAGAGTCTGTCATTCTCTTGAAGACGATCAGAGCATCTCGATCGAAACGTCGAGTTGTAACCACCAGTTCTTTTCTGAATTACTTAAGCTCAAATCAAGTCATTACTTAAGCTCAAATTTACTGACTTTTGCCCATTAACTTTTAGTGCAATTTATGGTTCACTAGTCATCATGCTGTCGGTCACGATGCGACAAAGACTGCTTTCATTACTTGACTGACGTTCTCCATTCAGCTCTCTGCTGTGAGAGTGATGTCCATGAGTCGATCTTGATGTCTCTCAGCTTCAGGTTTCTCTTGATGGTATCCTTGAACCGGAGATGAGGGCGTCCTCTCTTTCTGTGACCAGAAGGCAGTTGAGAGTAGAGGATCTGCTTTGGTAACCTGTCTGACGGAATCATCATGAGGTGTCCAGTCCACCGGAGATTCTTTTTGATCAGAAGATCTTCTATAGAGGGCAGCCCTGTCCGATCGAGTATTTCCTTGTTTGTCACTTTGTCCTTCCAGGTTATCCCCATGATCGAACGCAGATGTCGCATCATGAAGGCATGTAGCTTTTCCACCTGTCGTCTGTACACTGTCCAGGCCTCGGCTCCGTATAGTAGGTAGCACGATTGCGCGGTAGATCTTGACTTTGACCCGCGTGGACACATGGTGGTTGTTCCAGAGTCTCTGGTGTAGTCGGCCGAAAGATGCGCTAGCCTTGGCCATCCTCCTCTGTATTTCAGCATCAATGCGTCCATCACTTGATATCGTGCTTCCGAGGTAGGTGAAATCTGGAACAAAGTTCAGCTTGTTTCCATCAACCATGATATCCTCCTCTCGGGTTCTTGTAGAGTTGGGTTGGTACAGCACTTCCGTCTTCTTGATGTTGATCTTCAGGCCGAACTTCTTAGATGCATCGGAGAAAGCATCCACTATTCTCTGCATCTCTTCAGCAGAGTGGGCAACCAGTGCACTGTCATCTGCGAACAGCAGCTCTCTCACAAGTATCTGAGTAGTCTTGGTGTTCGCTCTGAAGTGTGCGACGTTGAAGAGGTCAGCGTTTTGTCTTGGCTATAGACGCCATCCCCCATGCCTCAGAAAGCCTCTTCGAGCATTGCCGATAGGAAGATGGAGAAGAGCGTGGGGGCCAGTACACATCCTTGCTTGACACCATTGGTAACACCGAACGTTTCCGATACTTCCCCTCCATCGCTAACATTCGCCATCATTCCCGTGTGTAGGGCCTCGATCATAGTTGTGAACTTCTCTGGGCATCCATACTTCCTCAGTATCTGCCATAGCCCGGTCCTCCCGACTGTATCGAACGCCTTCGTGAAGTCGACGAATATCATGTACAGTGGTCAGTCTTGCTCAGTGCACTTTTCTTGTAGTTGTCGGAGACAAAAGATCATATCCACGTTGCTCCGGTTGGATCTGAAGCCACACTGTGCCCCCGGAACTACTTCTGGCGTTATGTGAATAGATAGTCTGGTGAGGAGGATCCTGGCGAAGATCTTGCCTGCTATAGAAAGAAGAGAGATACCTCTGTAGTTTACACAGTCTGTTCGATCTCCTTTCTTGTAGATGGTTACAATGCTGGCATCCTTCCACGCTTGTGGTACAGAACCCTCTTCCCAGGCTTTGGTGATTAGTTGGTGCAGTCTGTTGGACAGATTGGCTCCTCCGTGCTTCCATACTTCAGCAGGAATTCCATCACCTCCAGCTGCTTTGCCGTCTTTCAGGCCGGCGATTGCTCCAGCCATCTCATCCATGGTTGGAATCTCATCGAGGCATGTGTTGGTAATGCGCTGCTGGATGTTGTCAAGAGCTTCGGGTTCTATGTCGCCAGGGACGTTGAGTAGCTTCTGGAAGTGTTCACTCCATCTTGCCACATCTCTCTTGTTGTCAGAGAAGGTCTCCATTCCATCTGTTGATTTCAGGTGAACAGGTCCCTTCTTCCTGTGTCCCCACACTTCCTTCAGTCCATTGTAGAAGCCCTTCATATCGTTTCTGTCTGCAGCTCTCTGCAGCTCCTCTGCCTTCATTTCCCACCAGTCTGACTTCAGGGCACGGGTGCATTTTTGTAGCAGTCTGCAGGCATCTTTGTACGCTGCAACGGTGGATCTAGTGCTCCTGGTCTGCAACACTCTCTGGTGGGCTTGGTCTCTTCTGCTCATAAGATGCTGTAGCTCCTGTTTTCTGTCTGGCTTGCCGAGAGATGTTTTAGCTGTGTTGTACACGACCAGCTGCAGAGCTGCCCATTCCTCATCTGGTGCTGAGCTTTCCTTCTCCTCCCATTGGGCAAGAGCGCTGTCCATCTCCTGCTCGAAGCTCACCCTACGGCTGATGGTACATAGTTTTGCTGTGTTGAGCTTGGTTGTTTTTCTTGCCCCTTGCCTGTTGTGCTTTTGTCGTATTCTGAGTGCCACTTTTGACCTCAGCATCTGGTGATCGGTCCAGCAGTTAGCTCCACGCATTGCTCGAGTACTGTGGATGTCCATCTTATCCCAACACCTCGTGATGATGAAGTCGATCATATGCCAGTGTCCGGAACGAGGATGCATCCAGGTGGTCTTGCGTTCATCCTTCTGCTTGAACATGGTGTTGGTCACTATCAGTTCGAACTCAGAGCACAGAGCCAGTAGAAGCTCGCCATTGGAGTTGCGTTTCCCGATCCCATGTTTGCCCATGACCAAGGGCCACTTGTCATTATCTCTCCATATCCTTGCAATGAAGTCAGCAGCAGCTTATCGGTACGAGGGATGTCTCTGAGCGTACTTGCCAGCTGGTTGTAGAAGGCCTCCTTGTTTTCGTTCAGGTTTGTCATTGTTGGAGCGTAGACACTGATGATTGTAGCAAAGTTGTCCTTGCTCAGAGGGAGTCTCATCGTCATGATTCTGTCACTTACTGCCCGTAGTCATTTCGCGAATGACTTTTTTTATCTCCTGGAGACGGACATTCCACATTGGAATTAACAGTAACAATCTAAATGCTCGTTTACTAATTCGTTATTAAAGACACAATGGAATTAGTTGAAAGTGCAACATATTGGTATGGATGCATGAACATTTACCAAAGGATGTATACTGGTATTAATTGCAATTGATAATTATGTGACGATTTTTTTTTAATATGCTATATTTTACTGAAATAGAGAGGGCACTTAATCGGACTTCAGGGCAATTTTAAATAACTATGACGCTCGAATCCATGGCTGCCTTATTGTCACAAAATTGCCGAACTCAATTTATTCGAATTTGACACCTCATAAGAACTGTACTTTTGAAACGGGCCTGATATATCAGTTGTAATGAAATACTAATTACATTACATCTAGCCATGATGGATACAATTATTTTTATTAAATGTTTGCCATCTTTGAAATTACAAAATCTTTCATAAATCAGTTTACCTGTATACCGTTCCAGCCGAGTCACTTGCCAGTATCTCAGTGCCGTTTTCTTGAAGAAAATACGGTAGACGACTAAAACAGTAGTCCGCGTTCACATCACAGTCTCCATAATTATCTGAACAATTGTATAAAATATCGAACTTTAATTTGATAAGCTACTCCCAGAAAATTTGACGTTAACATACTTAATAAGTTTACTGCAGCTTTCCGCTCCGTGCATGATTCGTTGAGGGCGCACGTCACATTCCTACTTGTTGACAGGGCATCACATATCGCTGGTAAGCGTGCGGTAGTGATTCGTTTTGTCCTCAAGTGTTATCAGTTACCAACAAAAAGTTCCTGCTGCATATGTATTTCATGCGTAAACGCACTGTGCGGCTTTTTGTTTACACCAGAATTACTTTATGAAGATTTACATTTCCACAAAGTTGCACGGTGATGGGTCTAAAATTATTACTTTTGTAGTAAATGTCGCTAACTGTCCCTTCGTGAAAACCCAAAACCGTTTTCAGAAATGTTCCCTTATAGCTTGCCTGCAAAACCACAATTTGAGCTGTTGTATGAGGCAAATCTTTTTTTTTTACGAAAGGGTGATTATATTAAACAACAAAAATAATTACGACGTAATGAATTGTTCTGTGGCATAAGTTTGAATTACTTTCACACATATACAGAGTGCATTAATATAACCAGTGCTTACTGCGTGTGTGTGTGAAAATAATCGTTTAAAAATAATAGTAATTAAAAAACGCAACTTAATATTTGATTTTCTTGTAGCTTGCTTTTTAATTGTCCCGTCGTGAAAATGGCGAAGAAATTTTCAGCATCGTTTAAAGGTACTTTAGTGTATTAATGGTTGAATCGTTGCTGAAATTGTCATGATCATTTGCCATAAAGAGTTTCCATGTATATTTACATTGCAGTACATCGGTGACTGATGTTGGCCAGCTGGTGTTTGCCTTGTACCACCAGAACAGTCTCCATCTAGCACCGTCTTCGTTAATCACAGGGTAGTCAACTGACCAAAACAAACAAAAACAAAACAAATTAGAACAAATCATAAATATCTAAAACACTATTTGTTTTAAATATTCATATAGAAAAATACCACTATCAACAAAAATTACCCAAAATATTGCTTATAGCGCCCTCTAGTCGCATTGTTGCCTGTACTAACACTATGAATAAGTTTACCCTGAAAATTCCCTGAAAATCTGTTTTACCATGAAATAAATAGTTCACGACAATTTCATGACGACACAACACCGTGAAATTGCCATGAAATACTCGTGGAATTTCTTCGCTGTGAAAATGCCATGAACTTTTCGTGGCAGTTTTGTGGCAGTTCATTAATTCTTGAGAGCACCGTGAATTTGCAGTGAAATCACCGTGGACATTATTGCCAATATCTGAGAGGAAGAGAAACTGTGAAATTGCAGTGAAATTACGGTGAACCGTTATTTCAAGGCAAAACCGATTTTCAGGGTATTTTCAAGGTGGAGTTGTTCATAGTATAAAGAAAGCATTTGAGCCAAATTTCATGACCAACGGACAAAAATTAAGGAATTTATGGGGAAAATATTTTTTTACCAAAAATTAAGATAAATTACCGAAAAATGGGTAGAGCTTCAACTATGAAAGTTGTCATGGCCTCATTGCATAGATCGCGTCAAACCGAACATGCCTACGAAGTTTCCTGAAAATCAGCTGTTGAATGCAGAAAATATAGGAAGGGGGCACAATTTAGGAAGGCACCGCGCTCCTCCCATTCCTCCTTATTAACATACAATTTGTGACGTATACCTAGAAGTTTTTAATGTCAACAGTCTTTACTTATCTTCTTCACCATGCAAAGCCACAAGTTTATCTTAAGTACATGTTTATTACATAAGTTGTGTGTACACACGTTGGTGGCAGTTTATGGCTGTTTTATTACCTAGTGGCAACAATGATGGCCAAAAAAAACGGGTTAAGAAGGCATTCTAGCAAACGATGAAAACCTTTGTTTTCTTTGTTCTCTGCACAGGTGTACGTCACGAATAGTGCGACATTAATTTAATTAAATTTGATATAAAAAAAACTCAAGACACAAAACAAACTTAACATTTTTTTTTTTTTTATTCATATCAACTGAAAAAATAACAACAACAAATAAATTAAGACAAAAACACATTTCATAGACCATTTAAGTATGTACGAGTAAATATATATAATGTTAACGAACCTGTAGTCTGCACTTCTGCTGTAGGTGATTCGGTCGTCAGAGGAGTGGTAGTCTGTAGAGTCTAAACAAAAACAATGGATCAAAATTAGGCTCTAGTTTTCAATGTTAGTATTTGCCTGTCCACCAAACGACAAATTCTTTTGGCGAGTTTTTACTCCTTTTAAGTACACGTAGTAATACCGCTTCAAAAAACAAAACAAAACAAAACAAAACAAAACAAAAACAAAAACAAACAAAACGGCCACTACAAACAAAATAATTTGACTGAATTAGGTTTACATAAAGATGTATCGCGGATAATGTTCGCAATTTCTGTAGTTTTGTTTGCTTCATTTACTTTATTTAAAAAAATTATTTTTGCAAATATGAAAATCTAAATCCTTTCAAACCTGGGCTTTTTGTTACCATTTATAACACAAAAGAGGAAAATTGTGATCCGGCCCTGAAAGTTTTTTTTTATTCAATGTTTCCAATGATAGTTGAAATCGCTATGTTTTTGCTTTACTATAGCGAATGTTTTAGGCATTTCTACTTTAGTTTAATATCAAACTATGTAACGGAAATAAATTCAATTGAATTCTTTTTTTACAAATATCCAGAAAAACTAGAACTTTGATAGTGCCATTGAAATATAACTTTGAATCTAGATGATTAAGAAACCTCGAATAAAAACACAAAGGAAAAAAATAAATAAATACATACCTGTATACTTTGCGCAGCAGAACGCGAATCTATTTCATAATATCTGTATTCAACATTTTCCGCATCTCCGGGAAACGTTTCACCCGAATTGAGCTCGCAAATGCCGCTTTCTTGACTGTAATTCACTGAGACGCAATCGGGGTCACGGAGGCAGTTGGCCAGGCATCTCGTAGGAGACTTTACCCGCTCCAATCTCCGGAGTACACGGTTTTGCAGTGTGGGGCCGGATACCGTGGATTTCGAAAAACCTGCCGATCTGATCATAGTGTCACCGTACGCCGACGATAATAAATGAATGACAGGCAAGACTATGGCTACAGCCACAAGTCTCAAACCCGTGTACATGTTGAAAGAGAAGAGTTAGTACAGTTTTGCTTCAAGTAAAATTGTTAATTTTGATGATGCCGCTAGCTGCGAACGGGATAGCCTATTGCATTTGCACACACAAGTGTTCAAACGAATGTAAATGTGTATTACAAATAACAATCAGACTTTGTCACATTCCGACGAGAACACGTCTCATAAATCAATTAATATTTGCACAAACAAAAATTATTCTCACTTGCCATCCAATGATTTGCTTTCCACAGCAGACACTTGGCAAATGGCAGAAAATCATCGTGCGTCACACGTTGGTATTTCATTTCCAAATATCAAAGGCCCCTGACAAGTGTGGCCGAATTTGATTGGTCAGTTATCATGACGTAATTGACATATATAATGTGATGTATGACAGCGCGCAGGGTCTACGCGCACAACGTCTTGCCTGGATATACTTCTCGGACACTGTTCAATATATTTCTTCCCCTGCCTAGTATGGCCGAATTTGATTGGTTAGTTGTCATGACGTAATTGTCATATCTAATGTAATGCAAGACAGCGGGCAGCGTTTACGCCCACGCACGTATCCCCAATGACACTTTATTGCCCAATAAGGACAGTATTTCTTCTACACATTGAAAGTATCCAACGCGACAGAAATAAATCCAAGGGCAATAATTGTACGTCACAATTTAAGTAATAATATTATTCACGCCTGTCTGATTAAAAAAAATCCTCTGAGCAAATAGTCTCCCTCTCCTACCTGCATGCACAGAATATTATTAATTTTAAGCCAAGGTTTTTTTTTCTCTGTATTTTCAGCATCATTTAAAACTCTAGTGGTCTTAAAAACATTCGAAGCGACAGAAAAAAATCCGAGGGCAGTAATTACGAAATGCATTGTACGTCACAAATTTAAGTAATAATATTATTCACGCCTGCCTGATTAAAAGAAATCCTCTGAGCTATCAACAATAGTCCCCTCTCCTACCTGCATGCACAGAATCTTATTAATTTAAGCCAAGGTTATTTTTTCTGTATTTTTTGCATCATTTAAAACTGTAGTGGTCTTAAATCCACAGGTAAAAACACCAAACGGTGGCATCAATTAGCATAAGTATAATGTGTGTCTGGATTTTCGCATTCATTTCGCTCGTTACCATCCATGTACATTACACAACAGGTGTGTCGTTTGATATCAGAAACTGGAGCGATCCACACAGTGAGATGGGCTGCAAGGTAGACGCAGTGGCTTGTGGTAAAGCTAAGGTATGAATAGAATATCACGCAAACAGATATAACCAAAAAAGGGTCAACACCATAATACAAATTGAGGTATTGGTAATTAGATTATAATTGTCCTAAAAGTGAAAAGTGGCAATAGAGAACAGGTGGGAAAGAATTAATGACATACACTCACTGGCCATAAGTATTGCAACATTGAAATTCACACCAAAGTTCAGTTTGGAGAACTGTGTTACAATAATTTATTTTATTTTATTTACACTACTTAAGACTTCTTGAAAGTGCCTGTGTTTTGAAGTCAATGTTCTTTTTTACTGTTCTTGCTCGGAAACAAAGTCCTTCCATACTTTGTCGGGTAACCACGTGACCTGATAATTGCGGCCATCCGTCTAGGCAATGTCTCGTACAAATTCATGTTGCAATACTTTTGGCCAGTGAGTGTACAAGATAATGTACATAAAGGTTAGAAAAAATACGGATATCAAGGCAGTAACACAGGTAGGACTGTTTGTTTGTTTGTTTTCTTTCATCAAGGGAAATAAAGGGGGAAAATACACATTTCATCTGTATTTCAACTTAAAAAAAAAAAAAAAAAAAATTCGCGCCGTGCATGAGCCGTTGAGGGCACATGTTGTTAGATCACTCTGGGCGAAAGGGCAGCGATAGTGCGTCGCGTTTGGCGTATTTTACAGTTGAAGTGCGTACGCGTGGAATATCTCCAGCGATCATTGGCTGGTAGAAGTACACGCGCGTATAGTACCATAACATACGCACATAAAGTGTACGCACAACGCTCACACGACGCAAAAATGGCTACCATCAAGACACTGGGTGCAAATCCACCGCTAGAGGGCTACGATGTGCACTGAGCGAATACGTACGACGAGTTGACGTACGTGAGTACGACGAGTTGACGTACGTGAGTACGAGTCGGTAAGCGTATTTCATGTCATGTACATGACTGTGTACTAGACGTACATTCATCTACAGTTTTGGATGATCGAACATGGTTGTGAAACCTGTCATTGCTTATAACCATACATACCTCAAGACATGCATGATGGGACATTGGCATTCATGACCTTACCACGCAGTAGTGTCTGGAAAATTATTCACCACTTTGTAATCACTTTTACATTAAATCACTCTTCCATTAAATTCATCAACAGAGGGCGTTTACTAGCAGCCATATATAAGGAGATACGGACCACAATATATTTTTTGTCTGCAGTAAAAAATTCCCGTTTTCTTATATAAGACGATGACTAGAGCGTACAAGTCGAAAGGTAGAGAAAACCTACATGTATATGGTTCCTATATCAGTACAATTTAACTTAAGATCCAAACAAATAACAATACTCCACTATAAAAACCTCAAAAACTGTATGTTAATCAGTGTATTCAAGAGATACTTCTAGAATTAATTCACTGAGGAAGTCAAGTGGCATGATATCGTAGTGGTGTCATTGCAGGTGCTACCGTGAAAACGAAGTCGAGAAAACGTTTTAATTTATTTATTTTTTTATTATTATTTTATTTTTTGGTACTATTTTGTTTTTCTTAAGAATCATAACCTTTCTGTTTAACAGTAATTCACAGCTGTGGAGAATTTTTAATGGACAAAATATAGTCCACAATAATTGTTTTTAAATGCTTAAAGGTGGGTTTACAGTGACAGTAGTTTACTACAGGAAAATAATCGCGTACGGACCTCTGTATGGATATAGGGACGTGCGCTTACAATGAAAGCACTGGCTAAATTGCAGCAGTCAATAAACCAATAAAACATCGCAATGTGTACATAAAGAACTATAGATTCACCATTCGCACCGTGCATGAGCGATAGTGCGTCGTGTTTGGCGTATTTTGTAGTTGATGTGCGTACACGCGGAATATCACCAGCAATCATTGGCTAGCAGAAGTATGTATACGCGCGCTTAACCCTTTCATTACCAGCCAGTTTACCACAGTAATTAGGAGCCCAATGTCACTTCAGCACCAGTGGGTTTTCACAATTTCATTGAAGTGCGCCCTCACTCTGCAGTAATAGACACTTTTTTTTACATGTGTACTGTACATACCAAATGGGCATGGCTCAGATATATTTGTATGTTAAACTGATGGTAAAAATGAGTATACAAAGGGAGGAAAATATTGTGCAGATTTTTTAAGTGTAAAAGCAAAACAATGAAATATTTAGATCAGGATTTACACTGAAGAAAAGTAATACAAATGGGTGATATTTCATGCAAATACGGTACATGTATAAGATTTCTTTTCCATGTGAAAAATAATAACTTGGATGAGATTTTTGGGGAATTTTTTTGGTTTTCTACTTGGAAATGAACCATTTACTTGTATTCAGTGTACATACATCACACTCCATGCTAACACCCCCCCCCCAATTCAATGTTGGTTTGGACTGTAATCTGTGGCTTGTCCGACCATTCCCAACATTGAATTGGAGAAAGTTGAAGGCAAATAGTACAGTTTTACAATCAATTGATGTGGTATTTCTCAAAGCAAGGAACTATGCACATAGGTTGTGTACATTGTTTACAGATCATCTTCGTTTGTTTTCGCCTGCCTAATTTGCGGTTACTGCAAACAATTCAGTCGCGTTTTTTTCCACTGGGGTTTTTGCCAGGATAGTGCTGTTGCCCTGTCAACTCGATAGGAATATGGTATCTCAACTGACTTGTTGCGTTACGTTCCCAACCCAACAGCAAGCCCTGTACAATCCTTATACGAAAATCAAGGTTACTGACATTTTTGTTCCCTGCTATGCTGGTGAATATTACTCTGCTATTGACAATACAGATATTCAGCATATGGAAAAAAACTCTTTTCCACCATTTCAAGCTTCTGTGTGTATGATTGTAGTACTGAAAACATTGGTCGGCAAGATCAGTTCCACCCATGTTTTTGTTGTAATCTTCAATACAATTGGGCTTCATAACATCACGAAATCCACTTGTGCTCTTATTACACCGAATTTGCGTTTTGGACAAATCGGTGTTGCCTACATTTGTTAAAAGTGTTACAGATTTTTTGTCTTGCCAAACGATACACAATTGCCCACCTTTCACCCAAAAAAATGGGTCATCTCCTTTCTTCATTTTATGGTTTTTGGGGTTTGCGGCCTGGGCTATTCCCTGTGTAGTGTAACGAACAGTTCCACAACATCTGAATCCTAGTTTAGCAAGTTTAGCTAAAAGAGCTGGGCTAGTATAGTAATTATCACAATATATTACATGTCCCTTATTCTCAAGTCCATGGACCAGATCAATGACGACTTTTCCTGCAACTGTTAGGTTTGGAGGATGGCAGTCTGACTTGGAATCTACATGTACGTCTGCATCATAAACAGTTTGGGTGTCGTCGGCTCCTGTGTACAGTTTCCAAGCACACGTGTATCCTGTTTTCGACTCGTTCAGGGAGAATGCTTTAATACCCCGTTTGATAGGTTTTTTAGGCATGTACTCAATAAAACTTAAACGTCCCTTGAATTTCAACATACTCTCGTCTGGAGACAGATTCTGCGCAGGGTTATACAGGTTGAGAAACTTCGGGACGAGGACTTCTATCAAGGGCCGAACTTTGGAAAGTTTGTCCCGTTTAGCCAAGGCTCTACGAGGAATTTGGTTATTTGAGATGTGGAGAAACCGAAGAATTGAACTGAACCGATTTCGGGACATGATCGACGGGTAGAATGGGATGTGAAGAATTTCAGATGTTGACCAGTACATCTTGTATTGAGAGGATTTGTTTATGCCCATAGCAATGAGAAGTGCCACAAATGCCATCATTTCTGGAATGTTGGTTGGGTGCCAGGAGAATTGTTGATAAGGATTCGAGTCTATCCCACACCAGTTGACAAAAATACAGCTTGAAGATCGCCACTGCCGACAGTGTGGCAAAGTCGCCGGTGGGGCCATAATTTCCTGCGAAGGTCTCGTCGTTCCCAACCGGATCGGAAATCTAACTTTCCTGTCGTCCTCCTTGATCTCGGTCGGCTGTCACCTTGGTAGGTAGGCTGCAACAGAAAAACAAGGCAAAGGAGGATTAATCTCAGTCCTTTGTAAATACAATATCTCAATGATACTTTGCTGCATGTGCACAGGCCTCAGGGGGTCATGCGCAAAATGAATATTGTGCTGAGAAAAGAAATATGGCAGATTCCATCCACTCTCCAAAATTCGTTGTCGATAAATTTTCGTTTTAATGTGGGATTGTGAATGTGAATTCCCCCAACTTCTTGCATAATACGACTAGTTATAAGGGCCTTTCGAATACAAGGCTATTCTTTTGGAAGCTTGAGACTATAAGAGTGCATTTTCAGCCTGTTAACGCTAAATAGCACGACCGGCTATGGGTGGATGTTAAAATTTCTATGCTATTTATATAGGCCCTACATCAACTTGCTGTTTCAATGAATTCAAATATTACCCCAACAAACTACTAATAATTGTACATTTTCAGTTCACTTGACTTTTTTGACCCAATCCAGGGGGTGGGGATTTGGTCAATCCTATTAAAGGGATCCATTTTCTAAATTTACATTACTCAACTCCAACAGCTGTAACGCTATTTACACTATAGCCTAGGAAAATAAGTGAATTACATTAATTTGCATTGGGCCAGGAAGAGTAACGTTAACTGTTACTACTATTACTAGTGTTAGTTATTCATTTTTACTGTGATTTAGGCCTACCTCTCCTTCAACGAATTCCGCAGGAAGTTGTACTTCTAATGTGCTGTCGTCATCCGTTACTTCGTCATCTGATTCTGAGCCACTGTCTGCCAAAATCTCAGCCAAAATGCCATCATTTATGTCCGTTTCCATCATGATTGCAACTAAAAACTGACCGTTGTGGAAGCGAGTGGACGCTAGCATGCACCGGGAACCGCAAAGCGACGCACTTTTTCTTTTCATAAACTTTTATACACTTCATTCCTGTCAATAGAGGGCGCCAACCACAAAAACCACTCAAGCATTTTCAGGTGGTGAATATAAGTAGCCGTGGTCGTCAAGGGCATGCCGATTCCCGGCACCTTTTACAGCCCACGGGAAGGAAGCGTATCACAACAAAGGCTCTTTTTAGAGCCCGTGGGATCGAAAGGGTTAATACCATAACATACGCACATGAAGTATACACACAACGCTCACACGACGCAAAAGTGGCTATCATCAAGACACGGGTGCAAATTCACCGCTAGAGGGCTACGATGTGTAGTGGATGGTATGTGCATTCTATCATTGAAGTAACTGGCTAAATTGCAACACGAATAAACCATACATCGCAATATAAACATAAAGAATTAGCTTCTCCGTTGTATGTGCATTCCATCATTGTGTATTCCCTCTGTGGTCTTTGTTTTATTTGGAGTGGCAGCCTGGCGCTGTGTGGCTTCACCGACACTGTGTTTACACGAAATTACTATTATACATAATATTTCAGGAAAGGTAACCATTCATCAAAAGTGCACATAGCGTAAGCCAGCTTCATGATTTTCTTCCAATGTATGTGAGCTGTCCAGTATCTTTGTTCAAGTCTTGTTCGTTTTGTCTGTTGCGTTGTTATTGGTGTTTGGCTTTGTTACTGTTTTGTTTGTGAGGGTGCGTGTGTTTGTCTGTTTCCATTCGTTTCTTTTTTGTTTGGTTGGTTGTTTGCTTTGTTTGTTGGGTTGTTTACTTGTTTAGTTGGTTGATTGGTTGTTCGTCTGATTGTTGTTTGTTTGCTTGTTTGGGGTGGTTGTTTGTTTGTTGGGTTGTTGGGTTGTTTACTTGCTTAGTTGGTCGGTTGGTTGTTCGTCTGATTGTTGTTTGTTTGCTTGTTTGGGGTGATTATTTGTTTGTTGGGTTGTTGGATTGTTTGCTTGTTTAGTTGCTTGGTTGATTGTTTATCTGTTTGTTGTTTGTTTGCTTGTTTGTTTGCTTGTTGGGTTGTTGGGTTGTTTAATTGTTTAGTTGGTTGGTTGGTTGGTTGTTTGTCTGATTGTTGTTTGTTTGCTTGTTTGGGGCGGTTGTTTGTTTGTTGGGTTGTTGGGTTGTTTACTTGCTTAGTTGGTCGGTTGGTTGTTCGTCTGATTGTTGTTTGTTTGCTTGTTTGGGGTGATTATTTGTTTGTTGGGTTGTTGGATTGTTTGCTTGTTTAGTTGCTTGGTTGATTGTTTATCTGTTTGTTGTTTGTTTGCTTGTTTGTTTGCTTGTTGGGTTGTTGGGTTGTTTTCTTGTTTAGTTTAGTTAGTTGGTTGGTTGGTTGTTTATCTGTTTGTTGTTTGTTTGCTTGTTTGGGGTGGTTGTTTGTTTGTTGGGTTGTTGGGTTGTTTACTTGTTTAGTTGGTTGGTTGGTTGTTTGTCTGTTTGTTGTTTGTTTGCTTGTTTGGGGTGGTTGTTTGTTTGTTGGGTTGTTGGGTTGTTTACTTGTTTAGTTGGTTGGTTGGTTGTTTGTCTGTCTGTCAGGCTGTCTGAATGTCCGTTTGTTTGTTTGTTTGTTTGTTGGGGTGTTTGTTTGTTTGTTTTTCCTAAATTGTCCTCTGTAACGTGATATGGTTTGATGAAGGTCGTTTTTATAGACTTTTATAACATATTTGTAATTTTGAAAATTTGTAAGTTTTATTGTATAATTTGTACACACTGAGAAATCAATTTTCATGTTTTTATCATGATAATAAAATTTAAAATAAATGAAAAATAAGAGGCCTAGATGCAGGATACAAGTGGTAGCTATATCTGCTGTTAGTAAATGCAAAATACAGAGCTGCCAACTCTTCCGGATTCTGCGGAAGACTTCGCGTATTTGACGGTAATTTACTTACTTAAAATATATGCAAGGAGGCCTCTCCTTTTGGTGCCAAAAGGAGAGGCCTCCTTGCATATATTTTAAGTAAGTAAATTACCGTCAAATACGGAAGTCTTCCGCAGAATCCGGAAGAGTTGGCAGCTCTGAAAATAGCAGTTATTGGCCTTACATTTCAATCAGGTAATTAACTCAAAGGCAAACATGGACAATATACAAACATGTACTCAATGAAAAACCACAAGAGTGAGCAGTTAGTCAGGTTTGAAATGAACACAGAGAAGAAGGTACAAGAAGCACAGAAACGTACTTATTCTAGGGCTGGACAAAAGAGGGATTAAATGTGAATAGATAAAACTACAGGGAGAGTGGAAGTGTTTGGCTAGAAGAAAAAAACAGTTGAATAGTGAAAAGGAAAGACTCAGACAAGAATAGTATTACAAAACAAACAAAAAGATTAAAAAGCAAGCAGATGTAAAAACATGTATACTGTCTGTCAGTGGCGTAGCGTAGTTACGACGGGCGCAAGTGCACGCTGTTATGAACGGGCCCTAGTGCACGCTAGTTACTAGTTATGAAGCGCACACGCACACGCACACGCACACGCACACATCAAAGCGTAGGCCTATATATTTTACCAACAATGTGTTGGATTTTACAGTCGAATTAGTTACTTAGGCTATTGCGCTATCAGAACCATGGATAGCGCTCTGACACGCTAACGTAAACAGACGGTCAATCAAGTCAACAAGTCAACTAATCAACCAACTATATGAATGACATGGGTTTGCCTTTTCGAGGACATATAGCAAATGGCATCTCTTTAATTTTAAGTCAGTTCTTCTTTGAACACAGACGTACTTCCAAGGTGGCGATTCGAAGTGCGTGCAGGGGCCCGTTCTCTGCAACACAATGTCGAATGGCCTGCTCTCTCTAAAGGCGATGTTAGCTTTACGGTTTTTGCACAAACGTGTCATCATCATTAAAAATACAGAAACCACATACAATTGCTAGAAATACTCGATGCGAGATAATGATAGCCTTGAACGATGTCTACTTTTGCCTTTTAGACTCAAATTAACTTACGCTCCAACAGTAATTACGTTAAGTAATTACTATCTATTCATAATCGGTCGAAACACCGTCGGAGCCACTTGATAAAAAAATTATAAAAAAATAAAAAAAACACTGGTAAAAAGTCCAGGCGACTGGATCTAATAACACAAGGATGATTTGTATGTGGATTTTCACATTCAGTGAACATCACTCCAGTTGCGTAAACTTTATTCTTCTGTGGCGATCATATTTGGTAAGTTACCAAACATAACAATTAACAAGAAAAGTCTGAATGTCTTGTCACGATTTTGCAGTCAACGACACAATGAAAGTGACTGAAGCTTTAACAGGTTGCTTTTTACAACAACAACAACAACAACAACAACAACAACAACAACAACAACAACAACAACAACAACAACAACAACAACAACAACAACAACAACAACAACAACAACAACAACAACAACAACAACAACAACAACAACAACAACTACTACTACTACTACTACTACTACTACTACTACTACTACTACTACTACTACTACTACTACTACTACTACTACTAATGTGGACTTACATGGCGCATGTATCCACCAAACTGGTGCTCAAGGCATTGCGCATTATATTATTACCCATGCTCATCAGGCTCATAAATCATTCCTGAAACCATCTCAGCTTCCTGGGGAGTATTTCTGTCAGATAATGAGGTCATTATAATACCGGGAGGGTGTTTGTTTGTTTGTTTTTTTGCGGGAGGTTGGGAGAAGACGACCTCCCTTATTTCCGTCATTGTATCCAACCCAGCCACGTATTCAAACAGACGAAGCGACGGCGTCAAATATCACACATCAACAACGATGCTAACTTAATTAATGGGTTTTACTCAAAACCTTGTGAACTTAAGGAGATGCAAAAAACCACTCTAGCATCATCATTAACAATGCTGAAAGCAGATAAAATTGCTTAAAAAATATTCGATGCGAGATGATTATAGCCTTGACCGATGTCTATTTTTGTCCCACAGACTCAATTATCTGATGAGAAGGAAACCATTGACACGAACAGCAATATATTACAGTAAGTAACAACCTTCTGCTCAGAATTGATCGAAACCCGTGTTCTGTAAGCCACTGGATAAAAAAAAACACTGGTACAAATTCCGAGCGGCTCGATATAATAACAGAAGGATGATTTGTGTGTGGATTCCAGCATTCATTTCGGTGTTTTTCATGCGTTTTCATTGCACAACAGGTATGTTATTTCGTATTTCCCCCTTCATATAAACTGGCGTGATAATATGACACTGCTTGCGTTAACTGTAATATTCAATTTTCAAAATTTGAATGACTACGAAGAAACCAGCTGGAAGTATTTCCTCTTAATAACAATTCTATAGGTTGATTTATATAGGCCTACATATATAACATATGTTAATTATTATGAAGTGTAGATGGCCCAGTCTGGACTTTCACCTTTGTGTACTACGTTGAAGTCCAGGATTGAAAAAAAAAATGCTAATACAGAATAAAATAGTTTGTGTAAATCAATAAATTGCTTAATTTTGTACCTCTTTCAAACTGCTGAAACACAGCAGTAGAATCCCATGGCCAAATGCAGTGCATCTCAGCGAGGTTTGAATTTTAAAATATCATGTTCACTACGTGGTTTCAATTAAATAATCCAAAGATTTAACGTTAAAATTCAGTTTTGATGGCTGTTCGTCGCTTGAGTGTTAGGATAAAAAAAATATGCCTGTGTCGGCACGGGTGCATCGGCTTGTATACGAGCGGGACGAGCACACACAGAACCTGTTGCATGGAATAAAGTAGTAGTGGGACTGAGGCTTCTGGGCCACTTATTATTTTTGGCAAAAAAAAAGAATGTTGTGTGTATTTTTGTAGAACTGAATTCTTTTTATAGAAGTGAATTTTTTGTAGAAATGTTTTTAAAAAAAAAATATATATTTTGTGTCTAACTTATATATTTAGTTAGACATGTGTAATTAGTTCCCCTTTATGATTTTTTTCAAGGTGCGAAAGGTTGAGCTTGTAGTTGATGTGTAGATGTGGGGTTTTTTTAGGGGGTGGGGGTGGGTTTGTAGGTCTCTTGGGAGAAAAGTATAAACAAGAATTTTTAGTAGAAGTGAATTTTGTCTTCTGTGGCACTTATTATTTTTGGCAAAAAAAAAAAAATAAAAATAAAAAAATTAATGTTGAATCTCGTGTAGCACTTATGTGTTTTTTCCCCCTGCTCAAAAATGATATTGTTTTTAGTCCATAAAACAATTGAAAAAAACGACTTAAGATTCTGAAGATGAATAGTAAAGATGAGTATGAGAGAAATTATTCCCTGCGAATGGCTTTTTAGTTGGAAAAAAAAATTAAGTGTAGTATACCTAGCGTGGGTGGGGATGTGTATTGCGCGCAACATCAATGGCGTATTTGAAATGGAAAAAGTATACCAGTTTCATGTCTTCGTTGTAAAAATGGTACGAAAACAAAGACTCGTATATGTACAAAATGCGGTAATGCATTAAAAATAAATAGTTTAAAGCGCGTTGAAGGGAAAGCGAGGTGTCGAATCCTGATTAAATGTGGATTTATTTAGTGTAAAGTTTATTTTAAATTCATAAGTTTTTCTATAAGATCTTCTTTTTTTTATCTAGATCAACATCAATCGAATTTACATCTTGATTTTTTGATGTTGTAAATTTAGTATGGATATTTTCTTTCATTTGAGAAAATTTATCTCGTTCTTCGCAGATGAGTAAAAATTCTTCTTGGGTAATGACACCGTCTTCGATCGCTTTTGAAACGTGGTTTTCGATAGTGTTGAGTTTAGATGATGCTAAAACTCTAATCTCGTTATGTTTTTTAGCTTTTTTCAACAATTTATATTTGGCGTATTTGATGGCAAACGCCGCCCCGCCTAAACCTAAAGCTAAACCTTCTAAAACAAATCCTACGGGCGCTGCTATAACGGTAGCGATGCTAGCGATTCCGACGGCCCCTGCTCCCATACAGCCCAATTCAGCGAGAGTTTCTACGATAGAGCAAGCGTTAATGATTTTATTTTATTTTTTTAAACTTGTTTCGCGTTCGTTTCTTTCACTTCGTAATTATTTTTGAATGTTATCGATTTTTTGCAAACGAAATGTTTTAACATCGTTCGCATTATCGGAAGTATTCAGCATCATATTTTTAAAATTTGGATAAACATTCGTTGATTCTATAGGTACACTCATTATTTTCTATTAATAGTAAAAGATTATATAATTTTAAGATTTTACATCTATTGGAAAAGTATTAACTTTTATATCGTAACAGATTCCAGTTTCTAGAGAGCCGAAAAAGGTCGCTTGTACAAATATTTTTCTGTTGTAGTCGCTGTTTTCTAGTTTGAAGCAAATTCCACATTCTAAATGCTTTGGTTCATTATCTAAAAACTGAAAGTTTTCATAATCGCTATAAAAACCTTGCCAAAACAAGACAGGACCTTCCCACGGTAGAATTTCACATTTAGAAACGTTTTGATAATAATTTTCACCGTGAATTATTTTAGCATAAGTTGAACAGTTAGTTATTGGTACAAAGGTATAAAACCCAGGTGCAGTTAAATTGATGTCCCACCGAATCTGAAATATATCATCTATTTTATACAATGTTATACCTCGTAAAAGTTCATCATTAATGATATAACCACTTTGTTGAAAAATGTTTTTATCGTCATTAACGATACCGCTTCTTCGACTAAGACCATAAATACTCGCCATATTTATTATATGGGTATACATTTAATTTTTATATTGAAACAGATTTTAGTATTTAGAGCGCCGAAAAAGCTTCCTTCTACAAAAACTTTTTCATCTCGTGTTTTGAAACAAATTTCGTATTCTACGTGCTGCGAAGTGTCGTTGAAAACTAATCTTTTATCTCGAGTGGGAGAAGGAATATGATATACGTTGGCGGCAAAATTACACTCCGCCGAAAGTGAATAAAAACCTTCAACTTTCATAAATTTTACAAAAATTGAACAGTATGCGGGTGATTGATTGAACATGTAAAAGGGTAGTTTAAGCACACCGTATAATTTGATATTTTTCGACAAAAGGTATTGTTTGTAAAATTTCATCTCTATTGATATAGCCGTGATGTTCGTAAATGGTGTTATTGTACACGTTGTTGCTAGACGAAATTTGCACGCTTGTTCGACTAGGACCGTAAATACTCGCCATAACTATTTATATAATTTCTAGATTTAAAATAATGGGGAAACCGTGATTATTTATGTCTGTACCCTTTGAATCTTTAATTTGAAAACTCAATTCGTTAAAAGTACCGGTTTTAAGCTTTTTTAGTAATGGATTTTTATATTCTATCCACATACTCTCTCCGAACGATTTATCTTGTAACGGAAAAACGTTTAAAATAGTACAAGGTTTACCGTTGAAATAATTTTTGGTCGTAGAAATTTGATCGCAATGAATGTATACAATTTTAAAAAGTTGTACATTAATTGTTTTACTATATTCTCCCACAGTTAGAAATTCGTTGTGAAACCCGAGTAAATTAGCTAACCCGGAAGAAAATTTGATGGATTTGTTTTCTTGAGTAATATTTAGCAAGAAAAAGCCTGTTTTTTCATCGATGGTGAAAGTGATCCAAGACGCGTCTTTTACTACAATATCGATAATTTCGTTAATGTTGTAAAGTCCCGGTTCGATAAAGTTTACGACATCTTGTTGTTGACCAATTGTACGCTAGATTATTTTTTTCTTTTCTACGCAAGTTGTAATATCCCACCCAAATGTTAACGCTATTTAATGATATCGTAAGATTACCCTCGCGATTATCAATGACGTCATTTAAATGAACCGACTCGCTATTTTTTAAATTTCGATTTCAAAGGTGTGATACAAGTTGCCTCGTGTTCATAGTCAAAAAGTCGTCGATGACTGGCATGCTAATCCGTTAAATTTTTATCAGAATCAAATAAATTTTGTAACGTACTGCAGTACAACGAGATGCGGTGTGGGTTACGATCATTTAAATCATTCAAATGTGATGATTCGTAGTTTTTTTTACATTTCACGTTTATTATCAAATGAGACGATTGCTCAAAGAAATGAGTTTTCCAGCATCTTTTCAAAATTATTTTAGCCCGTTTGAAAATGTTGTTGACATTAGCGCGTATAAAACAATATGTAAAGACTTCCACCTCTCAACATCGGATAATTGGAAACAACAAATTGATACGTACAGCGATGGATTAGGCACCGCTTATTTTTTGGCGAAACATTGGTAAAAGATACGATCCAGTACCTGGACACAACTACGATGACAGTATTATTAATCACAACTCTGACCCTATTGCCCTCAACAATCTTCCCGCAGGTGAAAAAAGAATGGATTTTGACGACGGTATACATACCATTAGAGTAGGTTACATTTTGCAATCTGAACGCGTTAAAACAGCGTGGACTAAATTTGGATTAGCGCAAGGTTTTACGGATATCGGTATAGAACGAATTAACGATTCTATAAGAACGTACGTTTACGCGATATTGGGAGCTCAAGTACAAGCTAAAAGTGGATTTCTTACACCCGGTACCGGTTTAGATGCACAGCGTGAAGTTTTAAATATAGTGGATGCTGAGATTGATTCTCCGGTCGATTTACAATTTAGTATCGATCGGTATCAAAAATCTCTATCAGATACTAAAACGCAATTAAACTTTATCGTTGGAGATTTATTATACATGATGCCGAGTGATATGAATATGCGTATAGGTACGTACGTAGGATACAACAATAATATTTTAATCGCAACAACCGACTCGACATTAGGTTTGAATCAAGACGTGAATTCAACGTTGGTTTCTTTACCAGCATCCAATGATACTGTTCCGTCGCCTTCCTTTGGATCATCAACGCCGCATGTGGAATAATCTCCTCCTAGCGTAGCCGCTACGCCTAGCGGCTCGCGAGACGCTAAGGCTACAATAACCCAGGATGCAACCCAGCATGCGCAAGCGCTTGCGCGGCGTAGCGCTTTGCTGGAGCACCAAGAAGAAGAAAAAAATGCTTTAATTATTGGTTTTGCGATGTTGACTGGATTAGCCGTGATTATTTATGAGCGTTTTATATAAGATAAAATTAAAACTCCAATCCCAGTCAAAGCTAGCCACAAATGTTCTGCCGTCCATGCGATGACGCTGGAAGCTGTTTTAAATAACCAACTTAATACCGAACCGATAATACCCGGTAAAGCGGCTAACACCTTTTCTCCGAGTTTTTTTAGCAAACCCGCTAGATTCTTTAATGTTTTTGCATCCAACTATCGCCACCGCTTGGTTCTGGTGTAGGTGTAGGTTTAGGTTCGGGGTTGGTGTAGGTTTAGGTGATGGTGTAGGTGTTGGTTTTGGTAAAACTGATTTCGCCGCATTTACGATCGATTCGACGATAAAAGCGATCGTTGTAGCGATGGCCGTTAATAAACTAACGATCGTTAGTCCTTGTTCTCTAAATAAAGTTAAAAATTTTTCTCCCAACGTGTCGTCGCTTTCCATCAATTAGCGATACAATTCTTTGAATCTATTGATTTGACTACGAAGATCGCGCGCATTTATATTCGCAGCTTCTAATCTCGTTCGTCTTTCATCTCGTTTATCTCGCAGTTGTTCACGTAATTTTGCGGTTTCATCCTCATCTTCATGGTCTCGATCTCGAGCGCTTACGTATTCTTTTTCAAGATTAGATATTTCTTAGTCAAGTTGGCTCAATTTGGCTAAATTTAATTTAAGTTGACCTCGAGTCGTTCGCAAAGCTTAATCAAGTCCCAAGATTTCTCGCTGTGGAATCTCTTCTTCTTCATTTTGAAGAAGAGTAATTACTTGGTGCCTGTTTTCACTTACATTTATCGCAACTTGCAACTTGAGATAAATCTTGCATTGGAATATTTTCAACGACTATTTTTTCTGTATCATCAATGGGTTTTTTTATCGCTGCGCGTGTTTTTTTTGAGATTTTACTCTTACAATCTATACCTAATGCTTCTTCAACGAATAATTTTGCCTTTTTATATCCTTTTTCTCTCGCTCTAGTTTCTATTGTATTTAACGCAGCAAATCTGTTTGGGTTGTTTTTATATGTTAAAAGTACATCTTTATAATATAAACCCGCAACCTTATCAGGATCGCCATCAACAATACGTTTAAAATATTGAGTATTTCTCATATTGTTGGGGTCATAGTTATCAACATAAAGTTTACGACATTCATCAATCTGTTGATGAAGTAATATCGTCGACGGATTTATATTAGAATCAATTTCTCCTCTTGTTAATGCGGCTAATCTGTCTCTTTCTAATCTTTCTTCTTGACTGTCGCCATAGGCAAGACCAAGATCACCACTTCCATTCAAATCATCATCATCTTCGTCAAAATCTTGTAATAACGGATCCAGCTCCATAAAATCATACCTTCCTTCTGCCATTTTACAATTACTTTTTTATCTTGTTTCAATAATTTATAACTTACGTAGCCCACCATACTCATCCCTAAAATAATGAATAGTATTTCTCGAGTTTTTTAATCTTCGGAAGGAACGTAAAAATCCTCAAGTTTGGGTTCGCGAAGGAAATTTGTTTGTAAGTCAAATTGTTCACCGGTGATGTTATAGTATTCATTCATCGCATCGTCAATCATGTTAAAAGTTGTTTTTAGCGTTTGATTCTTTTTGTATTCGTTTGTTTAAATAATCTAGATATTTTAAACGCTTTTTACTAAATTCGTCTCTGGCTTTTGTAAGTTGTTCTAGCGCTAAATCGTGCATTTTTTGTTCTTGTTCAGCATCGCTAGTACGTAAACTGGAAAATATAAAAATTGATCCGGTAAAAGCTAACGCGTTGACGACCGCCCCACCCACCATCATCGCTAATGACATCATTTTACTTTTCTTTAAAAAAAATATATATATATTTTATAGTTGGTAAATAAATAAAATATGATGAATGCGTACGGAGATAAACTCAATCCATACAGAAGATTAAGAGAACCTTTGGGATTAAAAGGATTGCGTCAAAAAGTCGTTATTACAAACAATCCGAGCACCATTACCGAAAATCAATTGTTGACGGTTCGTTTTCCAAATTTAGGAAAAAATGACGTCATTGTTCCGGGGACGGTTAGATTAGCCTTTAACATTACTCTCCAGTCTGCCGATGATGATACGAGAACGATCGTACATAACATAGGTAGAGCCATCGTACAAAAATATAATCATTAAAATGGAAGGAAATGAAATATTTTCTTTAGATGATGCGGATGTGTTTCATTGTTATAAAGACGAATGGTTAACGAAAGATCAACGCGAAAATTTAGCGTACCAAGGAATCGAAGATGCTAACGTGAGTAAATTAAGAGTAGGCGCCAGCGACGCGGTTCCCACTGGCAACGGATGAAAAGATAAAGCCCTCGCGGATACATTAAAAAATAGATATCACATTCCGCTCGATTTTGAATTACTCACCGATCATCAACCCTACTACCAATCGGGGATCGGAGATCGGTTGACTTATGAACTTGTGTTATTACACTGGGCGATTACAAACCGCACCATACTACTTTAGTGTTAAAAAAACGTTCAAAAAACCGCAGGGTTAATAAATTTTCTAATGTGATTAAAAGCACCGATGATAATGCAAAATATATCATAAGTGGGATTTCTTAAGAATACAAAGTCGTTCATATGCCGCATCTCGCAACGACGATAAAAAATCAATATAGCGACAAGTTGGTGATATTGTTTGATCGAGTTTTAAGACAGAGTGTGACCCCATTAAACAAACGCGGTACAACGTGGAATATAAATATAAATACCCCCACAAAAAGTATGAAAGGAATATTGTTTTTATTCAAAGAGCCAGATGTGAAAGAAACGTGGAAATTTTATAATCCAAAAATCATTAAAGTTTCAATTACGATCGAAGGCGTTCCCAATCAACTCTACGCGCAGGGAATGCAAAGGTATCAACATTGGGAAGAAATTCAAAAATATTTTGGAGATTCGAACAAAGAACACGCTATGCAAGTCGTAAAGCTTTAAATTTATCCAACGTCAAACAAGCCGATTATTTACTTCATAGATATGGTTTATTTTTAGATATGAGAACTAGCGACGACAATAAAATGCATGGAAGTGGAAGACAAGTACAAAACTTATCCGAAGGAATTGCTATTCAAATGGATAAAGAATCAGAAACCGCGAGTGAAATAGTACACTTTTATTATTATGGATGCGCAACTCAATATAAAAAATGGACGCTTTGATTCTGTCGTTTATTAGTCTTGACTAGTATTAAAAACAATGTTGCCGAAATATCCACACGTTGCGTTAATTTGTGGACAAACTGGATGTGGAAAAACTGAATTTGTTTTAAATTTGTTACAAAAAGAATATTTTAAATATTTTGAAACTATCCTCATATTATGCCCCACCATCGCTGACAACGACACTTATCAAAATAGAAAATGGATTTGGAATGACGAGCGAGTGCTCGTTGACGATTTTTTTAAAAATCGTTAAACAAATCGAAAAAAATTTATAGCGACCTATTCAAAGGAAACGAAACGTTGTTTATCATCGACGATTGTAGCGCGAGTAAAGATTTGCGATATAAAAAATTTTCCCAGGATGCGTTGGAGGAGCACGCGCTGGTGCACTTGGCTTTTAGCGGTAGACACGCCAATCACAGCTGTTGGATTATTTCACAAAAATATAATAGCGTATTGAAAGATTTTAGAGAGCAACTCAAATGGGTGTCTATTTTATTGAAAATTGTCTTCGAGAAAATGATGTCATACCGACGAAAGAGTTGAGAAAGCAAATGCATGAAAAATTAAAACGAGTCAAACATTGCAAGTTGATTTTAAAAACGGATCAACCTACCGATTATGCGATTCTCGACTAAATTACTTAAAATTACTGATTGATTACTTAAAATTACTTAAAATTAATGATTGATTACTTAAAATTACTAAAAATTACTTATTGATTACTTAAAATTACTAAAGATTACTGAATCATTACTCAATGTTACTGAATCATTACTAAAAATTACTGAATGGTTACTCAAGATTACTGATTGATTACTAAAAATTACTGAATCATTACTCAAGATTACTGAATCATTACTCAAGATTACTGAATGGTTACTGAATCATTACTCAAGATTACTGAATCATTACTCAAGATTACTGAATCATTACTCAAGATTACTGAATCATTACTAAAATTTCTATAAATAAAAGGTATACTTATAATAAATGGAAGAAGTTGAAAAAAATTTAAACGAAGAGCCATTGATGTTACCTCCACCATCAATTGATTGTAATGAAAGTGACAGCCAAAAGCAACGAGATAAACGTCTCCTCTCTGTTGTCGCAGGGGGAGATTAAAAAAATAATTTCGGTAAAGAGTATTCTGTCAGTGACATTGAAGCTTTGTCGGGAGAGGAGCGAGATAAATTATACACACAATACGAAACTAAATTAGGTCATGACATAATATCGTCTTTAGGTGGCGCCATTCTAACATTATATGTCGAAGGATTAGAATATAGTTTAAACTACGTTGATTTATATGGATATCGTTTTGAAATTGACGACGAAGGTAAATTAATTACAGATTTAGAAAAATATCCATTCATTTCGAGCGCTCTTTCTTCCATAGCGTGTGAAATATACTACAAGTATGGAATGATGTTAGCACCAATCACCATGGCGTTAATTACGGCAAAACATTTAAAAAGAAAACAAGAATCTTGTTTAAATAATAAAAACGATGGAGCAGAATGCAGAGCAGAATGTGGAGCAAGCGACTCCGTCGGCGACACCGTCGTCGGTAACGAAAACACCAGCGATCAATAAGAAAATAAAAAATCCAAAAAGAGTCGCAGCTGGTAAAAAAGCCGCGAAAGTTAATAAAAAGAAAAAAAAACAAGAATTAAAAAAGGATGCTGTACCAAAAAAGAAAATTTTAGTGCACCACTGATAAAAGAAGAAAGCGGCTCCGCCGAGCAAGCTCAAGCAGGCATAAACTACTACACCATCGCTCTAGGTGTCCTAGCCGTTGGAGGTTTTGCTTATTACTTGTTCTCTAATCAAAAAATTAAAACTCCGTCGCCTCCGATTAAAATGGAGGAAAAAGAGTTAAATCTTTTTGAAATGGAATATTTTTTTAAAATTATATTTACCAACTATAAAAATGGATACATAAGGAATCGTCAATTCAGCTTATCGCGCTGCCGTTGTGGGACTTTTATCCGTTTTATACAGCATGCTCGGTAAAAAAGTATTTAAAATAACTCCAGCCGATTTAGGAAAGTTGGAACTAAACGATGGACTAAAACTCACAACTACAATTGGAGCGGCTTTAATGACTCAAACGTGGTTAGTTCAACAAGGAATTTTACCAGACTCTGTCATGTCTAACGAATAAAACAACACCAACTAATATTTTTATATACTAAATGGATAAGCGTACGAGATTAAAATTAGAAAACGTCTATTATAGTCCGAAAGGATACTGGAAGGTCTCGGCGCGATTTAAAAAAATAGCTCAAAAAACTAAAGTGAATAAAAAATTAGTTTCACAGTGGATAAAAAAGCAAGCCTTGTGGCAAATTTATTTACCCTATCCTAAATACATTCCTAGACCGACCAGTTCAAATTCAATCTTGGAAAAACCAAATGAAGTTCATCAAGCGGATTTATTGTTTCTTCCGCACGATAGTGTAGGTAAAAAGACATACAAGTACGCGTTAACCGTTGCGGATGAAGCCAGCAGATATAAAGAAGCGGAACCGTTAATTGATAAAACCTCCGCACAAGTCAGTCATGCGTTTGAAAAAAAATTATAAACGTTCGCCGTTAACTTGGCCAAAAATTTTAAAAGTCGATCCTGGAAAAGAATTTATGGCGACCGTCACTAAAATCATGAGTCAACACGATGTAAAAATCCAAAGAATCGAAGCTGGGAATCATAGAGCTCAAGGTATAGTAGAGCGATTCAATAGAACCTTGGCCGAAAGATTATTTTCTCATCAATACGCGCAAGAAATGATTAATGTAGCCGAAAGATCGAGAGAATGGGTTAAAAGATTACCGTTGGTTATAAAAGCATTAAATAATGAAACAACCAGACTCATACATTTAAAACCTAAAGATGCTATTAAATTACAATTCGTTGAGCAAAATCCAGCCTCTCCAGCGATTACGAAAAAAGAAAAAAAGAATTAATACAAACGCTCTAGTTCGATATTTATACGCACCCAGTGAGGCTGAAAAAAATACGAAACGTCGTGCTACCGATCCTATATGGAGTATAAACATTTATAATTTAGGTAAAACTATGAAAGCACCAAATCAACTCATCTTATATTAGTTAGCGTCTCGCGAGACGCTAGGTGTAGAGGCCGGCCCTCCCAAACGTAGTTTTGTAATAGAAGAATTACAAATCGTTCCACCAGATACAGAAAACCCTCCTAAAAATACACTATAAATAAGGCTAAATTTTATAATGACCATAAGTCTTTTCCGTTTGGTAAAATATATATCTTTGTTTCAAGACCGTCTAATGATTTTTTTGTAAGCGTCTATAGTGTAAAGATGATGACCATTGTTTCTAATAAATTTCATATGGTGATGAAGCGTTTTATTTTCAAATAAAACATCTTTAAAGTTTTCGTGGTTAATTATCTTTTCTAAAACTTGTTTTTTAACACCTTTAGCTTTTTTAAATTCTTTTGAAAAAACATTAGGTCTTAAGCTAGTAGCTTTTTTTATTTCTATTTCTGTCGATAAAAGTATCGAGTACATTTTTGCTCTCAAACCTACAATTTCAGCGATAGGAATTGCCTTTGTTTCGTCTTTAAATTTTCCAATCACATTTTTATTATCTTCAGAATATAAAAAATGACCTTTAGGATAATTACTAAAATTGTATTTATCCTTATTTTCTAATAAATCTTTATAAACGTCTTCGACTTGAATTTCAACCATTAAACTATCTGTATCCGTGTAAAGTAGTTTGCACTTGTCTTCATATTTATTTTTAAAATGATTGTAATAAAAATCGTACATGTGGAGTTTAGCTAATTCTAAAATACACATTCCTACATAGATCGGTTTATTGAGTACGAGATTTGTTTTGTACATATGAATCGCAGCCAAGTCAAAGCATTCAAAAATCCCTTGCTCGGCAAAAGTCGGCTTTGCTATTTTTTTACGGATGCGTATTTTGTCTAATTCATCGTTTGGTCTCAGGAGATCCACATCAACGCGATTTCGTACATTCTCCATCGTTTTTCCAAAAACTGAATTATTCATCAGTTTGTACAAGTCTTTTTCAAAATCTGTCGTTGCATTTTTTCTGAATTGAGTGTTTAAATCAATGTATGATTTCATCCATGGTGATTCATCAAATTCTAAAACTCGATGAATTTTTGTTAATTTCATACCGAGTTGTAAATATTTTTCTAAATTGTGATAATGAATGACGTATTTCGTTTTGTTACACAAAGTAGCGACTAATTTTTGAACGTTTGGAGCGGGTTTATTGTCACCCAATAACTCATGTTGATACGGTGACATCCATTCTCTCAGTACTGTTAATTTCTCTGGCGCGAGTGGATAATCGTTATGAGAATTGTGTAATTCTTTAAGGATATTCCAAATCAACTTCTAAAATACGACCTCTTCCATATTTTAATCCTTTTTTATATTTATCACCTATTTGTTCTCGAGGCAACCATTTAAATTTACCAGTTGGCAAAGGTTGACTCATCGCATAACCGTACAAATTATACGCGTCTGAATTTAAAATGTAACTCGCTGGTTTTGATGGATCGTAACCGTCACATTCTGGATTGTTTGCTTTAGAGTATCTATTGCTCGCCATAACTATTCCTCCCCTCAAACCTTTTTCTATAAATAAATACATGTCGATATCAGTCAACAACTCTAAAGAAACTTTTGAATGTTTTAGTAACGCATCCCAACTTAAACCCGGACTCGTATAATAATGAGCTGGATCTAAACCGTACTCTTTCATACAAGTATCGCGAAAATTTTCAAAAACGTCCGCTAATAAGAAAGTATCGGTACGCACGTACAAATCGTGATAATCACCTAGATTTTTACATTTGAAGGTTTCATAAATGTTAATTGCATGCTCGTATTCTTTGTCAGTAATGTACGAGTTGTTTAAACTACTATAAAATTCATCAAAACGTTCAAAACTATCCATGTATTCTTAAGGATAAATACTCTTTTGTTTTAAAAGATTAAATTTTTCTAGATTTGACTCGTATAATTTCGTAATACGAACAGATTTACTCGATTCAACAATGTGATCTAGCGTAGTTGGCCGTTTGAAAAAGAAATGTACTTTTCAATATTATTTGTTTGTCTCATTCCTTGCATGATGAGATGAGAGTCGTAGCCTCGTAAATTATGAATAAAGACAGGTAGCCTATAGGTGTTTCGTCAGGTTTTAAACTCGGTTGCAAATTACATTTGCTGTGTGCCGCGCCTCTATATTTTCCCGTGATGTGACAATGATCTCTAACTTTAATATATCCATTCTTAAAATCTTTTATTTTTTTTCTACAAATTTTTCTAATTTGTTTTCTAATTTTTCTCGTTTAAATTCTTCTATTAGTTCGTTTAATCTTGTTGCTTTAAATTCTTCTATTAGTTCTAGTTTAAATTCTTCCGCTTTAAATTTTTCTAATTGTTCTAGTTTAAATTTTTCTATTAGTTCTAGTTTAAATTCTTCTTTATTTTTTTCTTGCTGAAAATTTAATTCTTTTAAACGTTCCTTTTTACAAACCCAACAAAGACAATTTGGGTTGTTGTTGTCGTGCCAATAATATTATTCACATATCCAACACTGTCCAGCTTTTGTAAAATCTTCGTCATCTTCTCCCGTTATCATCATTGGGTTAGGTTTTGCAAATATCTTATTCATCTTTTTTTACTTCATCCACCATTTTATTTAAAAAATATTTAACCGCATCTTTACCCCTATATGTGTACTGACTAAAAATTTCACCATCACATCGAACAATAATGTACGAATAACCGCATGGAATGTGCTCTTGCTTAATTAAAGATTTTACACCTAAATTTTTTCACTCTGGTACAGCTAATATTTACTCAAAGGCTGTATATGCAGTAAAAGGAACTTTCATCTCTTTATTAAAATTTTTAAATTTTAATGTATCGTTTTTACCCTTTATCGGCAACACGTGTTTCATCGCTCTACCATCTACACCTCTACACTCTTTCATGTGATCTAAAAGTATATCTTCTCTAGTTAACATTGTAAGCAATGATTGCTTTATGCCTTGTTTGATTATAAAGTAATTTATTAAAATCGTTAATCCAAACGTAGTGAGATCTAGTTCCTTCTTCTTTTTGGATCAATAATAATGTTATACGTTCCTTCTCATAATCTTCATCACTAAGGAGTGAGATAATGGCCCAATCCTCAAAGAAAGACTCGCAATCATGAATATTTTTACCTTGTTTCTACCTGTTGCGACTGTATAATTCGTTTCCACGAAGTGACGAATCCGTAAAAATCATTATATTTGTCAAATTCAGTTTTGCAGATATTTGAGATGTATTCATTGTCGCCGACATGTTGAAACGTCATAGTTTTATAATTACGCTATTTATATACCCGGCGAATCACTTGGCTAAGCTGTTTTCCGTTTTCACGAAGTGACGAATCCCCATTCGCCGCTTTATACATTGAAATACATAGCGATTGGCAAAATGCCAAAGCGGGTATTGTTGATTTTGCGTTTTCACAAAGTGACGAATCGCTTAACACGTTGTTTAATATACAGCGCTGTGCACACGGTGTTGTTTTTGCGTTTTCACGAAGTGACGAATATGTTTGGAAAGCAATTCCCCATTAATTACAATCTCTATGATAAAGACACTGACTTTTCTTTGTAATTAAATTTATTAGCTTTAGTAAGAAGCAAAATCTAAAATAATTAATGCTGAAAAGTGTAATTTGAAATTGCGCTTTCAAAAACAGTTCAGTTTCAAATGACGAAATCATTACAATGTTGTGTTTTGTGTTTATTTTATCAAAAAAGCAATGGAATGTTCCATGGGACAGGAACCAGATCCTGATTTGGGTCACAGGTACCGCTGGGTAATACCGGTGGAGGACCCATGCCAGTGCAGCAAGATTCGTCTCGGTGGTATAAACACCTACACACCATATAGACACTTCAGTGTGACCTATTTTGACACCTTTCTGCGGAGTAGCAACCAAACGGAGATTCAAAAATGGCTGAGTTGCCCAGGTGAGCTGTGGTACTGTAGCGAATAGCCTGTCGGTGGGTCCTTGTTTCCCCTTGCTGAACAAACGCAACGGAGGAAACGGGAGACGTGATTTTGATGAAGGAAAAGAATTGTCTATTAAACACTCAGACCAAACCACTCTGGTCCATTCACCTCGAAAGCTAACAACACAACTCTTTTTACAAAACAATTCAACAAACAAATCATCTTGGCTTACTGCCAGGCGTTTTCCCCGCCGACGCAAACAGTCTGTCTATTTATAGTTGCTGCTTCCGGACTAAACAAAAGGTCCAAGTAGGGCAAGAACAGAGTCCTGAATAGTTCGGTGAGCCATACAGGTGGTTCCCCACCGCCGGTTGTAGAACCGCTTGTTACAGTCATATAGGTTCCCCAGTCAATTTCGGCAAATAAGCAGCCAATTTCACTTCCATACGTTCATATTAAAGCGATTTTGCCTCTCCAGTTGTTACCGTGTTTCGAATTAAGAATTCAAGCATTCAATTTCATTTTTAGGCTATGCGAATTCATGTGGCATTATACTCAATTTAGCATATACGTCGTTCTTTTTAGTAATGCACATTCTTCATCCAATTTTAGCCGAGTTAGTTCGACTGGAGATTTTCACTAAAAGTTTACTTTCATTTTCGTATAACGGCAATCAATTTCGCAAAATGAGAATTTAAAAAAATACTAGAAACAAATTCAAAAAAGACAACAGAATACGTTTCATATGTTTACTTTAATTTAAACTTAATTTTGTTTTCTTTGAAACATTTATGTTATATTGGACTGTTTCATTATAACCTACTGTTTTTATTGTTTGAACGTGTCTGTTTTATTGTTTGAGTGTGATTTTTATGCTGATTTCTTATTGTCCATTCATTCAACAGTGAACCATTTTGTATACCTTTAAAAATCTATAGGAAACTAAAGGTAAACGAAGTTGCACAAATTTCACAAATGTCTGCCCAATAATGAATTTGAATGACTAAATACACGCCACGAAAGGCTCCTGCGAAAGCGAATGCTGTTCGAGTGGATTGTAAAAATGGATGGTTATTTTGTTTAAATCGCATGACGCAAGAGTACTATTGCCTACTCATAAAATGAAATTGAATGATGATTTTGAGTAGCATTCAATTTCGTGCGAAACAGAATGATGCTTATTTGTCAAAATTGACCGGGAAAACCTATATACGAAAAAACAGTTGTTTTCGCAACAAATGCAAATTCAAATATTTTCATTAAAACTGTTTTTATCTACAATTATTTGACATAGATTATTCTCATTTACGTTGTCAATTTAATTGTCGGATGCAATGAATAAATCATCAATCTGTCCTTTATGAATGATTTCTGTGTTATCTTTCCCCACTTACAAACACATTTATTTTACGGCGTTAAATCCACGTTAACTGTCAACAATGCAAAAACCACTTGATAATCAATCAAAAAGTACAAAAAACTCCAGTTAAAACCCAAGTTTAAAATGGTCACACTGAATTTTATGAAACCTATCAGGGCAATAAAAGGACGCTAATTTACCTTACCTTGTCAGTTAATTTTTCCCCCAATTTTCACAACGAAATGTGTCGCTGCATTCACAAAAAGGCACATGAAAATTGAGGTTATGCAATAGCGCAGCTGTTTTGTGGCCTTTCCATATCCAAACAAGGGAGGGCGCAATAGCTAGAACTCCTAGAAAATGATTGTCCCAGTTTCCCTACCGTCTTAATTTCCCTGCAGTTACCCTATATGTTGAAACGTGTACCTTATTCTTATTTGTTCATATCCATGTCTTACTTGTCAATCACACTGTTCAAGCATGTTGTATGTTCTTGTATGTTCTAAGGCATTTTACCACAAGCTAAGGCTGTTTAAATGCGCCTCCATAGCCAATGTCGACAAAAAATAATGTATTGTATTATATGTGTTTATGAAAATAATGGAGATAATTGCTAATTGAACTGAACTGAATTATGTTCAGTCAGTGAGATAGCCATAAAATAGTTGGTGAATGTACCGTCTAAGGAGTACATTTCAAATTGACCACCAGACCAATGTTGAGTACAAAGTGAGAGCGATTTGCCCACCCACCACATTTGGATACGCTACTCCCTTAGTATGTGTACATATGAACATAATCGGGAAAACATAATCCCTCAGCAGGCAACCTACTGACTAAAAAAGAAACATTTGCCGTAAACATGTTGCGATGCCCTTTGTCAAAACTAGAACGCCCCTATTCTCTAATCGAATAGTCTTTTGTTTGTCCGTTTTAGTAGAAGCCAGTGCCATTTGAATCGAGGCAAAGCAATTGGTTTAATGTTTGTTTCTTTTTTCTGTTTTTTATTTTTTTTATTTTTTATTTTTTATTTTTTTTTATTTATATATATTTTTTTTTGGGGGGTGGGGTTCCCCGAGAAGGAATTTTGACAGCAGTATCAACGTTTTCTCTTTTTTTCTCAGAAAATGCTGCTACACAACAAAGTCCACTGTGTGCTAATAATGAATCTCCACAAACTGCAACGTTCACAACCGATGGCGGCAGATCAACGAGATATCCAGCAATCGGAGCATTTACCCCGTCCCTGCAGCGACTAGAATGTACCGTAATCGCTTCTGGGATCACGTGGTTGGATCTTTACAGCATCGATGGCTCATACAACCGCATTGGTAAGTTGAACACAACAACCTAAACTGCTGAAACATATCCTAATTCAATGTATTAAAAGGGGCGAATCCAGGAATTGTGGAAAAAGGGAGGTCCAAATCTTGGGCCGAAGGTGTCGGCACGTAAACAGCTTGAAACATACGAGCTAAGCATCTTAACAAACAAATACTCCAATCCAACATGAAATGTTTGTTTGTTTGTTTGTTTGTTGGGGTGTTTGTTTGTGTATTTGTGTGTGTGTTTGTTTGTTTGTTTGTTGGGGTGTTTGTTTGTTTGTTTGTTTGTTGGGGTAATTTTTAAATAATATTTTATAAAGAAAATCAATGGTTCCGGATACTCCAACAGTCCTTGGTCTGATATAATATGGAGTGCCATGGTCGAGCTGTTTAGTGCATCGGATTTGTGTTCTGAAGGCTGAGTCGTAAGAATGTGGGTTCGAATCCCAGCCGCGATCATGGTGTTTGGTCCTTAAGCAAGACACTTTACCATAATTGCTTCTCCACCCAGGGGTAAATGGGTACCTGTGAGGGCAGAGTTGTTGTTGTGTTTGATTAGCCCAATATGCGCTGTAATGGCAGCAATTGAGCTGTTCCCCAGGGAACTGAGATGGTTTCAGGAATGATTTATGAGCCTGATGAGCAGGGGTAATAATATAATGCGCCTTGAGCACCATTTTGGTGGATACGTGCGCTATATTAGTCCACATCATCGTCGTCGTCGTCGTCGTCGTCGTCGTCGTCGTCGTTGTTATAACCATTATAAATATGAAATACTATCCATACTGTCCATGTAAAATATTGACCATTTATTTTCCCTACTTCATTGGCACATCAAACACTCGTTGCGAATCACTTGTCCCTGCTATTTTACACATTGTACATGGTCTAAAATGCAAACACATTGTTAGCCTAAAGATCTGACGTCACGCTGACGTGACGTCACCCGATGCTCTACTTTGATTTTGGTTGTTAGCTAGCTCGCGCGCCTGGTAGCGTGACGTCATATCTTCAGCACAACGTATCCAATGAAACCCCTTGAATGGTACGTCTGGAGCATGTCTATATCCTTGATATTGGATTAAGACAGGGGACCAGTCTAACGCATTTTATGTCTTCATCAGCTCATGCACGGCGCGATTTACCTGTATCTAATTTACTTCTGGTAAAGTTTAACTTACATGTATTATACTTGGTCTTTCAAAATTAATGTAAAACTGTATTACTGTATAACATACGCCATGAAACATGTTTTGTGGAACGTTATTACTGATTTTTTGTTGTCGTCAGAATTGCTGCCAGAACAGATGACTATTGCAAGGGATCAGGTAGATGTACTCTCAGCGGGTCCAGGAGTTGATTTTGGATCTTCTCCAAGCTTCTGGATAAGATACATGAACGGTGAGACAACGGTAGGCACAGATGGAAGTCTCGACCCCATTATGAGTGCACCAGGCCCTGCAGAAGGGATTACCAAATTTAATATGGGCTCTTGGTCGCATGCTGAGTGGTTAGTTAAGGCGTGTATGCAACATGCGTAATAAACAACATACTGCATATCGATATAACGACACTTAACAACAGTTACGCACGCTTTATTTATATACGTTGTGTTCAATTTTATTACGCTATGATGCAAACATACTGATCATACTGCAGTTGCCACTGCTCGTTTTAATTATAGATTGATTTTCTTTCCTTTGTAGACCTAGGTCATCATGAGTAATTTAAGAGATGAGGGCCAAAGTCATGGTACAGCCAAGCATTTGAGAAGCCCAGCCAGGCCCAGGCTTTGTCCAGGCCGGCAGGCCTAAATAATCCCCTAGTTGAAGACCGTACACTAATGAATAGATCTCAAATAGCTCTTATTGTTAACACAGACTTGACTGACACCTCAGCAGCCAATATAATGAGCTGTACTTGGCTGGGCTAGGCACGCTAAAAGCCCATGCTTGTTTAATTTTCAGGTACTGTATTGTTACAGGTTAAGGACTCACAAAAGACAGATTCGGAGGCCATGTAGCCTGGGCCTGGCTGGGCTTCTCAAATGATTGTTGGTTGTACCAAGACTTTGACTCCCCTCCCTCAAATGATTGTTAATATTTATAAATTCTCTTATTTTGTTTTCTACTTCAACACATATTGTATATTTATATCCCTTTCGTAGTTGCGTTATATTAGTTCTAGTCGGGTTGGTGGTCCACGCCTGTCACCTTAGTCGGCGGATCCAGTACCTCGAATCGGGGGGAGGGGGAACATTGCAATAAAGTGGGAGAGCACTCGAAACGTATGGTAAAGTTGCTTGGCATTACAGTAAACATGGCGAATGCGACATGTGACATGTGACACGCTCTCAACCAATCAAAAGACAACATCTATGTATGAGGTATTATAAAAACCAAATATTCGAAAGAGAATCAACTTTGGAAGATACTGATTATATTGCAATCATTATAGATTATTTCCCCTTGATGCAGGGTTTCTTTCACACACTGCGTGTGTTTCAATTTCAGTTCGTTATTTTGTTTTGACATCAATCTTTCGCACGGATTATAATTAAGTAACTTTGTGGACAAAATAAAGACGCGATAATGTGAAACGCAGACGAACCACATATAATGATGCATATGTTCCCAATTCGCTTTGAGGTCCATACAATATCATGACCTGCGGTCTTTAACTTTCAACTTTGAATATTTGTTCATAAAATAGGCCCTGAAAAACAGGCAACGTAATTGTATTGTATTTATTGATGCTATGCTTGTGTTGTGTAAAAACAACAACAACAACAACAACAACAACAACAACAACAACAACAACAACAACAACAACAACAACAACAACAGCAACAGCAACAGCAACAGCAACAGCAACAGCAACAGCAACAGCAACAGCAACAGCAACAGCAACAGCAACAGCAACAGCAACAGCAACAGCAACAGCAACAGCAACAGCAGCAGCAGCAGCAGCAGCAGCAGCAGCAGCAGCAGCAGCAGCAGCAGCAGCAATAATAATAATGTGGACTTATATAGCGCACGTATCCACCAAACTGGTGCTCAAGGCGCATTATATTATTACCCCTGCTCATCAGGCTCATAAATCATTCCTGAAACCATCTCAGCTACCTGGGGATTATACAGCTCAATTGCTGCCATTTCAGCGCATATGGGCTAATCAAACACAAGAACAAACTCTGTCCTCACAGGTACCCATTTTACCCCTGGGTGGAGAGAAGCAATTATGGTAAAGTGTCTTGCTCAAGGACACAAGCACCATGGTCGCGGTTGGGATTCGAACCCACATTCTGACGACTCAGCCATCAGAACACAAATCTGATGCACTAAACTGCTCGACCATGGCTCTGTTTAATTGTTTATCAATCCATGTGTTAGTCTAACACTCTTTTGTTAACATAATATATCTGAAACAACATATCTTAAAGAATACAGTAAAACAAAAGGACATAAATTGATGACATAGTACTTTAATTATATCATAAAAAATAATGTGTGTATACATTCACAGTCATGTACTAAATGAGTGTCCCATATAAATAAATACATATATGAATGTATTCATTGTTTCAGTATATATCGTGAAGAGATATTGTTAGATTGTTTTCTTAATTAACAAGCACTACTTTAGAATGGGCTTTCTTTAGTTTATTTAAATAAATACGCTATACATAATATGAATGTTTTAAATATTTCAGTATCGTAAAGAGATAATAGTTAGATTGCACTAAGCTTTGATAAGATAAATGTGATCAATTATTGGACAAACAATAAAAACAATTTATTTAAGTATACATCGAATAACGAACATTAGATGATTGACAGCCAACAGTTGTGTGTGTTAAGTAATGTACGTAATGTATTACTATAAAAACCAGGGTTCGCATGCTTTGAGACAGTGATTAGATATCTATATATTTGTTTTAAAAATTACAATTACAATTATGAACAGATTATCTTTTGTAGCTAATTTACGTACGAGTAACATTATTGATTGTTTTTAATAGCATTGATGGTTTTAAGTCTAATTTTGAAAACATTAATTTGTCAGAAACTACGTTTGGACTCGATCTGTGAATGTTTTAATGACAGCTGCGCACATAATTATGTGGTGTTTGTGTCGTGTTTAGCGATAGGTTGTAATTGATACTTCTTTGAAGCGAACATACGTGCCATTCCTCCACTGTCTTGCTCATTATACATACGTACAGCACTAATCATTTGGTTATAACATCCAGTGGTAAAACTTAAATACACTTGAAGTGCCTTTAGTAATATATAAGTCCTAGCAAATATAAACAATCTGCTCATTTTATACTGAAATGGTGTTTTAAAGATCCACTGTGACACGGAACAATAGAGCTGTATGTTGTATTTAGTATACTCTGATGAATTGCAATGGTCTATGAAACAGGAATATTTGAACTTAATTAACATAATGCACGGTTTATGACATAGCCATGTAATGGTTTGATTAATGAATGCCGCGTGACCTACAATCCTCCAATCAACAGGATCTACTTGGGTGTTATATAATGGTCACTATTTCTATGTATGTAGTCACCAGCAATGACTTCTAGTTGTGGATAAGGTAATTATTTCCGGAATAAAAAAATAATGTTGCTGTGGGAACTTTTAAGCCATACATTGGAGGATAAGGTTTTCCCTTTTTGTATTCATTAATCTTTGCCAGAGTCTCAACAAACTCCGTAGGAATGTAAACTGCAACAAGATCTATCGGAAGAGGTCTGAAATACATGTTATAAATCATAAATATCACATCTGGAGGGTGCTATGGCCCAGACGTTTGTGTCTGAGACCGAGACCGAGACCTCAAAACGTAATTTTTATTTCACTAAGGACAAATAAATTGCAACGGTTATGTTTATCGATGGTGTGGTTTCGGTTTACTGTAACACCATGTGTTTATGTCAACTATAGCTAAGTGTCGTACAGGTTCTGAAAAGAGTCTTATTGCACAACTCGTTGTACAGGGCTGAAGTTATTACAATAAAAATGATGTCAAATTTTCAGACACCCAAAAATATATATTGGCAGATCCAGAGGGGTGGTGGCTAAAGGAGAGAGCATTGTTTCCCCTTTTTATTGACATTAAAATTGTCCATACAATGTATTGTTGCCCTCCCCCCTTTGGGGACAGTATGCTCCTCCTTTTGCCACCTCTTTAGCCCATATCCCTTTGGAGACACTGAGTGAAGAGTGATGGTGCTATCCCATTCAATGACATCTTTGTTGACTTTTGGTTTTCCAAAATGTATTTACCATACAAATTGAAGTATAGTGGGTCCGTATCTGACTATTTCCATTGTTTGTCAATTTGACAATAACATATGTGTGGGAATAGTAGACCTTTGGTTTAAAGGTACCAATAATGACCGATGGGTCAATATGGGGAAATGTGTACAAGAGACAGGATATTTTTTTCAGATCCTTTTAGTAGCAGTAGCTAAACTTTCATGCCTCACTTGGCAATCATCAGTTGCATGTAATGGTTCAGAGGAACCGGGTTGTTTCCTGTCTTATTTTTGGATAAGACAATATTATTTTGATGTTCTTTTCAAACAGTTGTAATGTGTCCGTTTTTTAGGGGGCTGAGAATCAAAAACAATTATTTTTTCAGTACTACAAACGGTACCGTCACTTCCTATGCGCAACGGTTAGTACAGTACTAAGTAGGTCACCTCCTTATGTTTATCCCGCACACTGTGGGAATGGGAGTGCGTTCTCCCCTCCCCTCCCCTCCCCCCTCTCTCTTTCTCTCCTTTTTTACGATTTTAGGGGGGGCTGCTACATCCCCCTTAGCCTCCCCCCCCCCCAGATCCGCCATTGTAACTCCAACATCCAACAAACAAACACACAGGGAAAACACAAATACACACAAAGGACAAATAGACAGTCTCTGAGTTCAGTCTAAAAAATGACACAACGGCAGTTTTATGAATTATATTTTTGCACGAAATACGGTGTTAGCTGCAGCTATCAAACAAGTGTAGTAACATCTAAAACGTATGTTTCTATAAGAATACATAAATTAATCATACTATTTATTTTGATGGTTTCTTTGTGTTAACTGACAAATTCATAAAAGAGTATTTGAGGGCGCAAATTAAGTATTCAAAAGCACAAGTACATGTTTAAAAAACTTGGTACATACAGTGATAGCGTAGCCAAGGGTCGGGCTTGGTGTCATACCAACATGTCAAACTCAGAGAGGTTGACATAATGTCAAGGTGTTTTTTTCACGGACAATATATTTTTATAAATGGAAAAAAAAATCACCCTTCCTCGAAAATAATGGCCACGCCATTTTTTTAATATTTTGGAATTATATCAAAAGAGACTGCAATTGGAAAACGTATTGATGTCGTCATTTTGTTCATAACCTTAATAAACACGTGTCTCACTGCATCAAGGTTAAATTGTAGCTAAATTAGAACATGGCCACAATTTAAAATAACAGCCCGTGGCAAATAATTTTCACCGGAGACAATGGAAATTAACAACACATCAGAAGGCGCGTAGCAAGTGAATTGACCGTAAACCATTCAATTATACAGCGTTTGAAACCTATAATTTATGCTGTCACAGTTATTCCTATACCAGGGAGAAACGAGTGCATAATAATTGTCATCATTTAGTATGCTATTGAAGCTACTGAGATGCCGTGTCATATCTTCATATACCTTTGCAACAGTTCTATTTCAGTTTAAAATCCCACATACAATACTGTTCATCTCAGAGTTTTACATACAACTTACCCGGCATGTTTAAAGGCATAATATATATTCCCGTCAATAGGTTACTATTATTGTTGTTACTGTTACGCATAACTGACGATTGCCTGCAATTGAAGCATGAAAGCTATGTTATTGCTACACGAGGATCTGAAAGAAGTGGTTTCTCTCAACCAATTCTACACTCAGACCGAATATGGTTAAAGGGCCTATGAAGTGTGTTTTTGTCTTAATTTATTTGTTATTGCTATTTTATCAGTTGATATGAATATTTAAAAAATTAGTTTGTTTTGTGTCTTGAGTGGATTTTTTTTAATTTATTTGTTTTAATTAAAATTTAAAAAAAAAATTCTCCAATTTTGCACGACGCGAGGTGGCGTTATTCGTGACGTACACCTGGGCAGAGAACAAAGCGAACAAAGGTTTTCATCGTTTGCTAGCATGCCTTTTTAACTTATTAGTGTTTTTATTTACTACATTTGTAATATTGTTTTCGGTTGATACCCTGCCATTGATGTCAGTTAATATTGTGTGTGTTTTTGTTGTTCAATTAAAGTGCCTGAAATACAATCCTTCCATGTGTACTGTGCACTTGTTGGGGGCAATTTTTACTGAAACTTAAAAACACATTTCCTTAAGAATGATTCCGGTTTAATTTTGTTTGCATGTATTTGTCAATACAAGTTTGTCAATACAACCCAGATTCGGTTATATTCCGTATATTTCACATGTGTATGCGAAATATTTTCTAATTGAACAATAAAGGGTTTTGGATTAAATATATTGATATATAAGGGTTCTTGTGTGCGCATACACGCTGCGCGCTGTCTTAATATCATTAGATAGACTTGCGATGGGCACACGTTCGTGCATGCGCATACACGCTGCGCGCTGTCTTAATATGATTAGATAGACTTGCGATGGGCACACGTTCGTGCATGCGCATACACGATGCGCGCTGTCTTCATTTCTTTAGTTACACTTGCGGTGGGCACACGTTTGTAGCTAGCAGCACTGTTAGAATGAACAATTTTAGGCAAAGCAAAACTATAACAACTCAGCTCGTTCAAAATGTACACGGATTTGAGACTATTGACAGTAGCCATAGTCTTGCCTGTCATTTATTTGTTATCGTCGGCATACGGTGAAACCTTGATAAAATCGGCAGGTTTTTCGAAATCCACGGTATCCGGCCACACACTGCAAAACCGTGTACTGCGTAGATTGGAGGGAGTAAAGTCTCCTACGAGATGCCTGGCGAACTGCCTCCGTGACCCCGATTGCGTCTCAGTGAATTACAGTCAAGAAAACGGCATTTGCGAGCTCAATTCTGGTGAAAAGGAAGAGTTTCCCGAAGATGCGGAAGATGCTGAATACAGATATTATGAAATAGATTCGCGTTCTACTACACAAAGTATACAGGTATGTATTGTTTGTTTGCTTGTTTGTTTTTATTTATTGTTTTTGTTTTGCGCTGAGATAATACATCTATTATCATGTAGATTCAAGGTTATATTTCAAACTATTTTGTATATACCTACACAATTAGTAGAAGTTCGAATTTGGGTGGATATTTGTTAAAAAAATATATATATATAAATAAATAAATAAATAAATACAAATCAACTTAATTTATTATTTATTTCCGTTAAATATGTTGATATTAACCTAACGTATCAGTGTATCAAACTTTCGCTATAGTAAATTAAGAAGGATTGCGATTACAAGTTTTGCGCTGAGATAATACATCAGTCGTGCAGAGTTCGAGTTTGGGTGGATATTTAAATAAATCAAAAATAAATAAACTTAATTTATTATTTATTGTTGTTAAATATTTGGATATTAACCTAACTTATAAAGGTATCAAACGTTCGCTATATCAAGAAGGATTGCAATTACGAGTATCATTTAATATTTCAAAACTTCTTGGGCCAGGTCATAATTTTTTAAATATCCGGAATGCTGTTTGTATAATATCCCAAGAAAACTTCGACCTTAACTAACTTTTCCTTACTATATTCTTTAGGAACCCCTCATACCAAAAGCATTGAAACTGGGTTTTCTTGGTTGCCTTGACAACCGTCTATTTTGAACAGGTGTAATTTAATTTTCAATTTCTAGTGGTAAATACCAGATTTTGATATTTTAAGACATTGAATATGTGTATTTTTGGTTGTCATCTTTCAAATGCCGATCTAGACACAAATGAGTAAATTGACCACTTCCAATGCATTATAGTAATCCAATATTACATTAAAATGCAATGTCACATTTATTGCATTTTTAGATTTTATTTTGGTCCATCTGTCAAAAAAAAATCTCATTGTATGAAATTAAAATATAAGTACTGCTGTATGTGATTATATATGCCGTTATTAGTTTAGTATACAAAACCCCACAAAATCTTCAATAACCATGTTTTTGCTACATGCCTAACCACAATTTTGGACATATTGCGCCCTCTAGCTGTGATCTGAGTGACATCACATTTGAGCTTGTATTTTAGTCAATATCTGTGCACAGGTTGATGGCAAAAGGATGAAAAAATATATATACAAAATAGTAGTTATTGTCCTTAATACTTTTCGAACCTATAGCAGGTTCTTTCTCAAAGGCAAAATGGACGAAATAAATAAACACACGTGTACATATACATTTCTGTGTACAGTTTGTATATGTGTGTATGTTCAGTTCGTCCCCAGTTTAAGGCCAATAACTACTATTTTGCATTTATACTATACTGAAAAAACTGTGGTGATAACAACTAAACCATTGGTGTTTATATTAGGCAACTCGCACAATATAAACACCATGGAATAATAAAGTTGACACCACTAGTGTTATTTTAACACCTCAGTTTTTACAGTGTACAGATCCTTTCGGTTGGTAAACAGTTTACATCAGCTAATTCTGTATTTCAAATAAAATATAGACAAATGTTCTTTTAACAATTACTTAAATAAAAAATTACCAAAAAACAGGCATAACGCCCCTAACGGTGAGCCATCCAATGATATGACATCATCCCTACGAAGTTTCATTCAATCGGTTGCACATTAAAAATACCAGAAGTGCCAAAAAATCCAAGGCTTGATAAGGTTGAAATTACATATATCTAAAAAAAAAAAAAAAAAATACAGACTACGACGCCTCCAGTAAGAAGTGGAGAACCAACAACCAAACCGTCAACGACCAAAGCACCTACGACAGAAGCACAGACTACAGAAATGAAGACTACTGATGAAAGCACCACGCCTGTGACGAATGAAGTAACGACTAGTGAAGCACCGACGACCGAAGCACCTACAACAGATGTACAGACGACAGGTAACAGTTGTTTACTCGTCCGTACATAAATTTATCTTTCTTTTTTTTCCCTTAAAATACTTTTTTTTTTGTATTTTGGGGGATTGTTTGAATTATTTCCTTATTATTTATACCAAAATTTAAAATATTTAAATAATGCTATAAAACTGAGGAACCAAATACCTTCTTTCTCTACCCATCTCAATCCAGAATGCTTCATCTGTCGAACAGTTTAAAGGACTCTTAAAAACCTATTTGTTTTGACTTCATTTGTTTAGTTTTCTGTTGTTTTGTCCACAGCGCTTTGAATCCTTTGCAAAGGCGCTTTATAAATTCCTGTTGTTATTATTATTATTATTATTATTATTATTATTATAAAGAATGAGATTTGTTTGGAAAGGAAATGTTCTGACAAATATTGTATTCAGGATAGTGATATTTTGCGATATTTATAATTCGATCTATTGTTTATTTATACAAAAATTTGAAATATTTAAATAATGCTATAAAACTGAGGAACCAAATACTTTCTTTAAAGAATGAGATTTGTTTAGAAAGGAAATGTTCTGACAAATAATATTGTATTCAGGATAGTGTTATATTTAGATATTTATAATTCGTTCTATTGTTTATGTTTGTTTGCCTACCCTGTGGCACTCTTGGCTTCAGGGCTTTGGCTTCGTCACGCCCCAACTATAGCACCGGTCCAAACTATATTTTGGATACGCCCAATTGTAGTGATGTACTATTATTGGCCCAAATACAACACAATTATTTGGGACAGTTGGGGGAATTTCACTGAGAAAACATATTGATAGGTTGGTAAAACTTGTAGCTTTGCATGGTGTAGAGGATAAGTAAGACTACCTGCGGTGACACCATGTGAAATTCTCTATTGAGTAGTAATTAGTTCTGAAAAGAACTGGAGGTTACAACTCGACGTTTCGATCAGTATGCTCTCAACGCACTAATCCTCCAGCATCCAGCGGTCGCGTGATCCTCCAGCAGCCTACTAAAGCAGCAGCCTTTCCCAGAGTCCGGCATTCTCCTGAGGACGATCAGAGCACACTTATCGAAACGTCGAGTTGTAACCTCCAGTTCTTTTCAGAACTAATTACTACTCAATAGAGAATTTCATATGGTGTCACCGCAATTAGTCTTACTTATATTGATAGGTGTTTATTTTGCGGATTCTTAGAGCAGTCTCAAGCCAAAAAATTATCCGGTTTCTGGTCTCCGCGCGCGACGCATTTTGTTTATTTTTGTTATTATAATTATTATTTTCTTTTATGTTTAGCTTTGAAACGATGTCCAGTTTCAGCCAAAATTGATGGATCGATTATAATTCTGCGGTGCTGTGTTTTAAATGAATTTTATACATAGGGGTCAGTGAACGTTTAACCAATTTACCAAAATCCCACCGATTTTGAAGCTGACTTTGTTTGGCCTAAACGTTTTCCCTTTTTTTTCTCTCAGCAGATGCTGTTCAACAAAGTCCACTGTGTGCTAGTAATGAATCTCCACAAACTGCAACGTTCACAACCGATGGCGGCACATCAACGGGATATCCAGCAAGTGGATCATTTACCCCGTCCCTGCAGCGACTAGAATGTAACGTCACCACTTCTGGGATCACTTGGATGGATCTTTACAACATAAGTGGCACATATAACCGCATTTGTAAGCAGAACACAACAAACTAAAGCGCTAAAACATATCCTAATTCAATGTAGTATTAAAAATAGGCGAATATCTATCTATCTATCAATCTCTCTATCTTTCCATCCACTTGAACGGAAAGTTGTAAAAAAAAGCAAAAATTAAAAAAGAGATGAGTTTGAACACTAATTACACCACGAAGGAGTACAATGTTTTACCTGGACTAACAAAGTAAATCATCAGATTTGATTAATAAGTCTCAAATTTATAATAATCTCGAATTGTGTAATGTACCGTTTGAAAGCCTTTTTTCAACTTAATTCGGAAATACACAATATAATTTTTTAAACGGTGTTTAACATTATTTCATTTCACCAATCTATAAACATATTTCATGTTGAAACGTTATTATTGCATTTGTGTTTTCAGCATTGCGGCCAGAACATATGGTTATTGCAAAGGATCAGGTAGATGTACTATCATCGGGTCCAGGGATTGATTTTGGATCTTCTCCAACCTTCTGGGTAAGATACACGAACAGTGAGACAACGGTAGGCAGAGATGGAAGTCTCGACCCCATTTTGAGTGCACCAGGCCCTGCACAAGGGATTACCTACATTCGTATGGGTTCTTGGTCGCACGCTGAGTGGTCAGTTAAGTGGTGTATCACAGAAGCACAGACTACAGAAATGATGACTACTGATGAAAGCACCACGCCTGTGACGACTGAAGTAACGACTAGTGAAGCACCGACGACCGAAGCACCTACAACAGATGTACAGACGACAGGTAACAGTTGTTTACTCGTCCGTACATAAATTTCTCTTTCTTTTTTTTCCCTTAAAATACCTTTTTTTGGTGGTATTTTGGGGGATTGTTTGAATTATTTCCTTATTATTTATACCAAAATTTGAAATATTTAAATAATGCTATAAAACTGAGGAACCAAATACCTTCTTTCTCTACCCATCTCAATCCAGAATGCTTCATCTGTCGAACAGTTTAAGGGACTCTTAAAAACCTATTTGTTTTGACTTCATTTGTTTAGTTTTCTGTTGTTTTGTCCACAGAGCTTTGAATCCTTTGCAAAAGCGCTTTATAAATTCCTGTTGTTATTATTATTATTATTATTATTATTATTATTATTATAAAGAATGAGATTTGTTTGGAAAGGAAATGTTCTGACAAATATTGTATTCAGGATAGTGATATTTTGCGATATTTATAATTCGATCTATTGTTTATTTATACCAAAATTTGAAATATTTAAATAATGCTATAAAACTGAGGAACCAAATACTTTCTTTAAAGAATGAGATTTGTTTGGAAAGGAAATGTTCTGACAAATAATATTGTATTCAGGATAGTGTTATATTTAGATATTTATAATTCGTTCTATTGTTTATGTTTGTTTGCCTACCCTGTGGCACTCTTGGCTTCAGGGCTTTGGCTTCGTCACGCCCCAACTATAGCACCGGTCCAAACTATATTTTGGATACGCCCAATTGTAGTGATGTACTATTATTGGCCCAAATACAACACAATTATTTGGGACAGTTGGGGGAATTTCACTGAGAAAACATATTGATAGGTTGGTAAAACTTGTAGCTTTGCTTGGTGTAGAGGATAAGTAAGACTACCTGCGGTGACACCATGTGAAATTCTCTATTGAGTAGTAATTAGTTCTGAAAAGAACTGGAGGTTACAACTCGACGTTTCGATCAGTATGCTCTCAACGCACTAATCCTCCAGCATCCAGCGGTCGCGTGATCCTCCAGCAGCCTACTAAAGCAGCAGCCTTTCCCAGAGTCCGGCATTCTCCTGAGGACGATCAGAGCACACTTATCGAAACGTCGAGTTGTAACCTCCAGTTCTTTTCAGAACTAATTACTACTCAATTGAGAATTTCATATGGTGTCACCGCAATTAGTCTTACTTATATTGATAGGTGTTTATTTTGCGGATTCTTAGAGCAGTCTCAAGCCAAAACATTATCCGGTTTCTGGTCTCCGCGCGCGACGCATTTTGTTTATTTTTGTTATTATAATTATTATTTTCTTTTATGTTTAGCTTTGAAACGATGTCCAGTTTCAGCCAAAATTGATGGATCGATTATAATTCTGCGGTGCTGTGTTTTAAATGAATTTAATACATAGGGGTCAGTGAACGTTTAACTAATTTACCAAAATCCCACCGATTTTGAAGCTGACTTTGTTTGGCCTAAACGTTTTCCCTTTTTTGTTCTCTCAGCAGATGCTGTTTCTCAACAAAGTCCACTGTGTGCTAGTAATGAATCTCCACAAACTGCAACGTTCACAACCGATGGCGGCACATCAACGGGATATCCAGCAAGTGGATCATTTACCCCGTCCCTGCAGCGACTAGAATGTAACGTCACCACTTCTGGGATCACTTGGATGGATCTTTACAACATAAGTGGCACATATAACCGCATTTGTAAGCAGAACACAACAAACTAAAGCGCTAAAACATATCCTAATTCAATGTAGTATTAAAAATAGGCGAATATCTATCTATCTATCAATCTCTCTATCTTTCCATCCACTTGAACGGAAAGTTGTAAAACAATAAAAATTAAAAAAGAGATGAGTTTGAACACTAATTACACCACGAAGGAGTACAATGTTTTACCTGGACTAACAAAGTAAATCATCAGATTTGATTAATAAGTCTCAAATTTATAATAATCTCGAATTGTGTAATGTACCGTTTGAAAGCCTTTTTTCAACATAATTCGGAAATACACAATATAATTTTTTAAATGGTGTTTAACATTATTTCATTTCACCAATCTATAAACACATTTCATGTTGAAACGTTATTATTGCATTTGTGTTTTCAGCATTGCGGCCAGAACATATGGTTATTGCAAAGGATCAGGTAGATGTACTATCATCGGGTCCAGGGATTGATTTTGGATCTTCTCCAACCTTCTGGGTAAGATACACGAACAGTGAGACAACGGTAGGCAGAGATGGAAGTCTCGACCCCATTTTGAGTGCACCAGGCCCTGCACAAGGGATTACCTACATTCGTATGGGTTCTTGGTCGCACGCTGAGTGGTCAGTTAAGTGGTGTATCACTGCTTAATAAACAAACCCATGTCCCCATCGCTGTCATACTAGTCCAGTGGATATGTGTTATAATACAATAAAATTGTGCACTTTTTCATAAAAGCATAAAGTTTTATGAAAAACTGCACATTTTTGCTCATATCCGCTAGAATATACGAAGAGACACAACACGTTTCAAAACGTGCTGGTCAGCTAATTACCAATTGTCCATCGATAGAACGACACTTGACAACAGTTACACATTGTTTATTTATATTTGTTGAGTTCAGTTTTATTTAATACGCAACTGCGTAGAATATTTCGTGGTATATGTTACCATAGTTAACTGTGACTTATTACTCGAAAACTACTTCTTACTGCAGCGCTATTGCATTAAGCGACGTTGCTGTTAGTATACACATATAGGCTGTTTTTTCTCATTCAGTATCCCGAGGTGATCCTTGCAGCGTTCTATTATCCCGAGGCGAAAGGGATCATCGAGGAAGGCTAGTTTTACTGTACCAACGAGTGAAAGCAGTCAGTACTTGTTTTATAACACCTCAATCATAGTACCATGCGGCTGGAAGGTTGCTATGGGCTAGTTCATTGGTTGTCATGGGCTAGTACTTTTACAGTTGGAATGTCATTATTTGCTATAGTGAATGTGACATGTGACACCCTCTTAACCAATCACAAAACAACATCTGTATATGAGGTGTTATAAATCCAAATGTTCGAAAGAGAATCAACTTTGAAATATATTAATCATACTGAATTTACTGCAGCTCGTTTTCATTATAGATTATTTGCCCTGGATTCAGGGTTTCTTTCCTTTGTAGACCTAGGACATACTGAGTAATATAAGCTGTGAATTGTAATAAATGTTCTTATTGTGTTTTTATATTTCAACAATTGCAGGAGGTTGACTGGGAGGGTGCAATAAGTAGCGTGCCTTTTTAGAATGTTTTCTGAAGTCAATATTGTTAAACCTGGTTAATTAAAACTTGTTAAATAGTTGGAATGCAGTGTACATCAGTTTGATTATTGTTAAACCAAATTAGTTTGTGGTAATTGTTCGTGGTAATCGACACGAACATGCCATATTGGGCAATAGGTGGCGCTATTTATGTTTGATGGTATTTTACCAGAAGGGCCTACATTCTTTTTTTTTTCCTCACAATTTTTAACAAATAGGATTTGAAGAAGCTTTGCGTGGGGGAAGTGTAGAAGGAGTAAGGTTTGTGGTAGCACCATGTAACAATGTCTTAAGAAATGAAGAATGAATTTGTTCTGTGATTAATCGTTGGTGAGATAACTTTTCGATTAGTATGTGAATAGGCTAATTATTGGTAATTTTTTGTTTGTTTTATATTTCAACACTTGCACGAGCTTGACCGGGAGGGCGCAATAAATAGAGTGTCTTTTTTAGAATGTTTTTCTTACGTCAATATTATTAAACCTTATTCAAACTTAAATACAGTTAAATTGTTTGTGGTAATCGATATGACCATGCAATATTGGGCAATAGGTGGCGCTCTTTAACTGTGATGGTATTTTACCAGAAAGGCCCGTATTGTTTTAGCAATGTTTGGTTTTTGTTTTTTTTAGAGGGTGTGTGGGTGGGATAGTGGCTGAAGGTATACAAGACCCAAGCCTGGGGATAGGTGTGATGACCGTGGATATAGAGGATCCGTTAGTGGGTGGGTGGGTAGGATAGTGGCTGAAGGTATACAAGACCCAAGCCTGGGGGTGGGTGTGATGACCGTGGATATAGAGGATCCGTTAGTGGATGGGTGGGTAGGATAGTGACTGAAGGTATACAAGACGCAAGCCTGGGGTGGGTGTGATGACCGTGGATATAGAGGATCCGTTAGTGGATGGGTGGGTAGGATAGTGGCTGAAGGTATACAAGACCCAAGCCTGGGGATGGGTGTGGTGATCGTAGATATAGAGGATATATTGGTCAGGAGAAGGGGACATCAGATGCCACTGACATAGCAGCTGATGTTTTGGTCAACATTGTCAGTAGGAGAAAGCACATGAAGGGAAAGGGTGGGTGTGTTACGGCTCAGGGTAACCTGGGGTGGGTGTGGTGACTGTTGATCTATAGAAGATGCGTTGGTTGGGATAAGGGGACACAAGATGTTACTAATTGGTAGAAGCCGATGTCTTGGTGAACGGTGTGTTGCATATGGATTTCTATGGCCTCTCTGATGAGTCATGGGTTTCCGTTTCTGGATTGGAACGATGGTCTGTGCAATAAGCTTTCTGCTAGTTGACTTGGTGGTCTGTATCGTGGCATGCTTAACGACGATGACTGACTTATCAAGATCCCATATGTGTTCTTTTGCTCAGTGTTCCTTGAGCCTGGTGGGCAATGTCATGTTGGGAATATTGGATTAGTTTAATTAAATGTTATTTAATAATAATAATAATAATGTGTGGATTTATATAGCGCACGTATCCACCAACTAAGTGGTGCTCAAGGCGCATTATATTATTATCCCTGCTCATAAGGCTCATAAGGCTCATAAATCATTCCTGAAACCATCTCAGCTCCCTGGGGAGTATACAGCTCAATTGCTGCCATTTCTAGCGCATATAGAGCAAACCAACTCTGCCTTCACAGGTACCCATTTAACCCCTGGGTGGAGAGAAGCAATTATGATTAAGTGTCTTGCTCAAGGACACAAGTGTCACGGCCGTGATTCGAACCCACATTATGTTGCTAACACCAGAACTTGAACCCGGTAAGCTAGACCGCTCGGCCGCAACAACGAAATGTCGATTAAGGCATTTAGAATCTTACCAAGACTAGCCTTGACCAATGCCGTTGTAGTGCGCGCTTACCGGTATAGTACCCACATCCTCCACCGATTGATGTATATCTACACACTGCATTGGCCAGTGTGATCTCCACGGCCATATATAGGGCACATACAGGTACACTGTACTGCTAGAGCAACAACCGAGTCGTGTGTACGACCTGGAGTTGTGAATTGCGACCTCGTACACGTTTAAAGTAAAACAATCCTTATGGGCGATGAATGTTCAATGCGTCATGTATGTGCAATTACAGTGTACATGGTGAGTCACATAGATCCGCGGACTGTGTGATGAGCATGTGCGCTACGACTTAATATCGAATAGCTAAAGCCCCTTTCCCACTTACACGATTTTTGCTAAGGTAGAGCACGATTTTTCAAAGTTGCAAAATCGTGCTCAGTCGTGCGGTACCGTAGCAATTCACATTCAAAAAGTTCAAGGTCTATGGAATTCTACGTCTTGTCAAGACGCTATCAAGACGCCGTCAAGATGTGGTACGGCAGTAGTGCGATAGTGCCACGACAGTGTTACGGTAGAGTTACGACATCGTCAAGATTTGTCACGGCGTACCAAGAAATGCCAAGATTGTATCACGACGTCACTACGGTGTCAGTACGATTTCACAAGACGCCAGTGCGACGTGGCAGCTTGTGTGCACTTTTAAACAAGAGACAAGAGACATGTGATAAAAAAAAAACACTATCAGCAAGAGACACGTGATAAAAAAATCATGTTCTTGCTGGCGTCTTGTTGGCGTCTTGTTTAAGTCTTGCTAGGTCGCAGCACCATCGTAGCGGCATCGTATCAGCATCGTAGCGAAGTCTTGGCCTACCGTAGGTGTTGCGGCCACCACGAATGAGTACGAATGAACAAGACGCCGTCACGACATACCACGACAACGTCAAGACAACGGTACGACTGTAATACGATGCTGCTGCGGTGGACCACGATTTTTTCCACTGTTGTTAGTAGAGCAAGATTTTTTTGAACATTCCAAAAAAATCGTGCTACTCCACGGTGCCATCAAGATCTACTACGGTGCGCTACGGTGGACCACGATTGACCACGAACATGGCCACGACGCCGTTGCGATTGTAAATAATTGAAAAATCGTGCTCTACCGTAGCAAAAATCGTGGGAAAGGGGCTTAAGCGGGACGATATATCTAGTATCTTGGCTTTCGCTAAATTTATTATGCTACCAAACCGTTCCAACGCGTCTTGGTCAAGGCTACACCTAGACAGGTTAGCATAATGCAGGCACTCGTTAATAAAAAAATATAGTTTTTATTATTCTTAATGTGTTATATTTGTTATATTAATCAGTTGAACCACACACACAAAAAGCACACGATATGCACATTAGAAACCGTTAGAATATGGACCGCCAACGTGTACATGGTATGAATGTACTCAAGTACAAGTGTCGTATGCATAATACAGTACGTCATGTGTTACGTCATATTCGTATATATGCGCACGTTGGCGGTCCATCTTATAGTGGTCCCTACTCTTAATTAAGCACATGTTTCGGCACATTTCAGTGAACTTTGATTAAAGACCGTTTTGAACGGACAACTGCGTGTGTATCAATTTGAGTTCGTTATTTTGTTTCGACATCAATCTTTCGTACGGATTATAATTAAGTAGTTTTGTAAAAATGTGTACACTCCTTTTAAGGGAAGGTGAATCATTGGTCTGTGGAGCAGAGAGTGACTAGACTAGACTAGACAGTGTTTGGTGAAAGTGAAGACGAACGCGAACCTTGCATTATCATGCACATGTGCTCAATCTGCTTAGCGCACAAGGTACCCCGCCCTCTAGCGGTGGAAATGCCTAAAATCCCCCAAAAATAAAAAAAAATAAATAAATAAATAAATAAATAAATAGCGTTCGACGGCGCAAGACGTGTTTTCGAATTCGCTCCTCGAATTTGCTTGTATTTATACCTATTTGTGCTTCTTACCTTTCTACAAGAGTCATATTCATCTTTAATTGTGAGTAGAGACTAATACGAGATATATTTGGTGCTATTTTTGATCTGTTAAAGGCCTCTTTGGCCTGTTTTCGACAACCATGAATCGTGGTCGTACAACAGGACGACCATCATGGGCATGGACGGATCATCATGAGCACAGGCCCTGGGCACAAATTCACCACGGGCCCATACACGCGCATAATACTACTAGTACTATGCTTTTTAATTTTTTTTTTGAAAACCAAGGGCCCCTATTGGCTCCTGGGCCCGGGGCACGTGCCCAGTTTGCCCGTGCGGTAATCCGTGTATGATCATGGGCAGCCATGTTAAGACCCCAGGGCTCGGTCACGCTCAAACCCCAGAACACAATACGTTTCAACGCACGCCATATAAATAATCTTTCAGCAAAAGAGGTGTATGACGCAATCAACAGTGAGGTTGGCACCGTAGAAACAATAAAGTGCATCGCCCCACTGGACAGTGGTTGGTATAATGTAACATTTGACAATGACGTCGATTGTGAATGCGTGGCAAGAACCGGCATCTTCTTGAAAGGAGTGAGAGAGGAATGTGAACGCGCCAATGTCCTCAATTCAGTAGTAGTCTATGTTAAAGCACCATATGAAATGGCCGATGCCGTTGTGGCAAGTGCTATGATGCAATATGGTACAGCAGCTAACATTAGACGCCAAACACACGACTTCGACAGCCACGTAGAAACAGGAGTCCGCAGTATCTTACTTAAGAACATTAAGAAACCTGTACCTAGCTTCATCAAGGTTGGCGGGTACACACTACCAGTGCGACATCGAGGGCAGGAGAAGACATGCAAGATTTGTAGTCAACCCGGTCACTTCGCCCGCGATTGCGACCTGAAAGGGAGGTGTCTAATATGTGGTAGCGTCACACATCGAGCTGCTTGGCACAGATACAATGACAAAGACAAACAAACATCAGAATTTAACGAAGGAAGCGGCGAAGAAACAGATGGAGAAATTTCAGACGGGGAAAAAGAAGCGAGACCAGCAGAAAGAGAGAATACTAATGATAAAGACAACCAGGAAGAAACCCAGAAAACGGGAGACGCAATGGACGAAGAAAGCAGTCACAGAATGCAACCAAAACCAATGAGTTTTTGGGACGAAGCAATGATGGCAAACGACACAAGAAAACGCAAAGCTAGCAACAGTGAAGAGGAGGAGGAGATAAGGAAAGTCTCTAGAGATGACAAAGTAACAGATGAAGAGAGCGAACCAGAAAACATTGAGATCGACCAAGAAAAAACAGATGAAGAGAGCGAACCAGAAAACATTGAGATCGACCAAGAAAAAACGGAAGTAGACGACACACCAGAAACACAGGAGGTAGAAGTGCGAGAAATGAAGGAGACAGACCCCTACACAGATAACCAGAAAGAATCGGATGATGAAGCTGATTTTGTCCCATACGACAGACATGGGGTGCAACGTTTTCGCAAAAAGCGTATTTCATGGGAAAGGAAAACTGACGAAGAAGCCACGTCGCCACCAGTCGCATCTAACAAACCTGACAAACCTGACAAATCCAGTCAATCTAGCCATGTAGGTCACACGAGCAAAAACAGTCAATCCAGCAAGTCTAAGTTAAGCCAATCTGCACAGTCCAAGCCAAGTCAGTCCAGTCAGTCTCATAAGCCCGACTCAAGCCAGAACAGCCATCACGCGACAAGCCAAACCAAGAAAAGCAAGAACACTCGGCCTGATTGTGAACAGACTGCCCAATCCAAAACGGACCATGGCCAGTCCGGCCAGTGCGAAAAGAACCAAGGAAGCCAGAAGAAGCCTAACGCCTCTATCCAACATGACTACACGACCAATAAAGGAAGGGGCAGAGGACGATCAAAATAGATAAGTTTTCATTCCATTCACTGGGTTTATGAGGAACTTACAAATTACTTTTTGTCTTTGCATGGTTTTTCTATCTGTAGCCTCGGTCAACATCAACGGCCTAAGAAACAATCTAAAACGTAAAGTTCTTTTTGATTATCTAGAACGTAGAAAATTTTGCTTAATTCTTATCCAAGAAACTCACCGTGAGTATAATGATGAAGTTGAGTGGCATGAATAGTGGAATGGTAAAATGTATTTTAGCCATGGTAGTCGGCAATCTAAAGGGGTTGCTATACTCACCTCCTACAAGTCGGGTTTAGATCTTTGCAATATTGATAAAGATGACGAAGGCCGATGGGTTAAAGCAGAACTCAAATTAGGAAATAATTGTATCAATATAGCCTCTGTGTATGCTCCTAATGAGATTTCTGCCAGATCCAAATTTTTTGACAATCTTGTTGATTGTATTGATAATGAAAATGATTGGATTGTTGGAGGAGACTTTAACTGTAATATTGACAGTGAAAAAACTAAAGATGTGAGCAAAACAATTCTCAGAAATGTTCTTAATGAAAAGATCTCTTTGATGTATGGCGTACTACTTACCCTGAAGATCCCGGGTACACACATTATCATAAAGCCACCAAACAAGCAAGCAGAATTGATTACTTATTTATTTCTCCAGCAATCCTGAATAATATTATTGATGTTGGCGTTAACCCATTGGGGTTATCAGATCATTATATTGTCTCCTTAAAATTGGAAGACTCTCACACCCTTCATGGGCAGGGTAGATGGATATGTAACAACAGTCTCCTTAACGATGAAGATTGCGTTTTTAGAATCGATATTTTTTGGAAATGTTGGCATGGTCAGAAAGATTATTACGATTCCTTGGCCGATTGGTGGGAATGGGGTAAAATTAGAATTAAAGAGATTATTAAAGAGTACGGTAAAGAAAAAAGTTGGAAACTTAAACAACAACAAAATGATCTCCAAAGACGCTATAACGATTTAATTAGTAGCCCGGAAGGTGCCGAGCCTGAAGATATCAAAGACTTAGAAACTCAAATGAAAAAGTATGAAATTAAGGAATGGGAAAAGGCTCAAATCAGAACCCGTAACATCATGAAAGTTGAGGGTGAAAACCTTCAAATTTTTCCTGCAATTAGAGAAAAACAAGTTAACAGTACAAAAATGGACAAACTTCTCAATGTTGAAGGTAAAATGGTTGGTAATATTGATGATATGTTTAAATGCGCCAATACTTTTTATGGTAATTTGTACAATTCAGAAGACATTTCCATATTTCATCTAAATGAAATAATTACCAATATTGAAGATAAAGAAATTCCTTACGACAAATATTCTAATCTTGAGAAGGAGATCACTGAAGAAGTCAAAATTGCTCTTTCTCAGATGAATAAAAATAAATCCCCAGGTCTGGACGGTTTAACTGTTGAGTTCTATCAAACCTTTTGGGAAACCATCGGTTCTGATATTTTAGAAGTTTTTAATTACTGTTTCCAATCGGGCTCCCTTTGTCAGTCGATGAACAGTGCTATTATTAAACTCATTTACAAAAATTCGGGCAACAGACATGAATTAAAAAACTGGAGACCTATTAGTTTACTGAATGTTGACTATAAAATTATTTCTAAGGTCATCACTAATAGATTGAAAGCTATCATGCCTTTTCTTGTTGGAGAGGAACAAACCTGTGGGGTTATCGGGAGGAAGATACATGATAACCTTATGCTTCTTCGTGACATTATTGACTATGCCAATTGGGAGAATCTTGATGCTGCTTTAATTAGCGTTGATCAAGAGAAGGCTTTTGACCGTTTTAACTGGAATTATATGTTTACTGTTATGTATAAAATGAATGTTCCTCCTAGCCTCATTAAGTGGATTAAGCTTTTGTACAGTAACCCTAGTAGTCATATCATTATCAATAATTATATCGGTTCCCCTATTCAAGTAAAAAGAGGAATAAGACAAGGTTGTCCATTACCTCCACTTTTGTATGCTATATGTGCTAAAGGTCTCGCAGTTTTAATTAGAAATAATATTAATCTTAAAGGTATAGCTTGCCCAAGAGGAGAATGCAGTATTCGATTAATTCAACATGCTGATGACACTAGTCTCTTTGTCAGTAGTAATAATTATTTTAGTGTTATTAGTGATATTCTTGAGACATATTGTAGAGGCAGTGGCTCTAAAATTAATGTTGATAAATCTAAAGGTCTGTGGTTGGGGAATTGGAAAGACAAAAGATAAACCTTGTAATTTTAGTTGGGACAATAAGTTAAAAATTCTGGGTATCATTGTTGGTAATGCGGTGGAGCCTGCTGATAATTGGAATCCCAGAATTAGTAAAATGCAATGTACACTTGACAAATGGTCCAAACGCAATTTAACACTTAACGGGAAAGTTGTTATTGTCAATACTCTTGTAGGGGCTGGTATTAATTATCTTGGCAGTGTAATCTCTTGCCCAGATGATCTAACTAAGAAAATGAGCAACATGATCTGGAACTTCTTTTGGGATAAAAAAAGAGATAAAATAAAAAAAGACACTATCACAGGTCCTAAAGGATTAGGAGGGATGGGCCTCATCGATATAAATTGTAAGTTAATGAGCTTAAAGCTACAATGGTTATCTCGTTATTCTCGTGAAAATGGTAAATGGAAAATCCTTTTTGATTATTGGATAAGTAAAGCTAGTGGAGCTAACCACTTAGAATGGTATATTTTTGCTAATGTAAAAAAACCTTTGAAAACTACAATTTTTTATATAGATGTAATTTCTGCCTTTCAAAAAGCCGGAGGGAGATTAGAGTGTAATTGTTCTTCTTTGCTTGAATGTGGTGAGGTTCCCTTATGGAATAACTCCAAAGCTACTATTGACAATTCAGTCCTAGAGAGCCCTACGCTTAAGTCTAATGGTTTTCATTATATTAAGGATATTAGCCGTCAAGGTGAATTAATTACTTTTAAAGAAATTGCTAGTATTTGTAATATTAAGAATATAAATGCGGGGAGAATGGTAAGCAGAATCAAAAATCATATTGACTTTTCCTTAATTAAGGAAAAAAGACAAGGGCCACCTAGTCAAGTCAGCAACTGTTTAATAATGGAGGATCAGAAAAATGATTCCATCCTTTTCATCAATGACACTAGCACCAAATATATTTACAGACACATTATTTTGAGAAAATTCACCACTCCTAAGATTCAAAAAAAGTGGCAAGAAATCCTTCACCTCAGTTTTAATCTAGAATGGTATAAAGTTTGGGATAATATATGGAAAAATCCTCTCATGGATCATGAAGACAAACAATTTTTATACAAACTCAGGTTTCGTGTTCATGCCACTAAAGATCTGTTATATAAGATTGGTATAGTTGATAATGTAATCTGTCCACTTTGTGAAACTGAGAATGAATCTCATGAACACCTGTTTATTTATTGTAGTCGCACTATGGATGCATGGATCTATATTGAACAACTTCTAAGACAATTCACGGGCAATAAGTTTCTATATCTGACTGATTCCGACAGATACTTGGTTATAACTTAAAGGGAGTCTCGGCAGTAATTGTATGTAAAATGCTTCGCCAAATTTGGAATATTAGGTGTGAAAAGGTTTTCAATAGTAGTTTAAACGAAATCAATATCATTGCCAGATTTAAACAAACCCTGAAACTGTTTCTCTACTTCGAAAAGAAAAGGTTAAGTAAAGAGTTTTTTGTAAATTACTATACACGTAATTCTGCTTTGTGTTCGTTGGGAAAGGGTGACCAAGTTATTTTTAGCCTCTAATTTTTGTTTTCATCTTTCCATCTTTATTTGATCTCTACTCTCATTATTTTTAAATGTATTATACCATAGCAAATTTTGTTTTTAGATACAACCTTTAATAATTTGAGTACTTATTGTTTTTGAGTGTTATGTGAAATTTGTATTGAAGGTTACTGAATAAACGGTGTCGTATAACTCCACATGCATGAAGAAAGAAAAAAAATTAAAATAAAAAAATAAAAAAAATAAAAAAAACGATAAGGGGAGGGTTGAGGGTAGGGGGTAAGGGGAGGAGGAATGGGGCCCACTGGCGTCTGGATGTGGACACATCGTGTCCACTGCCAGTAAAGTCCCGAGTGGGAAAGTTCAAGCCACCGGGGCGGGCGGTGATAAAAAACACCACATCCCGCCTGGGGGGCGGCGACTACCCACGCACCGGTGACCTGGGGAGGGAAGGAAGGGAAGGGGAAAAAATCTAAATTAAACCAATTCAATTAAACTAATTTTAGAATGATTCATATCAACCATGTCAGCATTTTGTTATTGTAAATAAAAAGAGTATCATTGATGGACCATTTATTGAGAAAATCGTTGAGAGAATTGTTGAAGTTGAAGTATGAGAGTTCGAGGATGATTTTATTTTTGAGACGGTGTTGCCAAATAAGGAGGGGGTCGGAGAAATTACAGGTGCGGTATAGCCAGTAAATTACATTTTTGAGACTGATGATGAGGTAGTTGGCCAGGCGGACAGCCTCCTTGCTCAGACTCCCGGCGTGGGGGATCAGAGCCCAGTATAAGTCGAAGTGGAGATCCAGATCAGGTAATAGTCGAGAGAGAAGGGTTTGTAGAAGTTTCAAGGCGGGTTGGATAGACGGACAGAGGATGAAGAGATGCCGGACGGTACCTCCCTCGCCGCACCACCCACAAGACGGAGAGATGGCAGGATTCAGATGATGTAGAACTTGTAGAGAAGGAAGAACGTTGTGAAGAAGTAGGAAATTGGTACACGCACTTCCAGGGAATGTTGTGGGTTGACGGAAGAACACCGAGGCGATGCCAGTCGGTTTCAGGTGTTGGAGAGCTGTTGTTTATTTGCTGGTTGAAGTGCGTGTACAGAGATTTGGAAGTAGCAGTGAGAGCATTAGTATCTTTGTCATAAGTGACGAGTCCAGGAGGCAGATGGCGTGTAGGAAGATGCTCCAAGATGGCAGGGTCGTGAAGAAGTCCAGAAGAGTCGAAGAGCGATGGGAAAGATGAGACGATCACGTGGTGCAGGCGAGAGAGGTTTTGTCGAAGAACTAGAAGAGAGCGAGGACGGACGTTTGAAGTTGACGGCTGAAAGTCGGCGGCTTGTATCCAGGCGCCAGTGGTAGATTGTAGGAGATGCTTGACGATTCTGATCCCGCCGGCCAGGAGTCGGGTTTGGAAGGTCGTACCGCCTGGCAGGTCCCGTATAAAAATAGGGAGTGGGCAGATTGCCAACATGGTTGATTGAATCGGCGGGTGTGTCAATTCGAGATCCGAGGGTGTTCCAAGCACGCAGGACCTCACTGTAAACGCACGTGAGACTAGTGCGAAAGTTTGTTACGATGTCAAGGAGGAAGATTTGATAGCCAAAATTCATTTTCTTGTATCGGTGGAGATTGTAGGAGACTAGATAAAAGGAGGGATGCCGATGGGAATCGGATTGGAGATAACGTTGGACGAGGTTGAATTTAGAAGTGAGGCTGCGTGCTTGGAGAGAGACTAGACCTAGCCCACCTTTATTAGGATGTTGGAATAAAGTGTGTCTGGGTAGTAAGTGTCGTCTGTTGGAACAGACGAAGTCAACTAACATTTCTTGGAGTTCGCTTAATACATTGGGAGGACATGTAAGGACAGATATGCAGTGAAAGATTTTGGATGCGGCGAGTTGGTTCGCGATGAGAATTTTTCCTTTAAGAGACAGAGTAGAAGAGAGAGGTTTCCAATTGGCGAGAGTTTTTGAGAGTTTATTTTTAGAGGCAGACCAGTTTTGTTGAGTGTACGTGTTATTGTTTCCAAGGTGAACTCCAAGAAATTGCAACCCCTGGTTATTCCATTGAAAGCCCAGGGGTGCGTCAGTTCGTCCGGTCCAACGTCCGACCCATAGTCCCTTGGATTTTTGAAAGTTGAGGGAGGCAGCAGAGGATCTGTGAAATAAGTCATACACCCTTTCGAGTATTTTAAAGCCCTGGTCGGAGGTGATAAAAACGGTAACATCGTCTGCATCAGCAGAGACCGAGCAGTAAGTATCCGTGTCTGGTAGAAGAAAATTATGACCAGAAAGACTTTTCCGAAGGCCATTCAAGAAAGGCTCAATGGCTATTGAGTACAGTAGGACAACCTTGCCGAATGCCTTTATTGAATGAAAAGGATGCGGTTAGTGAACCGCAAACCTTAAGGTGGCTCTCGGCGCCACTGTACAAAAGATTAATGTAGGAAAGGAATTTGTCTCCAAAGCCCACGGCTCTCATTACATTGAATAGGTAGCCGTGGTCAACGTTGTCAAAGACTTTTCTCTGATCAAGGTTGACCACGGCTAGCGGTAGATCGTTTAAAATTACAAAACTCTATTGTGTCACGAATGAGATTATTGTAAATGGTACGCCCGGGAGTACAATAGGATTGATCCTCCCGGACGGCCGGGAATTGATACACTGTTTAAGCCTGTTGGCAAGCAACTTGGCAAAGATTTTATAATCGGTATTCAACAAAGATACAGGGCGCCAGTTGCAAATGTTAAGAAGATCGCCCTTTTTGGGGATGAGAGTTATAACAGCTTTGTGAAAGGAGGCAGGGAGGGTATCAGAGTGAATGGAGGAATTGAGAACTTCTAAGAGATCGGACTTAAACAGGGACCAGAAGGAGAGAAAGAATTCAGAGGTTAGTCCATCGAGACCGGGGGTTTTGTTTTTGCCAAGTTGCTTGACAACAGCATCCAATTCGTCCGGACACAAAAGAGCATCAAGGTCATCTGCATCCGGACAATCAAGTCTAGATAAATCACTGACAAGAGACTCGAGGGCGCTCTCGTCAGTTGGGACACTAGCATAAAGATCTTCGTAGAAAGTTCGACAGTGTGTTTTGATTTCCTCGGGATTATCGGTGATGCATCCCGAGGAGAGCCAGATACTAGACATGGTTTAGATTGCGAGTTATTTTTTTCGAGATTGAAAAAGTAGGAGGAGCTAGTGTCCACTTCGTGAATGTGTTGGAAACGAGATCTGACGAGAGCGCCTCGAGCCTCATTTTAAAGATGAATATTCAATTCTTAACGTTGTTTATCGAGTAAGTTTTTAGTTTCTGGGGAGATGTCTGGCGTAGACTGAAGCCGCTCGATAATAGAATTTATGTTTTGGAAAATTTTCCGTTTTTCTTTGGCGACTCGAGAAGAGTAGCTTATCGTTAATTGTTTTATTTGGGTTTTACCAAAGTCCCACCATTTTCCAATGTTGGAAAAATTGGTTTTTCTCGAGTCGCCAGTTAGTCCAGAAAGAGGTGAGTATATCGCGGTAGTTCATATCAGTAAGAAGAGAATTATTTAAGTGCCAATAGGCACTTCCTTTGTTGTGAGAAGAGGGAAAATGAAAAACAAGACTGACGGAGGAATGATCTGAGAGGGAGCAGGGAATAATTTGACAAGACCGGATGAAGGAAACGAGATTGAGTGGAGCATAGAAGCGGTCTAGCCTGGCCTTGGAGACGCGCGCGGGATCGTTGGCGTACATCCTGAACCAGGTGAAACTTTTCTCGCTCGGATTCCGCCTACGCCAGACATCGGGGTGGGTTCTGGGGGGAGGACTACGGAAAAGTGCAGGGGCAGGGATTGGAGACACAGGTGGGGGAAAAACGGATTGACTGGGGGTAGAAAAAACTGGGCTCTGTGAATCAAGGACTTCGGATAGCGTGGGAGTTTGGGATTCAGGAGTGGAAAGGGGTTTCGTCTTCTTTTGCAGTTTGCGATGGGGGGTGGGAGAGTTCAGTGGGATGAGCTTGGGTCGATTACTAGTCGGGTTAGGGGACAGTTTGCGTTTGGTCACAACTTCGGAGAAGAGTCTGGTGGGAGCGGGAGGGGTACCCCAGATGAGGGTGGACGTGTCCATGCCCTCGCCGGCGTCCGACGCCGGACCACGCCTAGGAGACGTGCCCACGGGCGGGGCAGCCGCCCCCGCCGAAGTGGTAGCCGCCCCGGAATAGAGGGTGGCCGCCAACGACGAGGAGGCAGCCCCGGACGAGGTCCCGACCCCAGACGAAGCCCGCGCCCCAGACGAGGTCGCAGCCCCGGCCTGAAACGAGGCCCGGGCCCAAGACCCCGCCCGAGTCCCCGACTCTGAAGCAGCCGGAGACGCAGCCCCAGCAGCCGCCGAGAGCACGGTAGATTTTGAGGAGGGATTCTTGGGTGGGTGTTTTGGGTCGGATTTTTTGCTGTGGAGGAAGACTGGTGGGGGGTTGAGTGGGTTTTCAGGCTGGGGATTGTCATCTTTGGGCTTTTTGCAGGTTCGGCTAATGTGGCCGAACTCTCTAAAGTGCTGGTCACAGTGGTTGTTAAGTTTATCAAGGGTTTGGATGGCAATATTGTCAGTTTGGGGGACAAGTAAATTATAAATGTTATACAAGGTATTTTGGTGTTTAATTTGGGCAAAAAGGAGGTGGCCAGTGGCGACAACACTGGAGGAAACAAGATCTACATTGTTATTAATTAGCATAGTGACTCCCGAGCCAGGTGTAGTACCGGGAGCACAAAGGGGAGTATAATTAGACCAACTTTTCCAATACAAGCATTGTTCACTGAGAGAGTAAGTTTCTTGTAAAAGAATAACATCACACCTTTGAGTAAGGTTCGAAAAATAGCGAGTAAAGGCGACATTACGGGTGGTATTGTGACAACCTCCAGTGTTTAGAGTAATTAGTGACAGCGCCATTAACAGGGCAGAAAAGGTATATCGTCTCAACATCATAACAGAGAAAATTACGACTTCAATTTTTTAATTAGTTTGCGAACCCTGTGCTGCAAGTTATTCTGGATCAGGGGACTATTTATCAGGGGTTTTAGTTGCTGAATTAAACCAGCGGTGTTGGTAGTGAATTTCTGGGCAATTGCCTTGGGGTTTCTTTGGGATTTGACCGAGGACAGAAAATGGATGAGCTGGGATTGGTTGAGGGGACCTGTACAGGAAGGGAAAAGAGTCTGTAATAATTCACCGTCCGACAGGTTCTGTGAATCATCCCATACGGAGGAATCAGTATCGGGCGCTACAGCTGTGGAGTTGGGAGTTGAATGGGTAGATGGGGTTTCAAGGACGGGGGAGGGGGTGAGGGTAGGGGAGGGGGTAGGGGAGGGGGAGGTGTGGGTAGGGGAAGAGGGGTATGGGGAAAAAGGGGAAGGGGAGGGGGAATGGGGGTTGGAGAAAGGGGAGTAGGGGTAAGGGGATAGGGTGGGGGTAGGGAGAATGGGCATAGGGGGAGTGGGCATAGGGGGAGTGGGCGTGGTGGGAAAGGGGGTGGAGTTGTCGGTTAGGAGGAATTGTTGAATCGGAGGGCATTGGAGTGATGGTGGCATAATCGGGAGCGAGTATGGAGAGGGACAGATAATCCAGGACCTGAGAGAGGGTTGGGGTGTCCGGTTTATTTGAAGAAACATTCTTCCTGCGAAGTTTGCGTTGGGGTTGTGGGGATTTCAAGGGAGTAAGATGGGGACTATCATCCGTGGATTTGGGAGGGGACAATTTTCGCTTTGACACGATATCAGCAAAGAGCCTAGTAGGGGCAGGTGGAGTACCCCAGATGTAGTTGTGGGTGTCCATTGGGGAGTCGCTAGATGGACCATTGGATGGTGCCCGAGAGGGTGGCGGGGAAGTCTCACCACTGGACTTCATGTCCGCCATGGCAGTAGTGGTTCGAATGGCAGTAGCAGTAGTCGAAGCCGTGCTCGGCTTACCAGCAACGGCGGCCGCTGGCCCAGCAGAAGTGACATGGGACACCGAGGGTCCCGTTACAGCATCCCCCCGTATCGAGGCTCGGGAGAAGACGGGAGGGTTAGGTTTGGAGTTCGGAGGGTGCTTTGGGTCTGATTTTTTGTGCATGAAAGCTGGAGGGGGTTGATAGGTTCGTTGGGATTGGCCTGGGTGTGGGGTTTCTTACAGAAACGACTGATGTGACCAAATTCCCCACAGTTGAAGCACCGAACTGACTCAATAGACAAAAACACTCGATAATTGACACCAGAATGAGAAAAATTTATATGGTCTGGGAGGGTGATGTTGGGCTTAAGGATGATCTGAACCTGTCGGCGGAAGGACATTATGTGGGACAGCTGTTTGTTTTTTAACCTAAGGGGTATGGGTTTGACAGCGGACACTACTTTACAGAAACTGGAAATATTGTGGAGAAGAATATGATTGGGAATCTCAGGGTAGACATTAGATAACGTAAGGCGAGTGGTAGGTTGAATGAGAGGGGTGAGTTCCATGAAGGAGTCGCCATATGTCAACCCACGGGCAATAGCGTCAGCAACCTCCTCCATGGAACTCATGTACAAAGCAATGCGATTGTTAGAAATACGACTGGCAGAGACAATGTGTTTTTCAGGCATGGTTTCACGGAATTTGTCAAGATAGGATTCAATAGATACGTTATCTAAGGCTTTGAAAGCAAAGCCATTGTTCCTGGTGACGCCCTTAAATGGCTCGTCATCAGGAACAATGGGTTTGGGTGCACCAGACATGCTAACGTTACGTTGTGGTTCTGCCTGAGTGGCCATGGTGGCCAGCTCAGTACAAAACGCCACAACACAGACGAAAAGAAAGGACCTAAAAACAAGCAAATGACAAAAATATATACAGTGGGCTCGGTCTAGCTAGACCTATATCATATACTAAATATAATAACAACAAAAACAAGGACCTAAAGAGGTCTAAAGAAGTAAACATTAAAGACTTACTCGGAGCTCGAAGGAACACACGTCCGCTAGCTAAATAAATAAATAAATAAATAAATACATTTAAAAATACATTTAAAAAAATGTTAAGCTCCAAATGTTTTTATTTATGTGTTTGTTAATGGGATAAAATGGGGATGCGTTTACTGATATCATCTGGATTAGAATTTTGGGTCACATTATTACTGAAGTTTTTACTCAAAATTTGATTTATTTACCACAAGGCAGACATAATCACATCTGTAGCACTATTTATGTTGTATATTTATGTAAAATATTTCAACATCATGTTTTTGGAACAAAATAACGCGAAATATTGCTTATTGCCTCTAGCGGTGATTTAAATGACGTCACATTGTTGGTTGTACTGAAGACAACATTTGTGCCAAATTACGTGGCCAACGGATACAAATTAAGGAAGTTATGTGGAAAATGCTATTTTTTACCAAAATATTGGAATCATGATTCTCCAAAATAAAGAGCCATTGATGTCTAAGGGTCTGATGAAAGGGCTTGTTTCCATCAAGCTCAAATGGTCTTAATTTATTATTAAGAGTACTAATTAGATTGATTGTGTTGTACACAGGGTCCAATGTGTCTGGAACAATGCCAGTGATCATTGGATACAAATAACAACACTAAAAAAACAAGCTCAGACAGAATTTAAAGCCAACAAAAAAAGTCTCCAGTTTTGGTAATAATTATTTGTTTAAAGTGATACATATTGATATCTGTAGACTGTTATTGGAATCAGACCAAATTGTCCATACATAAAGTGATACATATTGATATATGTAGTCTGTTATAGGAATCAGACCAAATTGTCCATACATAAAGTGATACATATTGTGTAGTCTGTTATAGGAATCAGACCAAATTGTCCATACATAAAGTGATATATATTGATATATGTAGTCTGTTATTTGAATCAGACCAAATTGTCCATACATAAAGTGATATATATATTGATATATGTAGTCTGTTATAGGAATCAGACCAAATTGTCCATACATAAAGTGATATAATATATATATATATATATATATATATATATATATATATATATATTTATATATATTGATATATGTAGGCTGTTATAGGAATCAGACCAAATTGTCCATACATAAAGTGATATATATTGATATATGTGTAGTCTGTTATTTGAATCAGACCAAATTGTCCATACATAAAGTGATATATATTGATATAGTCTGTTATAGGAATCAGACCAAATTGTCCATACATAAAGTGATATATATATATATATGTATTGATATATATATATATATATATATATATATATATATATATATATATATATATATATATTGATATATATATATTGATATATATTGATATATGTAGGCTGTTATAGGAATCAGACCAAATTGTCCATACATAAAGTGATATATATTGATATATGTAGGCTGTTATAGGAATCAGACCAAATTGTCCATACATAAAGTGATACATATTGATATAATTATGTAGGCTGTTATTTGAATCAGACCAAATTGTCCATACATAAAGTGATATATATTGATATATGTAGTCTGTTATAGGAATCAGACCAAATTGTCCATACATAAAGTGATATATATTGATATATGTAGTGTGTTATAGGAATCAGACCAAATTGTCCATACATAAAGTGATATATATTGATATATATGTAGTCTGTTATTGGAATCAGACCAAATTGTTCATACATAAAGTGATATATATTGATATATGTAGTCTGTTATTGGAATCAGACCAAATTGTCCATACATAAAGTGATATATATTGATATATGTAGTCTGTTATAGGAATCAGACCAAATTGTCCATACATAAAGTGATACACATTGATATATGTAGGCTGTTATAGGAATCAGACCAAATTGTCCATACATAAAGTGATATATATTGATATATATGTAGTCTGTTATTGGAATCAGACCAAATTGTTCATACATAAAGTGATATATATTGATATATGTAGGCTGTTATAGGAATCAGACCAAATTGTCCATACATAAAGTGATACATATTGATATAATTATGTAGGCTGTTATTTGAATCAGACCAAATTGTCCATACATAAAGTGATATATATTGATATATGTAGTCTGTTATAGGAATCAGACCAAATTGTCCATACATAAAAGTGATATATATTGATATATGTAGGCTGTTATAGGAATCAGACCAAATTGTCCATACATAAAGTGATATATATTGATATATGTAGTGTGTTATAGGAATCAGACCAAATTGTCCATACATAAAGTGATATATATTGATATATATGTAGTGTGTTATAGGAATCAGACCAAATTGTCCATACATAAAGTGATATATATTGATATATATGTAGTCTGTTATTGGAATCAGACCAAATTGTCCATACATAAAAGTGATATATATTGATATATATTGATATATATTGATATATGTAGTGTGTTATAGGAATCAGACCAAATTGTCCATACATAAAAGTGATATATATTGATATATGTAGGCTGTTATTGGAATCAGACCAAATTGTCCATACATAAAAGTGATACATATTGATATATGTAGGCTGTTATTGGAATCAGACCAAATTGTCCATACATAAAGTATGGTGGCTAAGAGAGGCCAGACAAATCGAGCAAACTTTCATACCCCATTTAAAACACAGCACGGCAGAATTGATTTTGTTGAAAAATTCAAGCAGGAATAAAATATTGCTATGTGGCACGCTATCGAGAAAAACAACGTCGTCAGTACTTGGATTCCGAGCAGTCTCGTTATTGATCGTATTTGATTGATGGCTGATTAAGATTTGTATACAATAGAATGACGCTCATCGCGGCTTCTGATTAATATGCAAGGCTGCTCCTCAGTGAGGCGAGTTGTGTGTGCTCCAGCATCTTTGTATTATAATTAGTATATGCGGTGTCATGGCCGAGCAGTCCAGCGCACCAGACTTGCGTTATGATGGCTGAGTCTAAGGAATGTTTAAGTATTGATGTTAGTCCAATGACCACAAGTAATAATATAAAGCGTTTAGTATTATATCGTGATAGATTTCGCGCTATATACAACCCCAATATTACTATAATTAGTATTATTGCGTAAGCTAATACATTATACTTATATTGAATGAGTAGGGTACACTTCCCTATTCACTTTTCTACACAGAATGGTACTCTTGAACTCGTGTAAACTAGTATGTGATATGAGAAAACTACCAATTTAGTCTTTTAGCAAACAGAACAATAGCGTCATATTAGTACAACTCTGTCCAAAAAAGTACAACTATACGGGTGGTATTTTAGAATTCCATGTTCTGGTTAAGATTAAATAATATATAAATAAAAACACAAAATGTGGTACAATCTCTTATTTCGCCTGTTATAATTTCCGCATTTTTAACTATTGGTGAATATTGTTTTGTAAGGTACAAACGTTTAAAAATGTAATTATCTGTATGTCTTAATACTTAGGCATATTAATAACATTTCACTTTAACAGAGTACATTAAACATAACATTATATACGCGGCATATTAAAAACCAAAGTAAAATTATGCATGAAGCTTACTACACAGACATCCATGCGTTGTGCTGATTAAAATAAGCCTGTTATTTACTTGGTTCGTCGAAATCGTCGCGCCAATTAAGTAATACGTGGGTTTGTATGTGTTATAATATTGTTTCCTAGACAACGAGATTCACATAATTGACGATTTAATAATACGTCAGATTTGCTCCAAATGGCTCTATTACTAGATGGCAACCTTCAGATATGAGCTGACAGTTTGCAATCAGAGGCTTTGATATCGACACAAAGAGACGTTCGTTGAGGGTATATGAAGTATAGTTCACCAACAGACATTGTATCAGTATTGCTTAAAATTCCACCAATACCACCTTTCGGAACTAATAATAAATAAATAAATAAATAAATAATTATGTGGACTTATACAGCGCACGTATCCACCAAACTGGTGCTCAAGGCGCATTACATTATTACCCCTGCTCATCAGGCTCGTAAATTATTCCTGAAACCATCTCAGCTCCCAAGGGAGTATACAGCTCAAGTGCTGCCATTTCGGCGCATATAGAGCTAATCAAACACAATAACCAACTCTGCCCTCACAGGTACCCATTTACCCCTGGGTGGAGAGAAGCAATTATGGTAAAGTGTCTTGTTGAAGGACACAAGTACAACGGTCGCGGTCGGGATTTGAACCCACATTCTGACGACTCAGCCATTAGAACACAAATCCGATGCACTAAACCGCTCGACCATGGCAAGCTAATAGCTATTTCAAGACAGTTTGTAATCAGAGGCGAAGAGACGTTGAGGGTGGGTAATTAAAGTCATTGTATGGAGGATATCAATGCGTTCGTGGAATTAATAAACCTCTCCGCATGTCTTTAATTAACCGACTTCGGTAAAGCTGATGATGGTTTTAATCTTCCTTATAATTTATTCTGAAATGCTGCCGTTACTTTTGCCAATGATTTCTAGAATTTCTAAAAAAAAAGTACTCTTTAAATTCTACACTGCAAAGATTGTGGTGTTAAACACCGTGGAAGAATAAAGTTGTCACCACTAGTGTTATTGTAACACCTCAGTTTTTTGTAGGGTACTTTTAAATGCATACACAAACCTGAATGCAATGTTCACCATTATTATATCACGACACAACGTAATATAATTAGCTAAAACTTTAACTGGTTGTTATATATATATCTTGATTCAAAATAAGTAAGTTTAGTCGAAGAAGCAGTTTTGCCAACGTTATTTATCCTGAAATCCTTTTACATGCTGGCACTTTGTGATGATAAAATGAAATATGTATGCAAAATATAGTATACTCATATAAGTGGTATATGTGTGGCGGTCCAGGTAAACCCAACACATAGTAATTTTTTTACAATTCTTGTTGAGCATTTAATCAAGTAATACACCCTTTACTGATCTTATAACAGTTTTAATGAGTTCAATATTCAAACCACAACTAAAGTTATGACTTTTCAAAGACGGTTTATTCTAAAACCCACAAACGGAGAAATTAGGCTTCAAAGTTGGCTATGCAATAAACGTAAATCCCTTGAACTATTAATTTTAATAGGACAGTATCAGGACTAGTGTAGAGCTTTCCTTTGATGGGTTATTCATAGGGTGGGGGCGTGCTTTGGGAGAATTCATGAGCGTCGGCCAAAAAGTGCATTGTTTTAGAGTGAATTTTTTAATCTTCTAATTATTTTAAAATGCATTGGGTTCACAAACATCCCAAAAATATATTTTATACTTTGATTTTCCTAAAAAAAAAAATTTTAAGAGGAAATTTAAAGACAACAACTTCCATTTGGAACCAAAATCTCAAAAATGACACTATGGTAAATTTTTACGTAAATCGGTCCATAATTACAAAATGTGCGTGGCGACTTCCGACGGGTTTTCCCCGACTGCCACACATATGATAACGCAATCTGGATAAATAATTAACAAAAAATACAAACAAAATTATAATTAATCAATCAATCAATCAATCGATCAATCGATCAATCGATCAATCCATCAATCCATCAATCGATCAATCGATCAATCGATCGATCAATCGATCGTTCAAATAGATCAATCGTTCAAGTAGATCAATCGTTCAAATGCATCAATCGATCAATCGACCAATCGATCAATCGATCAATCGATCAATCGTTCAAATAGATCAATCATTCAAATAGATCAATCAATCAATATATCAATAAATAAAGCAACGGCATCAAACAATATATGTCAATGCAGTTTCCATGCAGCCTATGTACCATTGTTTGGATAAGCCCAATGTCAATAGAGCAGTTTGGTTGCGTGTACGTAATTGTAAGCTTTAATTATAATGTCTAGGATGGAGAACGCCCACTCGAATCACTTGTAAGCTACGATGCAGTGGAGCCGTACAGTGGGCCAAGGTTAAACCGTCAGGTCAGAGCAGAAAGAACTTATGATCAATCATTCAAATAGATCAATCAATCAATATATCAATAAATGATCAATCATTCAAATATATCAATCAATCAATATATCAATAAATAAAGCAACGGCATCAAACAATATCATATGCCAATGCAGTTTCCATGTAGCCTATGTACCATTGTTTGGATAAGCCCAATGTCAATAGAGCAGTTTGGTCGCGTGTACGTAATTGTAAGCTTTATCATGTCTAGGATGGAGAACGCCCACTCGAATCACTTGTAAGCTACGATGCAGTGGAGCCGTACAGTGGGCCAAGGTTAAACCGTCAGATCAGAGCAGAAAGGACTTATAAAACCTATAAATTAATTGCAATTCCATTATTTTAAGAAAACTGAATTATTTGGATTTATGTTTTATTTAACAATGGGAGTACTCACAATTTATATTTAGCACTCAAGACCCATTATCTTGTACTTAATTAGGTAATTACACTTAATTAATCTTATAAGACCTTTTGTCATTAAACAAATAAAATTGTCATGAAGTGTGTATAAGTCCTTACAGCTCTGAGCAGACGAAACAATCTCAATATATAAATATATATAAATATTTATGATAAAAAATATATATAATAGGTAATCACGGCTGTGGAATTTTACTTTTAAGCATATAATTACATGGTACATGCGAGTGTGCAATGACAGTTTTTTGGGTTACTTTGTCCCTTTTAACGCTTCCGTATATTTCACATGTGTTTATGAAATAAATCCTGGTTGGGCAATAAATGATTTTGGATTAAAGACATTGATCAAAGTGGTCTTGGCAATACGTGTGTGCTCGTAGACGCTGCGCGCTGTCATACATAACATTAGGACACCTTAACAACAGCCAACCAATCAGATTCGGCCACACTAGTCACGGGCCTTTGATATTTGGAAACGACATGTCAACATGTGACGCATGATGATTTTGGTCCATTCGCCAAGTGTCTGCAGTGGAAAGCAAATCATTGGATGGCAAGTTAGAATAAAATGTTTGTTTGAGCAGATATTAATTGATTTATGAGAAGGAAGAGTTCTCGTGCCATGTAATTCGTTGGAATGTGATAAAGTGTAATTGTTATTTGTAATACACATTTACATTCGGCGGAACACTTGTGTGAACAAATGCAATAGCTATCACGTTCGCAGCTAGCGGCACTGTCACAAATATATATACTTACAAGTACATCCATACAGTATATTCAAATTTCAGTTTAAATTGTCTAGAAGCACAGATGTTTTGTTACAATATGTATCCACTTAGAATTGCATTTTGCTATAAAATATAATTTTGAATTGTTGATTAGAATTATTTCACTTTGCTTGCTCTTCTTGAGAATGTTAATATTAAATTGTATTGAGAAATAATCAAACAGTTTTCTTTGATAATATTTTTCAGTGAAATAAGGCGTACAGTTGGTTTGTATTCAACTTAGTGCATATAATTTGAAACCTTTATATATCCCGTATTTGTCACCATTTCTTTCAATGTGAATGTATGTAGGCCTGGGCGGGTTCCCAATTCCAAATTGAGAATCAGCAACTGCAGTTCTACTATACAACCGCCACACCCCCCCCCCCATGATTTTTTTAATAATATCTCCAGAACACTTTGTCCGATCATGCTGACATTTTCTGAATTATCCTAACTATACTTTGGGAGTCCTTCACGACAAAAATCAACGATAATGGGTGTTCATGGTTGCCATGGCAACCGTTGAATATCCACTTTTGATACATGTGTTTGGGGGTTTGTTGTCAACTTTCAAACTCTGAACTGGAAAACATTGAGTCATGTGACCACGCCGCCGTGGTCTCGGGCGGGTGTGGATGTGGTGCATGTGTGGATGAGATATATAGTGAAGAGGTCGGTGCAGTCTTGTACCCGTTGGACTTGAGAACTTCTTTGACATGTTGGAGTTCTTGTTGTAGGTGTTTGTTTTCGCTGATGTTGTAGGCTCGTTGTACGAGGGTGCGTTGAATCGATGACTTAACTGATGGTGGATGGAAAGATCTGGCGTGTAGGTAGCGATCCGTGTGTCTCCGTTTCCGGTACACACAGTGTCCCAAAGTGCCATCTGGAGTGAGGTCGGTGCGGTCTTGTAGGGTGGAATCTTGTTGGAGTCTATGTTTAGCTATGAGATTTGCTTCTTCCGTTAGGACGTTGGTAAACAACGACTCGACGTCGAAGCTCACCAGCGTGTCAGTGGGTTGAATGGTGATGTTCTGGATGGTCTTCATGAAGTGGGAGGAGTTATTGATGTTTGGCCGATAAGGGGGCGCAGAATACTGGTGAGATGACGAACTAAGTAGGAGTACCCCTGGATGATATGATAGGTCGGAGGGGGTTGCCGGACTTGTGGATCTTGGGCTGGCCGAAGAATCTTGGACAGGCCAAACAGGATGGGCGAAGGTTACGATACAGTGGGGTTGGTATTGTGCGGTCTTTGAGTCTTGTGATGTAGTACGGTTCAATGACAGGAGCTTGCTGGCGACTTTTCTCTCGATGGCTGGGATCGGGTTCTTGGTTACTTTGCAGTATGTATATGTGTTGAGGATGATGATGACTGTTGTGTTTCCTTTGTCAGCGTTCAGGATGTGGATTGATGAATCTTGGCCGAGAGTCTTGATTGTGCGGTCTTCGAGTATTGTGATGTTGGGCTTGGGTGGTTTGCAGTTCTTGAGTAGTTGTTGGACTTGGATGCGGATGTCATATGCAATAGTCTTGTCTTTCTTTCTGATGGCGGGTTCGATGCCTTGGATGTCTTCTTAGGTACTGTGCCAAAGTTGAGTAGGTAGTTCGTCGGTAGTGAGTTTGCGCTGGCTGAGGTTAACTACAGTTTTCTTGGCGGCTTGAGGCTTGGATTTGTTTTCTCTCCTGTTCAATTTTCTTTTGTTATGAAGTTTGATGAATGTCTTGATCTGTCTGACGCGGAAGGTCTTGAAAACGTGGTTGATTGTCAGGGTTTGAATCTTGTTAAAATATTGTTCTTGTAAGGTATTTTAAAGGAGTTTTGTGTTCTTGTGATGGCTTGATTGTTGTTGTGGAGGTAGAGGCGGATGGTGGCGATGCGTTCTCGAAGAAGTGCTGTGCTGGCTTGTCTGATGATGCATGACGAGTGGCGGATACGTACTGGGTCTGTGAGTTGGAGTGCTGTTGGAATGAGGTTTGAATCTTTGCATCTCTTCAGGAAGGTTAAGTTATTCAGGAGTTTAGAACATTTGTTGGAATTCCGTTCATAGGTCTTGATGTACTTGGTTGCCTGCTCTCCGTAGAGCGTCTTGATGTAGGATTTGAGGCTTTGCATGGTGGATATAGATATAGTTAAGTTATTTCGGGTACACCACTTCTTCTTGGAAGAAGTGATGACTCTGAGAAGAGCCAGTTGGTTGTTCTCAACGAAATGTGAAGCTTGGATTGAAATTCTACGACAAGCAGACATCAAAGTGTACCACACCTCCAACAAACTTCAATCCAAGCTTCACACAGACAAGGACAGACAAGACCCTGCCAGCCAACACGGTGTTTACCGCATTCCCTGTAAATGTGGTAAAGTATACATCGGTGAGACTGGCAGAGACCTTCCAACAAGACTCAAGGAACACAAGGCCCATGGAGAAGAGGGGAAATAGAAAAGTCAGCCATCATCAAACACGCATAAAACGAGAACCACATCATCCAATGGGACAACACCACACTCATCGCTCCAGTCAAAAATTGGTACCACCGCCGCATCTGGGAAGCCATAGAAATCAACAAGCACAACACAGCACCACAAGACATCGGTTTCAACATCACCAACATCTGGCAAGCAACACTTCAACATAGCCAATCATCCACCATGAACACCAGCACGGCAATTGACACACTCCACTGAACATTACCCACGGACAACCGACACACTTCACCGAGCACCAATCACAGCAGTTCCCGCCAACAGGAAGATCCTCCAACACAAGATAAAAGCTCCTGCACTGTACACTTTCTTCAGTCTCCTGACGATGACTAGAGCCTCTGGCTTCAATTTTCATGGGGGAACCCCTAGGCTCTGACCAAACCATGCCCAAACCAGGCACACCCCGGTTTAGTCATCCATGGTCGACTCAATATTGCACAACCCGTTGAGTCCACCTTTTAAGGTCTTACCTTGCACACCAGTTTAGTCAGCCTTCGTAGCCATCGGCTACGCTGCACAGCTTTGGCTGATTGTTTGTGATCCACTGGGTCATTGTCTATATTATTATGTTTCATGTGACCTCACGGTCGTTATTCGTTGCTCGTTTTTCAGCAAGTTTTTAGAGACGTTTTACAGTTTTTAGCCCCAGATAATGACATAATTTGGAAACGCACCCGCAATTTGTGCGGGTTTGGCTTCAGCGGGTATTTGTGCGGGTCAGTCTGGCTTCAGCCCTCCAGGTTTATTTGGCTTCGGCCCTGATTGTTAGCTTGGCCAACGGCTTCGCTTAGTTATATGTCATAATTTTTGGCAGAGTGTGTTTTAATGCAACCATTGCTTTAATTAAATATAGTGAAGCCAATCAATCTATCACACTTAAATTTGACTGCATTAGCCATTAGAGAGGGAGCCATAATTCCTCTTGAGAAAGGTTTTAAGAGTAAGGTTTTAACTTTTTGATCAGACTTTGTACTCTGATCGTCTTCATGGGAATTTGAAAGAAATTGATTTGCATTACAGATATATCAGCCGTGTTTTACGAGCAATTTTTGGTAATATTTGTTTTCACTGTAACTGAAATTAAAAAGTAATACAAATACTTCGAAATATAATATTTCACAAAATAGTTGTAAGAAACTAGCTTATTTTAACAGTAACTGTGTTCTTAAATGAATCTCTAACGTGACCCACCAGAAAATTA
>CM055817.1:26897364-26961720 GCA_029582265.1 Zoroaster sp. YZ-2022
CATATTTTTAAAACTACCGATTGTAAAATTGTTTATATTGCAGCGTAAACATTTAAAGTTCCCTGAACTCGAGATTAAATGGAGTTCAAACAAATTGTTGAAACCTTTAAACTATATATCTCTTGTAAAAATAAGAACACATGGGAGAATGTAAGAATTTGTACAATCAGGTTCCGTTGTTCGAGCTATTGGTATATCATATAGGAGTTGGATTTAATTCTCGCCCTCACAACCGACACGCGACGTTATCAACCCGACACAAAGAATTTCATTAATATATATCATAGGGGAGTCAATATTATTGGGCTGAACTCTGAAATCGAGATCTATGGTGTTCAAAGAATTATGGGAGCCCTTGACTAAATATCTCAAAAATAACAACACCTGGGAGAATGGGTGAATTTTACAATTGAAGTTACCCTTTATTAGAGCTACATCATAGGAGCTTACGATTAAGGCTGTATTGAATTGACTCACAATGTTATTTCTTTTTCTATTATTTGATTAAACAATTTCGAATCTAAATGGCTTTAATTTGAATTTTTGATTTTTCTTTTGATCATAATTTAAAGAGTGTGATGACGATCAGTTTGCATGCCCAAATCTGGTCTTCAATGCATAATATATCGTCTATCTGTGACGGCCGACTGGACTGCGACGCGCTACGATGATGAATTAGGGTGTGGTAAGAGAAAATTACAGGAGGTGACTAATCTTTCTCTAAATCTTCCAAATTATCCCTCGGAGGCGGGCAATATTTGTTGTAATGAGTCATCTAAATATTTTAGATATGTTTTGTTTTTATCAACGAAGACTTTAAAGACCCAGACTGAATAAGTGTTTTAATGGTCATCATTCGTCCTTTCTTCGATCTAAGATACAGGACATTTTTTATTCCCTAGGTGAAATTAGTAGTGATCATCTATTACGCATGCGCATCAGGAACCTGTATCCCAATGTACCATCTATGCCAATGGACAGAATGACTGTGTGAGGACTTCTCAGACGAGTTTTTGTGCGGTTAGTATAGGATCAAACGCTGGGACACAAGGTTTTTGTTGGTGTTGAGACTTTTGTTCAGGTTAAACATTAGACTCTAATATCGTGAGACATAGGCTAATAAATCAACAAGTGCAAAACATGGTTTATATTTCTTTGAATATGAATATGCTTTTATAAAAAGGGTATGTGTAAACCAGGAAGAGAGAAGTTAATTTGAATTGCTTCAGCTACATCAATATCATTGCATTTTGTTCAAAGGTCTTTTCAGTCAATAATCATACATAATTAGTCTCAAATGGAGCGTCAACCCACCACTATAAACAAAATAAAAGTTCAAAAATTGCAATGGCAAACAAACACTTAATACGCCGATGTAAACTGGGAGACACTGTACACTCTATTTAAGCTATGGTCAGACTTTTGTGTAGTACCACTCATTTATTTCTATTGATTAGAGTAGGTGTGGTAGACACGACACTAAATGTAAGTGTTTTACCTGGATACAAATTATGTTTACCTTTCCTCTATCCCTCTATCTCTCCTAACCATCTCTCTTGTCTCTTCTGCATCAAGGGTGCAAACCCCGTGTTGAAAGTTGGGGGTCGTGTTAGATGACGAAATCAGGATGATGTGAATGAAATGACACATTACTAGGATCATGTATATAAAATACCATAAATACCAAAATGTAAAATGTTCCAGAAGTTGGGGAGGTCCACATAAAAAGTAGGGGGGGGGGGTCAACCCTCGACCCCCCCAGTGGTTGCGCCCCCTTGTTCTGCATCCATCTCATAATTTTGTTGTTGTTGTTGTTGTTGTTATGTTGTTGTTGGTGGTTTGTAGTGCGATGAGCAACATTTTGCAAGTATAACACAATTGGTGCAGTAATGTTAAAAACAGTTCTTTCTTAATAAAACCACATTATTACACGATAATGGCTTACCTTTATAGCAGCGTGTTATTTTAACGTTCTGTTATTGTTTGAATAGAAGAAGCTGTAAGCACTTCCTCTCTGATTTGTTGTCCAGAATGCGTGTAATTTAAATAATCATCTGCAATTTGGAGAAGCGCTTACACCAATGGGGTCTCAAGGTGAAAACTCTTCTGCATAAACCAGACGAAATCGCATATTCCTCACTTTGCCGTGTATTGGGAACGTCAGCATCGTTTCCGAATACTAATCTCTTTAATCGGGCCATCGATATACTGGGCATTTCGTGTGTAAGTGTTGGAAATTCACTGAGCTGCCACGGGAGTCGAATTCGAATTGAGATTCTTGAATTTTCCAGTTATGGTAATTATTTTGAAAGTTGGGAAATGGATGGATCCCTACTGACGGAGAGCCGATTGCAATGTTGGTCGGGAGTTTCTGTAAATTGAAATGGAGTGTTGTAATTGTTGATTCGGGAGTTCGATAGTGGTGGTGAATCGAACAGGCTCTCTGCATCAATTAATAGATTAAAAATTGTATTGACGGTTTATAACAACATGACTGGTAGAGTTCATTTCAAAACAGTATATATGTAGAACTATGTCTGAGTTGTAATAGGGATTATATTATTCATGGTTTATTGACTATTGCACATAACACACCTTTACAGCTGAATAAACAATATTACAGTTAAATGGCATATGAAATTATAACTTTAACTTAAACCTTTAAAATAAAAGAGTAAGTAAGTAAAAGAAAACAAACAATCGAGTTGTTTATTGCAGATTTCCGTTAAAGGTTTCGCTGAACTCGAGATCTATGGTGTTCAAAGAATTATTTGAAAACCTTTGACCAATATATCTCAAAAATAAGAACACCTGGGAGATGGGAGAATTTGAGACCTACTGTTGTCATAGGAGCTTACGATTAGGGTTGGGTATTAATACTATTTGAAACAATTTCGAATCTAAAATGGCTTTAATTTTGAATTTTTGATTTTCTTGATCATAATTTAAGAGATTGATGACGATCAGTTTGTGCCCATCTGGTCTTCAATGCCTTAATCACATCTGGAGGTCTATGTGTGACGGACCGACGTTACGATACATGCGATGCTTACGAGGATGAATTAGGGTGGTAAGTTGAAAGTTACAAGGAGTGATTCGTTTTCAAAAAATCTTCAAAAACTATCCCTTGAGTAAGCGGAAATATTTGTCACAGCTATTAATCTAAATCACTTTAGATGGTTTATTTTTCAACGAGACTTTTGTTAAGACCCAGATTGAAAGTGTTTTAATGATCGTATCTCTCTCTCGTTCTCAGTCCTAAAACACGTTGCATTTTTCCCTAGGTGGAGTGTGTGTAGATTACACTGTACGCATGCGCATCCCAGGAAAGACCTGTATCCCAATGTACCAGCCTTTATGCAATGTGGCAGAAGGACTGTGAGGACTTCTCGAGACGACGAGTTTTTGTGGTTAGTATAAGGATATCTAACAGGTTAAGATATGTAAGCATACGTCGCTGGGAATACCACTCAATTGATTGGTATTGGTTGGAGTAGGCGTGTTACAGACACGGCGCTTAGCTGGTATACGCCTTTTGTGTAGGCCTACTATTGGAGCCTTTTTGCGTGACGTCATGTTTCGCGTCAGTTTCTCGTCTGCGTGACTTTGAGGTAATTATTGCTTATGTTATTATTGGGCCAGGCTTTTTGGTGCGAAAATGGAAAGGATTCGGATAAACTCCAGTGCCCATATATCACTCGAGCAAACCGACAATGGTCTGCCGTGCAAACCTCTGACCCCGGGTTCAGAGTGCAGTTGGAGTTCATTGACCGCCCTGATTGCGTCATTACTATCGTTGAGGGCACACTAGAGGCGCGGACCGTGTCGATAATTACCAATACCACGTCTTTCCCATCATTTATATCGTTGAGTGGCCCGATAACATGGATATGGAAACAAGTGTAATTACAGGGCAAACTTCAGGATCGACATAATGTCAGTACATTGCAATTAGTAGGTGTGCTCTTTGTATTAAAGGGTGCTGTCATTATTAATATCATGTTTTGAGCTGTTTCATAAAAGAGCTAGTTTCCTCTAAAATGAAATCAGTTGCCATTTAAATCAAATTAATTAATAATAGATATGAGCAAACGTATTGGTGACGTTCTGATTGGTACTTGTCCATGTAAACGGAACGAAAATTGCAAAATGACTGTCATTACCTACAACCCCCAGCAAACACCATGGAACAAAAATTGCAACACCCTCAGCAAACACCCCACAAAACTCAAACAAATAATTAAAGAATAGCATAAAAAATAACAATTAAAAGTTACTGTGAGCGCAAATAATTACATGCTAGCATTTTGGTTCGATTACTGGTTAAATTTCCATAATTGCCAGTTATTAACAGTTATTAAATTTTGAATATAAGATAAAGCGAAAAGCCTATCGATATTTTTCGACCACCAGCATGTGCACAAAATGAATTTTCCTGTATTCAGGGACAAGATGTCTTAATGAAACAGCCGTCTGCAACGGGGGGGAGACTGCCCTGAGAAAGAGGGATGAATTCGGCTGTGGTGAGGGTTCATGAATATTTATTTCTATAAAATGTTCTGATGCTAAGCAGATGATTTTTGCTTACTGTACGTTTTCATTTCATAGCGCTGCTACCGTTAAGCATAGAAAGGCACGCTAACTTGCCAGCCGTTATTGCTTGCAAATGTGAACGCAGCAATACAAATCCATGCTGAACGCATGCGCCTCTGTGAATTTTCTTGTTAACCTGTGAAATACGCTTATATTAAGCATTTTTCATATGTTAACATGAAAAATTTGCTTACCGGTGGCAACGCTATGAAACTGGGGCCCCCGTTCGTAAGTCGATACGTATACGCGCACGCATTCGTAGTACGCGCAGTCGTGCATTATTTTCGCCTAAAGTTGGCATACCGTTGTGTGTAAATTTTAACCCAATTACTTTTGAGTATTTACATGTATCGTCCATGTACGTAATTCGCCGCACTCGTGAAATGACGCACTTTATACCTTTGGCTTAGCATTTCTGGAAAAAAGTACAAAACTATGGCGTATTAATGGTTGCATAAACTTATTCAAGTCATAATTGTTACAAAAAAAAAATCATAGTGAAATTGTATGATTTAGGCCCTGGAAAGTTAGTGCTTGTGAAAGTGGAAAAGTTGTTTAACCACTGATTTTACTAGATACAAATAATAAGGGATTTACATGACCTCAATTTTGTTTTTACGAACTTCTGTGATTTTATTTTTCTGTGCCGTCAACGAGCTATTGTCTGTGGAAACCAAATGATATGAATGCTTTACATTTGCAATGATTTTTTTAAGAAATACTGATCCTCAAAATGGACACATTCCTTATAGAAGAAGTGAAACAAAGACTAGTTAATTCGTTGGTGTTTATTTCGTCAGCAGTGGAAATTTATTGAGAAAATGAAACATTAATATCATGGTTATGAAAAAATAAATTATTGGTCATTTAAGAATATTGATTAAAAAAAAGCTTCTCCAAATTATACCATTTATTTTACAAATCTGAAACAATTTAACAACCATCTGGAATAAGATGAAACATGATTAAACTATTTTTCTTCTTGGGTACATATTCTGTGCCCCCATCAACTTTAACAGTTTGGGTGAGTCATTATACCAACACAATTTTTTTGATGACCACAATTCTGTGCGTCTCAAAAAACGGCATTCAAGACGTCCACGCATATGATCATGCATTGAAATTCAGCATTTATCAAGAGAATCCTTCACTGAAACAAACTGAAACACCAAACTGCTAATTTCATTTGTAAGTTACTGTACAGTTGATTAAAGGTCATTTAGGGTAAATTGAAGATACAGTACAGTCCCAAGCCTGAGCGTTCTAAATCATTTAGGTAAAGTTTAAAAAGAGTGGTTAAAAATGTATTTCCAATGGGTTTCTGATGATCGTTACAGCACTTACGAAGTGGGCGTGGTTTATGTTGGAATAACATTACACTTACTAACAGGATAGAGAGCCAATGTATTTTATGTTTTGATATTTTATTGGTTTGTTGTTTCACTTATCGCAGCCAAAAAGGCTGAATTACACAGTGATAGATGCAATTAATAAAAATATACAAATTGGAATTAAAATAATCAGTTCGACCATAGTCAGGTAATAACAGTTCTTCTCCAAAGCGCCTTGTTGTTCATATATGTTGGCAGATGGCATCTAGGGTCACGCCCAAGTGTGTCAATGAAAGTTGTGACCAGGTGAGCAACAGAACGTTTACCATGGGAAGGTTCCCAGAATAGAACTTGCTGAATTATCTGACTTTTGTCTCTCCAGCAATGTCCTGCAAAGCGTAGTCTTAGATTCGCTATAGTGTCAGAGAGTTTAGGCACATCACCGTAGAGTTCAGCATTTGTTAGGTATTCTCTCCACGATGTGTTTGTGACGGCACGTAGCATTCTGGTGTAGGTGCTATCCAGCCTTTTAGAGAGACTCTCCGTGAGTGTCCAACATTGACTGCCATATATTAGTATACATGCTTTCAACAGCTGCTCTGAAGAAAGACAATTTTATAGATTTACTTTTTTTAAAGATTTACTTAAGTTGCTTTTCCAGATACTTTTCATTTTATTTAGAGCAGCCAAAGCCTTGCTGATTCTCGAATCAACATCAGTTTTGGTGTTTTCAAGCTGTGATCCCAGATAGCAAAAATTATGGACTTGTTACCCTGCTAGGAGGGAGTGGATGTACTCCAGTTCTCAAAAAGTGGTTTTTTTGGCACTGCCCCTTTAATACTCGACCAAAAAACCAGACACCACTTGACTTTGTCACCCTTGACCCACTCTATATGCAGGAGAGTGCTGGAGTTGAAGGTGTATCGGGTTACATGTGAAATCTCGCATAATGTTCTGTTTGCATACACTAACCGTGTGTGTGTGTGTGTGTGTATTGCAGTGTACATAAAGAATAGCTTCGCGAGTGTGCACACACACACACACACACACACACACACACACACACACACACACACACACATACATGTAGACCACAGCAAACTGAGGCGATACTTGGTATTCTATCAAACGGAGGACAGTGGTACAATTTGGGTAGTATCTATCAAATTGAGACAACATATACACAATCACTGTCTGTGAGGATTACCTGCACTTTAGGCATATGGCATAATGTTTTCTTAGTGCTTGGGAGATATTAACTATCTGTAAGCATCTTCCGCATAATTAGTCAGCATAAATAGTCAGCATAATTAGTCAATGAACACAGGAATGATAAATCTGCTCGCTGGGCAATTTGGAGGTACATTTGTCTTTTGGCTTTAACTTGTTTTTCTATTGTCTCTGTTCACAAGGGCGTACAATACCTTTTCAGTTCACTCTAACTTTCAACTTTGATAGAGCTTCATTGTGTTTTTGCAAAGGTCTTTAATGTTCCGCCACGTTCGAGTCGCGAGTGCCACACAGGACAGGCCGTTTCAATGTCACGTTTGCCGGGTAGTTTTTCTTCCAGAAAAAAAATCTGTAGTCCCTCCATGACGTCTCTCTTCTCTTCTACAGTCCATGGACGATGCTGCCCTCTTCGAGATAACGGGGAAGGCCCGACTAGTGGATGGGACACTGGCTTCACAAGTTCCTATAACACAAAGTAATTAAAAAGACAATTTAGACATAGGAAATCATTCACTCTCGGTGCAGCCAGCTAGAGACAGAGAGAAAGAGAAATAATAATAATAATGTGTGGACTTATATAGTGCACGTATCCACCAACTGAGTGGTGCTCAAGGCGCCTATTATTACCCCTGCTCATCAGGCTCATAAATCATTCCTGAAACCATCTCAGCTCCCTGGGGAGTATACAGCTCAATTGCTGCCATTACAGCACATATAGGGCTAATCAACCAACTCTGCCCTCACAGGTACCCATTTAACCCCTGGGTGGAGAGAAGCAATTATGGTTAAGTGTCTTGCTCAAGGACACACGTGTCACGGCCGGGATTCAAACCCACATTCTGCTGCTAACACCAGAACTTGAGTCCGGTAAGCTAGACCGCTCGGCCACGACACTCCATTAATAGAGAGAAAGAGAAATAGAAAGAAAGATAGAGAAAAATAGATGGACTGAAAAACAGATGGAAACAAAAAATATAAACAGCCAAAACTTACTGTTATCACTAGAATCATCACTCGAGTCACAGTAGTCAGAAGAATCACTGCTGCCGTCATCAGTGGTGAAGCCCTCTGCAAATAAATAAAGAACAACAAAGAAATGATTAAAGTATTTCTGCTCGCGTAAGAATGTGCTGGCCACGGTGGAGGAGGGGCGAGAGGATGAGAAAATGTCGGTCACCCACATGTAGGCAATTGGGAGCGAACAAAAAGTGAGGTACACACAGAGGAGATATTAGTTTTCACAGTGGCTGTACGTACCTCCAGTGACATGTAACTCTTTGCAGTGATTTGCCATGCTGGGACTCAAGTTGCCCCTCTCCAAGTTGAGGAAAAGTCGTGACAGTTGAGTAACCCTCTGGACGGTATCTGGCATCTGGTAGTATTCACGATGGACTCGCAAATCGTGACCCATGAAGTCTGCCAGGGTTTCCAGCTGATGGTCCTTCAAGGCAAGAATTTGTGACGCAGTCGCGACATGTTTCCGAAGTTTGGTAGAGCGGATGCTGTCGGCATTGTCGAGGCCTGCATCGTTTGCATACGCTCTGAGACAGTCACTTCCTCGAATATGGCTCATGCCTCCATAACAAGACCGTGCAAACAAGTACACGTTATCCTGTGCAACTCCAGCTTGAAATCTCTTTGCAACCAGAGCTTTCAACCACGTCATGGCCTCGTTGCTGAGAAGGACCGGCACAGTTCTGCCCCTCTTTCCAACTATTTCAACGACTTTGAACATTTTGCAGAGGTGCCTTTCGAGATCAGTGAGCACGCAGTCCCTATTGACAACAGATGTACTGTGCTTGTTGAAATCTTCAACTTTCATCTTGGAAACTTCACCCTGCCTCCTGCGATTGAACATAATGAGGCTGCACAGTGTGACCTCATTCAATATCTTCCAGGATGCGATGACTTGTTTCCCCCGGGCAGCTTTAAGGAGTCGCAATTGCCTGTCACCAGTGTCATTGAGAAACGATGACATTTTAAATCCACATCAGCATTTGTGGGGAGAACGGTGGGTTTATTACGCTTTCCTTGGTACAGTGTTCTGTGCGCATGGGTGGACACATGTTCTCTCCATTTCATTTCACACAATTGCAGGAACTGGTCGGATGTTTGTGCTTTGTGCCTTTCACTGGACTCCAGAGCATTTCCTTTGAGAATGACTGCACATTTCTTGATGGAATGCCCAATCTTCAGTGCTAGAGATGGAACATTATACAACTGGTTGACTTCACTGAAGCCTGCGATATCCTGAACAGCCTTGAATATATCATTGAGGTGGTGGGGATGGATAAATACTTCAAGTGATGCATTTGGTAGGTTGGTGTTTTTTCGCAGTTGGATGACGAGGCGACCCAATTCGAGTAGCTTGTTTCGGATATAGCCATGTTGATCTACGTCGTGGCCGAGCTTCAGGTATTCACGTTTGGCTACCGTACTTCAATAATCAGTGAATCGGTTTTGACTATGAGAGATATATCATCTCTCTTCATGGGACTTAAAACTTTGTTCAACTTGAAAGATACACCAACAGGAGGAGGTTTCAACAAATCACTCTTGTGAGCCACTCGTCTACAAGCTGCCATACGGCCTCCATCAGTATGTGCATTGAGAACAACTTAATTGGGCACCGGTGTCTCCAAAGATCACTGCGTACATAATAACCAAAACAATATATGCACGGTCCATAGTCATGGGGATCTGCCTTATGATTGGGCCTATATGCCACAATGAGGACACCCTCACCCTCTCGAAGTACTTTTGCAATTGTGTTCAGTGATTACCAACATTACGTATTTTCAACAGAAGATTGTTACGGGCACTACGGTCGGTCTCCGAGGTAATATCTACAACTTCTCTTTCTTCCTTATGGCAAGACCGAAGATGACGGGGCAACTTAGCCTCAGGTTCGTCACAATAAAAACAAAAGTGTTTTTTGTCCCATTTCCTTTGACCACCCATATTACTGGTCTGCATGATCGTCACGCCGCAGTTCTCATCGGGTTCAAAAATCGTCCGGTGAGCTGTGTGGTTTCGTTAGTCGGGCTGCTATGACATCCCGAGGCTTCAGGGTTAACACTGGAAAGGGTTGGTTGGCCACCGTCATCCCTGCACTGTGGCGATGATGGGTGGACCAGCTAGAATGAAATAAAACAGACATATTTATCAGCAGTGGATACACGCTATTTTCGATCTGGGAAAGGCTGCAGTGAAAGGGAAGGGGGAGCTACGGCCAAACCCCATTAACCCTCCTATTATCAGTGTAGTTCTTCACAAAGTGGACCCATACTTAAAAATGTCTCAACTGGGACATATTGTGGTACGCACTTTCTTATCTAATGATTAATGGCATAGCCCAAGGCTCTTCAGAGAGATGAGGTAAACTGAAGCAGCCACCTGCTTTGTTTCATTGCAAGGCTAACTTGAAATAAACCAGTGCAGTAAATTGCGGTATACACGTACTGTGTGAGGATCAGAACAGTTTGGTTTTTGTCCCATACCCAGGGGCATTTTGGGGTATCCATGAGTAGTATGTTAGATGGGGGTTCTAGGACAACTACTAAAAATGATTTTTAAACATCATTTTTCAGTAGTTGTCTTAGAACCCCCATCTAAAATCTTTTTTTTTTTTTGTTAATCATTTTTACGGGGAATTCCCTTTTATGACGATTTAAAAAAATTAAAAAAAGATTTTAGATGGGGGTTCTAAGACAACTACTAAAAAATGATTTTTAAAAATCATTTTTAGTAGTTGTCCTAGAACCCCCATCTAACATACTACTCCATGTACCATTCTTGTGTACAGTATGCAATATTTTGAGGCATGCACACAAAAAGCATTGTGTACTTAGCAGTTCTTTTTTTGCAGTATTTTGGAGACTGCATGTATACAAGGGTTAATGGCATAGCCCAAGGCTCTTCAGAGAGATGAGGTAAACTGAAGCAGCCACCTGCTTTGTTTCATTGCAAGGCTAACTTGAAATAAACCAGTGCAGTAAATTGCGGTATACACGTACTGTGTGAGGATCTGTGTGAGGGTATCCATGTACCATTCTTGTGTACAGTATGCAATATTTTGAGGCATGCACACAAAAAGCATTGTGTACTCAGCAGTTTTTGTTGCAGCATTTTGGAGACTGCATGTATAGAAGGGTTAATGTGTGTGTAAGGTACTTACTTTACAGGGCAACTTCTTTTGGTGACGACCCCTGCGTTCCATGTTGCTAAAGATACTTATAGCATACGCATTGACTCACTGGGGAAAAATAATATAAATCACAAACCTGAATTAGCACAGACTAACCCTCCTACAATCAGTGAAATTTTTCAAGCAAGCCATTCACGCCACTACAAACCATTGCTATGGTAGGCAGTGGCTCGTCATAGCTATATTGCATAGTAACATAATGCCTCATATGTCCGTTGGTTTAAGTGGTTTGTGATTGACATATTGCAGGGCATATTACGTTGTTCCAGACTCAGTGGCTGGTGGTAGGTTACTATGGAAAGTCTGTGTTTAATAAACTTAAAATATAATGATTATAAAAGAGTTATAATAAGTCAGCTATGTGGCATTTCATAATATTAAACCCAAGAGGCTGTGATCGTTAATTATTATATTACATGTTAATGTCATTATATTAAATGATTACACTACAGGCAGCCTACGACAAACGTTGCATTGAACTTAGCCTAAATAACAAATGCATCTGAGACTGAGAGCATACTTTTAAAATTGCCAGTAATTTTCTATAGACACATTTTAGTACTTAAATCGTTAGTAATAGTACACTTGACTTGGCTTACCTGTATCTTGTGAGCGGCTGAAAAATACCGTCTTCTCTCTAGCACTAGCAGGCACGCACTGGTGGAAAGGACGCTATCTTTGAGTATACCAAAAAGCATCTCGTAAACATGCTGATGACAACAATAGCAAACGCGTCTCCACATGTCAAAAGTATTGTAACTAGAGAGGGCGCTGGTACATTTCCAGGCGATTCCGTAAAGTCCCGGACGAATGTGTTACGTCACACTCCGTCGGTTTTTCTCATAAGACCGAGGACGGCTTTCAAAACGTGAGATATTTCACTGGCCGTCATAAATATGCTCAGAGTTGCCAATTTTCACGTTATTTCAAATAGAGGACGTCCTCGTTTTGCATGGCGTGCTCGGTTGGCGAGTATGAATTTACATGGAAGACCTCACTTGACGTGATTAACACGTACACCCATACACGCAGTCACCGTACGATTCAATGCAATGAGCTGTAATGATGCAGTCGTAGCGAGAATGTCCCCTTTTAAGGTTAAGGCCTGACACGTCCACAATGCAAATGACTCTCCAATGCATGCCACCTCTATCCAAATCATAACTAATATAAAACTCTCCTAAAAACATTCACTACCATCCTCATACTAAATACAATTGTGAAAAATGTACTTTGTCCGGCCGTATTTTTTCCAATGTGTTATATCTTATTAATTGTGTAAAAATAGTGGCATGTGGTTATAATACATAAAGTTTTAGTTTATAGGGTTGGGCGATCATACAACTATTAACCCTAGGGGACCACAAGTAAAGTGACCACCCCCGATACCTTCGAATGAATATGAGTTGATAAATAGTGGTGTTAAATCTTCTTGAATTTTTACGTTTATCGTGCTACGCGTGTTTACCTATCGTTGTAAGTGTTACCATTGTTTTATTTGACGATCGACCACTAAAGTAATAAGTAAATATATAATAATAACTTTATTTCTAATTATAGGGGTCGACCGTGCATGTTTTCAGCAATTTGCGAAAACTTAACGCCATAACCCCAAATTAAAATTAGATATCTCCAATTGCATATGTATACCTCTTAATTTGGCAAGCCTTCATCGTGAAGGCGCATCATTGATAACTTTAGAAACACAAATTTTAAATGTCGACCGTCGACGGTCGACCGTCGACGGTCGACAGCATGGCGGGAAAACATGATGCCAGCCGGGTGATGCAATGTTTGGCAATCTTCCAACTTGGCACCCTGCCAAATTGAACATGGCCAGCTGCAGCAGGTGAGAAAACAAAAGATTGTACTGGTAGTGATAATGAGAAGAAAAAACATCCGTTCTCCTTACTCGTTATCGCTGCAGTGTGACCGGTCATTTATTCCGGTGAATGTTGAAATGGCGTTCATTTGCAGGAGTGGCACCACCATGGACGGTGTACACTTACAGTTATTGGGGGGGCGCCGAGTCCGACAAGTGTACTTGACGACTCTCTCGCCTCTGTTCATTATGAATTCTGCTAAATCCGTTTGACCGAATGTTTTTTGGTTCTTGGCGAACGCCATTAACTCCAAACGCGTCTTGAATCCTTTAGAAACAACTAGTTCGCTGACCTCAAAGGCTGACAGGCGGGACCTTTTCTTTCTCTTGGCGGGGCGTTCTACGAGGCTGTGACGTATACTTGAAGCACTAGCTGTACGCGGAGGGGGTGCATTTAATAAATCGGGATGGCCCTCAGACATAATAGCATGTTCGTCTTCTTTGGTGACGTACTGCCATGCAGTGAAATAGTTATCGTGATTGGCTGAAAAGTTTACGTTTACACCGTGCTTAGTAGCTATTAAATTTCGCACTTGCATCCAGCGCCTGGCGACTTCCAGTTTTATGGCCATGTGGTAATGGAACTCACCATTCAAGTGCCTCTCCTTACAACAGCACCAGCGCATCACCGTCACAGGATGATCAAAGTTGCGAACGCATCCAGGACTATGTCGGCAAAGGCTGCGCTATCGCGAACTACTTCTCGTCAGCCCGACTATAAGTTATCAACCAAGTCATAAAGGTATTTAAAGAAAACTAGTAAATAACCACATGATTGCATAATTGTACAGCTTAACAAATGATCTATTCCACCATGTAAATACTCTACCCCCCCACTGCCAAATTGTCTTTTTTTCCCATTTTTTTTGTATTTATCATCATCCGGTGTATTGTTTCCTTTTTGGGGGGGGGGGGTCACGGAGGGAGTGTGTTTGACCCTCACCCTCACCCTCACCCCGTTCCCCACCCACCCTGTCGTTAAGCCAGATTTCTGAACACGCGGGGAACTTTAAAAAAAAATATAATTCTAAATAATTGCCATTGAGTATACAGGAAATAATGACAAACGCACATGGTGGAGAATTTGATGGTCATTTGTGTTTGATATTAATAAGGTTCATTCATTAATTCATTCATTAATTCATTTATTAAAGAAACGTTTATTTCAATGTTGTCCCCGTGTTACATTCAATGTATAATACATTTCACTGTGACAATTTAAAAAAATATATATATATCAGCAACATAAGGTAAATATAACACTGATTTCTATTTGATATTGTATGTTTTCTTATTTATAATTTACTTATTTTTAGGACGCGTGGCAGATGGAAGACGCTCCACGTAATTTCGAAAGAGCAGGACTAAATCGCCTCGAAATTCTACAACAGGCAAGAGCTGTTGATGGGCGAATGGCTAACATGTGCTGAAGAGGTTCTTCTTAACAACGGTGTGTGTAAAAACGCATTTTCGGATGCAGTTAAAACAATTCGTGTCGAGGGTAGGGGAAAATACCGTAACATCATGATTACTGGACCAGCAAATTGTGGGAAAACATTCATTTTGAATCCAATTAACAAGATTTATAGAAATTTTACTAACAACTTTTGCGTGGGTTGGTGCAGAGAAGGCTGAAGTTATCTTTTTAAATGACTTTCGCTGGACTTGAGTCCTTACTAAAGTGTGAAAAAATAACCCAAAAAATTTGTCTCTAACCTCACGTTAAAGTGATGTAAAATGTCATTTTATTTGATAACCTTCCTGTGTGAAATTTGTTAACATCCAAAGACAACAGTGACGTCACATTTCAACTAAATGGATCTCTACATTTTTGTACAGTGAATTTGCAGTTCATTCCTGAATCTCCACAATATTTGATCAAATCGGCATTGAAATTTACTTTTTTAAAAACAAAAAATTCCTGTATGGAATGTTACAGACTCATTTACTGTAAGAAAATAGTTACGTCATGTTTCAAATATCGCTCTGAAAGGGTATCAAATAAAATGATATGTTACACCACTTTAAAGTGAAGTTAGAGAGTTGTAATTTTTCACACTTTAATAAGGACTCTATGTATTGAAAAATAAGTGCATCACAAAACTGAATTTGACCTTAGAGTGCCTCTTTAAGTATACCTGAACCAGACAAAAAAATGTTTCAACATGTGAATGGACATGCAGGCTTATACTAGAACTAATTTGAGTTGATTTAGTTAAGTTTGTTATATTTTTATTTATTTTTTCACCCTCAACTTTCCATAAAAATTGGACGGAAAAAGTTACCTCACTTTTCCGTACATTTGTTGATGGAAATTTTATGGTAATTCAAAAAATAATAGTAATAATCCACTCAAATTATCTTTAGGATAAGCATGCATGTCTATTCAAATGTTGAAATTCTTTTTGGGTGGGTTCAGATATTAAAAAAAAAATTACAAGCATAATAAAAGCTGCTAATGTGACAGTAGGAAAGTGGCCCCCTTTATTGTGGTTTATGTAATAACTGTAACGGTTACAGTTATTAGTAATAGATGGCTTACTATATTTTTGACCAGTTCATTCATAATGATGACTATCCCATAGATTAGTTTCTGAGTAATCAACTCCAGTTTTTGAAAACTGATGCCCCCCAATAACTGTAAATGTACACCATCCATGATGGTGCCACTCCTGCAAATAAACACCACACGTAGTTCAACAGTGACTTCATGAAACTTTTGAAATTGCTATAATAAACAAGATGAAAATTTAATGAAAAATGCATATGCATGCTTATTAATTATATGCATGTGATTTGGGTACTACATTTAATGTTATTCCCATAAGTACTTTATGAGAAACTATAAAAAATATTACTTTTTTGGTAACTTCGTGACGTTTTATGTAGTAGATCATCAATCACTGAATCGAAACGAAGTACGCAGTATGAAATTAATTAATGAATATACGACACAGAGGTGTTAATGTTTACAAAACCAATAAATAATTTAGGAAATATACATTTAATAACATAAATGAACAATCTAAAAGTTAGCATAATTTAATCATTTTTGTGGAGGGGCTCTAAGGTCAAATTTTGTTTTGTGATTTTCCAATAACTAGAGTCCTTACTAAAGTGTGAAAAAATATCCCAAAAAATTAGTCTCTACCCTCACGTTGATGTAAAATGTCATGTTATTTGATAACCTTCCTGTGTGAAATTTGTTAACATTCCTGAATCTCCACAATATTTGATCAAATCGGAATTGAAATTTACTTTTTTAAAAACAAAAAATTCCTGTATGGAATGTTACAGACTCATTTACTGTAAGAAAATAGTTACGTCATGTTTCAAATATCGCTCTGAAAGGGTATCAAATAAAATGATATGTTACACCACTTTAAAGTGAAGTTAGAGAGTTGTAATTTTTCACACTTTAATAAGGACTCTATGTATTGAAAAATAAGTGCATCACAAAACTGAATTTGACCTTAGAGTGCCTCTTTAAGTATACCTGAACCAGACAAAAAAATGTTTCAACATGTGAATGGACATGCAGGCTTATACTAGAACTAATTTGAGTTGATTTAGTTAATTTTGTTATATTTTTATTTATTTTTTCACCCTCAACTTTCCATAAAAATTGGACGGAAAAAGTTACCTCACTTTTCCGTACATTTGTTGATGGAAATTTTATGGTAATTCAAAAAATAATAGTAATAATCCACTCAAATTATCTTTTAGGATAAGCATGCATGTCTATTCAAATGTTGAAATTCTTTTTGGGTGGGTTCAGATATTAAAAAAAAAATTTACAAGCATAATAAAAGCTGCTAATGTGACAGTAGGAAAGTGGCCCCCTTTATTGTGGTTTATGTAATAACTGTAACGGTTACAGTTATTAGTAATAGATGGCTTACTATATTTTTGACCAGTTCATTCATAATGATGACTATCCCATAGATTAGTTTCTGAGTAATCAACTCCAGTTTTTGAAAACTGATGCCCCCAATAACTGTAAATGTACACCATCCATGATGGTGCCACTCCTGCAAATAAACACCACGTAGTTCAACAGTGACTTCATGAAACTTTTTGAAATTGCTATAATAAACAAGATGAAAATTTAATGAAAATGCATATGCATGCTTATTAATTATATGCATGTGATTTGGGTACTACATTTAATGTTATTCCCATAAGTACTTTATGAGAAACTATAAAAAATATTACTTTTTTGGTAACTTCGTGACGTTTTATGTAGTAGATCATCAATCACTGAATCGAAACGAAGTACGCAGTATGAAATTAATTAATGAATATACGACACAGAGGTGTTAAATTTACAAAACCAATAAATAATTTAGGAAATATACATTTAATAACATAAATAAACAATCTAAAAGTTAGCATAATTTAATCATTTTTGTGGAGGGGCTCTAAGGTCAAATTTTGTTTTGTGATTTTCCAATAACTAGAGTCCTTACTAAAGTGTGAAAAAATATCCCAAAAAATTAGTCTCTACCCTCACGTTGATGTAAAATGTCATGTTATTTGATAACCTTCCTGTGTGAAATTTGTTAACATTCCTGAATCTCCACAATATTTGATCAAATCGGAATTGAAATTTACTTTTTTAAAAACAAAAAATTCCTGTATGGAATGTTACAGACTCATTTACTGTAAGAAAATAGTTACGTCATGTTTCAAATATCGCTCTGAAAGGGTATCAAATAAAATGATATGTTACACCACTTTAAAGTGAAGTTAGAGACTTGTAATTTTTCACACTTTAATAAGGACTCTATGTATTGAAAAATGAGTGCATCACAAAACTGAATTTGACCATAGAGTGCCTCTTTAAGTATACCTGAACCAGACAAAAAAATGTTTCAACATGTGAATGGACATGCAGGCTTATACTAGAACTAATTTGAGTTGATTTAGTTCATTTTGTTATATTTTTATTTATTTTTTCACCCTCAACTTTCCATAAAAATTGGACTGAAAAAGTTACCTCACTTTTCCGTACATTTGTTGATGGAAATTTTATGGTAATTCAAAAAATAATAGTAATAATCCACTCATTATCTTTAGGATAAGCATGAATGTCTATTCAAATGTTGAAATTCTTTTTGGGTGGGTTCAGATATTAAAAAAAAAATTACAAGCATAATAAAAACTGCAACGGTTACAGTTATTAGTTATAGATGGCTTACTATATTTGTGACCAGTTCATTCATAATGATGGCTATCCCATAGATTAGTTTCTGAGTAATCAACTCCAGTTTTTGAAAACTGATGACCCCCAATAACTGTAAATGTACACCGTCCATGATGGTGCCACTGTTGCAAATGAACACCACACGTAGTCCAACAGTGACTTCATGACACTTTTGAAAATTTAATGAAAAATGCATGTGCATGCTTATTAATTATATGCATGTGATTTGGGTACTAAATTTAATGTTATTCCCATAAGTACTTTATGAGAAACTAAAAAAATATTACTTTTTTGGTAACTTCATGACATTTTATGTAGTAGTTTATCATAAAGTACGCAGTATGAAATTAATTAATGAATATACGACACAACCTGTGCTAATGTTTACAAAACCAATAAATAATTTTGGAAATATACATTTAAGAACATAAATGTACACTCTAAAAGTTTGCATAATTTATTCATTTTTGTGGAGGGGCTCCAAGGTCAAATTTAGTTTTGTGATTTTCCAATAACTAGAGTCCTTACTAAAGTGTGAAAAAATTACCAAAAATTAGTCTCTAACCTCACGTTAAAGTGATGTAAAATTTCATTTTATTTGATAACCTTCCTGTGTGAAATTTGTTAACATCCAAAGACAACAGTGACGTCACATTTCAACTAAATGGATCTCTACATTTTTGTACAGTGAATTTGCAGTTCATTCCTGAATCTCCACAATATTTGATCAAATCGGCGTTGAAATTGACTTTTTGACAAACCATAAATTCCTGTATGGAATGTTAGACTCATTTACTGTAAGAAAATATTACGTCATGTTTCAAATATCGCTCTGAAAGGGTATCAAATAAAATGATGTTACACCACTTTAAAGTGATGTTAGAGACTTGTAATTTTTTCACACTTTAATAAGGACTCTATCTATTGGAAAATGAGTGCATCACAAAACTGAATTTGACCTTAGAGTGCCTCTTTAAGTACCTGAACCCGACCAAAAAATGTTTCAACATGTGAATCGACATGCAGGCTAAGTTATACTAGAACTAATTTGAGTTTATTTACTTCATTTTGTTATATTTTTATTTATTTTTTCACCCTCAACTTTCAATAAAAATTGGACGGAAAAAGTTACCTCACTTTTCCGTACATTTGTTGATGGAAATTTTATGGTAATTCAAAAAATATTAGTAATAATCCACTCAAATTATCTTTAGGATAAGCATGCATGTCTATTCAAATGTTGAAATTCTTTTTGGGTGGGTTCAGATATTACAAAAAATAAATTACAAGCATAATAAAAAACTTTCTACTTTGACTGTGTGAAGTTATTTCTTTTTCAGAGAAGTATTGTACCCCCCCCCCCTACAAACCTTGCCGGGTGAACCTAGGGTAAATAATGTTTTCCTCGGAGGTGGACCGTACCCCCCCCCCCCGCACCCCCCAGCTCAATGTTGAGTCATTGCATGCAGTCCCACTTTGTACGCACAGACCATGGAGGTAGGAATAGACAGCCTAATGTACATGCAACCCTCTACAACATTGAGCTGGGGGGGGGGTGACGGTCGGACACCACTCTTGCATTTGGCTGAGCAAAAACTGGTTAGTGAAAAAACAATTAAAAAAATAATTCCGATGCCTGACACACCCACCCATACATGTAGACCACAGCAAACTGAGGCGATACTTGGTATTCTATCAAACGGAGGACAGTGGTACAATTTGGGTAGTATCTATCAAATTGAGGACAACATACACAATCACTGTCTATGAGGATTACCTGCACTTTAGGCATATGGCATAATGTTTTCTTAGTGCTTGGGAGATATTAACTATCTGTAAGCATCTTCCGCATAATTAGTCAGCATAAATAGTCAGCATAATTAGTCAATGAACACAGGAATGATAAATCTGCTCGCTGGGCAATTTGGAGGCACATTTGTCTTTTTGGCTTAACTTGTTTTTCTATTGTCTGTTCACAAGGCGTACAATACCTTTTCAGTTCACTCTAACTTTCAACTTTGATAGAGCTTCATTGTGTTTTGCAAAGTCTTTAATGTTCCGCCACGTTCGAGTCGCGAGTGCCACAGGACAGGCCGTTTCAATGTCACGTTTGCCGGGTAGTTTCTTCATCAGAAAAATCTCTGTAGTCCCTCCATGACGTCTCTCTTCTCTACAGTCCATGGACGATGCTGCCCTCTTCGAGATAACGGGAGGCCTGACTAGTGGATGGGACACTGGCTTCACAAGTTCCTATAACACAAAGTAATTAAAAGACAATTTAGACATAGGAAATCATTCACCTCGGTGCAGCCAGCTAGAGACAGAGAGAAAGAGAAATAATAATAATAATGTGTGGACTTATATAGTGCACGTATCCACCAACTGAGTGGTGCTCAAGGCGCCTATTATTACCCCTGCTCATAAGGCTCATAAATCATTCCTGAAACCATCTCAGCTCCCTGGGGAGTATACAGCTCAATTGCTGCCATTACAGCACATAGGGCTAATCAACCAACTCTGCCCTCACAGGTACCCATTTAACCCCTGGGTGGAGAGAAGCAATTATGGTTAAGTGTCTTGCTCAGGGACAAAGTGTCACGGCTGGGATTCGAACCCACATTCTGCTGCTAACACCAGAACTTGAGTCCGGTAAGCTAGACCGCTCGGCCAATGACACTCCATTATAGAGAGAAAGAGAAATAGAAAGAAAGATAGAGAAAATAGATGGACTGAAAACAGATGGAAACAAAAATATAAACAGTCAAAACTTACTGTTATCACTAGAATCATCACTGAGTCACAGTAGTCAGAAGAATCACTGCTGCCGTCATCAGTGGTGAAGCCCTCTGCAAATAAATAAAGAACAACAAAGAAATGATTAAAGTATTTCTGCTCGCGTAAGAATGTGCTGGCCACGGTGGAGGGAGGGGCGAGAGGGGATGAGAAAATGTCGGTCACCTACATGTAGACAATTGGGAGCGAACAAAAAAGTGAGGTACACACAGAGGAGATATTAGTTTCGGTGGCTGCCGTACCTCCAGTGACATGTAACTCTTGCAGTGATTTGCCATGCTGGGACTCCAAGTTGCCCCTCTCCAAGTTGAGGAAAAGTCGTGACAGTTGAGTAACCCTCTGGACGGTATCTGGCATCTGGTAGTATTCACGATGGACTCGCAAATCGTGACCCATGAAGTCTGCCAGGGTTTCCAGCTGATGGTCCTTCAAGGCAAGAATTTGTGACGCAGTCGCGACATGTTTCCAGTTTGGTAGAGCGGATGCTGTCGGCATTGTCGAGGCCGCATCGTTTGCATACGCTCTGAGACAGTCACGTCCTCGAATATGGCTCATGCCTCCATAACAAGACCGTGCAAACAAGTACACGTTATCCTGTGCAACTCCAGCTTGAAATCTCTTTGCAACCAGAGCATTCAACCACGTCATGGCCTCGTTGCTGAGAAGGACCGGCACAGTTCTGCCCCTCTTACCAACTATTTCAACGACTTTGAACATTTTGCAGAGGTGCCTTTCGAGATCAGTGAGCACGCAGTCCCTATTGACAACAGATGTACTGTGCTTGTTGAAATCTTCAACTTTCATCTTGGAAACTTCACCCTGCCTCCTGCGATTGAATATAATGAGGCTGCACAGTGTGACCTCATTCAATATCTTCCAGGGTGCGATGACTTGTTTCCCCCGGGCAGCTTGAAGGAGTCGCAATTGCCTGTCACCAGTGTCATTGAGAAACGATGACATTTTAACCACATCAGCATTTGTGGGGAGAACGGTGGGTTTATTACGCTTTCCTTGGTACAGTGTTCTGTGCGCATGGTGGACACATGTTCTCTCCATTTCATTTCACACAATTGCAGGAACTGGTCGGATGTTTGTGCTTTGTGCCTTTCACCGGACTCCAGAGCATTTCCTTTGAGAATGACTGCACATTTCTTGATGGAATGCCCAATCTTCGGTGCTTGAGATGGAACATTATACAACTGGTTGACTTCACTGAAGCCTGCGATATCCTGAACAGCCTTGAATATATCATTGAGGTGGTGGGGATGGATGAATACTCAAGTGATGCATTTGGTAGGTTGGTGTTTTTTCGCAGTTGGATGACGAGGCGACCCAATTCGCGTAGCTTGTTTCGGATATAGCCATGTTGAGCTACGTCGTGGCCGAGCTTCAGGTATTCACGTTTGGCTACTTCGATAATCAGTGAATCGGTTTTGACTATGAGAGATATATCATCTCTCTTCATGGGACTTAAAACTTTGTTCAACTTGAAAGATCCACCAACAGGAGGAGGTTTCAACAAATCACTCTTGTGAGCCACTCGTCTACAAGCTGACACACGGCCTCCATCAGTATGTGCATTGAGAACAGGCTTAATTGGGCACCGGTGTCTCCAAAGATCACTGCGTACATAATAACCAAAACAATATATGCACGGTCCATAGTCATGGGGATCTGCCTTATGATTGGGCCTATATGCCACAATGAGGACACCCTCACCCTCTCGAAGTACTTTGCAATTGTGTCTGTGATTACTGTGGTGTTTAAGATAGATTATGAGATTGAGTTTGAACGAAACAATTGAGAACTTTCTAGATTACGTTTATTCAGCCATCTTGGATTGGTTAATGATAACAACAACTTGTGATCAACAGAGGGCGCTATAGCAACTCTACATTTACCCCCTATTTTTTAGAATTTTTTTTTACAACTTTAAAAAAAATTTTTGAAAAAACTTAAAAGAATCTTTGAACTGATGAGTGATTAAAAACATAAATGAAAATCAATTGTCATGATGCATTTCTTTAGAGTTCTTTCTTTTTTTCTGTTTTTTTTAAATGCAAACTTCTTGACTTTTTTTTTTTTTTTTTTTTTTTTGAATAAACAACAACAATTTAAGGGAAAAATTTCAACACATTTTTCAAACAACAAAACAAAACATGTTCTCATGTGCTCAGAAATGAGAATTTAGGTTTTCAGTGAAAAACTTTGCTTTTGTTTTGGGCTTTTTATTTATTTTTGTTGTTGAGTGGTTTCAATTGAGAGCTGGTTTAAAAAAAAAAAAAAAATTAAATTTGTTATGCTCTCCTGTGCATCTGAAATGTTTGAAATTTTTTTTTTTTTTGAACTTTGGATTTTTTTTTTTCAAAGGAATTATTTGACATAGTCTTTGAATCTAACTGGAGGCTTATGAACTCTGGTGGATCGACGGAGACATGACTTCAAGGGAGAACGGGATAGTTCATCATTGTCATCAGGCGTCGCGGTACGTGTGGCAGTGTCAGTAGTTTTGGGGATTGTTGGAGGTTCTGTGAGAGTAGGTAGATTGTTCATGTGTTCTTCGTTGTCTTCTTCTGAGGTAATGTGGGGATCTGGAGGAGGGGCTTCAATCCGTTTGAAGTGAGAAACATTTCGCTTTGTCAACTTGTCACCTCGTCTGGCTACGGTCATGTTTCCTCTCCTTGTGACTTCAAAGGGGTTGGGATTGAACGGAGGAGTGTGTTTGGTTCTTTTGGGTTGGCGTACAAGAACCGTATCTCCTTCTTCGATGTTGCTCGGCTTTGCATGAAGAAGATTGTCTGTGTATGCTTTCATCTTTGACTTCTGTCGTGCATCTCTCGATCGAAGATAGTTGTCATGTTTGCGATACTGCATCGGAGTCTGAAGTTCTGGGAATTCACACTTCAGCTTTCTCGAGTTTAGTGCTTCGCTTGGAGATATGTTAGTCGTGGAATGTGGAGTGGCTCTGTATTGACGGAGAAATTTGTGTAACGGTTGTTTCCAGCTTACTCCTTCTGATTCAGCGGTGCGTATGAGTTTTCCAAGTGTTCTGTTCAGTCGTTCTACCTCTCCATTCGCTCTCGGCCATAGCGGAGTGACTCTACGGTGTGTAAATCCAAGGGAAGTAGCGAACTTAGCGAATTCATGACCGTGAAAAGGAGGGCCATTGTCTGTCTTCACTACATCGGGAATGCCTTGTCTGGAGAAGATTGCATCTAGCTTTGGTATGGTGGATTTGGATGAAGTAGAACTGACGATTTCAACTTCGGGGTAGCGACTGTATTCGTCTACGACTACTAGAAGATATTCTCCTGATGGGTAAGGACCGGTAAAATCTACTGCGACCTCTTTCCATGGAGCGGAAGGTAGTGGTGTCATCTTTAGCGGTTCTGGTCTTTCTGCATTAGTAGTGGTTGCTGCTTGGCAGGGAATGCATTGTCTTACTTTGTCTTCAACCATTCTATCTATTCCTGGAAACCAAACTTTTTCTCTGAGGAAGCATTTTGTCTTCACGATTCCCTGGTGACTGGCATGAGCAAGGTTTACGGCTTTAGATCTCAGGGATGTGGGCATGACTAAACGGTTTTCTCTCAGGATTACTCCATTGCATATGGTCAATTCGGAGCGGACTGGTTTGAACGGTCGAATGTCTATATCGTCCCAGTCATGTGACTTTCCTGACTGGATTGTTTTCATCAGCTTTTGCATGACGTCATCAGTAGCGGTTTCATCGCGAACTTCATCAAGGGTCATGGCTTTGGGAACTGCGTTGTTACAGACATAGCTCACGTATTCTTCTGCAACGGATTTGCTGGAGGGTTTGTTTACCGGGTGTCTGCTTATGTAGTCTGCAGGATTTTCATCATCTTTGCCTGGCTTGTACACGAGTTCACAGTTGTATGGCATAAGACGAAGACGCCATCGATCAATTCTCAGAGAAGTCTGCCTGTTGCCTTTGAAGATACCCAAAAGTGGTTTGTGGTCGGTGATGATTCGGAATTTGGAACCGTATACGTAGAGATGAAAATGCTCGACTCCCCAGACTGTTGCAAGCATTTCTCGTTCTGTCTGAGAGTATCTGGTTTCTCACGTCGGACAGTGTACGACTTCCGTATGAGATGACTTTGCCATCTTGACACAGCATTGCGCCTAAACCGACTGGGCTTGCATCCACGATGATGTCTGTTGCTTTACGTGGATCGAAGTAGGCCATCATACTGGAATTACTCAGGATACTTTTCAGCTTCATGAAGGACGCAATTTCTTCTGAATCCCACTTCCATTCTGCATCTTGGTGTGAGAATTCGCAGGGTGCTGTGACTGTTGCATAGTTAGGGATGAATCTGGATACATATGAAGCTAGACCAAGGAATGATTTGACTTCTTTCGGATTCATTGGAGGAGTGGCATTGATGAGTGCATCGATCTTTTTGGGATCAGGGGCAAGACCGTCTCTGGAGAAGATATGTCCGTAGAATTTGACTTGCGGCTGTGCGAATTTGCACTTGTCTTTGTTGAGTTTGGCGTTATGGCTCTGGAGTCTATCGAGTACAGCTTTCAGGTTTCTGTCGTGTTCCTGCTTGTCTTTGCCGTAGACTATGATGTCATCAGAAACATTCTTACACCCTTCTAGACCAGTGAGTAGTTGTGATACTGCTGTCTGGAATATTTCTGAAGCTGCATTTACACCAAACATCAAACGTTTGTATCGACGAAGACCAGCATGAGTACTGAATGTAGTGATATGTGTTGATGCGGGTGCGAGTACAAATTGGTGATAACCAGCGGTCATGTCGAGTGTGCTGAAGACTGAGGAACCATTCAAATCTGCTATGATGTCATCTAGAGTTGGCATGGGATGTCGCTCTCTTTCGATTGCTTTATTTGCTTGACGCATGTCAACACAAATTCTGACTGCTCCCGAGGGTTTCGGTACAACTACGATTGGGCTGACCCACGGTGTAGGACCATCAACTTTCTCGATTATATCTAAATCTTCAAGTCTCTGGATCTCTTTCTCAACATCTTTGCGAGTGTGGAATGGTATGCGACGATGCTTTTGTTGTTTTGGTGGGACGTCAGGGTCGATATGGAGTTGAATTTGGACATCGTTGATTTTTCCAATGCCATCAAATAAGCCACTGTATCTCTGATGTACGCTATCATGGCTCATGTTCATTGGGTCTGGTGTCTGTTTCATCTGCTCTGGCATTTGCTGGATGTGACACGTAACAAGGTCGGGGTTGAGGGAGATCAGTTTCAGATTCTTCGCCGTTGTGTAGGATAGCAAATTACATGTGTCGGTATCGATTACGTGGAAATCTGCGTTACAGGAAGTTGAACCAACTTTGACTTCAGCGGAAAAAAATGCCAAGTACCGGCAGGGGTGTTTTTGTGCCGTATGCATAGACTTTGGAACGTGGCTGTTTCAGAGTGTGACGGTTGAATTGAAGGAGATCAAAAGACTTTGAGTCTAGTACATTGACTGATGCGCCAGAATCTATCATGGCTGTCATGGTTGTGTTGCCTATGCTCATCTTGCAGGTAGGCAGGTTAGCAGAATGAATGACGAAAGCACTGGCATGGTTTACAAAAATGTAGTCAGCATCTGAATCTTCTTCATTTTGGTCCACAGTGTGTACGGCTTGTTTAGCTTTTGCTGAGTGACAGACTGACGCAAAATGTCCCATCTTCTTACAGTAGCGACATTCTCTACCCTTCGCTGGGCAGGTGTTGGTATGTGGATAAGAACCACCACAGAAGTAGCAGGTGCGGTTTCGCTGACCCGGTTGTTCAGGTTGTCTCTGTCTGGACGGAGACCTCTGACTTTTGAATTTGCTTTGCTTTCTTCGTCGGCGGGTAGGAGGGTTGGACCGTCTATCATGTCTGCCTCTATCATCACTGATTGCATTTGTAGCTTCTTGACGACCAGCTTCGACTAGATCTGCTTCACGTTCACTTGTTTCGAAGGAACGGCCAATGGTAAGTAGCTGTTCAAGCGTCATTGTCTCACGCAGGGCTCTTCTACGTAGACGTTGAGATTGGCAACTCAAGATTATCTGTGCGACAATTTCATTGTCCACATTTTCGAATTCGCAGGTCTGGGATAGCTGTCTCAATCGAGTGTGATAGGTGTCTAGTGTCTCTCTTTCTTCTCCTGTTTCGCCTGTCTGAATTTATATACTTCGTATGCCTTATTTCTGCGAGGGTTGAAGTATTTGGTGAGGGCTTCGACTGCAGATTTGTAGTCATTTTCATCGCCTGTGTTATCTAAAGTCTCAAAGATTTCATCTACATCTGTGCCTGCATAGTGGAGTAACAATGCTCTTTTTCGTGCCTCATTACTGATCCATAGCTACCATTAACCTTTCAAATCTCGGCAACCATTTCTTCCATCTGGGGCCCGCATTACTGTCTGCATGCACATCAAATCTCTGGAAGACTGGTAAGATTGACATGGTGGTGTGAGCATGTGACTGATTTTGACTCACTAACGTAGAGATTTTTTGGCTAGATTTCGAGACTTTTATCGATGTAGAATGTGCCAATAAACTTTGACAACTCACCTAAGCTTTCTGTGCTTGTATCCTCAGATCCTCGTCGCCAAAATGTGGTGTTTAAGATAGATTATGAGATTGAGTTTGAACGAAACAATTGAGAACTTTCTAGATTACGTTTATTCAGCCATCTTGGATTGGTTAATGATAACAACAACTTGTGATCAACAGAGGGCGCTATAACAACTCTACAATTACCAACATTACGTATTTTCAACAGAAGATTGTTACGGGCACTACGGTCGGTCTCCGAGGTAATATCTACAACTTCTCTTTCTTCCTTATGGCAAGACCGAAGATGACGGGGCAACTTAGCCTCAGGTTCGTCACAGTAAAAACAAAAGTGTTGTTTGTCCCATTTCCTTTGACCACCCATATTACTGGTCTGCATGACTGTCACGCCGCAGTTCTCATCGGGTTCAAAATCGTCAGGTGAGCTGTGTGGCTCGTTAGTCGGGCTGCTATGACATCCCGAGGCTTCAGGGGTAACACTGGAAAGGGTTGGTTGGCCACCGTCATCCCTGCACTGTGGCAATGATGGGTGGACCAGCTAGAATGAAATAAAACAGACATATTTATCAGCAGTGGATACACGCTATTTTCGATCTGGGAAAGGCTGCAGTGAAAGGGAAGGGGGGGGGAGCTACGGCCAAACCCCATTAACCCTCCTATTATCAGTGTAGTTCTTCACAAAGTGGACCCATACTTAAAAATGTCTCAACTGGGACATATTGTGGTACGCACTTTCTTATCTAATGATTAATGGCATAGCCCAAGGCTCTTCAGAGAGATGAGGTAAACTGAAGCAGCCACCTGCTTTGTTTCATTGCAAGGCTAACTTGAAATAAACCAGTGCAGTAAATTGCGGTATACACGTACTGTGTGAGGATCAGAACAGTTTGGTTTTTGTCCCATACCCAGGGCATTTTGGTATCTATGAGTAGTATGTTAGATGGGGGTTCTAGGACAACTACTAAAAATGATTTTTAAACATCATTTTTTAGTAGTTGTCTTAGAACCCCCATCTAAAATTTTTTTTTTTTTTTTTAAATCATTTTTAAGGGGAATTCCCTTTTATGACGATTTAAAAAAATTAAAAAAAGATTTTAGATGGGGGTTCTAAGACAACTACTAAAAAATGATTTTTAAAAATCATTTTTGGTAGTTGTCCTAGAACCCCCATCTAACATACTACTCCATGTACCATTCTTGTGTACAGTATGCAATATTTTGAGGCATGCACACAAAAAGCATTGTGTACTTAGCAGTTCTTTTTTTGCAGTATTTTGGAGACTGCATGTATACAAGGGTTAATGGCATAGCCCAAGGCTCTTCAGAGAGATGAGGTAAACTGAAGCAGCCACCTGCTTTGTTTCATTGCAAGGCTAACTTGAAATAAACCAGTGCAGTAAATTGCGGTATACACGTACTGTGTGAGGATCTGTGTGAGGGTATCCATGTACCATTCTTGTGTACAGTATGCAATATTTTGAGGCATGCACACAAAAAGCATTGTGTACTCAGCAGTTTTTTTTTGCAGCATTTTGGAGACTGCATGTATACAAGGGTTAATGTGTGTAAGGTACTTACTTTACAGGGCAACTTCTTTTGGTGACGACCCCTGCGTTCCATGTTGCTAAAGATACTTATAGCATACGCATTGACTCACTGGGGAAAAATAATATAAATCACAAACCTGAATTAGTACAGACTAACCCTCCTACAATCAGTGAAATTTTTCAAGCAAGCCATTCACGCCACTACAAGCCATTGCTATGGTAGGCAGTGGCTCGTCATAGCTATATTGCATAGTAACATAATGCCTCATATGTCCGTTGGTTTAAGTGGTTTGTGATTGACATATTGCAGGGCATATTACTTTGTTCCAGACTCAGTGGCTGGTGGTAGGTTACTATGGAAAGTCTGTGTTTAATAAACTTAAAATATAATGATTATAAAAGAGTTATAATAAGTCAGCTATGTGGCATTTCATAATATTAAACCCAAGAGGCTGTGATCGCTAATTATTATATTACATGTTAATGTCATTATATTAAATGATTACACTACAGGCAGCCTACGACAAACGTTGCATTGAACTTAGCCTAAATAACAAATGCATCTGAGACTGAGAGCATACTTTTAAAATTGCCAGTAATTTTCTATAGACACATTTTAGTACTTAAATCGTTAGTAATAGTACACTTGACTTGGCTTACCTGTATCTTGTGAGCGGCTGAAAAATACCGTCTTCTCTCTAGCACTAGCAGGCACGCACTGGTGGAAAGGACGCTATCTTTGAGTATACCAAAAAGCATCTCGTAAACATGCTGATGACAACAATAGCAAACGCGTCTCCACATGTCAAAAGTATTGTAACTAGAGAGGGCGCTGGTACATTTCCAGGCGATTCCGTAAAGTCCCGGACGAATGTGTTATGTCACACTCCGTCGGTTTTTCTCATAAGACCGAGGACGGCTTTCAAAACGTGAGATATTTCACTGGCCGTCATAAATATGCTCAGAGTTGCCAATTTTCACGTTATTTCAAATAGAGGACGTCCTCGTTTTGCATGGCGTGCTCGGTTGGCGAGTATGAATTTACATGGAAGACCTCACTTGACGTGATTAACACGTACGCACACACACACACACACACACACACACACACACACACTGTTGATGATTGCTGCGCCACTGGTTGGTTGTAGAACAGCTTTTATGTATCTAGTTGTGTGGATTTTATTGATGTAAGTGAGAGCTACATGTAAATGATGTAAATAAAGCATCTGTTACTAGAATAAGTTGTACAGTATGTGTGCTTCCTTCCCCATCGTCCACCCCCACCCACAAAAATTTTGAAAAAAATATAAGGGCCCAAATATACTTGTAAATAATGAAACAAACATAAAAACATCATGGGCAAACCCTGTATTATTTTTTAGTCATTCTATGTAACAATTACAGTATGTGTGCAGCAATACATCCGCTCACGCATTAGTGTAAAGTTTACTGATTAATGACTAGCAGGTTTTGTTTTCCACTAGAGGAGTACATGTTACCATTGGTGTTGAATGCCATGAACTCAGTTTTGGATTCATTGATGAGTACGCTAACTGCTTTGGCGGCAGTTTGAATTCTATGTAAAATGTTTTCAGCATCTGCAAGTGTGTCTGAGAATGTTGTAATGTCATCTGCAAATATTGCATCAGTTAGCTTGATGGCTGGGTACCTACTACTATTTCTGGGATGAAGGGTGAAGCCTAGATGTTCGTTGCCTTCCACAGCCTTTTCCATGATGCAGTCGAGGGTAACAATGAACAAGAAGGGGGCTAAAGTATCTCCTTGTATCTCCAGCAGTAATTTTGAAATAATCGGTGCTGCCGTCAGAAGACATTGCTCGTGCTGTGGTGTTATCATACATTATTTTAATGCCATTAGTATTATTTGGGGTATTCCATAGGATTCCAGTATACGAAACATCTGCTCTCTATGAACACTATCAAAAGCCTTCTGGAAATCGATGAATGTGAGAACAGCTGACAGGTTTTTAGCTTTGATACCCTCAATTATCCTTCGTAAATCAAAAAGGTAATTTACAATCAACTTAATTTTGACAAAATATAGACCATGTACTGGGTTTTCTTCAATTGACATGACGATAGCTTCTGTCAAAAGCCCACAATGGCAATTTTAAAATTATTGCCAGCAACAAGCTTTTGTCACAATTTTTTTTTTTTTTTTGAGATTGTAAGGCGGTTCTAAATATTAATTTGTTTATAAAATAGTCGCAGGGGGTCTTCGCAACCTAAAAATGTGTAAAAGAAATAAAATCTGGAACATACACAAATGACCCCTTTTGGCGCACTTTGGTTTAGCTCTGGCCCACTGTGCGTCGCCCGTCGCCGTTCTAAACGTCGAGCGTCGCCCATCGACCTTCGCCCGTCGAATGTCGACCGTCGCCCGTCGACTGTCGCGCGTCGCCTTCAATGCGATTGATTAAAATAATGATCTTCGCTGTATTTTTGTAATGAAAGAGAAGCATCAAATAAAATTTGCAAAAAATAATAGTCTTCCCTCTAAGTTCCTATGTGAATTTTCTAATATTCGTAGCAAAATGGAACAGAGATATGTTTGTTTACAAAATTGTGATTTTGATGTGATTTTTATCTCAAGGAAAATGATTAATTAGTGAAACTTATTATCTATTTATTGTAGATACAGTTTTTGGATAGTTTTCATTTTTATTTGTAACAGTTATTTTTTCCCTTTTCGCTTTGCTTTCAGGAGGTAAACAAGTTCACTTCTAACCCTTAAATCATCTAAACATAATCATTCAGATAATATGATATATATTTAATATTGGCAACATCAGAAACGTGAAGTAAACGTTGATATTATATATTTTTTTTGTTCGGGAAAGCAATGATAGCTATCTTTTATATAGGTTTTCCTGGTCAATTTCTGCAAATAAGCAGCCAATTTCATTTTCATTTTCAGGCATGCGCATTCACGTGGCATTATATTCAGTTTAGCATATACTTCGTTCTTTTTGGTAATGCACATTCGTCATCCAATTTAGCAGAGTTGGTTCGACTGTAAATTTTCACTAAAATATTACTTTCATTTTCGTATAACAGCGATCAATTTCGCAAAATGAGAAAAGCTCCTGCAACATTGAATGCTGTTCAAGTGGATTGTTAAATTGGATGGTTATTTTGTTTAAATCGCATGATGCAAGAGCACTCTTGCCTACTCATCAAACGAAATTGAATGATGATTTTGAGCAGCATTCAATTTCGCGCGAAACAGAATGACGAGGTATTTAAATTGGCTGCTTATTTGCCAAAATTTATTTCAATCTATGTTAAAGTGATTGCTAAATTTCTTTTTTTTTATTCTCTGGCAATAGACCCTTCAGCTGTTTGCTGTGTTTGTTTGCGGCACCCGTGGTGGGTCTTATGGAGTCGCGGGTGCTGCCAACATTTTACATTTAGTTCCCTTTCGGCTGTTTGCTGTGCCTGGGGGACTTTTCAATGAAGTTTCTGGTTGGAGTGTAGGTGTGAGGGGGTTTCTGGTTGGAGTGGAGGTGAGGGGGCAGTCTTCCCATTTGGGTCCTCACTTGGGTTTTGCTTGTGATCCAGTTGGTAGCACTTAACTTTATTTATTTCTTACCCTAAAATGATATTTCTGTTATTGGGCAGTCTTCCCTGGGCAGCTTGAAAAACAGTGTTTCACTGAAAGTTAAATATGAACTAGATAAAATGACAATATGACAAAAGACATGAATGAGGAAAAAAATCAACTTGAGTATCCCATTTAAGGTTTTCTTGCAGGTGGATGCCCAAATGTTTAACACAATTAGTTTGATTAATGACTGAATTACCAATTTGAAAACAAGGCGCAACAGGTGGTAGTCTTTGAAAGCAAGAGATCATGACTTGGCATTTTTGGGGGTTGAGTTTCATGTCACAAGGCAGATTTCCAAACATCAGGTACAACGCCTTCTTGTAAGGAACAAGTGATTGTTTGGAGAGAGGGAAATAAATTTCATAAGAAAATTCCTTGATCAGACGACGTGGAATTCAGTCAGGGCCACCACTCTTATTGAGTTTCTTGAATACGTCTTGTGGAGACACTGTAGGTGGTGGAAATGCGGAGGGTAGATATTGAAAAGCAGGTAAAAGATTGAGGTCAAGATATGAATTGATGGTTTATGTTATTCGCAATGTCCTCTGGTGATAAACCAGTTAATGTGAAACCACGACACTGTATTATGGTCGCTCAAACCTAGAGACGATGTTGACTGCGGCTCATGGTATTTTTTCAATTTAAAAAAAAATCTTGTCAAGGATAGTGTTACGATCCGAAAATCTTCAAACTATAGATGAATGCAAATTACTCAAAAAGCCTGAATTTTCTCAGATGCAACAAAGAAATCAAACAAGGTCACACTGATTTAAAGAACAAAGAAACAAAGTGATTTAATAATGGAAATATCAACCGCTACAAATATCGATGGGTTTAACAAGCGTACAATGATTAGGGTAAACAAGTGTACATTAAGAAAATATCTTATACTAAATAAGAAGAAGATCTTACGGGCGAGGACTGACCAGGCTCCAGCGAAAACGACACCAAAAACAGTTCTCTGACACGGTGTAAATAGAGCTGGACGTGGAGCGAATTCACCTCCAACAAACGGCCGGAAATAGACGAAACCACGGGGACACAAGTCGACTACTGTGACAAAAATATGGGAAAGAAGAAATCCCAAAAATACTGAACTGTAGATTTAGTTCACAAAATGTCTCTTCCGGAATTAAATTCAGCTCTCAGACACTTCACTCGGTCCAGACGAACTTTCTCAAAACACTCCACAGACGAGTCGTAAGCGACATCACAGGTCCTAGTGGGTGTACACTGAAGTATCGATATAGTCTCATCAAGTCTTGATGGTTTGCTCAAGTCCTGTTTAAAATCCTGTACCAGCCCGTATTTATAGTTTTTAATCTCTTCTAGAAAATACTAGAGATTTCTTCTTCACTTCACGTCTAGAAATTTATGTTAAATTACATCATTTTCCAAAAGAAACTTCCAGAACGTTCTATTCATAACCCGTAAACATAATCCCACCCCCTTTGGGGTCAACACGCGGTCACGCACGGATTATCTCCACATACGGTTTGTGTGTATGTAACAATAGCTTGACCTCTTGTAAGGGTTTCAACTACTTGAAGAAGGCCAGATAGACGACAAAATAATAGTATCAGTGTCCAGCTTAAATCACCTAGTACAACAGTACCTGCATTAGGATACTTTGTTTGCAGAGAATGCAATGATGACAATAAATGCTCAATAAGCAGCTCAGTATGTGGCGAGGATGGTGGGTGGTAGACGACATAAACGATAAGACTAGTGACAGAACGGGGGTAGTCACTGGGAGGATGGTGGGTGGTAGACAACACAAACGATAAGACTATAGTGACAGAACGGGGGTAGTCACTGGGATGATGGTGGGTGGTAGACGACACAAACTATAAGACTAGTGACAGAACGGGGGTCGTTGCTGGGAGGATGATGGGTGGTAGACGACACAAACGATAAGGCTAGTGACAGAACGGGGGTAGTCACTGGAAGGATGGTGGGTGGTAGACGACACAAACGATAAGACTAGTGACAGAACGGGGGTAGTCACTGGGAGGATGGTGGGTGGTAGACGACACAAACGATAAGACTAGTGACAGAATGTGGCAGTCGCTGGGGTCGAGCGCCAATCCATAAAACCTCAAATTCGTCTGGGGTTGGGATTTTAACCAAAGTTCTAACTTGAATATAATCTCTGACGTATAGGGCTACACCTCCTCCACGTTTGTTAATGCGCGGTTTACTTATCAGAGCAAATCTGGAGATTGAAAAACCGCTTGAGTTAATGAGCAGGACATCATGTTTCAGTTACCCATTCATTTAAAGCAAATCTATACCAACAATAAATCATTCATTGTTTTAAAGAATCAACATAGCTGACCCCCTATAATTTGTTTTTCTTCTTCTCAATATCAGGAGATTGTACAGAAAGTCAATATTCTTGTCGTTCCGGAACAGGCTGTGTAATCAAATCTATGGTGTGTAATGGCTATGACACCTGCAATGATATTTCTGATGAATTTGATTGCGGTAAATAATCAACTATATAGGCCTATACATATTTTGTTTACGGTTACTAATTTTCATTTACATTTTTGCCAAATAAACTGTAACGCATTATGACAAAGAACAGTTACTTATTGTAGCACGAATAGCGTCATAAAACTATCAACTCAAACGGAACTTTGGACGGAATAGCTTCACGCATTCTGATTCATAGTATAATAGATCAATTTCCCTTTTTATTATTTGTTAATTATGTTTTATTTTGACTTTTCTCTCGTTCATAACTGTGGGAAACCAAACGTCAGCAATTCAAAAGAAGATTAAAATCCCTTGGAATGATCATTTTGTATCCCTCAATGGAAAAAAAACAACAATATAATTACCGAATCTTCATGGTGAATACATGTATATGTTGCTGATAATAAACGAATGTTCGTATCAGAACTGATTACAATTAATGACCTACAGACATCTTGTTTTTCTCCAAAGCAAATTCACATGACCAATCCGAGGCGAGAAGGGAAAAAAGTCTGCTCCCTTTTATGTTTTGATAATTAGCGTTATACTCGTACTTGCGTATACAGGGAATCTTACAAAGATGACCGCGGCATGATAACGGTCTATATATTTTTTATATATTTTTTTTTATTTCAAGGACTGTGCAGAAATGGTCTGGTTGAGATCAACGGTAATAATACAACATTGATTTCAACACCATACTGGCCACTATCGTACCCTGCGAGTACTCAGTGTCAGTGGCTGGTGGTAGCAGAAGTGGGATACCATGTGGTCATTACTTTCCTTGAGTTTGTTCTACAACAAGACTTCGATTATCTGAAAATTGGAAACGGACGCATGTTTCAGAATCACTATTTGAGCCTTGCAGGGTAAGTTTTGCTGTTATTAAGTTTTGTTTGCTGTTGTTAAGTTTTTCTGAACATATGCGAACAATTTACATGCAATAATTTTGTTTAAAGGGGGACTGACATGGATTTAAATCAAACAGTTAAATATGTGATCGTCTTATTCTTTTATATCAGTAAAAGATCAATACAATTTTTGTTTTGTGTTTTTATTGTTTTTGAGAGTGTTATTTTCCATTGTAAAAATGCCCCCCACTTTTACGCCCTGCACGGAGGAGCTGTTCGTGACGTCATGTCGGGAAGAGAAATTCGGCTCAAAACTCGGCTCAAAATGATCGCTGCACAAAACTATGTGAGCCGATGGACCTGACCACTACTACTACTTTCGTATGATGATGAGCAGCTTAGAGTGCTAGTAGCTGCATACATCGGTTTGATGACATTAGTTGAAACAGGGTGGACCACGTGAAGGTTGTCATCTCCCACCCCGACCTGACCACTTTACTCTTGTCAGTCGAACTTTGCTCGTCCAAATACGGCGATTTTTGGGTCACTTGGGAACAGATGAAGGCTAACACCGTCTTTGGTGGTGTTGCTGCATCCTGCAGAAACACATCTTCCCGGCATTTTATTAGTTCCGGAAACAAAAATCACGGAAGTAATTAAATCGACGCTACGTGTGTGAAACGTTTGTATGTATATGTACATCATGTACACATCGGATCTTCCCGACCTTACGTCACATATCTTATGCAAATGAAGCTTCCACCAAACACTTCAAACATTGTTTTAAAATACTTGTACTCATAAATCAATGATTAAATAGACACAGGTGGGTCTCAAAAACAATATTTTTATTACAAAACGCCTTAAGTACACACACAATAAAGGATGTCAGTCCCCCTTTAAGGCAAGTTTTTATTATTTTTTTCAGAGTTCAATATCCACTGATAACCGCCTCGACACAAAACGAACTGTTTATGATTTTCAAATCACGTTACAAAAGGATAGAGACAAAAGGATTTAATCTTGATGTTAAACAGATGCGGGAAGGTAAAATGTTTTGTGAATTTATTTGCACCAAATATTTAAAGATAGGGTATAATATTTGTATTTCATAAATGACCAAATTGTGGAATTTTAATTTAAAACGAATGCCGCCTGAGTTGCCTGGCTGTGGATTTTTCCAGACACTCGGAAGCATTACGTCATTGTATGGGGCAACAACAAATACAAATTGTTTATCATCCAAGAATGTCATCAATATTGCCAATGTTGAATCATTCCTTATGTACTCAGTAAAACTAGAGATAAGTAGTTTTGACTAACAAACACACGGTGTTCGTGTGAACTTCCGATTCAGTCAAATTATCATCGATGATATCATAATCATATTTTGCAAAGATATATCATCTGTTATATAACAATATCAATTTCACATGCAAAATACCTACCGGTATCAATGTTGCGTTAGAATGTGTTGCGTTAATGTTTACTATATTCCGTGTGTAGCCAAAAGTTGTTTAAGTTTCATGAAACGGGCAGTCTGTGAATCACCGTTCACGAACAGTTATACATTCAGTCAGGTGAATAGCCACTCCAAACGGGGAGTACTGGCATTTTATTTTTCAAATTACCGTAAAATCTTGACTTTGTTCAGTAAAATGTGGCTAGCAGTTTAATTTCTTTTTCAGGAAAGGTTACATTTTGCTCTCACAAACTTCTCAAACCCAGAAGAGGTACATGGAGTGGATTCATAATTATTTAGATAATACTTCCTCTTTCTTAAAGCCTTTCGTCGGGATTTTCCAGTACAATAATTTGATTTTCCGACCCCTATTTTTCAATACTTTGTTAACTTCATTTATACCTTTCTCCTTGTTTACTTATTTTCTTTAAAATGTAAATGTAATTAATAACAGACTTCATTTCGGTTTGCGGTAACACCGTGTGTTTATTTCAACAATCGCCAAGTAAGGTACTGGTTCTGAAAAGAACCTTATCGGGCAACTCATATCTCAACTATTGCTATTAAGTGAGATTGTGGTTCAGGGAGAACCATGGGGTCTTCTCGGAGTTGATTAGTAAGCTCTATTCATCGTTGAAGAACGAAGAGGGTTGGAGATGCAGCTACTTAAGTAGTATTGTTAGGATTATTTATTTATTTATTTATTCAGATTAAACCCCCGAGATGGGGAAGCAATATTATTTACAATATACAAATATAACACTTATAAATTACATACATAATAACTATTGGATACAAAATAAAATACTACCGAAAAAGTACTGACTTGCATACATTACGATAGAAAATAAAGATTTAAAATGGTTTGGTTAACTTAAATGATAAAATCACTTATTTGGCTGAATACACGTTTTCAGATCGATGCAAGACTTTACACTGTCACAAATGCCATGGTTGTAACCGTCATAACTCTTAAGGGAACTTTTCTTTACTCTATGAATAAGTGTGTTTCTATACGATAATTTATCATTCGCCTCATGGTTAAGCAGATGAGCATAAAACCAAAATACTGTATTCCAAACATACAGTTTTACTTCTGTGCAAGAACCATGTTTACACATGCCAGCACTCTTTGACATTTGCGGATACGCTCATCAAAATGCAATTCACTCTTTAGATTACTACTTCATTTATACCCTTCTCCTTGTTTACTTATTTTCTTTAAAATGTAAATGTTAACAGACTTCATTTTGGTTTGCGGTAACACCATGTGTTTATTTCATCAATCGCTAAGTAAGGTACTGGTTCTGAAAAGAACCTTATCGGGCAACTCGTATCTCAACTATATCGCTAAGTGAGATTGTGGTTCAGGGAGAACCATGGGGTCTTCTTGGAGTTGATTAGTAAGCTCTATTCATCGTTGAAGAACGAAGAGGGTTGGAGATGCAGCTCCTTAAGTAGTATTGTTAGGATTATTTATTTATTTATTTATTAACAATACAACCCCCGAGATGGGGAAGCAATATATAAATATACAAATATAACACTTATAAATTTACATACATAATAACTATTGGAAACAAAATAAAATACTACTGAAAAAGTACTGACTTGCATACATTACGATAGAAAATAAAGATTTAAAATGGTTTGGTTAACTTAAATGATAAAATCAAGATTATTTGGCTGAATACACGTTTCAGATTGATGCAAGACTTTACACTGTCACAGATACCATTGTTGTAACAGTCATAACTCTTAAGGGAATTTTTAACTATTGTTCTGTTAGCATGGTTAAACATTACAGTGTACAATGAGGCATTTCCTTGCAAACTTTTCTTTACTCTATGAATAAGTGTGTTTCTATATGATAAATTATCATTCGCCTCATGGTTAAGCAGATGAGCGTAAAACCCCTTGATTTTGAGTCATTTACAAACATTTGTGATAATAGATCAATTTGAGAAGATATTATAACGTTTTTAATTTTTGGTAAATTGATAGCATGGAGTAGTGGAGTGGTTCTACAAATCTTAGGAATACCGAGGGATGCTTTTATCAGTTTACTTTGGATTTTATCAATATTATACGTATTGATGCACTCACAACCATAAACAAGTATAGGAACTAATACTGTATTCCAAACATGCAGTTTTACTTCTGTGCAAGAACCATGTTTACACATGCCAGCACTCTGTAATGAAAAGAATGCTCTTTGACATTTGCGGATACGCTCATCAATATGCAATTTACTCTTTAGATTACTACAAAGTGTTACTCCCAAATACGTAACAGAGTCAGTAACGTTTAGCATACAGTTGTCTAGATACCAATTGGGGTTTGTGTCATAGTATATTTGCCAAAAATGGTACATGATGTTTTTATTGGGTTAAAACGAAGACCGTGAGATACAATATAATCATTAGCGTAATCTATAAGCCTTTGAAGACCAGTGACTGTTAAACTTGTTAAGAGTAAATCATCCGCATAACAGAACACATTAAACTTAGAATTTGCAATAACGATACCGCAGTCAAGATCGTTCAGACCTGAAACAAGATCTTTGTAAAAAATATTTAAAATAAAGGGAGATGAAAGACCACCCTGTCTAGTACCTTTGCGGATATGAATTGGTTTCCCTATCTCATTGTTCCAATTAATATTAATATTAACAATAATTTATTTTTTACTAATAGCTGATAATACCCTCCATTTTTAACTATATATATAAATATACATTTAAATTCTCCAAAAACTGTTTTTCTGGTTGTCTGTTTTTAATTTCCATGTGCAATTTGAGTTGTTCTGTCTGTATTTTTTGTTCTTTTCCTTTGTTGTTTTTATAACGGTACTTTTTTAAACATTTGATTTGTAAATTTACCTGTAATTCGGCAGATGACGCGATTTGTAAATATTTTTAATAAACCATTATTGAATTGAATTGAATTGAATAATGTTAGAATACCAAACATACATACAACGCCACCAATCATCACTAATAACTTTTCCCAATTTCTGAAAATTTATAACATGTGGAATTTGATCAAAAACGCCCTCAGCATCTAACGAGCAAGCATACACATTTGAACCTTGGTTGTTACAATAATTAAACACATCATTAATAGTAGCGGCAGCCATTGTGGTGCTACGGCCACTTACAAATCCAAATTGAGATGAGTCTAATTCGAAATTGGAACATGATTCAAGCAGATACAACTCAAAAATCTTAGAGAGGGTATTATAGAGACAATAATTGGTCTATAATTCTTAGCTTCAGAAGGATTCAATATTGAGTTTTTAAGAATAGGGATAAGTGTACCCTCCTGAAATTTTTTATGAACAACACCATACTTAATGCAAATGTTATAAAGTGAGGATAGTAGTAATGAAAGCTTAGTAGGTAACCCATACTTAAGATGTTTAACACTAATTCCGTCTGGCCCTGGGGCCCAATTATTATTGAGACATTTAATAAATTTGATAACATTTTCAAGGGTAAAATAAACTGAACTGCAAACGGTCCCCATCATATCATTGAGTTTATTCTTTACATAGTTTTTGGCATCACTTATAGTTTCAGAACATGGATTGTTTTTGTCAAACTTTTTTTCAAGGAAATCTGATAAAATTGCAATGCTTATTAAATTCTCAAAAATTTGTCTACTTTTTTTTTACAATCATTCAGAGATTTCCAAAAATGTTTAGAGTTTTTAGTTTATTAAATGTTTATTAACATTTTTAACTGCAGATCTACACGAATTTCTATAAACTTTTTTTGCATGCTTGTAACATGCACATACATATCCATTACGTGGTTTGTCACACTGAACCCAAATACGGTACCAGAAACGTTGTCTATCTCTGGCAGTTGTACAATTATTATTCCACCAATGAGTTTTCTTGGTATATTTCCTAGGCCTGGTTTCAGGGTTGCTTGATTTCACAGACTCGTGAATCACATTAGCGAGCCTATCACAAACATTATTTACCAAAATTTGAGCACGATAAACGTCATGAATATCTGATTCAGATGTTTCAAAATTTTCAAGATGAACAGCAAGATTTTCAAATAAATTATGACAGAAAGTTTCTTTCTCCCAATAACACTTTGGAAAAGATGTGACAGTTTTGCAGTTAACATTTGGGTGATTAGCATCAACAGGGGTAATAGCAAGCTGAATGATAGTTAGCAATGGTAGGTAATCACTTGTATTATCGGGGAAAGCATCAGAAATAATTTTACAAGAATTAACTTTACTGAATGAATAATCATTGACGATCACATGATCAATGTAGCTTCTATGATTACCTTTAAAATAAGTGTAGTCAACTTGCTGGTCAAACGCAAAATTACAGACAGAAAAATCATTATCACCAAAAAAATCATATAATAACAGGCTATTGGATTTGTAGAGGTGATATTTAAACCAGTTACGATTGATCTGAGATTTGAGATTATGTGTAGAATGGAAAGTGTTCTGATTGGTACCTGGTAGAGTGTGTCGGATGCTACAACTATTGTGTGATATGTTCACACGGGTAGATATTGGGTATCGCTGGGAATAACAATTTTGCACAAAGTACGCTTTGTCCGTTTAACTGCTTTTTATCAAGTTTATAATTTTATTTTAAATTAAATTGTTGCAGTTAGCTGTGGAGAGGATGAAGTAGCTTGTAACACGTCTAATCTGATCTGCGTCCAAAATAACACGTCTGAAAGAGGCCTACCTTTCTGCTTTCCTTCAGGTTTGTTTATCAAGATGTAGACAAAGGTGTAAAACAGACTAAGTCAACAAACGCATCGCTAAAAGGGTATGGGAACGAGGATGATAACACACTAAATAGTAGGGCTGTATTTTTAGGAGATGACCAATTTTACAGTTTCCAAAGCTCATTCCCCGATGTCTCCAAGAGAACGTGATTGGTGCTCAACAGATCTTTTAAACTGGGGCGCCCTCCATTGAGAAATTATTGTTAGCACCAACCTGACCAGACACCTTCATTGAGCAAGAGACACGTAATTGTCTCAATAACAAAATGGATGCATTCAATCTGTGCATGTAAATACGTTTGATGTTTGATGTTTATCGATCTTAAAACCCTGCGACGCGCCATGACACTTATACGAACAGCGCGGTTGCATCGCGCTTAATTTTTCAGTAGGTGTGAAGGGGCGCTATAACTTCTGTTGCGTTGAACACTACCAACTGCCAATGGTTTTAACAGATGCCTAGAGGTCCTCTAGACCCCAGACAACAATTTGAAGCAAAAAAAATGTAAGGGCCCTTTAGGTTGATGTTTATTTTAGTTCTGATAACGCTTTTCCCCCTACCCCAAATCGACATAAAATATACCCTATTATTTGTACCAATAGCAGTTATAGGAATAAACATCTCTCATCCTCTGGCTGATGGCTCCAGCCTGTCTGGAATCATGTTCTGGCACACCATAGTGGGTAACTGATAGCTTTTGATAAGCCGCTTAGGAGCCGAACTCAATGGCCTTGTGTTGACAGATGGGATTAGGATTTGTACACGGTCCTATGGGACCATGCTTTTTGCAGTAGGATGTTTGGGGTCAATGGTTCAAAGCAGGCTAATGGGAATTAACCATGCTATTTGGGTATACTTCAACAGTGAACTTACGGAGTTTGAGAAATTTGGGGTAAAAATCAACGGAGTAATTAAATTTTATTTACAAACCTACATGCAAAATAAGCAGCATGGCACGCCGCAGGGTTGCAGTATTTCCACTTTTTCAAAGATAGGGTCTAACGGTCTTTACGTGGTCTGGGTTCACCTTGTTACAGAATTATGCGGTGAAAGTGATATCTTTATAGATGATCCGTACGATCTGAAGTCTCCCCTCTACCCTTCGAACTATCCATCAAATACTAAGTGCTTTTGGCGAGTCATTTTTTGGCTGGAGGATTTTATACAACATCTCATCGAAGTACTTTCTTTCCGAACGGAGTTATTCCACGATTTGGTACGTATCGAACTGACAGGCCGGAAGTCGTTTGTGTTGCAAGGAGCGACAAAAGTGCGTTCAATATTAGTGGAGACTGATTATTCTGTACCTGACGTGGTTGAGTTTTCATTTACTGGTGATTCGACTGTGGAGTATAAAGGTTTCCATTTCAGGTTGACACAACTGCTTGCTATTGGTGGTAAGTTATATCTTATTTGAATGGAATTTACTAACAAACCGTAAAAATATGGAATCAAGCATAAAACCTTGTATTAGGAAAATGGATTGCCAGTAGATCACAGTACTAAAATTGCGTTTTGAACAGTGAGTATAAACACCAACCTCTAAGTGTATGTTGTAAAATATGCAAAATATGGATTTTTAAAGCGGAAATTCACAAATGTTGTGATTTGGCCTGATGAGGGGTTAAATAATAGTTGCGGAAAAGTCGGACAATTTAAGTGATCTCGTTTTGGTGATACAGTAAAAACAAGTTCCAGTATAGGGGCAATAAGTGCTTGCCTGACTTTGTATACACTGAAGGTAAAAGTCTAACCTAGGACAGGTTAACAACCTCCTTTTTGTATACAGATGAATATTGTCACAACGGTCTGGACTGCGGAAATGGTTTATGCTTAGATAACAACGCCAGATGTGATGGGTTTAAAGATTGTCAAGGAAACGAAATAGACGAACAGTTCTGTGGTAAGACACTATATTTCGGGAATTTAATTTTAATTTCTGGATCTAATACTCATATGAGTTTAGTCACAGTTACAGGGCTGTAGTCAATCATATTACTGGATATGAATACCAGTTGGTCCCGTCCAATCGGGAAACTCTTCTTTATCTGATTGATTTAATTTTGCCCTACACCGACGTGTGTATAGCACTGTATACTTGGTGCTTTCCGAGTGTCTGTGGAAAAAAAACTTTAGAGGCAACTCGGGCGGGATTCGAACCCACGACCGGTTGCTTACTAGTGCAGACGTCTTAACCTCTCGACCACCGAGCTTGCCCGATGTCAATGGTTGATGAAATTCCAAACTCGGTGGTCGAGGTTAAGACGTCGGTGTAATTAAATCAATTGTTTATCACCCGACGCAAGAATGTCATCAAACTATAAATATCGCGGCACCCGCTGCTATACAGGATTCTAGCCGGCCAATCGACATCGGACATCCTCCTCGGTTGTCGAGAGGTTAAGACGTCTACACTAGTAAACAGGAGGTCGTGGGTTCGAATTCCGCCCGAGTCGCCTGTGAACGTTTTTTTTACAGACAGACACTCAGAGAGCACAGTGCTATACACACGTCGGTGTAGGCCAAAATTAAATCAATTGTTTATCACCCGACGCAAACAACTTCTTTATCTAAAAAGACTTCTATCAATGTTTGTGATTTTTATGTTTGTATCTCGATTTAACTCCTTTTCTTTTATAATGAGGACACCAAACGTTCGGATCGGGAAACCTTACTGTGACAATGACAGATTCTGTGTTTGTAGCGCCCTCTGCTGGTGTATCATTTTCAAACTTGATTTCTTCCCCATGTATTTTCATAGAAAATATCACTTGTCCTGAGTTTTATCACTGTCAGAACTTCAGTGAATGTAAGTATCTATCTCAGGTTTGCGACGGACATGTAGACTGCCCTCAAGGAGATGACGAGAAAGAATGCGGTAAGTCTGTGTTTCACCTCTTGAGGGCGCTCATTGACTTGCTAGTGCCATAACCTCAAAGGTACACCCACTAAATAAACTCCCATAGTAAACATTGCTAAATACAAAATATTCAAAAATCATTAACAATTCTTAGAAGACCTACAGTTTTTAATACCAAAACGCCCACACTGAAAATCAGCCATTTTGGAAAATCAAATTAGGATTTGAAATCAAATTAGGACCACTTTTTCAGGGCCTAGTGTTTCGAAAATACTCAAAGTTGTAAGTCAATGACCCCCAGGTCATGATATTGGACCATTATTACATAATCCTTCAAATGGATTGGCCTCATATCTTTGTTTTTCAGAAATAAATAAGGACATACACATAATGATAAACAGCTCGGCGCATGAATTCCTCACTATTTAGTGGGGTGCACCCTCAACCGCATCCACAAGTTCTATCTCATGCTCACTACTAGAAACTGGCGGGGAAAAGAATTCCCCCAATGCTGATCGGTTACTACATACACAAATAAATGAAAAACCAGGTTGAATATTTATAGGAAACAAACTTAGAGGAATAAATTTGTTTATTCGTAATATAATGCCCATACTATTATTATGTTTTAACACGTTCATTTGTTTCCCTCAACAGTTTGAAATAAATCCTTTCCTTAAATAAAGGAAGGTTATTTACCATCGCTAATGTAGGCTTTCTGTTTTTCTTCCATACAAGTGTATGAAAATAAACTGAGGATGGTCTAATAATTATAGGCTGGTCCCTTAAACATGCCCAGAATTAGTGTTATGATATATGCCTTGAGTCAGGAAATCAGACAAAAATGGCAGTAGTATATAGTTAAGATATATAGTTTTCTGTTTCTTAATATAGATCGGCGGTGCCCCAATGAATGCAGCTGCCAATACGATGATAACAGCAATCTAAAGGTGATTTGTAAGAACGGTTGGGACGAAACAACTGTTACAAACATCCCTAAGATCACGAAGGAACTGTAAGATACCACTTATAATTAATACTTTTATTTGAAACTTTTGGAGCGATAAAGATAAAGTTATTCAACATAATTATGTCTCATATACTATTTTAGGTCAATTCGATTTTCAGTTTACAAACTCGTCTTGCAAACCCAAATAAACACTAATTAATTAATTATTCTTAGTCAACATTTTCGATAAATAAATAAATGTGAAAAAGTCGTTTAAAACACAGCACAGCAGAATTCAAATCAATCCAGCAATTTTGGCTGCAATTGGACATCGTTTCATAGCAAAAAATAAATAAATAAATAAATAAAAAACATTTTAAAAAAGATGCGCAAGTCTGAGACGACGCGGGCGAAGATCAGGAACCAGACTTATTTTGGACTTAAAAGTTACTTTTCAAATTTCTATACTAGATACATGCCATTTCGCAGCCTATCATGGAATGCCTAGGCATCCAATACAAGCTAGCTTTTACAATACTTATTTCAAATAAATCCTTACATTATCATCTGTTATTAAAGCATCACTGATGAAAGTAATTTAAATTTAAGCGTTTGAATTTGCATCATAATTATCTTCTTTTGTTCTTCTTAGTACACTTTCAGGAGCAAACATCAGTGTCCTCAGTGCAGGTCTATTCAAAGAATTCATGTTCCTTACTGTGCTGTAAGTTTTCCGATACTGCTTCTTACGACACTATACACTTTCAGAACTCTCGAACAAAATAAAATGATCATTGAATAACAAGGAATACATATTTTTTCCACAGACACTCGGAAAGCACTGACTACTTCCTACATATGTTGGTATACGGGCAAAAATCAAACCAACAATAACAACAACAATAATAATAACAGAATAAAACCTAATTTTTGCGTGATGATAACAAAGAGCGGGCACTGACCGAATTGACCTCTGGAATCTGCTAATGTTTTCACTTTCATCTTAAATATATATACTGACATCATTTGCCAAGCGCATTAAAGCACCATAAACATTGGCATCACCCCTGGTGCTGTGTATATTTAATTGATAACAATACATAGAGAATTAACTGTTGCAAACAGCTTACCAATCTAAAGGACCTGTAGTACGGTATAAATACAAAATAATGGTTTCGAACCTAGCAGGTTCTTTGTCAAAGGCAACCTTCGAGAAAGGTCATGACAACAACCATTATTTTGCATGATAACAATACACAACGATTGAAATATCTATGCATCTATGTCTACTAACATTTCCAGCTTTTTGAACCTAGGTCGTTGACTGGTAATGAAATCCACCAACTACTTCCTGGGGCCTTTGTAGATCTTGGCAACCTAACGTTTTTGTAAGTTTAAACAGTTTTTTAAAAAATATTACAAAGGGCCCATATTACATTATGAGGCCACTTTTTGTAAACTTCTTTGCTTTTGTTTGTTAATATCTACGCATTTATGTCTACTTTTGTCCCACTTTTTGAACTTAGGTCGTTGTCTGGAAATGAAATTGACCGACTACTTCCTGGGATCTTCGTCGATCTTAGCAACCTAATTTTTTTGTAAGTTTAAATAAATTAGTAAATAATGAGTTATTAAAAGGGCCCAGTTTACCATTATGAGGTCACTTTTGGTATAACGTTATGATCAAATTTACAGTAAGAGCCATTTTAAATAATATATGGCAGTCAAAATTACGCTGCACCCTCAAAAATAACATCGATTGTATTTAGAATCTCTGTAATAAGTTAAAACTATATTTATATACTTTGATTTTTGTATTGAAAGGACACATCGAGGGATCCTGTGATCGTAACGTTGAGTTGTCGAAGCAGTGATTATTGTCAAAACCAACAAATTATTACAACTCATATTACATGATGCTACTGCAAACCTTCATCTTACTGATCTTACACCATATACAAACCTTCCTCTTACTGATCTTACACCATATACAAACCTTCCTCTTACTGATCTTACACCATATACAAACCTTCCTCTTACTGATCTTACACCATATATAAACCTTCCTCTTACTGATCTTACATCATATACAAACCTTCCTCTTACTGATCTTACACCATATACAAACCTTCCTCTTACTGATCTTACACCATATACAAACCTTCCTCTTACTGATCTTACACCATATACAAACCTTCCTCTTACTGATCTTACACCATATACAAACCTTCCTCTTACTGATCTTACACCATATACAAACCTTCCTCTTACTGATCTTACACCATATACAAACCTTCCTCTTACTGATCTTACACCATATACAAACCTTCCTCTTACTGATCTTACACCATATACAAACCTTCCTCTTACTGATCTTACACCATATACAAACCTTCCTCTTACTGATCTTACACCATATACAAACCTTCCTCTTACTGATCTTACACCATATACAAACCTTCCTCTTACTGATCTTACACCATATACAAACCTTCCTCTTACTGATCTTACACCATATACAAACCTTCCTCTTACTGATCTTACACCATATACAAACCTTCCTCTTACTGATCTTACACCATATACAAACCTTCCTCTTACTGATCTTACACCATATACAAACCTTCCTCTTACTGATCTTACACCATATACAAACCTTCCTCTTACTGATCTTACACCATATACAAACCTTCCTCTTACTGATCTTACACCATATACAAACCTTCCTCTTACTGATCTTACACCATACAAACCTTCCTCTTACTGATCTTACACCATATACAAACCTTCCTCTTACTGATCTTACACCATATACAAACCTTCCTCTTACTGATCTTACACCATACAAACCTTCCTCTTACTGATCTTACACCATATACAAACCTCCCTCTTACTGATCTTACACCATATACAAACCTTCCTCTTACTGATCTTACACCATATACAAACCTTCCTCTTACTGATCTTACACCATATACAAACCTTCCTCTTACTGATCTTACACCATATACAAACCTTCCTCTTACTGATCTTACACCATACACAAACCTTCCTCTTACTGATCTTACACCATACACAAACCTTCCTCTTACTGATCTTACACCATATACAAACCTTCCTCTTACTGATGTTACACCATACACAAACTTTCCTCTTACTGATCTTACACCAAATACAAACCTTCCTCTTACTGATTTTACACCATATACGAAAATTCAAATCCTACTTATGTTCATATACTTTGATTTTTGTATTGAAGGGACATCTCGAGGAACCAAATAAAGGATCTTGAGGTGGACTCTTTCTCCGGACTCAATAATTTGGAATCCATGTGAGTAAACCTCTTTTTATGGATTTACTTTTGGGAAAGAGGTTGTCTTGTTGATGACAATAATCATTACTGTTAAAATACGAACTCCGTTTAAATCCTGTGACTTCACATCCCCTATGTGGACGTGTGTACACGGTAGAAACCTTTCCACAGGGTGTGGCGCGGACGGCACTGACCGGAACGTCCCCAAGCGGCTGAGAACGCGTCCATTGGGATGGAAATATACCGTCCCAGTATGGAATGATTTGTCGAGTTCTCCGTTTGGAGCCAATATAAATCTATAATCAACAGCCCCTAATTAAGAAACAACAGGACACCAGAAATAAAATAAAATTACATAAAGTACTGGTTTATTTAAACTTTTCCTTGTATTTATTTCTTCCTCTCAACATAGGGCGTCTATTGATTTTGATTTACAGGGGCTAGATTTCAGGGGATGTCGCCCCGCACAATACCCTTGTGAGAGTTATCGTAAGCTCCTATAACACTAGGAACTGATACCGCACCGCCGTTTACAGCCCCTCAAATGTGCTTTAATCGCTCTATATGCTAGGCGACTCAACAAGCTTGCCCGCCGCCAGAGCAGCGCCGACAAAACTCGAACTCTTACCAAAGCTCTGCTTTCGCCACAGCAATCGCGCTCCTTATAATCCTTCCATGATCCAGCACTGCAGCCCAGATGCAAGTGACGCACACCGTCCAATCACTGCGCACTAAGCGGAGACTTACTGCAGACGGGGGCTTGGCAAGGTTCCTGTCGCGTCACAATAATAATACCAGATTTGAATTTCTTTAGTAGTCAATGTGATACAAATCAGGTTGCAAATTATTTAAAATAATGTGAAAGTTAATACACATATAACATTCATTGCAGCTTATTGTTAATTACCTCCGGCACCGAAGGTGTCCGGAGGTATTATATGTAATCACCCCTGTGGGTAGGCCTTGGCAAGGTTGTGGGGACTGATAAGAAAAGGGTAGGCCATGACACCGTATCTGTGGGGGTTGTTCTTAAATCCCCTCGACCCCCACGACCCACGACCCCTCGACCCCAGCACATACGCTCATATAAACGAAGCACACATACTAGTACTCGCGGAATTCACTACCACCAGTGCAGTACGAGTGTATGTATGTATTTCGCAATGCCCATGCGCAAGCATGTCGCATGGCTGGCCGGCCTGCGCCAGAATCAAATTGTATCCCAAATGGGAACCTGTTTACGGCCCGAGTTCGAAAATGGCTAGCTCGCGAAATCAACGAATTTATAATGCTGCCACAAGCCATATTATACCATTCCCGAGTAGATAATTTCATATTTTATCCCAAAAAAATCATACTTATGTCGGATTTTTGCTAGTTGGGTAAGGACGCAGTTTTTGGCAACATTCTTGCTACAACTCATTACGGTCGTAGAAGGATATCGCTTCCAAGACGGCCGCATGGCTTTCCGGCATCCTGATTGGTCAATAAGCATCACTGTCCGAATATGTGACTCTTGCTGTCCATTCGATCCTCCGGAGCTCCGTTTGTTCACGTTCAGTAGACGGGAGTGCACCGGGCATTCTAATTGGGGCCGTATTCGAACACAGATTCCGATTTGGGATGCGATATGATTCTGAGCGCACGTACGTCGTGGGGGTCGAGGGGTCGAGGGGGTTTAAGAACAACCCTATCTGTGGGGACATTTTCATGTCCCCATAGCATTTTTGGTCCTTACAACTGTGTGTAAAAGCGAGTGTATGTCCCCACAATTACGGAAAAAGATTGTGTGTGTGTGTGTGTGTGTGTGTGTGTGGGTGAACGTACACACCATTCGTTGTGGGGTCCAAAACACAATAGAACAATTGGACCCCACAAGGTAACTATAGAAAATCTTGTACCCCACAGGAGAATTATAAGGAAAAGGGATAATAGAACGAACAAAGGAATACCCCACAAATCAATGTGCGTGAGGGTGTGTGTGTGTGTGTGTGTGTGTGTGTGTGTGAACGTACACACCATTCGTTGTGGGGTCCAAAACACAATAGAACAATTGGACCCCACAAGGTAACTATAGAAAATCTTGTACCCCACAGGAGAATTATAAGGACAAGGGATAATAGAACGAACAAAGGAATACCCCACAAATCAATGTGCGTGAGGGTGTGTGGGTGTGTGTGTGAACGTACACACCATTCGTTGTGGGGTCCAAAACACAATAGAACAATTGGACCCCACAAGGTAACTATAGAAAATCTTGTACCCCACAGGAGAATTATAAGGAAAAGGGATAATAGAACGAACAAAGGGATACCCCACAAATCAATGTGCGTGAGGGTGTGTGTGTGTGTGTGTGTGTGAACGTACACACCATTCGTTGTGGGGTCCAAAACACAATAGAACAATTGGACCCCACAAGGTAACTATAGAAAATCTTGAAAATTCTACAGGAGAATTATAAGGAAAAGGGATAATAGAACGAACAAAGGAATACCCCACAAATCAATGTGCGTGAGGGTGTGTGTGTGTGTGTGTGTGTGTGTGTGTGTGTGTGGGCTTACACACCATTCGTTGTGGGGTCCAAAACACAATGGAACAATGGTACCCCACAAGGTAACTATAGAAAATCTTGTACCCCACAGGAGAATTCTATAGAAAAGGGATAATAGAACGAACCAATGTGTGTGAGGGTGTGAGGGTGTGTGTGTGTGTGTGAACGTACACACCATTCGTTGTGGGGTCCAAAACACAATAGAACAATTGGACCCCACAAGGTAACTATAGAAAATCTTGTACCCCACAGGAGAATTATAAGGAAAAGGGATAATAGAACGAACAAAGGAATACCCCACAAATCAATGTGCGTGAGGGTGTGTGTGTGTGTGTGTGTGAGGGTGTGTGTGTGTGTGTGTGTGTGTGTGTGTGTGTGCACTTCTGTACAATATATCTATAGCGGACCAGTGAGTTAGTAAGTAGAACCGATAGGTGGCGCATTACAACCGATATTGTGTACGGTTGTCACGTCCGAAAACCTGGAGGGATTTTTTCCATTTATTTTTTTTACCAAATTTATTTACGAGTACAGCATAATCAGATAGGGTAATTGACGATTTCTAGGATTTTTTCCCCCTGAAAAAGCTCTACTTGGCAGAGGTTTGCACTTTTCTAGTTACTTTGCAGACATTTGATTAAATATTGTATTTTCTTTTCGTGTCATGTTTTAGGATTGCAAGAGACATTCCTCTACAACGTATAACAATGGGGGCGTTTAGTGGACTCCGTAATCTGAAAACCCTGTAAGAATTTATTTTCATAAAAAGTAATGAATTAACTCGGGTTGTTCATTTAAATCATAATTGGTGCTCACAATGGGTTTTAAGAGTTGTCAAAACATGGTAAAATATCTGCTTTTAGAATTGTTGAATTAAATTTAAAAACAAAATGAAAACTACATTATATGCGGTATTCAGTTACATTTCTTTTATAGCTTTATATTTGAATGCCTACATATGATCATGATCTTACTCCAGAGTTCTGATCAGAGGTGAACCAAGTGATGACCCTGTACGTGTGGAGAGTGGTGCGGTGACTGACTTAGTGAGTTTGCAGAATGTGTAAGTATCAAAGAGGAAGTATGTAGAATTATTGATGATTATACAAAGATAGCAGTTTGTGCTCATAGATGTCTTAAATGATGAAGATAATGAAGATGGTGATGACGGTGGTGATAATGGTGATGATGGTGACGATGGTGGTGTTGGTGGTGGTGATGGTTATGATAATAGTGAAAACGGAGATGGTGATGAGGGTGGGGGTGGGGTGGGGTGGGGTGGTGGAGGGGTGGTGGGGGTATTGGGTTGGGGGTGTGAGTGATGATGAAGATGATGATGATAACGATGATAAAGATGAGATGTATGGCAAAAATGAAATCAAATTATGTTGAGTTTGTTTTCTATTGAAATTCCAGGTACGTGGGCGATTACAGACTCTGTTGTGAGTTTGATTCTTTATCTAACTTCATGATATCACAATGTGAGACGACTGAGTTACAACCTCCACTTAACCTCTGTGGTAGTCTTATGAGGAACCCATTCCTCCGCGTATCCATGTGGGTTCTTGGAATAAGCGCCATCATCGGCAATGCTGTCGTCATTGTATTTAGAGCAAGGGAGTGCCATGGGACCCGAAATAAAAATCGTAACATGAAAATAAGTCACTCAATTATGGTTCTAAATCTAGCCGTGTCTGACTTCATGATGGGTGTTTATATGCTCATTATTGCAGTAGCAGATCTGCATTTTGGTGAGACGTACTCAGCGGAGCCCAAGCAATGGCGGTCAAGTGTGGTATGCAAAATAGCTGGCGTGTTGTCGGTCTTGTCGTGCGAGGCTTCTGTGTTTATCGTCACTCTTATCAGTGTAAATTGTTTCCGGGGTATCGTGTACCCCTTAAGCTCAAGGCACCCACACAAGAAATCCACCATGTTAGTTCTCCTCGTGATTTGGTCAGTATCACTTGGTTTGAGTATTGGACTAACGGTCTTTGGTAGCGGGTCAGATTCGAATATCTACGGTTTATCCGATGTGTGCATTGGACTACCACTCACTCACCACCAAACCAACCGCTTTCGAGTTCAAAGAGGGCGCTATTGATAATCCATTCGGGAGCCAGACTTTATCGATCCCAGAAGGTAAAGGTCATAAGCCAGCCTGGATTTTCTCAGTTATCCTCTTTCTTGGCGTCAACCTAATCTGTTTCCTGGTAGTGTTCGCCTGCTACGTGGCAATTTTTGTCGAAGTCAAGCGCACATCGAATAAGGTCCGCGTGGCCGCTCACCGTGATCGGGAAATCAGAATGGCGGTCAAAATGGCATTCATAGTCGGCACTGATTTTGCATGCTGGATGCCTGTGATCATCATGGGGATACTTTCTCAGACTGGGGCGGTAGTAATCAGTCCAGACATGTACGCCTGGATTGTTGTCTTCATCCTACCCATAAACTCCTCCCTGAACCCATATCTATACACCATTTTTACGTCTATATCAGAACAGCGATCAAAGAGCACGAAACCCAAATCAGTTCCAAAAAAATAAGAAATCATTAGACACTTTGAGCAAGAGAGTTTCAAAACACAAACATCCACAAAACAAGTAAATGACGGGAGGCAAAAACATTGATGAAAGTACAATATAAACGTAGTGTACATTGATTGCATTGATTTGTGGATTGAATAAGAATTAAGTATTGTGGCGGGTACAGAAGAATTCGTTTTACATTTCCACACATTCTACAGAAAAAAAACTTTATGCACAACCATAATTTCGATATTTATATTTATTCAATTATTCAAGTTATTCGTAATTTGTTGAAGTTTATTTTATTCTACTTATCCAGAAACTTACAAGAACACCTTTACCAGTACACGGATTAAGTAAACAAGAAATGTTAGGTTTTAACTTGTCAGACACCGAACCTATATATGTTAGTTGCTTACAACGTTTAGTATATAATGTTTAAACAAAGCAGTGATTGTCTCCAGCCAAACCTGTTGGCTTCATTTCCATTCAAGTGAAAAGTTTTTCACGTTTTAAAATATTAAAAAATGGCCGATGGAAATCTCCTTTTTTCAGGTACACCCATTATTCATACTCAGCAAAATATTTACAAAAAATAAGTAAATAAATAAATAAAATAAATAAATAAATAAACATAAGAAAACGTACGATAGATTTGGAAGGAGAGGAGGTTGGTGAGAGAATGGGTTGTAACAGGAACTAATTCCTGTTTGTATATAAACTCACTTTGTTCAATCATTACAGCAATACAATTACACAGCACCTTTGGTATATACAAAAGAATTCGTTTACATTTCCACACATTCTAAAAACTAATAATAAAAACATAAATAAATAAATAAATAAAACTTTTTATGCATCGCTGTTTATATTTATTCACAGTTATTGTAAATTGTGTAATTTTAGAAGCATATTTATTCATACGTATCCACAAACTTAAAAGAACACCTTAAACAGCACACGGATTAAACAAGAAATATTGGGTTTTGCATGTGTCAGACACCGAATTTATGTTAGTTTCTTACAAATGTTAGTATACATATTTTGTAATTATTCGAGCACGGAAATTTGCACGTGTTTTATTAACCGTTTGGAAATTTTGCACAAAACGAGGTTGAAATTACATTTATTGAACAGTTACGTATTATTATACACAATGGCTTAAAAATGGCCATGGATGCTCCGTGTGTGACCTAAAGAGGGCGCCGTTTACGCAAAGCAGCGATCGTCACTAGCCAAGCCTATTGCTCCATCAAATGAAGAGTTTTCATCTATTTAAAATCTTACAAATGGCCGACGGAAATCTCTTTTTCAGGTAGAAAAACTACTCATACTCTGCAAGATGTTTACACAAAATAGGAAAGGTATGGATGATTTGAAATGAGAGGAGGTTGGTGATGTAACAGGAGATGTAACAGGAAGTAATTCCTGTTTGTATATAACCTGACTTGATTCAATCATTGAAGCAACAACATTACAGCACCTCCGGTGTATACAGAAGAATTCGTTTACATTTCCACACATTCTAAAAAAAAACTTTTATGCACAACATTTCGCTGTTTATATTTATTCAAAGTTATTGTAACTTTACGTACATTTAAAAGTATATTTATTCATATGTATCCACAAACTTAAAAGAACAGCAGCACACGGATTTACTAGGTTTTGCATTTGTCGGACACCGAATCTATGTTAGTTGTTTACAAATTGTAGTATATTTTGTAATTATTCTAGTACAGATATTTGCACGTGTTTAACCATTTTGAAATTTTGCACAAAAAAGGTGAAATTACACTTAGTGAACAGTAGCTTTTACAAAATGGTCGTGGAGGCCCTGTGTGTGGCCTAAAGAGGGCGTCGTTTATGTAGAGCAGGCATTGGCACCATTTGCATTCAAGTGAAGAGTTTTCATCTATTTAAAACTTAAATAGAAATCTCCTGTTCAGGTAGAAAAACTCCTAAGATATAGGAAAATAATTGATCGATATGGAATAAAAGGATGTTGTTATGGATGTAAAAGGGAAGTATTTATATAAACTGACTTTATTCAATCATTGAAGCAACAAAATATACACAGAAGAATACGTTTACATTTCCACACATTTTACAAAAGAAAACTTATTATGCACGGCCAGTATTTAGCTGTTTATATTTATTATTATAAATTATTGTCAATTTACGTAATTTTAAAAGTATCTTTAATTTAACTTAAACCAACAAAAACGTTTCCGGTTTCTGATCATAGGTCGGCTTCAAAATCGGTGTGGTGACGCGTTTTTTATTTTATTTTTGTTGTTTTTTGGTTAATCTGTTTTTATTGGTGCCAGACCAAATTTCCATACACAAAGTATGGTGGCTAAGAGAATCTCGTACAACAAAAGGACCAGACTATTTTACCTTCAGCCTCTGTTTGGTTTCCATTGATTTGAATGAATAAACAAACAAACAAACAAACAAAATAGCTGCACCATGATAAAGATCTATTGGACATTGTTTCATAGCAAACTATGGAACTAAAAATGCTGACACGCGGGTCTGAGGCGACGCGCGCAGAGACCAGAAACCGGAGACTTATTTATTGGCCTGATGTACACAGATTAACAAGAAATGTTAGGTACTTGACACCGAATCTATTTTAGTTGCTTACAAATTTTAGTATATGTTGTAATTATTTGAGCACGGAAACTTGCACGTGTTTTATTAACCGCTTTGAAATTTTGCACAAAAAGATGTTGAAATTAGATTTAGTGAAAAGTAACGTATTATTATACACCATAGCTTTTACAGAATGGTCACGGATGCTCCGTGGCCTAAAGAGGGCGCCGCTTACACAGTGGTTGTCACATACTTGCTCCATTTCCATTCAAGTGAAGAGTTAAAAATGTTACAAAATTGCTCATGGTAATCTCTTTTTTTTTTCATTGTGTCCAACGACGTCTGTCCTGACAAGAAGCCGAGGGGTGTATCCCACTAAATAAACTCCCATAGCAACCAATGCTAAATATAAAATATTCCAAAAAGTTAAAAGATACTTAGAAATCTTAAAATTTTTAAGACAAAACACATTAAAAAAAATATTCTCAATCTAATGTGGATAGTCCAGAGGCCCGTCGAGTTATTCTCTTCCCAATGGCATCTCTATACAAGTGAAAACGCCCACACTGAAAAGCATCCTTAATTTTTGTAAAAAGGCCCTGAGCTACAAATTATAACCATTTTTCCAAGGCCTAGTGTGTCCAAAATACTTTAAATTGAAAGTCAAGGACCCCCAGGTCATGATATTGCACCATTTTTACATAGTCCCTCTTTAATGTATGGGCCTGAAATCTTTGTGTTTCAGAAAATATTGAGGGCATAACAGCTTGGCGCATATTTTAGTGGAGTGCACCCTCAGCAAGTTTTGAGATTGAATTTACAGCAACTCCTAATGATTATCAGTGTATGTAATTCGTGTACGTGAAATAAATAAGCAGATTATTCGCACACAAATGCATAATGACTCGTTCATTTTTGTCATTCATATATATGTTGAGTAGGCCTGTATTTAAAAAACACTTATATACAAACTGCATAAGAGAGGATACGAAGTGTATTATGCATGGACAAATTATAATGTCCATCATCTAGGCCAGCTTGCGCTCTTGTGTATAATTTTCAGTACGCAACGAACCGAAACGACTTAGCCAGCTTGACTTAGCCAGCTTTGGAACCGGAGGTAGCCAACAGAAAATAATGCGTGTACTACCAATGCGCGTGCGTATTATTATAAAGTTACCAACAGGATAGAAAGCCACCTTTAGAAACTGTTTTAACCATTGTATTTGATAACACAATGGCGTACACACCTGTTAGGATACTTAAGCGCTTACACGCGCAACATCTTCAGTTTGTGTTGAGACCATCAAAGGCTGGTCACATTGAGCAGGTTGCCTCTATATCCAGGAGCCAATTTATAGAGCTGTTAAGTAGAGAATTGTGCTCAGCAAATATTGTTGCTAAGCATTTTAAAACAGACTACCAGCCAAAATACACACATTCGATATGAAAGTTTAGCTGGTGGTAAACAATATCTGTTAAGTAAATTTATTTGGTAACTATTTTTTTCTGCTGAGCAGCTCTATGAAATTGGCCCCTGGTGTCAACACAGCAAGCAGGTTGGATCTATACACCTCATTGCGTATACCACATAAGAGGCCCCTGGTGTCAACACAGCAAGCAGGTTGAATCTATACACCTCATTGCGTATAGCACATAAGAGGTTCTGTGTCAACACAGCAAGCAGGTTGAATCTATACACCTCATTGCGTATAGCACATAAGAGGCCCCTGGTGTCAACACAGCAAGCAGGTTGAATCTATACACCTCATTGCGTATAGCACATAAGAGGCCCCTGGTGTCAACACAGCAAGCAGGTTGAATCTATACACCTCATTGCGTATAGCACATAAGAGGCCCCTGGTGTCAACACAGCAAGCAGGTTGGATCTAAACACCTCATTGCGTATACCACATAAGAGGCCCCTGGTGTCAACACAGCAAGCAGGTTGGATCTATACACCTCATTGCGTATACCACATAAGAGGCCCCTGGTGTCAACACAGCAAGCAGGTTGGATCTATACACCTCATTGCGTATACCACATAAGAGGCCCCTGGTGTCAACACAGCAAGCAGGTTGGATCTATACACCTCATTGCGTATACCACATAAGAGGCCCCTGGTGTCAACACAGCAAGCAGGTTGGATCTATACACCTCATTGCGTATACCACATAAGAGGCCCCTGGTGTCAACGCAGCAAGCAGGTTGGATCTAAACACCTCATTGCGTATACCACATAAGAGGCCCCTGGTGTCAACACAGCAAGCAGGTTGGATCTATACACCTCATTGCGTATACCACATAAGAGGCCCCTGGTGTCAACACAGCAAGCAGGTTGGATCTAAACACCTCATTGCGTATACCACATAAGAGGCCCTGGTGTCAACACAGCAAGCAGGTTGGATCTAAACACCTCATTGCGTATACCACATAAGAGGCCCCTGGTGTCAACACAGCAAGCAGGTTGGATCTAAACACCTCATTGCGTATACCACATAAGAGGCCCCTGGTGTCAACACAGCAAGCAGGTTGGATCTAAACACCTCATTGCGTATACCACATAAGAGGCCCCTGGTGTCAACACAGCAAGCAGGTTGGATCTAAACACCTCATTGCGTATACCACATAAGAGGCCCCTGGTGTCAACACAGCAAGCAGGTTGGATCTAAACACCTCATTGCGTATACCACATAAGAGACATTTAATTACTCGTTTAATCAGATACAAAATTACTGAATTTCAATCTAATTACTCACTTTATGTGAAGTTGATGATGGTAGCAGACATCCTGGTCAATTCCAATTATTGTTGTAACATTATCATTTCAATAATTGATGCATTGATGTGTATCCCTCATTGCTTTGTTGTGATTAGTCAATGAAGTCTTGGCGAGCGCGCTCTTGAAGGTTGTCACGTATACTGGATATACAAGAATCAACAACTGTGTGCGCGCCTTTTTAAGGATGAGCAGGCGGTAAATTGTGGGTAGTATCAAGCTGTACGTAGGCCTACTGTATGACAGGAGATCGACTCATGATTTCAGTTTATCGATGACAGATTTTTGTCTTGATGCTTCGAATAAAAACTGCAGAATGGGTTGGATTTTAGGAATACTGGTTGTGTATTGTATGTGTGTACCATGCAACGGAGATGGTAAGTTTACAATCAGTCATTTAGGCCTAATTCACCATTAAAGAGAAGGTAACAAAATTGGTAATAATTTATTGGCAAAATTATCTTCTCTATTAAGTCAAGATACAATGCATTAAACAACCATGTGAAAGTTTCAGTTTTTTAAATACTGAAAATGTATTCGTTCGGAAAACACGAAATTCTTGAATCTAACGTGGAAATGTTAAACTTTTTACAAATTCAGACTGGGGAATATTTGTCTGACTATTCTTAAAATCGATAGCACCTAAAACGAATGAATATAAAATCATGTTTTTCATGAAACATAATATACAATTATTGCATTTAAACTTAATAGTGCATGGTCATATTTAATTCCCAGAATGCATTAGAAGTGGTCACATGACTAAATGGTGTTCAGTTGAGAGATTGACAGTTGACAACAAACCCCAAAACAGAATTTAATTGGACATGTTCAAAATAAACAGTTGCCATGGCAACTATGAAAACCCATTGCCATTAATTATGACATGATGGGATTCCATAGAATAGTTCGGAGTATGTCAGAAAATTTCAGCGTGGTCGGACAAAGCGTTCTTGAGATATTTATACAAAATATCATAGGGGCACATTGAGCCATTATTATGTCATTCAAACGAGATAATAACTTGTTCAAAACGAGATAATAAGTTGAAAATATATAATTTTAACATTTAAACAAAATATACTTCAAAAAGAACTAATATATACTTTGCGTAGATGCAACATATAATTATACTAACGGTCTTTCAGAAAACAGAAGACTACAGAACGGACTAGTCAAGACCCTCAGGGCGTCTTCTACTCGCGTGCGTAGTCTTTTTTCGTGTGTTGTGTTCTGAGTTGCTGCTCGCGTGGGCCTTGACTAAAGGCTACTTTTTATCCCAGCACGGAGCTTTAAACACAAAGAGCAACAATTAGAGTTAGTAAATTTACCGACACAACTCTAATATGACCAGACAAATTTACTTGATATTTTCCAAAAACATTTTCATCAAAATCACATGGGCTAAGCCTTGTATTTATATATTTTTGTTTCCATCAAAATCACATGGGCTAAGCCTTGTATTTATATATTTTTGTTTTCATCAAAATCACCAGGGTAAGTCTTGAATTTATATATTTTTATTTTTCCTCAAAATCACAAGGGGTAAGCCTTGTATTGATATATTTTTGTTTTCATCAAAATCACAAATCTTGTATTTATATATTTTAGTTTTCATCAAAATCATATGGGCTAAATCTTGTATTTATATATTTTTGTTGTTCTCAAAATCACAAGGGGGTAAACCTTAAATTTATATATTTTTTGTTTTCATGATATGTTTTTGTGATTTTGATAAAAACAGAAATATATATTCACAAGGGGTAAGTCTTTTAGTTTTTTCTCCCTCTCTCGTCAATATCACAAGGAGGTATCGTTTTAGTTTATCCCTAAAGTCCAACCCTAACCCTAACCCTTACCCTAACGCTAACCCTAACCTAAGAAAAACAAATATATATAAATACAAGGCTTAGCCCATGTGATTTTGATGAAAATGTTTTTGGAAAATATCAAGTAAATTTGTCTGGTCATGTTAGAGTTGTGTCGGTAAATTTACTAGCAAAATATTTTTGCGCCCACCAACTATGATATCAGTCAGAAAATTGATCCACACACCCCTAAAGAAAATGCCTTCGATACACCCCTGGCTCTACTGAACCTCCCCCAACTGACACCCTCTTCTCGGTCGATTAATCCCAACATTTGTTACATGTTTTGAGTTGGAATAGGCCTCATTTGTGAAGTAAATTTTGATGGAAACAAAAATATTTTAATAAAATGCTTACCTCTAGTAATTATGATAAAATGAAAAATATCATTACAATGCTTGTACATTTTGGTAGAAACAAAAATATAAAAATACAAGGGGTAAGTCTTTTAGTATTTTCTCCCTCTCTCTTCAACATCAATCACAAGGAGGTATCCTTTTATTTATCCCTCAAGTCAAATTCAAAACGTGTTTAGCCTTGTAGTTTAAAAATACTTCTTAAAACCCACGTCGTTTAAAAATTCTTAAAATTCACATTGAGTAAGTTCCCACTATCAACACGTAATAAGCCAAATCATCACAAGCAGCAGTGATTATAATTTCGAGAAGACCCCCGTCTCCTAATCTATTCAGTGACATGTTTTTCCATTAACAAAATCATCAAAATCACAATGAGTAAGCCTTAAAAATATTTCATAAAAATCACAAGTGGTAAGCCATGTAATAGTTTGTCAGCATTTGTGGGGGAATGCAATAAAACAGCTGTATGTTAATAAGGGACAAAACGTTAAGTGACATGGTTTTCGAGTGACTCAATTATAAAACAAAAGAATAGTATTAACAATTTTTTTTTCAAAACTAATTTCTTCAGAAAGCTAGTCAGAAGAAGAAGAAGAAGGTTTACCCCTTGTGATTTTGATAAAAACAAAAATATATAAACACAAGGCTTAGCCCATGTGATTTTGATCAAAATGTTTTGGGGAAAAAACCAATTAAATTTGTCTGGTCATATTAGAGTTGTGTAGGTAAATATACTAGCAAAATATTTTTGCGACAATCAAGTCTGATATCAGTCGGCAAATTGGGTTAGGGTTAGGGTTAGGGTTAGGGTTAGGGTTAGGGTTAGGGTTAGGGTTAGGGTTAAGGTTAGGGTTAGGGTTAGGGTTAAGGTTAGGGTTAGGGTTAGGGTTAGGGTTAGGGTTAGGGTTAGGGTTAGGGTTAGGGTTTGACTTAGGGATTAACTAAAAGGATACCTCCTTGTGATATTGACGAGAGAGGGAGAAAAAACTAAAAGACTTACCCCTTGTTTCATATATTTTTGTTTTTCTCAAAATCACAAAAATATATCAAGGCTTACCCCTTGTGATTTAGATAAAAACAAAAAATATAAACACAAGGCTTAGCCCATGTGATTTTGATGAAAACAAAAATATATAAATACAAGGCTTACCCCTTGTGATTTTGATGAAAATGTTTTGGGGAAAACCAATTAAATTTGTCTGGTCATATTAAAGTTGTGTCGGTAAATATACTAGCAAAATATTTTTGCGAAAACGAAGTCTGATATCAGTCGGCAAATTTGGTTAGGGATAGGGTTAAAGTTAGGGTTAGGGTTAGGGTTAGGGTTAGGGTTAGGGTTTGACTTAGGGATAAACTAAAAGGATTCCTCCTTGTGATATCGACGAGAGAGGGAGAAAAAAACTAAAAGGCTTAGCCCTTGTGTATGAATATTTTTGTTTTTATCAAAATCACAAATATATGTCATAACAAGGCTTACCCCTTGTGATTTTGATGAAAGCAAAAATATATAAATACAATGCTTACCCCTTGCGATTTTGAGAAAAAAACATATATAAATACAAGGCTTAGCTCATGTGATTTTGATGAAAACAAAAATGTATAAATACAAGACTTACCCCTTGTGATTTTGAGAAAAACATATATTAATGCAAGGCTTACCTTTTGTAATTTTGAGAAAAACAAAAATATATAAATACAAGGCTTATCCCTTTTCATCAAAATCCCAAGGAGTAAGCCTTGTATTTTTATATTTTTGTTTCCATCAAAATTTACAAGCATTGTAATGATATTTTTATTATCAAAATTACAAGAGGTAAGCATTTTATTTGTATATTTTTGATTTCCATCAACATTTACTTCACAAATGAGGCCTATTCCAACTCAAAACTTGTAACAAATGTTGGGATTAATCGACCGTGAAGAGGGTGTCAGTTGGGGGAGGTTCAGTGGAGCCAGGGGTGTAAAATCACAAGGGGTAAGCATTGTATTTAAAATTTTTTTTT
>CM055817.1:26962220-27034547 GCA_029582265.1 Zoroaster sp. YZ-2022
GAAAAAATTTGGATAAAACTTGCCGGGGTATATTTATTGCACTAAAAAATCGAACACTTTAAACCATTAGTAAGTACATTACAGGTAAAATGGGTTGACTTTTTTTTAGGAAAAACTTTTCTGGTTTTGGGATCGTCAAAATGACGAAAAAACATAAAAATCCCCATGTGTACATTGGGTCAACAGTCAAAACAGGCAGTTGAGTGTCTGCTACTTCCACAAAGTTCAGCCTTGGGAGGTTCAAATTTTGCCCTTCGTTAATCCATTTTGTTTTTACCGCAAAGGGGGCCATTTGTTCAGAGCGGAAAATGATATATTCAATTGTACAGAGGGAATAAAAAAACAAATATACATGGGAACCCACATGTTAAAAAAATTTCATATCGGCTGGGTTTGGGTTTCCCGGATGAAACAACTAGAATCCAAAACGGATGTTTGCAGGTACCCTCCGCTCCCATTACCTGCATGGGCTGTTGGGGGCTTTGTTTTTCTCTTTCATCTTGGCCTTAGCGACTTTTCTTGCGTGCTTGCGGTTTGCAGTTGACAGGCGTGTGTTTGCAATATCTCCACGATCATTGGTTCGAAGAACACCCCGCGTATATAAAAACTCATTGGCCCCAAATTGCCTTTAAAAGACACGGGGTGCAATTTCAGAACAGATCTTCAAAAAAGAAAACCCCAAAAACATCTCAAACGTTCGGGTGTTTAATTAAATGGGGCATTTTTTTGAAAAAAAGATCTCAAAATAAAATTTAATCACTATAAATGGTATTTATTTGGTCTGTCTTTTTTTTGGGGAAACTCAAGGGTTGATTCTTCATCGACAGGACCAATGGATCGGACGTCTAAATCGTCTTGCAGTAGGGGGGAAAAAAGGGTGGTGGAAAAGAGGTTGGTGAAGATTTTCCCCCTGGTTTTGGGCCCGAAAATTTTATACCGTGAGTCCTATCTGGTTAAAAATTTCGTAAATTGTATCTCACCCGGGTAGATGGGGTTTTCAGGTGGCGTGGTCATTTTGGCTTAATAACCCGTCATCGTCTTCACTGGAAAAACGGGTATTTCAAAGCTCTGGGGACGAAAAAGAACCAAGGGGTGTTGTTTTCTATCGAAGACATTTCGGGTGATGTGCATCGAAATAACCATACAACTCTAAAATAAACCTTTGATACCGACAAACGAATGGTTTCATTGCCCTTCGTAAATCCACCGGTAACGGTTTTTAAAGGGGGCTTGTGGCAAGGGGGTGAAACCTTTAAAGTCTGGAACGGTTGATGGTTCCCTAAGCTGTACAAAAGCAGCCAAACCCATGCAGGACTTTGTTCTTTAAACCCTTTTGTTATGATGGGGCTGCTGTAGCGATCTGATGGTGTTTGACGGTTTTTAATCAACAACAAATACGAGTATTTATCACAATTTCTGGTCAAAATTTAATTTGGATCTGGGATTATTCTCATAATATAAAATTTTTTTTCTGATAATGCCCTCAACCGGTCCGGTAGAACCCAAACGTTTGTACAGGAAAACAACAATAATAATTATTTTTTTTTCTTTTTAAAAAAGATAAGTTATGTGTTAAGGGGTTTAAAAGTAATATTTTTGTATTTTTTTTTTGTGTTTTTTTGTTTTTTCTTTGTTTCGGTGTTTTGGTTGTTATCTTCTGGTTTCCCCCCCTTGAGACCTCTTTCTGAAAACAAATCAATTTCCCGGGATAAAGAAATCCCTTAAAAAAATAACCCCCCTTTAGTAAACAAACTTTCCTGGTTTTTTCCCCTAACCAAGTTTGATTTCTTGGTGGCGTCTCTTTATACTGACTGGATAGGGTCGGGCCCTTGGTATCTAAAACATAGGTAACCCCGTGGGGCATTTTACCTCATCATAAAACTAAAAAGGGAAAGCATCAATGAAAAATTTCTAAAGCAATGCAATGGTGGTTTTTGGTGGTAAAATGCATCGTCCTATTATAAAAGGAATGCCAAAGGCACATCTGGGAAGGATATTCTCACTGGTAGGGGGACAACATGGCGTGCATTCCCCTCGGGATAATAGGTCAGTCTGATTGCTAGGCGCCCTCAATACTAACTGTTTTGCCAAGCGGTTTTGTCACGATCAGGATTCTGGTGTATGGTTTATACCTTTTCCACATTGCAAAAATATAAACCTATATTTTACCCGATGAAGCATCTAACATATTTAAAATTGACTTGCGACACCGGTCTCTTTAAGCAAAAGTGAAATTTATACCATCTACATTTTTGTTTGATGAATAAATCGGCGATAACCAAAAACTTCCCCATTCAATTCTCTAATTAAAACATATTTCAGTTCCAAACTTTTAAACCACCATCTGGTTTAGGGGGCCAAAAACTATTAGGGATAGGGTTTGGGGGTTTTTTTTAAAATTATTTTCGTGGGTTCTTTTCCTTTAGATTTTCCCAGATACAAAAACACAGTCATTTACCCCAAAAATTTTTTATAGCCCCCCCGGCAGTCTGCGGTTTGGAACTGGAAATCTCCCGCCCTTTGGGTTTGAATCAGTGTTTCAAAAAGTGACATGCCTGATTTATTTTGTAAAATAGTCATCGGACAATCTGGTCTTACTTGATGTCAAGGGGGAGCCGATCTTTAGCAACAGAACAGAACACATGGTTTACTTTTAAATAAAAGTAACAGATCTAAAATTCTTCAATACCATGAAGATTTTAAGAATGAAATGTTCTTCGGCAATAGTAACAACACAATCACTCGGCCAGGGATCACCGCAGGACCCCCCGCTGTTTCCCTTTAAAATACCGATCCCCAATTTTGGGGTTTTTAGTCTTCTTGTAAACAAATTGCCTGGTCAGTTTCAATATTTTCCCCCGCAAACTTATCCGCAATATATTTGAACTTGGGGATATTTTGCGGGTTGAAAATAAAATCGGGAAATCTTCCGTAAGTTATCCGGAATAGTTTTGAGAATCCCTTAGCGAATAGTAATGTAATAAGAGAATCATGTTCTGAATAAATACTTTTAAACGTTGTGTCATATTCTAACTACCGCCACAACCCCAATCTTAACTCAGGATTATTAGGATGTTGGAGAAAAAGTCCTCTCAACTCACTTGAAAAGAATTTACAATTAATTTTTTTGTTATTGGGTTAACTTGTAGAAACAAATAAGACAGCAATCAGATTAGATATAATCCAAGTAGAAGAAGACAAGCAGAATGTCATGGCCACGGATACGCACCAACTCAAATTTCTGTTTCCACAAGGGTGTGGTTCGAGCCCGGTCGTACATTATCCATGACAGGTAGCCATAATTCTTCTCTTCGTGGGGGGGGGGGGGGGGGGGGGGGGTTTTTTACCCTTTTTTTTTGGGAAAAAAAAATTTTAAATTGCTTTTAAATTAAAATTTCCTTAAAAAAGAGGGTTTTTAGGTAAAATGGGAATTAATTTTTTCGGAGCGGGGTTTGGGGTTTTTTAATTTTTAAAAAATTTAAAAATTTGTTTTGGGGAAAAAGGGGTGCCTTTAAACTAATTATTAAAAGCAAAAAATTTTTGGGGGCCCCCTTTTTAAAATTTTTTCCCCCACCAATGACAAACCCTAATCCCTTTTTGTCTGACCAGGAGGGCCAGTTTGGTTGGGTGTATTCAACTTGAACAAACTTATCTCTATTGTTTGACCATTATCGTCTTTGAATAGTTTTAACGATTGTCAATGACGTATAAACCGGCTTTAATTCTGTATATAAATATTAAATTATAATTGATGAAAGTGCTTGCTGATGAGTAGAGAAATTGCCAACTTTTATCTTAATGTGTAAACAGTTAATGTTTGGCTTTGTAGTAGTTTGGCAATTGGTTCAAACGTCGTCACACCCATATATGTGTTAATTAGCACCGCAAACATTTACTCAGATATATTGTAAACCTGATATTTAAAGCCTTCATCCAGGTGAACAAATTACGTTTTTAATCTGCCGCTGAGAACTTGAGAAATTCAATTCATATGAATATTTGTTCTGACACAAATTGACATCAACGTTATCCAATTTTGCATGGATATTGGTATCACAAAAATTAAAGATTTACAATTCGGCAGTCAATTGGGATAAGATGGAACAATTTTGAGAATCTTAACACCGAAGCGATGTTAAGAAAATATTTCACCGATATCAATGCATATGAAATGGTTATAATATATATTTTGTATCAGCAATAAACTATTTAATCTTAGTAGCAAACTTGTACGTGATTGTTTCATTAAAGCGTATTCCACAAATTAATATTAGGGAGGATATCTTTCCCCACCCTCCAAAACCCTCCAAATTGTTGCCAGTACCTGGGATATTACAATGAGCTTATTATCTGCCAGATTCTTAGCAGCCAAACAAAGAGATCACTTAACCCGGGAGTTAATCCTCCCATAATCCATGTGGGCCTGATGGATGTACAAAGAAACAGCAACCACAACTAAACTAATCCTATAATCCCTTGACAATAGCTATCACTGGACAGCTGGACTCTTCTATTGTAGTGTTCAGACTTAGTAAACCTGTCGAGAACCGGCCTAACACGGTGGATAAATAGAGGTCGGGGAATAACATCCTCCCTAATAATGTGTCTGGATAATGAATTATTTGTCTTTGTAAATGTGGAATATTATTTCATTGTACAAAATCAAAATTTGTTTATGATGCTGATGAGAAGAAAATAATGATGATGACAATAATTATAAGAAAACTAAAATACCTTATTAAGCTCTAACTAATATAAATATATGTACATACCTCCATTGTCACACAGCTGCTTAACGTCTCTCGGCTGCAAAACAAAACAGATCATAATGATGTTGGTTTAAAAACAACAACAACGACAACGACAACGACAACGACAACGACAACGACAACGACAACAACAACGTGGACTTATGTAGCGCACGTATCCACCAAACTGGTGCTCAAGGCGCATTATATTATTACCCCTGCTCATCAGGCTCATAAATCATTCCTGAAACCATCTCAGCTCCCTGGGGAGTGTACAGCTCAATTGCTGCCATTACAGCGCATATAGGGCTAATCAAACACAACAACCAACTTTGCCCTCACAGGTACTCATTTACCCCTGGGTGGAGAGAAGCAATTATGGTAAAGTGTCTTGCTCAAGGACACAAGCACCATGGTTGCGGTTGGGATTCGAACCCACATTCTGACGACTCAGCCATCAGAACACAAATCCGATGCACTTAATTAAACCGCTCGACCATTAGCCCAAATTAGCTCAACCATGGCACTCCATAGGTTTGTAGCTATCCCGCATCCATTTTCACTGGTCCACTTGATCTTTAAGTAATTCATGTATTAGGTTCCCAACAACTGGTTGTCAACAATTGTCAATATTTCACAATTCTAGCATAATTGAAAATGAGTTAAATATGCCCAAGTGAAAGATAAACAAAAAGGACTAAGGTTCATTGCAGTGTTATTAATACTGACTAACCCAGCAGACAACAGTACTAAGGAGAGGGGCATTTTTATCGGCGGACCATCGAAAAATTGGATCCTTTGATTGTTATAATTGACTATCCGAGTCAGCAGCGTATGTAAATAAAACCATACTCTATAATCAAAATATGTGTGTAGACACCAACCTGTGAAAGTTTCAGCTTATTTCTTTGTGTCATTAACGGCCAGTGACGATCAATTTGAATGGATCACCGGCCAGTGACGATCAATTCCAATGGATCACCGGCCAGTGACGATCAATTCCAATGGATCACCGGCCAGTGACGATCAATTTCAATGGATCACCGGCCAGTGACGATCAATTTCAATGGATCACCGGCCAGTGACGATCAATTCAATGGATCACCGGCCAGTGACGATCAATTTGAATGGATCACCGGCCAGTGACGATCAATTTCAATGGATCACCGGCCAGTGACGATCAATTTCAATGGATCACCGGCCAGTGACGATCAATTTCAATGGATCACCGGCCAGTGACGATCAATTTCAATGGATCACCGGCCAGTGACGATCAATTTCAATGGATCACCGGCCAGTGACGATCAACTTCAATGGATCACCGGCCAGTGACGATCAATTTCAATGGATCACCGGCCAGTGACGATCAATTTCAATGGATCACCGGCCAGTGACGATCAATTTCAATGGATCACCGGCCAGTGACGATCAATTTAATGGATCATTGGCCATTGACGATCAATTTTAATGGATCACCGGCCATTGATGATCAATTGTTAATGGAACACCGGCCGTTGCCAGTAATGATAAATTTGTATTCATGTATTCATGATCAAAAATGTTGACATGTCAGACGTAAACAACTTTTGATTAATTGCTATATGTACACCCTTTTTACGTAATTTATGTACAGTGAGTCAAGGATAATGCACTTTATCGATGATATAAATAAAGTACACACAATGAGAGGGAAAAGTGGCAATCAGAGTCGCAGCCAACGAGTGGGAGGATCGGGGGTGTGGCGGACACACCCCCTAGTCGGCAAATAAACAACCAAATCAAACCATCAAAGTGGGCTTGTATTTGTTGTGCCCGAGGAGCCTCGTTGGACGATTCGTCTCTAATTTGCCATAGTGACCAATCCCGAATTAAGTTGGCATAGTGACCAATGCAGTATTAGTCACTTTGCCAAATTACAAAAAAAAGTTAGAGCATTCGTCATATGAATGCATGCTCAATCTCCAAAACTATAAGGAATACATGCATGTGGATTAGATACAATGGTAGGTCTCTTCCTGAATGTACTAATGGGCGTGTCACAAACTTAGAATTAATGTATAAATGTCATTTTAATGTAACATAAATAATTGTACTTAAATCCTGTGGGTGTGACGAAATCATGTCCTTTCAGTACCACCTTACTTTTTTATAGAACCGGCAGCCATCCTTATTTTGTTAATGTCCACCGAGCCATTGGGCTGCACCTTTTTGTTTACTAAAGAATCTGTTGTGAATTTAGTTTCCTTATTTGGCTTAAACATGCAAAGGTTTCCCAACATGATTGAACACACAATCTGGATCGATATTTATTCAAATTTATGGGATAAATGAATATCCATTATTGGTGTCGTATATAAAGAAAAGTAAAGGGGTTTGGGAGACACTTAGCAGCTTGACCACCGGCTCGATGACTTTGGGCACTGAGGCCTCTGCCTGCGACCCCACCCTGGGGGTACGGATCTGAGCTCCACTAATGCCGGTCTGATCAGCCGTTGTTTTTTGCTCTGTTAGCCGATGGTTTGGAGGACATCCGAGTTGTGATTACCGAGACTGGGGCCAAGCTGCTAAGTCGCCAAAACCTTTCAGGTCTATTTTTTTTAAATTAATTTGCTGGGCTTTGGGGTCTGGTTGGGACGTGGAGAGGCACGACGGCGATTAGAGGTAAACCCGTCTCGGGGACCTGACGTCATCCGCCGAGGCACGCCAAGGGTCTCTGTCCAGTATCAACGCCGCACGCTCAACCAGCCAACTACACAACGATCAACAACCGGGTTCGAATTTATAAGTTATCTAAATTTACTCGAGTTGTATTAAATTTAATTGATGTTATGTTTATTGTAAGTTTATTGTTAGTAATAATTAAATTATATTATAACAAATATATGTTTTATGTTCCTCTACGTCATTTTGTTGGTGTGTTCATTTTCCCTGGGGTATAACTTTCACGCTGTCCCAATCATGGTGAACTTTGTGACAGGGCGGGAAAACTTAAAATTGAAAAAGGTCGGATTGGTCACTATGGCAAATTAGGGACGGATTGTTCACTTAGCCGCATCAAAAGTAACCACTCCTTGTCCAGCGATTTTGAAGATGTTCAGTTTTTAAGTTTTGTATCTGCCGCTAAATCCAGCTGGCAAATTGGCTAAAGTAAGTGAGTGCCTGAGTGCTTGAGTGAGTGAGCGAGTGCTATGGCCCTGCTACCGTTTATTATGAACTCACAAACTGAGTGAGTCGGTGAGTGAGTCGGTGAGTGCTAAGACTCTGGTACCGTTTATTCTGAATTCACAAACTGAGTGAGTCGGTGAGTGCAAAGACTCTGGTACCGTTTATTCTGAATTCACAAACTAAGTGAGTCGCTGAGTGAGTCGGTGAGTGAGTGAGTGAGTGCTAAGACTCTGGTACCGTTTATTTTGAATTCGCAAACTGAGTGAGTCGGTGAGTGAGTCGGTGAGTGCTATGACTCTGGTACCGTTTATTCTGAATTCACAAACTGATAGACAATTGGACGAATCAAATTGGGATGTATTAATGTATTAATGTATTGTGGAGTGCTATGGCCGAGCGGTTTAGTGCAACGGATTTGTGTTCTGATCGCTGAATCGTCAGAATGTGGGTTCGACTCCAGACCGCGAACATGGTGCTTGTGCCCTCGAGCAAGACACTTTACCATAATTGCTTCTCTCCAGAGTAAATGGGTACATGTGAGGGCAGAGTTGGTTGTTGTGTTTGATTATTATTATTAATGGCCGGTAAAGGCCGGCTGTCTGTGCATATCAGTGACATAATTATTGGGAATAAATATTGGTACATTTTGTTCCCCTTGCTGCTGAACCAGGCAATGGTTAGGGTAATTGGATAAGCTATAAACAGTTAGTTGCACCAGTCTAGCTTACCGGACTCAAGTTCTGGTGTTAGCAGCAGAATGTGGGTTCGAATCCCGGCTGTGACACTTGTGTCCTTGAGCAATACACTTAACCATAATATTGCTTATAGGGGCAGAGGCAGTTTAACAACTGCCTTGTTCTGGACTAGTTATCCCTCCCAGTCCTATTCGCACCGTGGATAGGCTGGTTTTTAACTTGTCTTGTTTCGGTGCAAGGGGCTGGTTTCTCCAGTGTGGAGTCGTTGTAACAACTCAATGACTTAGTAGCCCAACCTTGAAGTGGCCATTGGCCTTGTGTGGGGCGATTTGCATAAAAAAGTAACATTGCATTAAAGAGCCTTGAGAATTCAGGTAATTTAAAGTGTTCATAGGTCGAATTCAAATACGGTGCGGCAGAATAGCAATAGCTCCGGCAATATTGGCTGCAATTGGACATTGTTTCATAGCATAGATGGACATACTGCTCAAAAGACGGAACGCATATTTACAAACGAATTACAAAAAGAAAAAGAAAAACAAATACCTTCTCTGGTTCGTAATAGTAGGTGTCATTCTTCTCAACGAGAGCCTGTGGGAACTGCGATGCCGAAGCCCCGTTCAGCTCACAAAGCTTGTCCCGGTCCGAGTAGTTGAACGAGAAACAGCGTGTATTAGACAGACACAACATACCGCATCTGGCCATCGAAATTCTCGTCAAGTTGTGGTATCCATGCCCCTGCAGGAACAGGTCGGCCCTGCCACTGAAATGCAGGCTACGCGAGATACCAACGGCCGCATTTTGACAGGACCTGACAGTCTCGGCCATCAGGCAATGAATGATCACCAAAAAGAGAACGCGAAACATCTCTTTTGTGGTGAATGATTACTTTGAAACTTGAAAAGTGAAACCACACACACTAAAAACTAAAGATGCAAAAAAGGTGCAGACCCACTAAAAAAGGTACAAAGTTGCACCTTTCTCTAAAAAAAGGTGCAAAGTTCATTTTTGTATGAAAAAGGTGCAACTTTGCACCTCTTTGAAGATATACGAAAATGGAGTGAAGTTGAAGGTGCAAAACTGCACCTTTTGGAAATAGTTTCTGTGCATATTTGCGTTACATATATTTTTATGTTGTATAGATAGCGTTACATAGATTATTTGAATAGCTAATCGCTAATCATTAAATGTTGAACCTCAAAGGTGAGTATTTGAACCTTTACATGGGGTGCAAACTTGCACCCCATTTTTGGGGTGCAAATATGCACCCTAAAGGGTGCTCGTGGTGTTGCATTTTTAGCACCCCAAAAGGTGGACATTTGCACCTTTTTTAGTGTGCAGGTGATGATGTGAGATGATGAGGATGTTTACGAATGATGCTTGCACCAAAATACTATACCATCCTCCAGCGAACGCTGTATGAATCATATTGACATCAAACACAAATATATCTTCTTGATAACGTCACACGAGCTTATCGATCCACCCACCCGTTAAAATATACTGATAGAGGGCAGTATCGCTCACTCTCAATCAAAGGCGTACATTTGGAGAGTTGGTCATAGCGCTTTCTAGCAGTAATATAAGTGACGTCACATAATTGCTTCCTCAACCACAATTTAACTGTTACGAAGGAGGTTTATAAATAGATGTGATTTTATTCAAACTGTCCAGAAGCATAGATGTTTTCTAAAAAATATGTATCTAATTAGAATTGCATTTCACAGGATCTTTTGATACAATAAGTTTTTAAATGTCTATTAGAATTATGTCTATCTGCTTCTTCCTCTTGAGAATGCTTACTATTAAATTGTATAACGAATTAGTCAAACAGTTTAATTTTGTAATATTACTTAAGAAAAATAAGGCATACAGTTGGTTTGTATTCAACTTAGTTCGTATAATTTGACGCCTTTCAACGTGAACTTATGTGTGAAGTCATCAACAATGACTTAAATGTTAATCGTAGACACACTGAAGTTGTTAAGTTTTCTCATCAAATGGCAAGGTCCCATGCTGCTCATCATTTTCTTTCTTTATTTTTTTAAATATACATTTCCAAGATTATGGGAACTGCTACCAGCAGATGTTAAAGACACAGATATTTATGGTTTATCTATATTTATTAATTCACTAAGAAAACATTTATTAGTCTCTGGCCTAGGAGATGCCATAACTCAAACTGTGTAGTATAAACTTAAAAAGTATATTTTTATTTTAATATTGTTTTTAAATCTCAAAGTGTGCCTAAAGCCATGTTGTTTATCGTTCTTTGTGTGATTCAATATGTGTTTGCTTTCTAAGTGGTAGCATCAGGAGATCAACTCGACATAATTTAGTTTACTTTTTTTGTAATCTTACAGGGGTGCTACTTTTGTTTCTGTTTCTGTTAATGTAATGTAATTTTGTGTTTATTTGTTTTTCTACCTGTGAAATCAATAAATGAAACGAAATGGAATGTTTACATATTGAATGACACTATCTGTCGCCAACGATACTGAATAAGATAATTATGTTTTAAACAAACAAAAAAATCGTTACTAGGTGAAGTTATAAGCCATACCTTGGAGGATATGATCTCCCCTTTCAACCATATCTGACACGAGTTTTTATTTATTAATCTTCGGTAAGAATGTAAAGTGCAACAAGATATATCAGATGAGGTCTGAAGCACATGTAATAATGTGATGTCATCAATATCACATCTGGAAGGCGCTTTGACCACAGTTTTAGGTCTGAGACGTCTGTGTCTCAGATCGAGACCGAGACGTCAAGAAGTTATGTTTGATTCACTGGGGACAAAAAGGCGACATCAGGAAATTTTTTTTTAATGTGAGAGGGCCGTTTATTAAAAACTGATAAAAACAGAGTATGCTTCAACATGCAACCAGCATCTAGGTATCTATTACATTTCCAGAATAGTTAAATTTGAATATAATCAGAAAGCTGATTTGTGCTGTATGCGCTTTTGAGGAATCCTTGGTTTGCTTAACAGAAAGGTGTATAATAATAAATAAAATAATTTCGTGAATGCGTGTAAACACAGTGTTGATGAAGCCACACAGCACCATGTTGCCACCCTAACTACAAAATGACCAGAAAGAGAATGCACAACGATAAAATGCATTTTCCAGAGTCCGGCATTCTCCTGAGGACGATCTGAGCATACTGATCGAAACGTCGAGTTGTACCTCCAGTTCTTTTCAGAACTAATTACTACTCAATTGAGCATTTCACATGGTGTCACCGCAATTACTCTTACCTATCCTCCTCACCATGCAAAGCTACAAGTTCTACAAAGAATCTTCTGCAGCCGTGAATTACAATTACGCAGAAACACTTTGCTTTTGAATGGTTTTTTGTTTAATTTGAATGATTTTGTTTTAAGTTGTCTCTATCTCGGTATCACGTACATTGAAACCACTAGGATACCATGTCACTCGACTTCCTCAGTGGAAGTACCTTTTTGAATTAGCTGATAATTATAAGATAATGCTCAATCCTTACTGTATAAAAAGGCAGTTAGGTAAGCAGTCGCATTAGGGCTCATTGAGCAATAGTTAAACTATTGAAAGTCGATTCAATGGTCGAATGATTGAGAAGAGAGTTTTGCCAATGCTTGATGAATGCACCCAGCTAAACTGGCCCTCCTGGGTCAGACAAAAGGGCTATTAATTAAGGGATTACTGCCTATTGTGTAGGGAGGATTAGTGAAGGATTAATAGCGGATGTTCCAGACTACATTAGCTGATGTGTAGGTATTAGGACTGTCAGTTATCACTTCTTTTGTCTGCTTCCAGAAGCTGTTCGAAGCAGAACCATTGTAAACGAATGAAGCAAGCTAAATGAATAGTTTGGGCCAATAGTTTAACAATATTGCTCAATGGGCCCTAATGGATCCGCACGCCTTAGTGCATCCGTAACGCCCGTATCTCAAATTCGTGGTAATATATACATAATATTTAGCTGCAAGCAAACGCCCTCTGTTGATGAATTTGATATAAATGTTTTGAGGCTCAATTACACATTAACTGGGGCCTATCTATGAAATGAAAGCAAGCATTGGACAAGTCCTAGTTGAAGAAGTTATAAATGTTTTAGTTTTTAATCATTACTTTTGATACTTTCTGTATGGCAAAATAGTTGTCCGAGTTATGATATTTAACTTACTTCTTTTTTTCATCCGATATGCTGATTTTGTTTTTGATTAATATTTCAAATAGAAGAGTGAAGGATATGTATGTTTTTAATCAGGATAGATTGCAGTTTAGGTTGTCTTGGGTGTAATGTACGGACTAGGGCGACTCTGTTGTGTCGGTTTTTCTTACATTCCTGGGTGGCCAACAGATCGCATGACTGGGGTGAGTTTGCTGCAGCCCAGAAATACGAGCAGATACGTCTTATAAGTCTTCGGGGGTAATAGGGTCACAAGATTGTCTTGTATATAGTTTTTGCAAAAAGAAAAATGTTTGGTATAATAGCACTGTAGATAGCAGGGAAAACTGACGTTTGATTCGAACCCGGGTCCAAAGAGGGTTTAATGTAAGAAAAACAACACCACGCAAAGGCCAAACAACATTTATCCAGATTCTGTTCATCGGTTGGCTTCAAAATCGGTGAGGTGATGCGTTATTTTTATATTTTTTAAATTATTTTTTTGCCAACCAGTGAAATAGGTGATACATCTATGTATACGCAGTTATTGGAACCAGAACGAAATTCCCATCATATGAATTTCTTAGCGCAACCTAAGCAGCGACCATCCACTACACTCGGAAATCCACGGGAAAACTTCTCAAAACACGTTATTTTTTGGCTTTTTGAGAGCGTAACTTTGAACCGCGGGTGATATCAATTTAGTTCTTTCGGCAAACTGAAAGTACATTATTCCTCTTTTTAATGATGATTTTAAATAATTGTTTAACTATTTTAAAAACCCGTAAATTTTCGACCAAAGATTGTGGGTTTCGCCATTTTTACAGTGCGAATACGATTTTCGGACAGAATTCTTGTAGCAATGCGGCGGAGTTGTACTTACAACTTTGGACGCCCTCTACCGATTGTTTTCGTTCTTGCTGATAAACAAACTGTACACGTTTGTCCAAAGCTGTTGTTAAAATGAAGCTGATTGGCCAATATTAAGGGCCGTCCTTTTAAGCCCAAAGTTGTTGTGCCAATCACAATTGTTGTCTGAAACTGCATTGGAACGTGTGTGACCACCGGGTGATTATCAGAACCCTATGGGCAGATGTACAGCATTGTTTCAGATTCTTGAGTGTCAAAACTGGCCTCTAGGAATTCATATGATAACCACAGCACTGCAAATTTCCATTAGATTCAGCAATTTTGGCTGCAATTATTTTATAGCTCCACCCCCCCCACACACACAAATAAATAAATAAATAACAAATGATAAGCGGGTCTAAGGTGACGCGCACGGAGACCAGAAACCGGACACTTTTCTGACCAACCTGTAAGTTCTGTCTCAAGCTATGTCGTACTTGGATATTTATTTTTTAATATTGAAGAATACCTAAATAATTACACACTAAATAAAATTTCTAAATTATTACAGAACCGACAGGCTACATTCAAAGCAAAGCTCGCAGTGAAACTGACGTGACTTAATTATTCCCATGTGGTTTCCGCTACGTAAACAAAGAGAAGTCATGGTCTATATTTTTATCAAAATTAAGTCGATTGTAAATTAGCTTTTTGATTTCATCACCAAAACCAAAGGAATTTGGTAAACATTTTTACAAAATATAGCTTGTTTTTGTTCAGCTGTGGTGGAACTACAAATTCCCCCTATTTCTGCCTGAATTCTCATTTTTCCTTGACGTTTAACCTTTCAGCAACACGTTGATACCAACATTAGCTGCGACCACCTGCGACCTGTGATTTTGTAGCTATTTTTGTACACCCCATTTGAACCTGTTTTTATAACTCGACTGTGAGCAGCGCGCGCCGCACACTGAAATTGACAGGACTTAATTATTCCACTGTGGTTTCCGCTACGTAAACAGAGAGAAGTCTTGCGAAATGATTGCAATGAAAAACGATCGCGCAGGTAAAATTGCTACCAGTGGTTTGGTACTGGAAATCAAGACGTAATATTCCGTCAGTAAGCTCCTGAATTAATGGTAAATTTGCACCAAAAAAAAAAAAAAAAATGATCACAGTTTTACATGAAACTGTGTTAAATTGATCATGGCATTAAATTGATCATGGTATCAAACATCCCTAAGAGATAAAATATGTTTGTTCATGTGCTATCAAATTAGTGATATAATGATAGCCCTACTTCTGCAAGAGGCAGAAGTTATTTATTTCATTGTTTTTCCCAGAAAAAAAGCCACAGAGGCCTGGGAGTCATTGATATCCTAAAGTGGACCATTCCACATATCTTAGAAGGGGTGTCAGTTCCCAGAACTGTGTAATTGTTTTCCTGGGCTGGAAAAGAAATTGCTGCCATATGTCTGTGCACAAAATCAACCATCCATTGTGTACACATAAAGACCTACCCAGATCTAACCCTCCGATAAGTGGAACCATCTGTTTGGCATGAGGCTGTGCTCTTTGATGTCTTGCGGCATGCCAGTGCCAGGCATAACCCCCCACCCCCCACCCCCAGACAGAGTGTCTGGGTTCTGTTACACGCTGGAGAGATATGGCTGAGAGATATGCTGCATAAGTATATGGCTGTTTACTGTGTGCCAGGTCATACAGGAAAGAGCTACACTACACAGCCGTCGGTGTGTCATCTGGGGTTGAAAATAATACTAGACCATAGCAGGGCATGTGTGGAAGTTATTTGGATGTAAACAATTATTTGGGAATGCATAGATAATAATTTTAATATCATTAATAGGGATGCCAGTGAAAAGAGGAGAGGTACGTCTTCGAATAAAGTCGTGGGTACCTCCCACGTCGGAGGGCCATACGAATGCATACGAAACATCGGAATGCATTTTCATTCTTTTCTCGGATAATGACACATATTAAACCGACACTGGGTTGGTTTAATGGATATGTTGATTCATAGAAAGTAAGGCCATTTTAGAAACATTTTTACAAACATTACTAATAGTGTATAATGGATTTAAATTACAAACATATTTAACGATAATTGTATTCTTAAATAATTTACAGCCGTAAAACATACACTCGTTTAGTGTAATTTAAAACAAGTCAAAATGCAACTGAGGCTATAAAGCGTGAATTATCAGCGGTCCAATCACAAATCGGTATTTTGATGACGTCATAAATGTTTAGAAACGCTTCCATTGACATAATTATGCGGGTTCGAAAACATATCGGGTGCAATTTGCCTTCAAAATAATGGACAATTTAGTTTTGGCGCAATTTAGTCCTACCCTGGACCTTCGTTTGTCGCCTCGCTTTTGCATTCATGTGTAGTATGAACCAGCCCATAACGAAGTGGATTATCAGGGTTCAAAGTATTATAATTATAATTCCTACTAAAATTAATAAAATTTACAGTTTCACCCCAATAATTGTCCGAAGAATGGTTTTAATTAATTTGAGGCCAGAATTGAGCTTCAAATCATTTGTTACCACTAGACAGAGTGGCTGGATTGGCCAGAACTTGTTTAGAAGTGCTGCCAAAGTATTATCATGGTCTAATTAATTTACGACCTGGTTTGTCCAGAGGCATTGCTCTTGGGTGTTCGTTTGGTCAAAGCATTGGGAAAGGCATGTGTTCCTTCTCGGTATAGTTTATAACTTTAGTTTGAGCAGTTTTATCCAACGGATGTGATATTGTCTGTAGTGCTCTCATTGTGCTTTTCAGTTATCTTGTCCACTGTCATGCCTTATGGGAGAATATGTTACGCATTCAAGAAATCGGTGTGGTCCTCATTAACTTACATTATCACTGTTTCCTTTTCACGGCATATCGTAATTATAACTATCTCGTGTATACAGGTGATATTGATACAGCGAACTGCCGCAGTGGTCAGTCAACCGGAAAACAAAATATCACGAAATATTGTCGTTTAATTTATTGGCAGTCACCCAGCATTTGCATATACAACGGGTTTTTATTTAAAGTAGCTATGACACGAGTGGGTATGCCTACCGTAACTGCATGATACGCAGTGCTTCTTTCATGCATGACAGAAAATTTGTTTAAATTGGTGATCATAAAATACAAAATCGAATACATTATTACATTGGTTCCCCAGTTTATCATTTGTTCATGATACTATATTTGCTGTTAACTTTTACATATGATGTAAAATACAGATATACACTTGCATGCGATATAATTGTATAGATCGGTTAGTTGAAAACAATTCTACTGAACGCTCGATCGTCGATCGAGAAGGTATTAACCGTTGATTTGTACCCATAATAGTTGATATTATAACTTGAACTTCAGCAAGTAAGATCAAACGCAGAAACAAACAAACACACAAACGAAGTAAAGAAGAAACGAAGAAATAAAGAAACTTAGACACAAATGAACGATAGAAAACGAACAAACAAACATCCCAGCAAACGAACAAACAAACATTCAAAGGAAATTAAATTAAACGAGTAAACAAATTAGCGATACTAGTTGATATTATAACTCGAACTTCACTTCAAGAACAAATGAATACATGAAGAAAAGAAGTACAACTTTTGTTTGACTTTACAAGTGATTACTTTATTGTCAAGAGAGAAAAAAAACATATGTACAGAAAGTAATTACAAATTTAGAAACAAATAAAAAAGTAGTAATAATGTATGAAATAGTAAACAAAACATTCAATCCAAAGACCAATCAAAACAACCATGACTTTTATGATGGTAAACTATCAATCACAAATAATTAAGGTGTGGACTCATAAGCCGCCAGGTATTGGTCATGGCCCACCAGGGTGGGCAACTAACAAGGTCTAGGGGACCATTAGAAGAAAAACAGAAAAGAAGACTAAGACACAGATGGACAATGACACAAACAAGCTAACAAACAAACCAACAAACAAAAACATCAAATGAATTTAAATTAAACAAGTAAACACACAAACAAACATCCAAGCAAACGAACAAACAAACATTGAGTTAAACGAGTAAACAAATTCTCGAACAACCGAATAATCGAATAAATAAACAACCGAATATAAAATTAAAGAATTAATTTATTATTGACACATTAATCTGTGTTCTATTTGTTTAGTTATTGTTATTCCCTTTGGGCTATCCATAGACACTCCTTCTAGATCTGCTCCTAGTATTTATTTATACCAATGTAGTAATGCCACACTTATTACATGTGGTCTTTGGTGCCTCTAGGCAGCTCAGCAAACTCATTGAGATGTCACTGGGCAGCAAAATACAAGATCAGTAGAGTGTGGCCTTGGGGTGTTTGCCACGACGCCTTCGTAACACTCGTCACCTATGTAGACGCTACACCCGTCAATGAACAGTTGAACATCGCGGTTGGGTAGTGAGAAGTAATACCAAGTATCCAATGATAGTTGACGATAACCCATCAAGTATACTTCTTTCAACTCAGCCAGGGTACAGAGATGAGCATCCAGGAGTGAGCAAGCAGCCTCCATCTCAACACGGTCATTCAAAGCGTAGCTCTCCGTCGTAATGATGGGGTATCGAGGGTTTATCAACCCAGGATTTCCGGTGCAGCAGATGACAGCTGAGGTCACCACACTCCAAACTGGACAGCAGCTTACACGAGTGGTATTGTCTGGTCTCGGTGTGTTTGGCACGACGCCTTCGTAACACTCTTCACCTATGTAGCTGCCACACCCATCACTGAGAAGTTGAACATCGCGGTTGGGTAGTGAGAAGTACATCCAAACTGCATATGGTTGACGATATCCCCTCAAGTATGCCTCTTTCAACTCAGCCAGGGTACAGAGATGAGCTCCCAGGGCAGAGCAAGCAGCCGCCATCCCAACAAGGTCGTCCTTACCGTAGATCTCCACCGTGATGAGTGGCCCTGGTAGATCAAAGTAGGTCAGCCCGCTCGAATTCAACTCAACCTGACTTTCAGGCACTGAATACCAGAAACCGGTGTCAGTGGGTATTTTGCCTAAATGACCCACCTGATAGGCTTCCTCCAGTTCCCATGGTTGACAGAGATGTTGGTCATTCCTTTGGCACTCGAACGAAGCCAAGGTGTGCGTGTGGTACATAGAGTCTGTAGGACTTGGTGAACCTTTTGAAGATATTGAAAATGTACACTTTGAGATAGAAGTGACAGATTACGATTTTGTTCTTTTTGAATATTATTTTTGTTTTAGATTTTGCAGATATTTATTTTTGATTTCTCTTTTGGAGTAATGAACACATAACTAAATTTTGCTCGGATCTCAATTCCAAGTCATTTCTGTGCTCCTGAAAAATGTAGCCACGCCCCTTTTCTCCCTCAAAGTTGTGTCGGTGATTTGTTTTATCACTTTCAGAGGACTATATCTCGAAATTGGTTGAAAATGTTTTTTTTTTACTTCAAACTGGTAATTGCAAGCAATCTGCTATAATCTGCTATCAAAAGGAGTATATAACATCTCCTTGTTAAATTAGGGGTCTTTCAAAACTCACAATTCGTCCATAATTTGCCATGATAGTGACCAATCTGACTTTTTTCAATTTAAGTTTTCCCGCCAATTTGTACATTCAGTAAGAGACCTATCACTGTATCTAATCCACGTGCATGTATTCCGTATAGTTTTGGAGACTATGCCAACTTAATTCGGGATTGGTCACTATGGCAAATTAGGGACGAATTGGGTGAAAATGTTTTTTTAATTTTTACTTCAAATTGGTAATTGTAAGCAATCTGCTACAATCTGCTATCAAAAGGAGTATATAACATCTCCTTGTTACGTTATTTCAAAACTCACACTTGAGCCAACATAAGTGACTTTTTGCCACTTTCGGGCATTTATGGTGCCCTCACGAGTGGTCAGAATGCTTTGATATTTTATTTTTATTAACAATTATACTTTCAGTGGAGGTTTGGCTGGGGTCTAAAGATCGGTTCGCAGACCCCAACAAATAATAATAATAAAACAATTAACACAAAATAAATAAAATAAAAATCTTCTAATGCATGGTCGACCAGCTGGACCACTACCCATGTAACTGAAACTTTTACATCTTAAAATTATCCTATCTATGCATGTACGAAAATTCAGTTTTCATAGCTTTCATAGCCAGATTATTTTTGTTTCAAATAATGAGGTATTTTATATTATACACATTACATAATACACAGGTTCTGTATGTATGCATATACGCAAAACACTTTTTCACCATCACCATCATCTTGATCACTTGTTTCCAATTTATGTATGTAAGCAAATTAAGTTTAGTATCTTTATTCTTTCATGGTTAGATGAAGTTTAACAATAACAGGGTGTTCTGCCATGTAAGAGTCCCCCTACACATGCTGTGATGCCTAATACTCAAGATTCAAGGGGATATTTAAAATTCCACAATTACAACGTGTATGACTCTCAAGCCTAATTGAATTAGTTTAACTGTAATACAGATTCCCAAAATGGAATCAGCTGGTTAATACACTGCATTAGTGTAATAATTGTAGATTGGCCTTGCATGGCCGAAAAGAACTTCAAGTAAAGTTTAATTAGATATTGTGAGATCCATAGTTTCATTACCACACCTCTCTCGATAATAATTTTGCATCCTTAGATGAGTTTCACTGTAGCATGCATAAATGTTATTCCTAAATGCATCAATCTATTAAAAAAAAAAAACGAACATATAATTTGTTCAAAACAGCCACTTAAGTTATATAAACCAAGAGTTACTGATGGTCAAAGTGGATGATAGTCTTGAAGATGCTCCAAAGTTTACTGCACCATAAATAAATAAAGAAAGAAAGAAAAAAATAAAGAAATAAATAGTCCTCTCTGAAAATTAAAGAGGTTACTATTCACAACTGGATCATGAGCTAAAATGCAATCTGAAAATGCTTATTTTCATTTTTTTTTATTTATAAAAGCGCCACCCACAACAAATAACAATTTAAAACTAGAGATTCGAGTTTGTTTACACAAACTCTAGGTGTTCGGGAGGGAAGTAAAGGTCAAATTGGGGTCAACTTTGTGTAAAATTGTTTTGACAATTAACGATCTGTACAATGGTACAAAAATTGTGAATTTACCTCTTGTGGTTGTTGAGATATGATTTTTTTTAAATATTAAACTTTGACTTCCGGTTTGGACAGGAAGTAAGGTCAAATTGGGGTCACCTTTTTGCAAATATTTTTGACAGTTAACGATCTGTACAATGGTACAAAAATTGTGACTTTACCTCTTGTGGTTGTTGAGATATGATTTTTTTAAATATTAAACATTGACTTCCGGTTTGGATAGGAAGTAAGGTCAAGTTGGGGTCACCTATTTGTAAATATTTTTTGACAATTAAAGATCTGTACAATGGTACAAAAATTGTGAATTTACCTCTTGTGGTTGTTGAGATATGATTTTTTTTTATGTTAAACTTTGACTTCCGGTTTGGACAGGAAGTAAGGTCAAATTGGGGTCATGTTTTTGTAAATATTTTTCGACAATTAACAATCTATACAATAGTGCAAACAATGTCCATTTACCTGTTGTGGTTGTTGAGATATGATTTTTTTTAAATATTAAACTTTGACTTCCGGTTTGGACAGGAAGTAAGGTCAAATTGGGGTCACCTTTTTCTAAATATTATTTGACAATTAACGATCTGTACAATAGTGAGAGAATTGTGAATTTCTCTCTTGTGGTTGTTGAGATATGATTTTTTTTAAATATTTAACTTTGACTTCCGGTTTGGACAGGAAGTAAAGGTCAAATTGGGGTCACCTTTTTGAAAATATGTTTTGACAATTAACGATCTGTGCAATGGTGAAAGAATTGTGAATTTATCTCTTGTGGTTGTTGAGATATGATTTTTTTTAATGTTAAATTTTGACTTCCGGTTTGGACAGGAAGTAAGGTCAAATTGGGGTCATGTTTTTGTAAATATTTTTCGACAATTAACAATCTATACAATAGTGCAAACAATTTCCATTTACCTGTTGTGGTTGTTGAGATATGATTTTTTTAAGTATTAAACTTTGACTTCCGGTTTGGACAGGAAGTAAGGTCAAATCGGGGTCACTCACAACTCGAGTTTCATCTACTTGTTAAGTTCTAAGTACATGCCAAGTTTCAAGTTCGTGTGAAGTTTGCAAGTATGTGTTTTTTTGCGGACAGACGTCGGGGAGAAGAAGAAGAAGAAGAAGAAGAAGAAGAAGAAGAAGAAGAAGAAGAAGAAGAAGAAGAAGAAGAAGAAGAAGAAGAAGAAGAAGAAGAAGAAGAAGAAGAAGAAGAAGAAGAAGAAGAAGAAGAAGAAGAAGAAGAAGAAGAAGAAGAAGAAGAAGAAGAAGAAGAAGAAGAAGAAGAAGAAGAAGAAGAAGAAGAAGAAGAAGTAAAAAAAAACGAACAAAAACAATAGGTGTTTCGGGTACATACCCGAACACCTAAAAATAATAAAGTTGAGTTCACGTCCTCCCCTTAAAAGAACTGAAATAATAATAATAATCAATAAATCAATAAATAAATAGTCGTCTAATTGGTGGGGAAATTAAAAGAAAAGAGGTACTACTGACAACTGCAAATGTGAAAATGCTGATATTGCATAAGGGAGTGCATACAAATAATATTTTTTTTAAATAAAAAAATATATATATATATATATTCCTTCTCGCAGGTCCGCCCCTCCCCATTTTTGCGAGGGTTCTAGATCAGCCCTTGATTGTGTGTGTTTGAAAGTTATATTTAAAAAAAGTGTTTGGGGTGTGCATACACATACAGTCGGTTTCAAATACGGGTGTAACGAACAACCGATGCCAGAATTTTTTTAAGGATCGAAAAATCATCAGTATCGCAATACACGATTTAGCATCGTGATGCGTATCGTGGCAGTTTTGTATCACGATAATCGATGCACGCGTTACACCTATAATTGTGATAACATAAACCATAAATCACTTACCACATTGCAGCCATTTTCGAATCTCTTTGGGGTCGCTGCTGATCAGAAAGGAGTCATAGTAGGTCACATTGAAGTATCTACATGGTGTGTGAGTATTCATACCACCTGGTTGAAGCTCGGTACAATGACATGGATCCTCAACTGGAATTAACCAGCGGTATATATTGTTTGAGTTGGGATCTGGTTCTCTTCCTATAGAGCAGACCATACCTAAAATAATTAAATAAAAAACAAAGTTTGACAAAATGTTACAATTTTGATTAATGAAATAATAAGCCCTAATTATCCAAATGCAATTACAGAGCAAACAACACCATACAGAGCAAATATTTTTGTCTTAGGAATAATTAGTTAGCATGTGGCATTAATGTATACTTAAAGCAGAAATACATCAAGTTATGTTAAAAGGAAATTATTAACAATATGATTTCTTTTTAACATAACTTGTTGTATTTAAGTTATCAACTGTTGCGATTTCGCTGGTATGCACAAGACTGACTATGGAAGATAGACGAAGCACTTCTGTGCATTAAACTAATTAAGGAAAACAATGAAACTATCGAGTTTACCTTCTGAATTATTCGCATGTAGGAAAAGCGACAGAACTGTGAGCATTCCTACAAAAAAGGCCATTGTGAAAGCTGTTCAAGTCACCAATGTAGACCTTCAGTCGACTCCACAGCACTGGCATCAACGTTATAGATTAAACTGAAATTGATATGTACAATACATCTAGCGGGCATGCGCAAATAAGATGCCCTTGAGTGACGATCATGGAAATGCCGTGGAAATGTTTTGCAATGAAACAAATTAAAGGGCAATATTGTCAAGATCAACAGGGCATGGAAACAGAGTGTTTGTTTTAGATTAACTCTGTGACTGAAAATAATACCCCAAATGATTAAGTCGTATTAGCCACGGGTGTAAATCCCGGAAGGATGGGGGATATATCCCCCAGGTGTTGGACAGGGGGGATAGTCCATAGGCTGGGTATGTGGGTGTGTGGGTGGGTGGGTGGGTGGGTAGGTGAACATAAATCACACCAAACTATACTAGCTCTAGACACAAAAGCTGATTCATGTGTATTATATCAAGGGCGTTTATTTATTTATTTATTGTTCAAATGACCATCTTCAAAATGTGGATAAACACGTTCTGTTAATTACCTAAGATGTGATATGATTTTCCAACAAAATAGATAAATACATAAATACATTTAACAAAGTATGAGTGAAAAATGTTTGAAAAAGTCAAATATATAAATTAGATTGTTATCATTATTTTCATACCCTTAATAAACACATCACTCATTGCAACAAGGTGATATAGCCAGTGTATTGCAAGTGTAGGTAAATTAGAAAATTGACCCTATTTTAGAGAGAGAGAAAAAAAACGCACAAGAAATATATCAATTTCGCCGGCGACAGCCTCATCAATTTAACAATAGGCGCTCATTAAAATGCACGTAGCAAGTGAGTTGACCGTAAACCAATCATTTATACACCATATTTGCACACATATTGGCTCTGATGTCATGGTTTTCCCTATGCTAGAGAGAAACGAGTGCATAATAAATATTTTCCACTGTTTTCTTTTTAAAGATGTATCGCCCTCAGTGTTTTCGCTATTTTGAAGACAATTTCCCATCATTTCTTAAACTTTAATTTCTTTTTTGGCATTGCATATTTTCCAAATTGGAACAAAACATTCATTTGTACACTGTTAATGTCCAATATGAATGCTCAACCAAACCAAATTAGTTGAAATATAGTCTTAGCGGAGCGATGTGATCTCTATAAACCTACAATGCAAAACCTCCACCCGGAAAAATGATAAATGTTTTTAATTTAATCTAAAGCCAACCTATGTTTACTTTCAGTGACATTTTATCTAACTTAACATTCTGGACTAGAATCCTGTACCCTCAATGCTTCCTAACGCGCCGGCACAAACTACAGCCAATATGCAAAACACAATTTGCTTATCCGAGGTTAAGACAAGAGACGACACGATTCCTTTGAATCAACCACTCGCAACTGACGATTGCCTGTAATTGAAACATGAAAGCTCTGTTATTGCTGCACTAGTATTTGAAAAAAAAAAGTGTTTCTCAACCATTTTTATATTCTGACTGAATTTGGTCAAATTAGTCAACTCCTTGTGAAATGGACATCTCATTTTTTAATTTTTTATTTGTTTGTTTATTTATTTATTTTTATTTTTTTATTCTTTCTTTCTTTATATATTTGTTTTTGTATACAATGCTATTTGAGTAAAACAAGGCAACATACATGAAGTGCAACTGAATGGGATTACACTCTTATTTATCAGTCGTACACTCTAATTTACCGGTACCACCATTGGCATCAATTATTGGAATAATCAGTAAGGAGGAGATCTTCCCCCAACCTCCATTTATCGCCCGTTTTTGGCAGGTTCGATCTGGGTTTACACTCTCTGAACGCTACAATAGAAGAGTCCAGCTATCCAGCAATAGCTATTGTCAAGGGATTATAGCATTAGTTATGGTTGCTGTTTCTTTGTGTATCCACCAGGACCACATGGATTAGGGTGGATTAACTCCTTAGTTAAGTGATCTCTTTGTTTGGCTACGAGGCTCCTCATTAAAATCATATTTTTTGTCTTAATGTTGACTTATTATCTACTACATTTTTAATGTCATTTATACATACTGTTTTGGGTTGTTTCCCTGCATATTTGTGTTTTTAAATTTAGGTGTCTGAAATAAATTCTTTTTCATGTATATTGTGCACTTGCTGGTGGCCATTTTTATTCCTAATAATTATTCTTAATTAAAAACGATTTTCCCCAAGGATGATTAGGGATCGATTTTCTTTTAATATATTTGGAGTCAATAAAAATGGTTAACCACCAAAATTCGGTTATTAACTAAAATGTCTGGGTCTTGTCAGTTCTTACTGGACAAACATAATACTTCGTAAGAATCAAGATATAATAATGGAAAACAGTATCGTGAAAGTTTCAGCATGTTGTTGTGATACTAGTGAAAATATATTTACATTGTTAGTATTCATTCTAATGTTTGACAACTTACCAAATATAAACACCTTTGACCACTATAGTTTAGACACCTATTGTAATTGTACCACTCCGGTTGCTGATATCAAATTACACGCATGTTATGAAATGTACATCATCCATCTTTTAATATATACAACCGTTTGTTGCTTTTTTTACCGAGTGGATGGAACGAGTTAAGCTATGTCACAATAATGTGCTGATCAACAGGGCATGGAATCGGAGTGCTTATTTTAAAATAATACCCCCGCATTATAAGGTCATATTACTGTTGCATAAATGAGCCAGTAATTTTCAGTCACTGTGTTCATCTTAAACTAAGACACCGATTTCATGCTGTTTTGGAAGTCTGTTCTGATCGTGACGGACCTTTAACGCTTCCGTATATTTCACGCGTATATGAAATACGACAACAAAGGGTTTTGATTATATATATATATATATATATATATATATATATATATATATATATATATATATATATATATATATATATTGATCCAAGTGTTCTTGAAGTCTTCTATATAGTACGTGCGTGCGCGTACACGCTGCGCGCAGCGCGCTGTCTATCATTGCGTTCGATACGGCAATTACGTCATGATAACTAACCAATCAAATTCGGCCACACGCAGGGGCCTTTGATATTGAGAAATGAAATAGATCATAGTCAGTATTGGGTTGGAGCTCAAACTTAGTAGACTTACATCTAGACATTTTGTGTAGTTTCTGAGAGGGATTTTTATTTACTGATTCTGCACTGGGTTTTGACCAACAATATTGTGCCCTGTGTTGACACCTGAATAAATTGTGTTTACTCAATATCCTGTGTGTATATATACACTCGATTTCAATGTAATCTACAAGGTTGATAACTTGCAACAGCCAGTGCCTTGGAGTCGACTCATGGTCTACATAGGTGACTTGAACAGCTTTCAGAATGGCCTTTTGTGTGGGAATGCTGGTAATTCTGTCACTTTTTCTACATGCGAATAGTACTGAAGGTAAGCTCTACTTTATGTGTTCTTATGTTTCGTCAATAAGCAAATCCACTATTCTCCACTCTCCACAGTCTCAAATAGTCAGAAAATGGAATATGTGTTAATGCCACAAATTAACTACTTATTCCTAACACAACACATTTGCCACTGAAACAAACCTATTGAACTAGAATTGTGTGTTCTGTATAGTATAATTACATCTTGATAAGGCTTATTATTTCATTAATCACAATTGTGAAATTTATCACACAGTTTTTGCATTGTTTGGTCTGATTGGTATAATTACATCTGGATTTGTGGGCTTATTGTTCCATTAATCACAACTGTAACATTTATCAAACTGTTTATGAAACATGTAAAGTTTATTATTTTATGAATCACAATAATTGTAATTTTTTGTGAAACTTTGTATTTATTTTTATTATTTTTGGTTTAGGTATGATCTGCTCTATAGGAAGAGAACCAGATCCCAACTCAAACAATATATACCGCTGGTTAATTCCAGTTGAGGATCCATGTCAGTGTACCGAGATTCAACCCGGTGGTATGAATACTCAGACACCATGTAGACACTTCAATGTGACCTACTATGACTCCTTTCTGATCAGCAGCGACCCCAAAGAGATTCGAAAATGGCTGCAATGTGGTAAGTGATTTATGATAACAATATCATATATCTTATTTTTAATAAGGCTCTATCATTGCATCTCAAAACATATTCATCGAGAGTAACACATTTGGCCAAAATAAATTAATAAATGAATAAACGAATAAACGAATAAACGAATAAACGAATAAACGAATAAACGAATAAACGAATAAACGAATAAACGAATAAACGAATAAACGAATAAACGAATACACGAATACACGAATACACGAATACATGAATACATGAATACATGAATAAATGAATACAAAATTGCTGCCACCCAAAAAAATAATCATTGGAGTTACAGTATTTTTTGTTGGTTTTTTGTTTGTTTTATATTTTGATTGTGTTAGCCGGAACCTGTGACTTTGTGATACCATCAAAATGTTTGTACCAAGTTACAAGTCTGTAAATCATTTCGTTCGGTATTTAAAGGGATTTACATTTTTCATTGTTTTAGGTTTATAATAGATTTAATAATTTTAAATACATCTACACTGTGCTATAAATGTGTGTGTAAAACTTGCAAGTCTGTACGCCATTCCATTTGGGAGTTATTACGCTTTTTACATTTCCATTGTTTTAGCCCATTAAACCGGAACCGATTTTTTATTAGATTTTTTTGGTTATTTTTGTTATTTTTTAAAAAGAATTTTAGGTACATCTACATATCATATACTAAATGTTTGTATCAAGTTACAAGTCTGCAAATCATTTCATTCGGGATTTATAGGGCTTTTTAATCCACTGTTTTAGCCCACAGTAGCGGAACCGGTCACGCTTCAGTGGTTAATTATTTGCCAAGTGACAAAAAAAAACAATTGATGATAGCGGTATATTTTCTATATGGATATTTGAAAACATAGGGTTTTAGGTATTTACGATTTAATTTTATTTGTTTGTAACCGAACCATCAACGACCGAAGCATCTACAACTGAAATGCAGACTACAGAAATGACGACTGGTGACGAAAGCACCACGCCTGTGACGACTGAAATGCAGACTACAGAAATGACGACTACTGACGAAAGCACCACGCCTGTGACGACTGAAATGCAGACTACAGAAATTACGACTACTGACGAAAGCACCACGCCTGTGACGATTGAAATGCAGACTACAGAAATGACGACTGCTGACGAAAGCACCACGCCTGTGACGACTGAAGTAACGGCTAGTGAAGCACCTACAACAGAAGTGAAGACTACAGGTTTGTTAACATTTTATATTTTTACACGTACGGACTTATTACATTCTCATTTTAACTGTAGATTTTATGAGAAAATGTGTTCTGACAAAAAGTTGAAGAAATATGATAAAGAAGAAACATCATTATGGAAAACATAACTTTTCATTATAGATATGTTTTTATATTGTATTTCTGAATATTTAACAAATATAAAGGTTTTAAATATTTATGATTCGGTTTAATTTGTCTTGGTCAGTTGCCTACCCTGTGGTTAACGAAGACGGTGCTAGATGGAGACAGTTCTGGTGGTACAAGGCAAACAGCGGATGGCCAACATCAGTCACCGATGTACTGCAGGGTAAACATATACATGGAAACTCTTTATGGCAAATGATCATAATATCAGCAAGGATTCCACTATTACTACAGTACCGTTAAAATATCCTCACCATTTTCACAAAGGTACAATTTAAAAATAAGTTACCAGAAAATCAAGAGTTAAGTTGATTTCTTTTTTGAAATTACAATTTTTTTTAAACAATTATTTTCACAGACACGCAGTAAGCACTCAGTATACAGCGCTTCATACATACGTCAGTGTATAGGCATATTTCAAAAAGTACATATTTCAAACTTATGCCATAGAACAATTAATTACGACTAACTGATTTTTTTTTAAATACAATGCTCCTTTCGTAAAAACATTTTAATCAAATTTTGTCCAACACAACAGCTCAAAATGTGTTTTCGTGAACACAGAAAAAATAGTGTGCTGTTCATCATATCGTGCCCAGTGGGGAAAAATAAAAAAATAAAAAAAAATACAATAAAAAAATAAATTAAATAAAAAAAAAAAATTAAATACAAAAATTAAATACAAAAATAAATAAATAAAAAAGAAATAATAAATAAAAATAAATCAATCAATAAACAATCAACAAATAAAAACTAAATAAATAAATAAATAAATAAATAAATAACTAAATAAATAAATAACTAAATAAATAAATAAATAAATATAAATAAATATAAATAAACATAAATAAATATAAATAAATATAAATAAATATAAATAAATATAAATAAATATAAATAAATATAAATAAAAATAAAAAAAATCAATCAATCAATCAATGATTCAATCAATAATGGTACCCGTGTATTCTGTTTTTGCACTTACGCTATAAGGGAACATTTCGGAAAGCCGGCATTTGCCGTTACTGTGCAATTTTTGGGCATTATTATATTGCAAAATTTTCGTAAATTAACCTTCGTGAGAACAGTTTCACAACATGATATAGCTTTATTAGCAAAACAAAATAATACCTTTGTCCCACGCTATTTGTTGATCCACTCCGTGTATATCGTGGCCCCCAAATGAGTTCATCGCACTTGTTAGTGCCACTTTTTTTTGTTAGAATTGTGCGCCCTCAACAGGTCATGCACGCAGATGAAATCTACGGTAAACTTATTAAGTATGTTAACGGCAAATGTTCTCGGAGTGGCTCATTAAAATTCGATCATTCTTATACAATTTCTTCAGACAATTATGGCGACTGTGATGTAAATTCTGACTACTGTTTTAGTCGTCTACCGGATTTTCTTCAAGAAAACAGTGCTGAGATACTGGCGAGAGACTCGGCAGGAACGGTATACAGGTAAACTGATTGATGAAAGTATTTATAATTTCAATGTTGGCAAACATTTCAATATAATTTCATCCATCATGGCTAAATGTACTGTAATTAGTATTTCATTACAACTGATATATCAGGTATGTTTCAAATGTATAGAACTCATATCGTGTCAAATTCAAAAGAACTGAGTTCGGCAAATTTGTGGCAATAGTCATGTATTCGAACGTCATAGTTAATTTAAGCGCTCTTTAGTGCAATTAAGTGCCCTCTGCATTCAGTAAAATATGACATTTTTTCTCCGAAATTTCATCAAAATTGCAATTTTTTTGTAAAATACATCACATAATTACAGTTACAATTAAAGCCAGTATACATCCATGCAATGTTGCAGTTTCAGCTAATTGCATTGTGTCGATAACGAGAATATAGTGATCATGCATTTAGATTGTTACTATTCATTCCAACGTGAAATGTCCGTCTCCGGGACTAACATTCATTAGCGAAATATACATTAAAATGTTAAGGGATGTTTGATATCATTACCAACTTTCCACAAATTAAGCTGTGATCATTTATATTTTTCAAGACTACTAATAGTATATAATGATGTGCTTTAAATTATCACTGTAATCTAATATAATCAAAAATATAAATTGGTAAATTTTCGGACAATACCACAATAGTTAATTCCAAATATATTGTTGCTCAGTATAGATGAAGGATATAGAATAAAGGATAGGAGTTGGGGAGAGGAGTGTGTGCTCACTGAATTGAATCAGTTGTCAACAAGCACAAGGAAAATTTGAGCCTGATCCGTTTTAAAACAATTATGACTGCATTACAAGAATCAGTCTTTGAAAAAGTATTATGTAACACTTAGTTCCAAAATTAATACTTACACTGCTCTCCCTTCAAGGTGGATATTTGATTCTAGCAACAATGTCGCTCACGCTGTATGGGAGGCTTTCCACGATCACATCGAGGTACAGATACAAAATGGAAATGTGTGGAACCCTAAAAGTGTCAGTGGTAGGTATGGCTTAACTTATATTCAATATTAGACTGTGTATGGCTGCATCTACCAGCTGGTAAGCTGGCTGACAGTACGCATGCAGCCTGTCCCATGGACACTCTTTGACATGTCCTTGCCGAAATATTAAATTTATGGAGGAGAGGACGGTCAGGACAAAGTTTGCCATAATCGTCCTCCCATGTTTCTTTTCAGAGCAGATAAACTATAACATCATTTTATTGTATTGTCTACTAGTTTTTTTGTTTTTTTCAAACTAAATGTAGTGACATGTTCGTCATGAGGCGTTCGTATCTCATAGGAACATTTGTATTGGCCGTATTATCCCCTTTACTAAATACAACGGAGAACTGCATTTTAATCTATGCATTTCTCTTTTCAGGGCGGAGTCCTGTAAGAGATCAAGACTCATTCCACTACCGCGAGGAACATGGTGTGATGTCTCTTCAATTGGATGATGATAACTGCGAAAAGTATACGTCACTTAGCCTGGGATACGCCATGTGTTTCGACCACTCTTTTAGTCAAGGATATGAATTTGGGGTGGATCTTCTGTATGACCCAAACAATCAGACGCCATCACCAAACAATGGATTGTACATATACTTCAGAGGTATTTATTTTAATAATTCGTTTCAATCAAAACACCTGCACCAATGACTTTACAAATTATAATACAATTCGTCCGTGCAATTGCAAAACGTTGAACATTTCCGAACAATAAATGTTTTGTTTCTCTTTTATATTTTTAGATGATGAATAAGCCTAATATGTCAACATCGAGTGTTTGTGATTGTTGTCGCTGGTATGATGCTATTACACATGGCATACAGTAATATTTATATTTATTAGTCGTCAAATGGAAGGTATTGCTTTTTTTTTTTTTTTTTTTTTTTTTTTGTAATTGAAACTCGTTTTTCTCCATCTAAAATGTATGCTTTCGCCAAGTGAATAGCGTGAAACAGAAAATATTCAGCTCCACACAAGTTATGTATGTGGTAATGTCTGGAAGAAAAAAAACATGTAATTTTAACCTGTGAAATTTTCATCACAATTAGGTGCTCCATTTTTGAGAAAAAACAATCAGAAACTGTTACATATTTTTAATGTTTTACAACAAATATAAAAGTACTTCGAACAGAAACAATTTTCAGAATGAATGGTAGGTGTACCAACTAAACACCAAGTAATCTTGTTGATAATAATTCATTGATTTCTGGTAAAAACACAATGCTGTACCTTTTTTTTTTTTTAAGAACTTTAAAACCGTAAATGTAATGTATTTATTTAGACGTTGTGTTGTGTTAAGGGAAAATGGTATTAGTGATGTTCAATCCACGTTTTATCAATTAGTATATTATTAGAAATCATAATTGAAGTATACTTACAGAGAGATATGTTAAAAACAAATAGTGCTTTTTAAGAATGCAAAAAGTCAAGTGACAAAACATGTTTACAATTTGATGACACAGTAATTTAATTGCATAATAATAATGTGTGCAAACAGTCGTAGTCATGTATGAGTTTCCTATTTAAATAAATACATCACATAATGATTAGATTGACTAAGCTTTGGCATGGTACATCTGACTTATTGAACAAACAATACTAGAATAAAATAGTTTAGCTACTAATGGAATCACAAACATTAGATGTTTGACAACCTACTGTGGTGTGTATTAAAATGTATAAATTACGTATTTTATGTTAAGACCATGATAAGCTTGCTTCGAGTCATTAGATTTTTCAATAGTTGTTACAAATATTAAAACATATATTTAATCCGTCATAGTGTATTAATAATTATGTATTTTAATTACAAATACAATATTTACAGTTGACATATCGTCCCTAATTTGCCATAGTGACCTATCCGACTTTTTCAATTTTAAGTTTTCCCGCCCATTAGTACATTCAGGAAGAGAACTACCATTGTATCTAATCCACGTGCATGTATTCCTTACAGTTTTGGAGATAGAGCATGCATTCAAATGACGAATGCTCTAACTGGCTATTTTTGTAATTTGGCAAAGTGACCAATACCGCATTGGTCACTATGCCAACTTCATTCGGGATTGGTCACTATGGCAACTTGATTTAATCTTGACGTTTCGTAAAAGACAGACTCCATTGCCTTGATCATTATGTATACATACAACGATGACCATTTAGTTATAGCATCCATTGATACTTATGTACACATCCATTGATACTTATGTAAAGGTTCTCTGTCATGCGGATTGATGGAGCCGTTCTTGTTGTCTACGGTACAAAGTTAAATTAAAATCTCCCCATTAGACTGAAAGAACACCAAGCGCACGGCCGCAGAGGAGATTTTGAGAAGTCAGCCATCGTCAAGCACTCGCACATCAAGGACCACCAAATCGACTGGCAGGCAGCCCAACTCATCACACCCATCGACACATGGCACCCCAGATGCATCAGAGAGGCCATCTTGATCGTTAAACACGACACTGTGCCACAGGACATGGGCTTCTACATCAGCGATATTTTGCGACCACTACTACAGACTGAAGGATCTTCTATATCCAATGTCCACAACTCACCCCAGACTGAGGGATCTCCTTTTTCCTAAATTAACCACCCTCCTCCCCCCGCCGTGCTTGTCAACAACTGATTCGGTTCAGTGAGCACACACTCCTTCCCCCAACTCCTAGGATCCCAGACTCAACAGTTCCCGCCTGCACGCCTCAACGAACTAATCCTCCAGCATCCTGTCATTGCGTAATCTTCCAGCAGCCTACTTAAGCAGCAGCATTTCCCAGAGTCCGGCATTCTCCTGAGGATGATCAGAGCATACTGATCGAAACGTCAAGTTGTACCTCCAGTTCTTTTCAGAACTAATTACTACTCAATTGAGAATTTCACATGGTGTCACCGCAATTAGTCTTACTTATCCTCCTCACCATGTAAAGCTACAAGTTTTACTTAAATTAAAATGGTATATGAAATATAAATTGTTGAACTTTAAAAAGATTATACACAACTCTGTAGCCATGTTGACATCACTTTCTACTTTCTACATGTAGTAGGTATGTTTAGCTCGACAGGAACTGTCGAATTAAGTCACATAAACTTTCATAGGTTACCATTAACAGCGCTATGCGACCATATTGCATCCCAAGAATACAATGGAATTCGTCACATGACTCAATGTTCTGAATGTTTTACAATATGAAAAAACACACCAAAAAGTGGAAATTCAATTGGACCTGTTCAAAATAAACGGTTGCACTGGCAATCGTTCTTTTATGAGTGTGTCCCCAAGAATATTTAAGAAAAGTCGGACAATTTAAGCGTGATTAGTCAAATAAACAAATGTATCGTAGGCAGTTTATTGTGTCCCCAGGACTGATAAATCTATACTCAAACATTACGTAAAAAACAGACGTGAAACACGGATGTTTTCTAATGTTGCATAGCATAGACCCTTTTAATATTACATAGTTAGAATTACATCCCTTTTCTTGCTTTTCTTGAGAATGGAAATAATAAATTATATTAAGGAATAGTCAAACAGTTTTCTTTTGTAATATTATTTCAGTGAAATAAGGCGTACAGTTGGTTTGTATTCAACATAGTGCATATTATTTGAAACCTTTATATACCTCCATATTAGTCACCATTTCTTTCAACGTGAATGCATGTTTGCACTCAATGGCTTAAATATTTACGTATTGGATGGCAATATTTTTCGTTGTTACTGGATAAGATAATTATGTCTGAAAAAATAATTTCCATACATTGGAGGACATACTCTTCCGTTTTAAATCTGTCCACCAGCAGAGTCTCATTAAACTTAATGCAACAAGATCTATCGCATGTCATAACAATTTCAATGGATAGTTGTTAGAGGGCGCTACAGTATCGTTTTTATAAATGTTGATATAAAATTGTCCTTGATATAACATTTGTTCATCCTTGATATAGACAGGGGACCAGTCTACAAGATCTATCGCATGTCATAACAATTCCAATGGATAGCTGTTAGAGGGCGCTACAGTACCGTCCTTACTTGTTCACCTGTTGGCCATCAAACTTGGTACAGATATTGTTTTAAGTACATGTGAGTGTCGACACCTTTAGGGCGCTATTGGGTAATAGTATTACATAATTTTGTACCAAAATGTTATTTATTTACCACTATTTATGTTGAACATTTACATATTGGGCGATTTTGTTTTTGAATGTTTTGGCGGTCATCTTTGATTTCCAGAATACATTGGAAGTGTTCTTATGACTAAACTTTGTGCTAGAAAGTTACAAAAAAATAATAAAAGACATTATATTCAATGTATTTCGGTTTCACTAATCTTGTATTTACATCTAGACAGTGGACGCTCAATTTGACTTGTTCAAAATAAATAGGTGTCATGGTTGCCATGACACCCGTAATCGTTCAAAGCAATAACATGCTTATACAATAAGGAGATATAAAATCGGAAAACTTTCATATCACTCTGTGGAAAAAAGTCGTTTAAAACACTGCACGGTAGAATTCCAATCCATCAAGCAATTCTGGCTGCAATTGGACATCGTTTCATTGCCAACATATACCAATAATAACATAATAGTAATAATAACAGAAAAAATTATATATAATTTTAAAAAAAATTTTTGAGGCGGGGGAGGAAGGGGGGTGGTTGGGGTGACTAAGTGACCGTGATAAAAATGCCTGTTATTTGTCACGCTATCGAGTTAAACAACGTCGTCAGTACTTGGATTCCAAGCAGTCTCGTTATTGATCGTATTTGATTGGTTGGTAATTAAGATTTGTAACAATGGGCGTACTAGCTAATACTCATCAAAAGGCACGTAGCAAGTGAGTTGACCGTAAACCAATTAATTATACACCGTATTTTTTACACATAATAAGGTCTGCTTTCATGGTTTTCCCTGCACTAGGGAGAAACGAGTGCATAATAATTGTCATTCAGTATTTTCTTGTTAAAAATATATCGCCCGATTTTGTTTCGCTATTTTGAAGGCAATTTCCAAACATTTTGTTTACATTTAATTTCTTTTCTTTTTCTGTGGCATTGCATTTTCCCCAATTGGACCAAAACATTCATTTGCAAATTTAGGTGTCTGAAATACATTCCTTTTCATGTATATTGTGTACTTGCTGGCGGCCATTTGTATTCCTAATATTACTAATTAAAAACGCGTTTCCCCAAGGATGATTCGGATTTTGTTTGCATATATTTAGGGTCAATAAAAATAGGTAACCACCAAAATTCGGTTATTAACTAAAATGTCTGGGTCTTGTCAGTTCTTTCTGGACAAATATAATACTTCGTAAGAATCAAGATATAATAATGGAAAACAGTCTTGTGAAGGTTTCAGCATGTTGTTGTGATACTAGTGAAAATATATTTCCATTGTTAGTATTCATTCTAATGTTTGACAACTTACCAAATATAAACACCTTTGACCACTATAGTTTAGACACCTATTGTAATTGTACCACTCCGGTTGCTGATATCAAATTACACGCATGTTATGAAATGTACATCATCCATCTTTTAATATATACAACCGTTTGAGAGTTATGGTATGTCACAATAATGTGCTGATCAACAGGGCATGGAATTGGAGTGCTTATTTTAAAATAATACCCCCGTCACTGTGTTCATCTTAAACTAGGACACCGATTTCATGCCCTATTGGAAGTCTACTCTGATCGTGAAGATACTACACCTTTAACGCTTCCGTATATTTCGCGCTTATATGAAATACAATTTTAATTGGACAACAAAGGGTTTTGATTAAATATATATTGATCCAAGTGTTCTTGAAGTCTTCTATATAGTACGTGCGTGCGCATACACGCTGCGCGCTGTCTATCATTGCGTTAGATACGGCAATTACGTCATGGTAACTAACCAATCAAATTCGGCCACACACAGGGCCTTTGATATTGAGAAATGAAATAGATCTTCAACTCATTTAGCTCCAAATCGAATAGCGAACATTAGATGTTTGACAACCAACAGTGGTGTACGTCAACTGATGTATACGTTGTTGCGTAATGTATTTTAAAACCAGGTTTCGCTTGATTTGAGACAGTGCTTAGATATCTAGATGTTTGTTAAAATAACAATTAATCCGTCAGAGAATTTTCGTAGCTACTTTATGTACAAGTAATATTTTACACTTGTAACGTTACTTGTAACGTGGCCGAGCGGTCTAGCGCACCGAACTCAAGTTCTGGTGTTGCCAGCAGCAGGGTGTGGGTTCACGGCCGTTTCAAATAAGAAATAAGATAGCGCCCTCAAGCGTCTGTCAAAAGAGCCATATAGCGCGTCGACGTGATTTATCGCATAACGTTAAATAAGGCTAATTTGCATACTTTCTGCATTTTACCTTTGTTTCTATTGGCTCAATGAAAAATGCAAATTTTGAACTTTGAATGAGGTGGATGACGTTTCAAAACGTTTGTTTACTTTTTGCTGAGAGGTCAAGTGGCAAATATAATTTATTTAGCGCTAGATTTGCACACGTGACTTTTTTCGAACGCGACGACAGGGGTTCTCTCAAGTGCTTTATTTAATCACCCTTTTGGACAAAAATATAACTTTGTATGCCGAAATCCTTAGGTAGAGTGGACAGCTTGTGATATCAAGTGACCCCTATGGTAGTCATAAGGTGAGGGCAGCTCTTTTTTAGTTTCTTGAGTCAATTAAAGTTGGTGTGTAATTATTTGTTTTCCGTGCTGACACAACGTGGGCGACTACCGTGCCTGCTTTTGTATGCACATACTGTACATAGGCCTACGTACATTGTACATACACATACAGTACACATAATGTTCATGTACTGTATATGCGGATGTATATAAATAAACATGCTGCCCATGTAATGTACTGAGTCAGATCATGGAAAACTATAGTTAGGCCCCATTTAGATTCTAGGCTTACATCAATTACTGTTATTAATTAATAATATCATTGTAAATACCAACAGCGCAGCGGCGTAGCCAGGACTTTTTTAGTGGGGGGCACAGGGGGGGCATTGCTTTTCAGTGGGGGGCCTGGGGGTATGTTTTTTCCCTTTTCTTTTTCTTTTCTTTTTTGGGGCACTATGAGGATTTTTCGTGGGGGGCACCTGGGGGCACTGGAAATTTGTGGGGTGTCACGTGCCCCCCAGGGCTACCCACCTGCAACAGCGTAAAAAGCCATATCAATTAAGTGACAGTAACGTACATACATGTACTACTACCATGACTACTACTAGTGTTAGTGTTTGCTGGGGGAGGGTTATGGGGAGAACGGAAATGGTCAAAACAATTAGGCCTATATTGGGACATAATTAATTTTAATTAGAATACTACACAAATACAACAATTCATATGCTAATTATTTGTTATTACATGTTTGCGTTGTGCCTTGTCTGTCATTATAAGACATACGAAAATTTTGTTTATTTATTTATTTTCCTAGATACTTGAGATATGTTTACTGCCATTGTCACTATGCATCGGATGCTGTCAAATTCTACCTGGTGATACTGTCAATGTCATGATGCCAGCCAGCTTTTGATAAGGTTGAGTAAGACTAGGTAGGTTTGTGGTTACACCATGTATTCTAACATCTCTCTTGACTAACATGTAGTTCTGACAATCCATAACAAGTTTTTCTCCCGAAGTGTTATTTATGGAGGGTTGTGTATTCAGACATTTTATAACTTGTATCATGTCCTCAAATCACAATAGCAATATTAAGTACATTTACAGGAATGCCAATATAATTATGGGAATGTTATGAGAATGATTGTGACACATACTCCAGTTGTACATTTATAGGAATGAATGAGGCACATTCAATCAATATCAAACAATGTGTTATCTTGTATTTTTCAATGCAGACCATTTCTATGCAGAAAAGTTTATATTTTTAATGGTTTTATTTTTTCCCAGTATGGCTGCTCTGTAAATCATACATTTACTGTGATTTAGTATGTCTCCAGCTCCTCCAATTTGTATTTTTATTTATTTATTTATTTATTTATTATTAATTTTTTTTTAGGGGGGGGGGGGTTAAAGCCTTTGTGCTTATAGTATGTACAAAAGTCATAGAGACTGCTTTATCTATTCTTCTTTTCTTCTTTTGACCGCAGTTATGAACTCTGCCTGCACTTCTGGCACGGTGCTTGTATGATGTCGCCTCATGATGGTGAGAAGACGCTGCAAATCATTCATCATGCCATGGACAGCACGACCGGTTCTATTGAACTCGGTATGCACAAGTTCACCACCCTGCTCGTTCAAAAGGCCGAACCCCACACCAAATCTCCGAAGCTGCTCCACTGCATGATTTTCAAGCAGGTGCATTTTGGGGGTTACAGAATGTGTTGGGAACATTCTCCGGTATGTCGCCATGAAATTGATGATACATGAGTCTGAAAGAAAGAAAAAATACATATAACCATCGTTGATACATTAACACTTCACAGCAAGTTTCAAGCCAGTTTCGTCATGATCACTACCATATTATTTGAGCAGCGATTAATTTTCACACTACATCATCAATGTATTTTAATTTGCTTAACTTTCTGTACGTAATTTGGAAGTGATTTTAAATTTGCACTTACCCTACCAGGGTCTTCAATTTAGCAGTGCCATTTATTTTCAGTTTGTGCCATGTCCATCTGTCAGTAGCAGCTTCAATTTGTGGTGGAATTGGGGTCCCTCTTACATGCTGTGAAGCCACTTTTTGAAGAAGTTTTGCTGCCTTAGTGTTCTGACTCTCTTGTTGGAGAGGATGATGATGTTACATTGGGTGCAATGCATATCTTACAATGGCATGAAGTTTGTTTGATGGGACATTCATGTTCAGCCATTTTGTTTAATTTTCCCATTGAACCACATTTTGAACAAGCCGTTATTAAGGTGCTTAGCTGAAATCGTAGTATCCGAGGGCATGGTGATACATGGGTGAAGTGTAGAAGTTGCTTACACACTGGACATGGGACCTCAGTTTGGAGTTGAACTTGAACCAGTTAGATAAGCAAATGGCACAAAAGTTATGTTCGCATGGTGTTTGAATGGTGGGGGTGCTCAGTATGCACTGGCAAATTGGGCATATACATATACTTTCTTCTTCAGAAGATTTGCCACATATTTCAAGCAACGGGCTTACAGTACAATTATTATCCTCTTCGAATCCAAAAAGGTTCGAAGGCAAATTAGACGTGTGGCCTTGAATTTCTGCCGAATGACCTGGCCGACTTCGGCTTGGTTGGTGACCCCCCTCGCCTTGTTTCAGGAACACTCTACATATTTCACATTCACCTGTCCTGGGATGTGCTTTCCAGTTCAGCCTTGGTGTACAAATTGCATATTCATGTTTAATATTTGATGTACTATTTAATCTGTCACCATGTTGGGCATAGCGTAGAGATCGGGAACATTTGTAGCATACTGATTCAGGGTGTACTTCAGTGTCACCTTCCCACGTACTTATCGAAAACACAGCATATATTTCTTTTCTGTATGTGGAGCAGTCTACAGGTTTAGTGTAACTCTTACCAGCTTGCTTTTGTTTGGCAGTTTCCAACCTTCTCCCACATACACGGCATAATTTTGTTAATACTGACTGATGATATTCCATAATGTGAAATAAAATAAAGCTAAAAAAACAACTGAATATGAATATTTCTATCGCCTCCTTGTTCCATGTTGTAACGTTGATGTCTGTGCGTGTGTGTGTGTTTGAGCCCATGCAATGCGCCCACGTATTACATTGACATTAACTTATTGAATTTCGCGGCGCGGTGTGTGTGTGTTGTTTACATCCCGTAGTACAGTATACGCGTAGTATGTATATGTCCGTGTACAAACTATTATGTAAATAGAACGTTGACGTGAAATATGCGCCAACTTCGTTGCTTATAACTTTAAAAATAGAGCTGCCCTCAGGCCAATTCTGCTAAGTAAATTGAAAACGGGAATGTTTTTACCAAAAACTGTGGTCATTACTTCTACAAAACCTATTTTCATTTAATTTGCGTGCAAAATGCATCCTCATTTTTTCGATCGGCGTTTTTATTAATTTACGCACAGTGAGTCCTAAAATACTTTTTTATTTCATTTTCAACAATTAAAATGTGTTTATAACATCATGAACATCAAGGAAATAGAGACTTATGGAAGTTTTTATAATAAAACCATTGTTTACATTAGTATTCTTTCCAAAATTAATGTTTTCATTCAAAGTTTTGCGGCATAGTGACGGAGGAAAAACGCCGCCATCTTAGTTAGAGCTAATCACTCATTATTGGAGTAAATAATTTTCAACAAACGATCTGATAAACTTTATTTACGTTACGTGGATCGGCTTGAAACAGCCGTGGGTTCGAGCCCCGGTCGTGACACTTGTGTCCTTGAGCAAGGTACTTAACCATAATTGCTTCGTCCTTTGGATGGGACGTAAAGCCGTAGGTCCCGTGTGTTGTGTAATGCACGTAAAAAATAATGCACCTTGAGCACCACTTAGTTGGTGGATACGTGCGCTATATAAGTCCACAGATTATTATTATTATTATTACCCTCTTGATTTAATTTTGAAATTAATAGCATTGTTTGCTTTAAGTCTAATTTAGCAAACATTAATTTGTAAGAAACTACATTTACACTTTCAGATAAGTGCTATTTGTATTAGATACACCTAGAGACTGAACATACATTCCATACCTATATTGCATTGCTCCTTATGCATACGTAAACGCTGATCAATAGACACAATCGGCGACCGGAGTCACGTGACTCATAGTGGGCATACAATGTAAACAAAATAAGCAAGCGACGCGCAGTGTATGGAAAAAGCATGCCTTCTTCCGAGTGCTTCTGCTGTACAAGGCACATCATAGATGTTGCATTTGTTGGTTGGAACACGAGTTTAAGTTCTCTAAATCGATCGGAGATATTCCCAATTTTAATTTCCAAACATTACGCACATTATCAATGCGCGAAGAAGTTTTTATCCGGAACTAGGGCAAGGCTCGGCCACCACTCATTTTGGGGCGATCTTCAATGTTTGTTCAACTCTTTTATATAAAAATACACCACAGACTTTTAAAAAAATATTAAATTTTCACAACTTTACAAAAATTCAGTGTTGAAAAACGTAACTACATTTTCAAGTCGGCAGCAAAGAACGTCAATGTCGCTTATTGGGGACCTTCGTATTGTAACGTTTTCGACTTAGTGTTCAACCGAGTTTGCGTCACTAAATGATCGATATCTTCACAACGATCGCAGTTTAGTGGATGAAAATTACACATTAGATAGTTCATTAGTTATTCCTCACCGCAGTAAAGTATCAATTTTCTATCTGAAGCGATGTGGATTAAATGTTTTTGTTTTTAATTTGCAGCTATCCAGAACCGGGAAAATCCGAAACCGGGAAAACGACTGTTACTGTGTTAGTAAATACAGTAGAGTAGTACGCCAGTCTCCTACGACTTTGACAAAGTCACAAAGCATTACGTGAATTCCAGAGCCTAAATTGCACAGAGATTCTAGAATGAATATGACATGATTTTGAACATTCAGTTTGCCTTCCCTTGCCATTCAGCTATCAATGAGTCGTTGTTTTAAAACCCTCCATGGAGCTCCCTATGTTTATACACAGCGCACTGCTGGTTTGTTGTTATTTTGTATCCACTATACATCACATGACCACTACTAGCTCGGAGTCGCCAATTGTGTCTAATTGGTTATAACATCTTCTGATGTTACTAATACACTGGCTCTACCTGGCATTAGTAACATAACAACTTAAAATACTGTCAAGGAAGGCTAAGCAATTGCATTTCATAGGCCCGTTTAAAATGACATCATGTTTTTAAATTAGAGTTATACCGCCTTGCTTGTTTTTCTTGAGAGTGCTTAAATTAAATTGTATGACGGAATAGTCAAACAGTTTCCCTTTGTAATATTATGTCAGTGAAACAAGGCGTACAATTGGTTTGTATTCAACTTAGTGCATATTATTAGAAACCTTTGTATACCCCCATATTGGTCATCATTTCTGTCAACGTGAATGTATCTATGCAGTTATCAACAATGAATTAAGTGTTTACGTAATAGATGGCAATATTAATCGCCAACGTTTTCACTGGATGTCATAATTACTTCTGAAACAATAGTTTTTCTGGATACAAAATGTTACTAGGAAAACTTATAAGCCATACATTGGAGGATATGATCTCCCCTTATCAACCCTGTCTGACATGGATTGTATACATTAATCGTCAGCAGAGTCTCATGATACTTCGTAGGGTCTTTAAGTGCATCACGATCTATCGGATGAGATATCATGTTGCAATAATGTGATGTCACCAAGATCACCTCTGGAGGGCGCCATACCCAATTTTGTGTTTGAGACCAAAACTGACATATTAACAGCTTTTGTTGAATTCACTGATGACAAACAAATGACAACTGTTATGCTTATCGATGGTGTTTTTACAAAATTTGTGCAAAATTTTTGTAAAGGCCTCACCAGGAAGTGGATTTAATAAAAACTAAACAACACTAGAATACCACGTGCATCCAGCATATAGGCTATGACATGTCCAGGCCAGATAGACTTGAAGAAAAGCTGACTTGCGGTGAATGTGTATTTTAGGAATACTTTGTTTGATTACAGAAATATGTATATTAAAAATTAAAAAAACGATACTAATAATAATGTCATGAAAGTTTGTAAACACAGTCTTGGTGAAGCCACACAGCGCCATGTTGCCACTCCAGATACTGAATGACCAAAGAGGGAACTCACAACAGTGGAATGCATGTACAAAGGAGAAGCTAGTTGTTTCTGTTCATATTGTAATGTATGGTTTATGCGTGTTGCAATTTAGCCACTTGCTTCAATGACGGAATGCACATATTATGGTGAATAATCCGTTACGCTTGTGATGGCTTTGTTGTACATGTTGGTAGACGTGACAATGCACAAACTGCCCAAAAATTCATGCAGGAAGTTAATTGTTTATGGTTTTTCCTTTAAGGATGGCTTATCAAAACTATCAAGTCCTTTGTCGTCGCCTGCCAGGTATCTCTGTTGGTTCTGATAATACTGATTTTAAAAAAAAAGCAAACGTAGTTTTGCAGGAAATTAAAAACCTTGCAAAATAAAAAGAATGGCGTCAAAAACAGTTCGATTTCCCCAATTTAAATTCCTGGTGGGACTTTGGTAAATCTCACATCAAATCAATCACTCAAAGATTTTCGATCATAATTGCTCACGAGAAACGTGAAGCTCTTCTAAAAATAAATCGAACTATTAACGACCTTCAGTCTGCGCCGGAAATCACCCCGGAGACCAGGCATGTCCTTTTTGAACAAAAAGAGAAACTAAACTCCATCTTGAAAAATCGAGCGCAGGCCGCCCTCATCAGGTCGAGATTCAAACACGTCCTCAGGTAGATACCTCCTCTTCATATTTTTTCAATCTTGAAAAATCCAACTCTCGTTCTAAACCTATCTCAGAATCCGTTTGGATTCTGCAGAAATTACTCAAAATGTTTCTCTTATAAAAAATAATGTTTCAAAATGGTGTCCCTTTAGCCGTGGTCAACCTCGATCAAAAAAAACAAAAGCTGTTGATAACGTTGATCGCGACTACCTCTTCGACACCATGAGAGTTATGGGCTTCGGAGACCGTTTCCTCGACTATATAAACATCCTGTACGGCGGTTCCGAGAGTGTGGTCATAATCTGCGGTTCTCTGACTGCCCCTTTCTCCGTTGAGAAGGGCATCCATCAGGGCTGCCCACTCTCGGGACTGCTGCACTCAATTGCTATCGAACCTTTTCTAAATCGCCTAAGGGGCGAAGTTGGGGACGACGGTTCCCGAATGCCTGGCGCTGACATATCTTGCTCGGTGTCCGCGTATGCAGATGATGTCTCCGTTTTTGTCACCTCCGATCGCGGCTTTGACGCGGTCAGAGATAATTAGGATCTCTTTGCTCGCACCTATGCCGCGCGCCTAAATACGAGAAAAACCCAGGGGTTGTGGGCAGGATCGTGGATCCGACGAAGCGACCGGCTGCTTAATTTTTCGTGGAATGACGATGGCCTGTCGATCCTCAGGGTTCACTAAGAAATACCAAAACGTACACCGACAAATATTGGGATATTTGTAAAACCATTTATCTGAAACCCTCGCTAACTGGTCCGGCATCTCGACCTCCGTTTCGTTTAAAGGGAGAGTCTTGATTGCCAACCAGCTAGCTGCATCAACATGTTTTTCATTGTCTGGCGGCGCTCACTCCGCCAGACGATTTCCTAGGTGCACTCCAACGGCAGCTGGTTGATTTCGTCCAACAAGAGACACCGCCTTAAAGAGCAAATTGTGTATCAAAAGCCTCACAAGGGGGGGGGGGGGGGTTCGTTCGGCCTTGTTAACCTCCAGGCACGAGTTCTCACCTTTAGATTATCACGTATTTTTCGTTACCTTAAAGGTAATTTCCATCACTCTTTTGATTTTCTTCAATACCACCTCCGTCGCTACAAACACTGATTAAATTATGATTTTCATATTTTCTATATGAAGACAGATCCCCTTTTTACATCGGAATGCCATCTTTTTACGCGTGCCTGGAGGTTGTCTGGAGCTCGGTTAGAAATAATACACGACTCAGTCAGCCATGTCCTTAATTTAACCATAAACATTCCTTTAATTCAAAATGCAACTGACGATGGCGCATCCCTCTCTAAGCGGCTCTCGACGCGTGGGGTCGGCCTGGTGAGGGATCTGAACTTCACTTCTGGATCGTGGCACCAGCCCAATGACGTCATCTCTTCTTCTAGTACATCTCGTCCTCCATCTTCACGGCTTCTTCAAAAACAGTTTTCTTCTATGCACACGATTCTCATCAGATTGTTCCCCTCTCTGTTCGACGAGAGGGGATTTCACCTACCTCTCTCAGTACTACAAAATGTTCCTTCAAAACCAGACCGTCCCCTCAACGTCACCATCAATAACTTGGACAATGCTATCTCTGCACCATCCAAAGCACTCTACAATGTCATCAACACAAACCTCAACTCGCATCCTTTAAAAGAAACATCGCACTGGCATAAAAATAGAGTCCTGGACCCTAACACAAACATTCAATGGAGCAGTATACAGTCCCCCAACCTCTAAAAAAGAGCGGTACCTACAATATAAACTACTCCATAATATCCTCCCGTCACTTCAAGTACTACATCATCTCAACCCGGCCTGTTCAACGTGTGGATGGTGCGGAGACAAGGGGACGATCTGCCATCTCTTCATCTCTTCATCACATGTCCAACCTCTACTTAATTGTCTACACAGTCTTGTACACCGTCTTCTTCTTGACCTGCTTCTGAACTTTGATCTCTACTGGGCCTTGATCCCATGTGCTAGGGGCCGCAATAAAGAGGCAGTGCGCTTGTCAAACTTCCTCATCGTCAGTTGCAAATTTGTCATTTACAATCATTACAGAACCTCTAATTTCGTTGATTCCCTCTTAATTTTCACTCATCGTATCAACAACAAAATCATTTTTGAATACAACTATTTTAAGCTTGTCAATAATGATGATGAATTTCTAAAAAGAAAATGGAATATAAATAACACAATGTTCATCATCATTAATGACAAACTGACATGGCTGATTTAAACCCGGTTAAAATTACTTATTTTGCTCCTCTTTTTTATTTTTATTTATTTTGTTGTTGTTGAATGTTACAACTTAATTGATGATTAGCACAGACGCGTTCGCGTTGAGTGTGGTTGAGGTAGTGCTATTAGTGGTGTGTGCATCTTCAATCAATTAATCAATCAATCACATCACATTTATTTCCATACTTCCATAAAAGAATTAACAAACTTTATATTAAAAGTGCATTAAACGATGAAGCAGTAAATGTTAAATTCATAGCAGAATAAATTAATTAAATAGAGCATGGGGCTGTTTATATAAGCAGAAGTTTGTTAAAAACAGCCAGACAGACAAAAAACACAAACAAAAAGGACAGACAGACAAGAGACAAGACAATAGGTAGTTGGCACGATACAGAGTAAATATACTGATGACAGAGGCAATTAAAATGAAAAAAATATCAAAAGGTTGTTAAGCAAAAACAACAGACCAACAAAATTTAGATAAGAGGATAATGTGAACGCAGTGGAAGAAAAGAGATATTTAGGAGAGGAAGCTAAGACGCATAATGAGAGATAAGGACTCGTTTGTATTTAAGCTTAAAAAGACCCACGGACCGCTGAGATCTGATACTTTCATCTATGGCATTCCACACACGAGGAACAAAGAAGCGAATGGTGTTCATAGCATAAGAGGTGCGAGTGAATGGAACAAACAGATTGGTACAGGATCTTGTGGAATGCCTATGGGTGTCTCGAACTGAGGTAAAGAAGGAAGAAGAAACTTGGGGAAGAAGATTGTGAGTGAACTTGTACATATAAATCCCAGTATGGAGTTTATTAATGTCGGCGATAGTGAGAGTGTGCAGTTGTGCGAAAAGAGGTGCTGAATGCTCTCTGGGGTAAAGAGAAAGTACAGATACGAATAGCCTTTTTTGTGAAACGAATAAGGGAGTACATCTTCGTGTTACTCACAGAAGCCCAAACAATGTTACAGTAATTTAAATAAGGATAGATGAGGGTGTTATAAAGAAGAACAAGCGATGAAGCAGGGAGGAAATGGCGGATCTTAGAAATGACACCAGCATTACGACATATAACCTTATTAACAGAAGATAGATGTTCCGACCAGGAAAGTTTATGGTCGATGATGATACCAATAAATTTTGCCGAGAAGACTCTTGCTATAGAAATACCATCAATGATCACCGGCGGCAAATCGATGTCTTCAGGACGATAAGACTTGGAGAAAAAGATAAAATTAGTTTTGGCATGGTTAATGGAAAGTTTGTTTGCCTTAAACCATGAAGATACCTGAGTAAGTTCAATGTTGAGTGTGTTGATCAAGGAGGAGAGCTGAGGACTAGAGTAGAAAATAGTTGTATCATCAGCAAACAAAGTAAAAGATAAAAGGGGGAGGAGTAATGGAGGTCATTAATATAGAGGAGAAAGAGGAGTGGGCCAAGAATTGAACCCTGAGGAACTCCATGCATAATGTTCAAACGATCTGAGTCGCAACCCTTGATTGAAGTAAACTGGTATCTATTGGTAAGATAGTCAGTAAACCATTGCAGCGCGACTCCCCCGATGCCAACATGTTCAAGTTTAGAAAGAAGAATAGAGTGATCAATGGTATCAAAGGCTTTAGAAAGGTCAATGAAAACACCGGCAGCACATATTTTATTGTTCAATGCCTGGGTGACACTATCAACAACTTTGATGAGGGCCAAGTCAGTGGAATGTTTAGATCTAAAGCCAAATTGATGACCAAAGAGAAGATGGAAACGAGAAATGAAACAAGAAAGACGATTGTACATGAGCCTTTCAAGAATTTTGGAGAAACAAGGAAGGATGGAAATAGGCAAGTAGTTATTAATGTTGCACTTATCACCGTTTTTGAAAACGGGAATAATTTTAGCAACCTTAAGATTAAGAGGCACAGATCCACTGAGAAGGGAGAGATTTAAAATGTAAGCATCAGGTTCAGCAATAGATGGAAGGACAAATTTCACAACGGTAGAACAAAAAACCGCAGCTTCTTCCTCTCTTCATGTCTTTGCTGATACGTAAATTTTCTTGAGCACATAAAAACTCGGACTCGAACCCTATATGTTTGTTAAGTCATTATGACGTCAATTCAATATTGTAATTATTATTGCATAATAATGTTAACAAGTATCAAGTCTACAAGGGGTAATAAAAGAAGAAAACAAATTATAACAAACACTTTCAAGGTGTTCGGATGTACTCGAAACGTAATAAGTGATTTTAACTATTTTTGGAATTGTTTACCTTTAATAAGGTATTTTAGTTTTCTTATAATTATTGCCATCATCATTATTTTCTTCTCATCAGCATCATAAACAAATTTTGATTTTGTACAATGAAATAATATTCCACATTTACAAAGACAAATAATTCATTATCCAGACACATTATTAGGGAGGATGTCATTCCCCAACCTCTATTTATCCACCGTGTTAGGCCGGTTCTCGACATGTTTACTAAGTCTGAACACTACAATAGAAGAATCCAGCTGTCCAGCGATAGCTCGGCCCTTCCATGGCAAAACAGCCCAACTCGAAAATTTTGATTTTTGAGATAAGATCATTTTTGGGTAAATTGAGGGCGCTCTTTTCATTTGTGAAAGTTTCAAAGGCGTACGATGGATTGTTTTGAAGATAGCATGTCCTATCTCACATTCTTTGCACACGTTCACTCTGGTTTTGTGTGCAAAACGCCTTATCTCTAACCTAAGTCATTCACAGTTTCTTGTTTTGCTTGGTAAAACATTGTAAGTCCAAGATAGACTACTTTGCCTTCCAAATTGATTATAACCTAATGTGGAGTGTTTAGGGTAAAACAACTTAACTTGAAGATAAGCTGTTTTGCCAAAAAAATATATAAGTTTGAGAAACGTCTAACTTTGAATTAAGTCATGCATACTTTATTTTTATTTGGTAAAACATACTAAGTCTAAGATACATAGATCTACCTTTCAAATGAGTTCAAAACATAATGTTGAGTGTTTATGGCAAAACAAGTTTACTTTAAGATAGGCTGTTTTGCCATAAAAAAAACCTTAAGTTAAGACATGTCCATCTGTGAGATAAGCTCATTTGCCATACAAATAATTGAACTATTGAGGGCGCTATCACCATTCTAACTCATCAAATGTATAATGGCGGCCATGTTCAACCTCAAGCTGCATAGCAGGGGCTTTCAAATTCTCCAAAGGGCATTGGAAAAAAACCAAGGTATGTCTATCTTTTACATGCTTAAGTCTTAAATATAATCCTATAGAACTCAGAGGTAATCAGTAGATAGATGAAAGTCCAATGTAATCAGCGCCCATATAAATTATAATGTTGCATGATGCAGGCAAGGGTTAGGCCTACGTTACACACTGGTCAAACTGCCATGACTGCTGCATCATCTTAGCTTACACATAGGTTAGGCTAAGCCTGCGTAACTCCAACTTTTCATGTTTCTGTTTGATCCATTTTGAAATATTTCAATACAGCCAGGGTTTATTGATTCATATTTTGTTGTAAATTTTATGAATAGGCCTACTGAGTTAATGAATAGGCGTTGATAATGTAGGCCAAATTGTATTTTAATATGCATATATGGCTATGCAGTCTTTTGATAGAGGACTAAAATATGTCCAAACAAGTATGGATATTCAAGAATGAAATCTCATTAGTGCACTTTACTAGTGATTGAATCATGCTAGTTTTAGTCATTTTAGTTTTGCAAATCTGATGCCAACATGTTTGTCACTAATGAAAGTAAATGTCGATTTTGTTCCCCAGCAAGTCCCTAGATCACTAAAGCAGACCTTAAAACAGGTAATCAATTATCTTAAGGGTAAAATCTAGGAGTAAAGAAGACTGTGATAACATTCATATCATATCATTTCTAATATTCCTTTCCTCCTTTACAGGCAGAAACAGCTCAAACATGACGACACAGAACTTATCAAAGGTAATAAAATGAAGTTTAAGTAGAGTTAATACATTATTGAGCTTATTAATGTACTTATTACTTATTAATGAAAGCACTTGTTTAATGCAGGTATATTTCATTTGCTTTTAATTTTGTCCTTGGATTTTGTATGATTATCGTCAGCAGGTGATAACAAAGTAGATTGTGGCATTATTTTATCTGTTTTTTAAATGCTTAATTTAAGTTATTATCTTTCATATATTTACAGTGCCAGATGGACTGAATGATGTTCACATGCAGGTGTCTGATTCAGAGAGTAAGTTGATCTTCATAACAACGGCGCACCCAGGATTTTGCCTTTGGGGTGGGGGGAGGGCTCCACCCAGGATTTTGTCTTGTGGGGGCTCAAAGAAAATTTTACTCTCACAAATCACTGGGCCTAGTATGTATATGGCATATATATGTAAAGAAAATTCAGGGACCCTCTTGGGGGGGCAGGCTCAAGCCCCCAGGCCCCCTTGGGTGCCCCAGTGTTTCATAATTTTACAGTTCAGCAATGCCTCCAGGTATAGATAAACATTTAGTTGAAGATGTAGTTTCTACTGAGAATAATGGAAAATCTGAAACGCTTAATGTTATTCTCAATTGTATATATACAGTGCCAAACAATGATGAACTCAAGAATGATGTCCCCAAGAAAAGTTTGTCTGATCCAAAGGGTAAGTTGTTTTCATAAGTTGTTTTACCACAGCAGACATTGCTCAATCATTCAGCAGTTCCTGCAGTGTTAATGTACATTTTGTAATAGATGAATATTTAGATAAAGATGCAGTTCCTGACTTATACAACATTCTAAAATGATTGATTAAAATTATTCTCTATTATATAATACAGAGCTAAACAGTGACGGACTAAATGATGTTCGCATAAAAACGTTGTCTGATCCAAAGGGTAAGTTATGTTTGATAAATGTAAGTAATTTTACTGCTGCAGACATTGCTCGTTCATTCAGCAGTAGCTGCAGTAGTAATGTACAATTTGTGATAAATGAAGATTTAGATAAGATGTAGTTTCTCTTATAATAAATTATAAAGTGCTTTATTTAAATTACTCTCTATCATTTTACAGAGCCAAACAATGATGGACTGAATGATGTTCACATGGAAAGTTTGTCTGATTCAGAGGGTATGTTGCTTTTCATAATTGGTTCTACAGACCTATTTCCTGAAGTGCTTGAAACATTTTCAACAAAGCACAATTTGGAGCTAGATTGTAGAAATTCTCCCATTTATTTCAACTGCAATAATATAGCAGCTATACATATGAGTGCCGTATGCAATTTGTTTGCAAATTCATATCATACCTTTGTCAGAAAGTGAGCAACATTTTATGTTATCATTTTACAGATTATTTTCAACAGGACATTGTGGTAATGTGCAGCTCTTCAACTGAAAATGCATTTAGTGAGATATTAGACTGCATTAGCGACTCTGATTTGAGTAAGTTATATATCCATAATTTCCTGAATATATTTAGTTCAGAAGTTTAAGTGAATGTTTCAAATACAAAATTTGTTAGATATAGGGCTTTATAGGCTATTTACCAATAATTCATTCATTCACAGATAATCCCAAAAGCAATCTGAACAAAGACGACAGCCTGCAGTTGTCTGATATAGACATACTTCTGGGACAAGTGGCACCAGAAGAGGATAACCAAAAAGGTAATGCACTTCTCTTTTTATTTACAGTTATGCATTATTTGTGTACAAAGCTATGGAGATACTTCTGTTCTGCCTTGAATGACATCACAACATGGCTCAGGAATGTGGACATTTTCATTAGCAAAAATACCCAAATGTTTAAATTTCTCCCTTGTATTACTATACAGTAACACGTAAAGTAAGCTGTCCTACATGTATTCAAATCATAACAATTCTATTGCATGGCTCCTTTAAGTGTAATTAAGGTTGTGCTCAATATTAAATGCTAAATAAAATCTTCTATCACAAAATGCACATCACTACGGCAGGTATTGCTGAATAACCTGATGCAGTTCAACAAGAAGTTGTAGATCAACCTCCACCCAACAAAGATGGCAGCCTGCTATTGTCTGATATAGACCTACTTCTTGGACAAGTAGCACCAGAAGAGGATAGCCAAAAAGGTAATGTAATCATCTTTTATTTATAGGTATACACTTTTTATTTTAATGTTACAGCTATTTCTTTAATTGTAATTAAATAATACTCAAGACAAAATACAAAATAAAATCTTCATCTATCACAAATGCAGGTATTGCTGAACAACCTGAGGAAGTTCCACTAGATGCTGTAGATCAGCATCCACCCAATCCAGAGGCTCTGCAAGAGAGAGGGTTAAATAAATCTAAAGGTGAGGTTGAATAATCCTTTTTGCTGTGGATGTTATGCAATTTTAAGGAGAGGACTTTATATTCATATTTCACACATAGCAGTTACTGTGGACACATAAAGATGTCGCTTGAATGCCCTGTTGTAAAATTCTCCTTCCACGCAAACACAAATTATTTAGTAATTCTTGACCATTAGTGATATAAATGAATCAATCTGAATTACTAGCAATTTGTTTTACTTTTTTCAGAAAACATTTTATTTCTTTGTATATATTTAAACAGATAAAAAACGGTGCAGATCAGTTGAACAAAAGAAAACCAGAGACCAGGAGAACCACCATATACTTCGTCCATGTACACAGAAATGCAGGAGAAAAGTGTTCAGAGAAGTTTTCTGAGGAACAGAGACAAGAAATTTTCAAGAACTTTTGGGACATGAGCTACGACCACAGACGTGACTGGCTCGTGCACAACGTGGATGAAGAAAAGAAGAGGTCCTTCACAACACCAAACCGAGGGTCGCGCAGAGAATGTACTCTAAAGTGGCGGTTCGGATCAACACAAGTGTGCAAATGTGTTTTCTTGCACACGATCGGGTATCATGGCGACCAGGTTGTTAAGTCTGCTCTGAAAAATGTCAGGAAGGATGGGGGTGTTGTAGTCGGTGCGCATGGCGACAGGCGTGGTCAACATGTACCACAGAACAAATTTGATGAGGGGTACCGCAAACATGTAATAGATCATATTGAATCCTTTATTACAGGCGGGACCATGCTCCCAACAGGAGGTACCTTCCATCCGACCTATCAATATGTTCAATGCATCAGGTCTTCAATGAAAGTCAACAGGCATCTGGCCAAGACCAATGTTCCTTCCAATACTACTACAAGGTATTCAGCTCTGTGAATATTTCATTCTCGTCTCCTGAAAATGACCTGTGTAAAACATGCCTCATCCACGAACAAGCACATCCACCACTACAAGCATCGGCGGATGACCTCCCCATAACTGCAGTACCTGTAACTGCCACGCTTGTTCTGGATATGTTGAACACAAAACCAGAGCTGCCCTAGCAAGGGCAGCTCTCAATCTGAACACAGAGCGGATGAAGAATGATGACCAAGTCCTTGTAACAACTGTAGACATGCAAAAGACAATTTGCATGCCAAAATTACCCACCAAGGACTATTACTTCAGCCGAAAACTTGTGCTTTTCAACGAGACTTTCGCTTCACCTGGCAAAGATGCACCAGCGGTGGCTGTTCTGTGGCACGAGGGAGAAGCCGGGAGGAAAAGCAATGTTTGCAAGTGCATATTTGACTTTTCTTCGGTTCAACAGAGATATCCAGGAGGTAATCCTCTTTGCTGATAACTGCAGTGCCCAAAACAAAACTGGACGCTGTTTTCAGCATTTCCTCGCATGGTTAACAATCCTTCCATTGGCATCACCTGTATATCTCTGAAGTACTTAGAACCTGGCCATACATTCATGGCGGCAGATAGTGCACACGGTCCATCACCACCAAGTTGAAAAGCAAGAGCGAAGTTTATGATTTCCAAGACTATATCGAGCTCATAGAAAAGTCACGCAAGCAGCTAAAGTGTGCAACTATCGATCACAAACAGATGTTCGTATTTGAACACCAGGCCAAGAAGACATCAGTACTTCTCAAGGACATCAAGGTCGTGCAGTTTAGGCGTGGCTCCATACAAATGTTCTACAAGACATCTCATAATCAGGAAGACTTCTTGGAGCTAGGATTCCTAAAGAAGGTTTCTGCACGCGAATTGACAGTGAAAATGGAGAATGGTGAAGACCCGCTAGCATCAGTTCCAGTGATGGAGAGACCTAGGGGCATATCTGCTTTGAAGAAAACTGACTTGATGACACTTGCCAGCATGATCCCACGCTACAAGGCAGCTTTCTTTGAACAACTACTGGTAAATGACAAATCAGAGGACTTGGAAACTGTTGAAGACTATTAACAGACTTACAATTTCGTGCAGTGGCGTCCAGCGAATTTCAGTGTTATTACTTCCTGAATACAATCGCAGGCTATGGCAGACCTCGGTGAAAAAGTAGGAGAAAAGTAGGAATACTTGAATGCTTGCGATTGCTACTTTGACTTTTGGCAAAAGAACCTTGTTACTTGCAATGGAGCCTTCTCTACCAAAACAGTGGAATATGTTTGACTCAATCTTTATTTAGTGCTTTAAAAAAAGAAAATAATTAATTTCAATTTGTTTTATCTAGAAATTAAGTATTCTTAAATTTAAGCTTTAAAATTGAAGTTTGCCAGAAGCCGTTTAAATGTACACGCCTCATAGAAGTGAGTCACACTAACCAAGCTTGCTTTGGAATGCACTCTTCATATTCATTTCAAATCAATTCGCACATTTTAAGTGTCATTAGCCTTCTTGAGACACAATGGAAGGGCGAGATTTGGTTTGATTAAATTGTATACAAAAGGTTTGACCCGAACCAAATAGCTCCCTCAAACTGTGTCCACCGTATCTCATGAAGGCTGTCTTCACTATATTCCTGCCTATTTTTCTGGCACAAATATCGTTGCTGTAAAGTTGCTGTTCAGTAAACTTGTAATACAACATGCACAATTCAAACCTCACACAGTTTATCTTAAGAAGAATTGTCTTTTTATGGACTAGCCAGTTGTTTGACTTGTAATTAATTGGTCAACTTTAAGAAATGTGTAAATTTAACTTGAAAACTTACGATGAGTTACCATTTTCCCCAGCTGTATGATGTGAGTATGAATTTAGCAAAACGGTTTGTAGAAGCATGTCAACAGAGATGAATATATAAGGGTCATGTGTGAGAATCCTTTGACGTTGAAGTTTTATGTTGTTTGTTACATTGTGATGTTTATTTCACAAAAATTGTACCATCATCATCGACATCCCAGTCATCACCACCGTCACTGTCACCATCATATCATCGCCTACCACCACCTACCACCAACATCCCCATCAACATCCCCATCACCACCATCGTCTACATCTTTGTTGATTTGTTTTTCAAATTGTATTTTTCATACAAGATGATATGGGTCCGTAACAGCTATTTCCGTTGTTTGTCAGTTTGACAATATAGTTTGTAGGGAATAGTTGACCTTTTGTTTGGGTAGGCCTATTTTTGGTCATAAAAGGAAATATGTTGAAGAGACAGGATATTTTTCAGATCCTTGGTAGCAATACAATAGCTACATTGTAAGCTTTCATGCCTCATCAATTGCGGGCAATCAGTTGCAAGTACTGCTTCAATTGAAGTTAGAACCGGATTGTCTCCTATCTTATTTTTGGATAATTGATGTTTTCCAAACAGTTGTAATGTGTCCATTTGTATGAGTGGGTTCCTTCGTTGTGTTTATGTGATTTGTTCCTCTAATAAAGAGAGAAAGATCATTAAGTGTTTCATCTGGTTTTTCAAAAAGCCAGATGTGAACTCTGGCAAAACCCTAAACTTGGGACCAATTTTCAAAAAGTGACCTCCCAAAATTGTGAAACAATGTTACAACAACGTTTCAGGATTTTCTTTTTCCATCAAAATGTAGAAAATGCTGTATATGGTAATATAAATCTCAAACTGAACCCCTAGGGCCCTGGGAGTGAGTTAGTTTCTCCCAATGTTTGAGCCTTTCTGAATGCAACAAATGGTTGTTTGAAATATTTCTGAGTATGTTGGGTTTTGTTGTATCAGTGGCCAATGTTTGTTTCCCTTTTGTTTCACAATCTTTTGTGGTTTACGAACGGATTATAAGTCGTTGTTTTGTTTATCTTTTGGGTAATTTGTGAATCAGTTTGGCTAGCTAATGATGACACTTTATGTGTTACGTTGTTTATCTCAGCTAATAATTTTTTTGTGAGAAATATTTGACGTATTTCTTGTGAAATCTTCCTCTCATTGTTGGTGTTTTCTTATCGCAGAGTTTCTCAGTAGATAAATGTTTTTGAACACATGGGGTGGGTGTGATGGGGTTCTGTGTAGAAACTGGTATATGTATATGTTCCGTAATTTTTGGTGTACACTTTTGTGTCTAGTATGCCACCATGTTTGGATGTGATCAGCCTGTTGTACTATTTTATATTCGAGATCGTATAATGTTATGTCACAAATTTCCGGACTGGCTGTTAAGCTAATTGCACAACCGATTTTATTTCCAAATTGGAAACAATTTCTGTTGAGTATTACTTCCAGAAATTTGCGGATGTATTTGTTGATAAACTATGGATAGTTGGTTTGGTCGATGGCATTGCATACACAGTTTATTGCCTCAGTTTATTGCGGATATTTGTGTACATTTTAACAACATCAATACTTGTGATATTAAGACACATTTTGTGGAAATGTTATTCGAGTTTCCTCAGTATATCTGCTGTTTTGCGGACATATGCGGACATATGCGGACATATGCGGTTACTACAGGGAGTAGAAAATGATCTTCCAACAAAGGGTGTGCCTGTTGGTGGGGTTTTGTGAATTCTCGGTAGAAAGTACTGTTGGAATGTGACATGCCTGTGACCTCGGATCGAGATATACCTGAGTGTGTTTGTCGAGAGTGTGTTGTTTCGCATTTTGGTTTGGACATTATGAATTAAAAGGATGGTTTCTTGTGTAATATCTTGATCGAACTCGGTGTATTGCTCTGATTCAAGATGTTTGTAATAATCCAACCTGGTGGTAGTCAGGAGCAGTTCATAATGCAGTACTCTCCCTTTATCGTATGATTTGATCACGATTTCAGGGTTGTTCCTCAGATATTTGAGGCTGATAGTTCAGGGTTGTTCATGTTCTTTTTCCGAGTTCTCAGACGAATGTGAGCAAGTTTATTTTGTGTTTGGCTTCCAAATAGTTTTAAGTGTTGCACTCTGTGTGATTTTTGGATTCCGCAAGTGGATGGTGGTTTGAACAGATGAGTTTTGGAAGGTTTGTTATGTATCAGGAATTCAATTCTTATTCGTCAATTTCACTCAAAAGAGTTGAACGGGTTGGTTTAGCAGGAGTTGGAACAAAGTTTAAACCTTTACCCAGAGCATTTTGTTTTTCAATTTGAGATAGTTTTGCTTTAGAAAGGTTTGTGATGAATTGTTCACTTTGTTCTACTAGTGTAGTCAGTAGACTATTTGTTCTACCAGTGTAGTCAGTAGACTATTTGTTCTAGTAGTGTAATTCAATGACTATTTGTTCTAGTAGTCAGTGACTATTTTTTGTATTCTTTGGTTTTAGTCGAGCGTTCAAGTGAAAATTGTTTCATTTTCTGTTTTGATTGTGAACGTTTTGCTCTTTTCGTAAATTTCCGTTATGCCATAGTTGGTAGATAATTTAGTTATAAATAACATATACTTATATATTTGTATTATATTATTAATAAGATAGTTGGGTTGTCAAGTGGCACTTGTGTAAGTGGTCATGATTTGTGTTCCTTTTATATATGTGTATTTATATGTATATATTTCATAACAAACAACATGCTTAAAGGTACAGTCTTACCTTGGTTATTTGGTTAATCCTTGTTACAAATATAAAAATCCACTATACATGTATGCTAATCTGTCAATGGTTTTAAATGTAATATTCATTTAACAATTATTTAACTCATGATCAGTGCTTGATAGCCCCTGTTGACTGGGAAACGATACAAAAAGTATCTCTAATATGCTTAAATGGTGACAAATTTGAATTTTCAAATGCCTGCAAACACCTTTATTATCATATGAAAGAATTTCATAGTGTTACCAGAGTTAATAAATGTGTAGAAAATGAAGCTCCATATCAGTTTCGTAATATTTTGACCTTGCTTCACATAGTATGCAATATGCACATAATATACTAAAATATGGCGGCCATTTTAAAATTCAATATGGCCGCCATAGGGGGGTATCATCGGAAAAAAAATATCAAACAGCATGTTTGGTGTTGCTGACATATTTATAGGAGATCCTGAGGAAGTTTCTTAAAGATTGTGCCCAGAAAATGCGTATGGACTCACAGCTCTGAACTAAAATTTAATAATACAAAGATTTAAGAATTGTTCTTTGCAAACATGTGAACACTTATTGTGATTAGAAATTTTCACGGGTTAGTTGTTAAATTATTATCTCTGAATACCGGTAATTAGAGGTAGGTACATTCCCAAATACCAATGTTGGACCTTCACTTTTTATTACGTTGTGTCGTTGTTAAATCCTTGTCCAAGAAGGCTATAAATCAGTTGGTTGTGTTATGCAGACCCAGGCTATCATCCATGTTGGTTTAAAAAGCAGATTGGAAAAAAAAAAAAAAATTCGAGGTCAAAAAAACAAAAATTACCTAAATTGTTTGTTTTTTCAAATACCTAATAACTTGCTGGGAGAGACGTAATAGAGTGCAAAAGGGTCTCACCTTTTAGTACTTTTCGAATCGAATTTAATTTTTTTTATGCTCAAAACTTGCTGGGTTAACATTTTGTTAACTTCACTCTGCAAGAGTCTAAACTTGATTCATTTAACCCTTATGTGTGATTCTTGTTCAGATAGGTGAGAGTTAATCTACAGCCACCATCAGCTACGACCTACCAGCTTTTAATTTCCATTCTACCCCCAGCAGTGCAATTACTCAGGTGTTCATCATGGGCAAACACACAGAAAGGTGTAGGTAATATTGAGAAATGCTTGAGTACAGTGTAGAGAAGCTGTTTTTTAAAAGGAAGGTAACAGCATTGGTAAAATATCAGGTTATCAATTAACCCTCCTACTATAGCTGAACTTTAGTGGGCAAGTAGCTATTAGTGATGAAACCATTCAACTGACTGTGTTGACTACAGCGCACTGGGGCATCTTTGATTGGTTTCAGCCACTGGCATTTTTACCACTCTGATAAGGGTGTAAGTGATAATATATTACCGTTGCAGCCCTAAATGAAGGACAGTAATTTTCAGTCAAAGTATTCATCTTAAACCAGAACCCTATTCCATGCTCCTGTTGAAATGTTCTGATCGTGACGATACTGTCCTTTTTTTTAGGTGAATCCAAATCTGTTGAGGATAAAAACTCATTTGGAATTTCTTTTTGCTTTGATCCACAGGAGAAAGATTCGACTCAAATGCAAGATTTTGATATACAATCAACGATCGAAAGCTTATTACTGATGTTGGCGTAGTGTAGATAAATTCACTGTTTAACAGTTATCCTATATCTGTGTAAAATCTCTGTTATTATATATATAGAATATCACTCCCATATAACGCTGCACATATATAACTATTATTGTGTATAATTTGCATTAAATAGAATAAAATGCTCTGTCAAATATGCTAGTTTTATAACTTCTGACTCAAAAGTTGAAGGTAGAATTTTTTTTTTATCCTTAAAGTTATGACTTGAAAAACATACCACGAACATTTATGGTTATATGCAGGGTACAGCGTGTAAATGTTGGCAAAACTTCTATCTCACATAATTATTTGTTTAAATTTCTTTGAAACAAGATATACAATAACCAATCAATAATGATTTTCAGCTCAATGTAGAATCTGCGTCTTGTAAAGTGTGAAAAAAAAACATTCACAACTTTGACAAGAATACACTAGGAGCAAAAAAGTTTCAATCTGGCAAATTTATGTAATTTGGTAATATTACTTTCCTCTGTAATGAGAATAATTTGGTCAGGTTGATTGGGTCACCTTTACCAACTTGCATCGAGTTAGCTTTCAGATAATCATGGTGGTGGTATCTTCTTCCAGGTAATTACTAGTGTAATATGTAAGTAAGACTTGTAAATGTGTAAGGCAAGACTTGGTAACTTTGCATGGTGAGAAAAAGGATAATAAAGGTTGTTTACGGTCAGTATTCTCTGATCGTCTTCAGAGTCAGAATCAGGCCAGAGCATACTGATCGAAACATTGAGTTGCAACCAGTCGGTTCTTTTCATAACTATTTACTACACTTAAAGAGAGAATGTCTGCGCCAGGTCTACCGCAAACACTCTTACTTATTATTTAAATGATCATGTGGTCTCAATTAGCCAACCAAAACCCCAGGTTTAAACCAACTAGTCAGATTTATTGGTAGTAGCTTGTACAAAATGTGCGTAAATACCTGCATTAAGCCCTTCTATGTTTATTAAGCATACTTCTCTCTGTAGCTTTGTCAGACATTTTCATTAAGATTGGGGAATCGGGTCAAAAACTAGTGGGCTACTTGTTTTCAAGGAAAATTGTGAATTTACTTTCTTACAGTAAGTTATTTTGTTTGAATTAATAACAGTTGTGAATACATACATGTATAGTTTTATTTCCAAACTTTCCGAATAATACCAAAATTTGGCGGGAATGTGGAATGGGAAAAACGGCACAGCAGCAACATGTGAATACGCCCCCCTGTTCTGGGAAGTTTTCAAGTGATTTTTAGTCGCGCGATGATAGTGTTTGTTAAACACCTCGCCCACATGCGAAACCTCTCGTAGCAGCAGATGCCGGTCGGAAAAAGCGAAAATACTGAAACTGAAAAAAGAAAATACATTTACTTGCGCCCTAATAAAAGGATACCTACCAAACTCCATGCTTATGGTATGTGATATTTTTTATCGTTAACTTGTTTAAAAGTATGTAGCAATAAGATTGCTGACAAAATTTACCTAATATTTCTTTTGATAATTGTTTTTAGCTTTAACAACCTAACCCTGTAGACGCAGACGCAGCAGTGCATCAGCTGGAAAAGTCTGATGCACTTTGATGGGAATTCAACTATCAACACCTTTTGTTGCATAAACAGCCAAGCCTGTGTTTCTATTGAGGCTGGTTCCCGTAAAACAATACCAGAAGTTGTATTCTGCTGCGTTTGGTGACCACAGACTCTGAGGCAGTTCGGCCTTGAGATTTTGTAACTGGAAAAATCTTGTTGCGCTGGCAGCCAAGTCGCCTTTGATAAACGAACGATGCCTCTGTTGCGTCTGGCGGCAGGTTTCTAGCCAAAATACCCCTGGAAGGGGTTTAGGGTTTAATCCCTGATATATGTTACTTAAAACTTAGTAAGCCTACCGTTTAAATAAAATAGTTTCCTTAGATTTTAACAACTTATCTTTAACTCCCTTGTTTGACGAGGACTTCTAATAAGGGTAACTCAGCCCCAAATTTGGAGAGGTATAAGTATGGGGGAAGTTAAGTAAGACTAATTTGCAGTGACACCATGTGAAATTCTCTATTGGTAGTAATTAGTTCCTGGAAAGAACTGGGTTATATCTGGGCGTTTTCGATCAGTATGCTCTGATCGTCCTCAGGAAAGAACGGGGGGAAGTTAATTTATATGGAGTTAATTAATACCAAAAACATTATAAAAATAATTAAATGTAAAAAATATTGTAATGTTTGTATTAGCTTCAATCATATTGAAACTCTAAAGACTGTACTATTAATGAACAACAACCCTGATGGAGGGCATTTGTTTTTGATGATTTTTGTGCCAATATATTCAGTATGCTATAACAACATAATAATAAACATATGGTGTGAAATCAAATATGATTTTTAGCTCCTATTTTTGTTTTAGCATTTTGAACTATGAATCACTTCATCACATCACCACCTTGTGAACAATTTTGTGACCCCTTGTTCGTAAAACAGCACTCCCCTAGCAATTATTTTTTAAAAAAAAAGGCTAATTTCAGATGAAATGGTCCAAAAATGTTTGGTTTGCTGAATCAAAGTATCCAAATTAATTGTTTGAGTGGGGGTGCTAGGGGTGATGATGCCATTGATAGTTATGATACATAATGTTTTCTTGTTGGTAACCACTGCACAGAAGACCTAATCTAGTACCCAAACAGGCATTGTTATACTCACTGTGGAACAGGTCAAAGCACCAGCCCTATGTTGTACTGAGCCTCCACTATGACCTCATAGAATTGTGTATACAGAACCAAGATGGCCCGACATTTGATAAAGTATTTTTGGTCATTTTATTTGAAACACTGAAACTCTTTCATCACCCTGTTCTCTCTCCTAAAACCTATGAATGACTCATACATTACCCATATCCAAGACTGTACATACTTTGATTTGCAGAGTGAAGTTTTTCTTTGTTTCTTTACTGCATTAACCCTCCCTATGGGTTTAACACTCAAAGACACTCTCCAAAATTTGTATGTCTCTCTTAACCCATTGACTGTGCAGTGCACTCAAGGAGGTCAAACCAGAAGCCAAAGTACAGTGTACATACACAGCTCTGTGTGACTCTGTGGTTTGACCTAACTGGCAATGCAATCAAAATAACCTTCAAGTAGTGTCTATGGGTGCCGTGCTGACCGTGGGGTTAAGCTGGAGTACTTAAAAATTTCTCTTTTCAAGAAACGATATTGGGGTATTTTGGGCAACTTTTAACATTTATTTTACAGTTTAAAAATTTAACCATATATCTTAATCAAGATCATTCTCCCAAATGGTATTTTAACGACATAAATCACTTAACAATAAAAGTAAGCAATTCATGTGCAATCACAGTTATCTTTTGACATCTTTTTCTGGAAATCTTTATTTCAGTTTATTAATTACCTTAGAAAAGAAATGCGTGTACAATAAACTGTCAAAACAGAACCTTCATAAAAAGGGGTTGCATTAACTATACCCTGAATCCATCAAAATCCATACCCCTGTATTGGAAGATTTTGGCGGATTCGAGATACCCGATTGAGCACGTGGCGGATTTTGATGGATTCAGGATTTCAATAGTTTTTTAACTGCTTGGTCATTGTTGGTTGATGGATTATAGTTAATGTACCTGTATATGTTGGGTTTGCGATGGATTCTGTGCGGCAACATACTAACCCAAAATTTTCATTTGGTATCCTGAATTCCATAAAATCACCAAAAAATTTTGTGGTGGTTTTTTGGCGGATATTCTAATATCTTCGCAGCGGTTCTGAGTGGTTTCAGGACACCAGCATTTTTGTGTGACAAAGTGGTGGATTTTGATGGTTCAGGATACTTTCTTGGTAAAAATACCCAAGGGTTAAGCCATGAACGACACAATGATGTAACTCCCCCCAACATGTTTGTTATTCCTTTTGTTCATTTAAACGAATATTGCAACATTGGTGTTGAAATATATGTGTTTATCTAACCCTCTGGGTTTCAGAAATCATACTAGCTAACGGCAAACTTTCGTCCCACCAGGTCCCCATGTTTTCAGAAGAAAAAAAGAAAAAAAAAAACAACGTCAATTGTGTTTTTCTCTAAGATAAATACACTTCCAGACAAAATACTTTTCAGTTGGGTTGATGCCAGAACCATACTCACATCAAGTAAATATTTTAAATAATTCATCCATTTTTAAAAATTTGATAATTACCAATGTTGTACCTTCCCTTTAAACCCCCTGAAGACTACATATTTGTAAAAAACAATATAATTGTATTATTGCATCTATTGTTTGGTGAGCACGCCTTGCAACGGCAACTCATAACAGCTCTCAGTTATTTGTGCTAAGTAACAAGTGTTTTTAACCTTTCTAGAGTTGCTCTTCATTTTATACCTAGTGGATTTCTTGTATTACACCTGGAATCTACCTGGACGTTTTAATATGAGTATTTGTACATTGTTTTCTTATAATAAATTGAAAAACTGTTGTTTTTGTCTTGTCTGTGCAGAAAAAATTTACTGTGAGTGTATACATTTTGGATCTTCATTTTATTTGTGCAGTCAACTCTGATTTGAATTGTAACCTGTTAAAGAATTCAACCTGTAGCTTCCACAAGCCCTTTGTTTGGATCAGCAACTTTGTGATCAGACAATGGAGGTCTACATCCTGTTTATTCCTTTCCCTGCTATCCAGACCATGGTGTCTCAATGACTCTCAGTAGATGGTACAAGATGCAATCTACAGATTGTTCCCCTTCGTCCGCCATCTTTAAAATTCTTGGGGCCAGTCTACTACCGCCTGTAATAGTTCATCTGCCACCTTTCCCCTGGAACTCTTTAAATTTCTGGTGACATAAGCCCCAAAACCCCTGGACTGGAAACACTGATCAACACACACACAAAAGCCACTCAGCTCCTAAAACGTTCCTGCAACCCGTAATGAACTACTCAATCTTCGCAATGCTCCATGTACTGATGTAGCTTTTATCTTATTTAGGATTGAGTCAATTGAACTGTCTTTGGGAATGCTTGCTAATCAACTGAGCCTTTCACCGCACACAATTGGGGTAAAAAGCTGGTCGCGTGAATGGACAGACTTACACAACTGCCTCCAGCCTTTTACCAACCCCAGCAGTGAACTCAACCCACATCAACAAGCGACGTTGGCATAACTTCAACTCAAATGTTTCACGGGATGAGTCTAAACTTCAGCTCTGTGTCTTGAATACTCAATCCATATGTAACAAATCAGATGAATTTGTTGTTTTGTACTTCAAACAATTTGGATCTTGTTGCCATAACCGGACATGGTTTAAACCTTTAATGATGACTTGCCACCCGCGTGTACTCCTGCTAGCTACTCTCTCCATCATATCCCCTAATTCAAATAAGGGTCATTGGAGGTTGCTACTCTTTAGGTCCAGTTTATCTATTGTCAGTATGAAAAATTGTTCCATTAGCTACCTAACATTTGAATCTCTCACATGCTGAAAAGGTAACGTGCAACTCTCTGAATCTGTTCGCCTTGTGTGTTGTATCGACCAGAAAGGGGATGTTGATGGTTAAACGTAAACTTCTCCAGTTTTCTGCAGAATTTGGGAAAAGAGTGGTGTCGATTATCTCACACCCATCTGACATTATTTTAACCCATGATTTTAACATTCAATGGATATTCTTCAAACAAATTGGGCAAATCAGTTTAAAAGTCTGCCTCTCTGCTCATGGACTTATACAGCACATCACAGCACCCACTCTGGTATGGTCACTGTCTTGACCTCATGATAACGCGTGAAAATACTTCCTCTTGTCTCAAGATATAACTATTCATCACAACCTTCTGATCATTATGTAATCATGGTCGTGAACCTTAATGAACTCCCATACCTACCATTTCTGCCTTTCTCGCCACTGGAAAAAAAGTAAGTAATTAAAACATTTATGTCATGATATTGAATCTCAACTGGAAAATGTAAACCTTGAAGATGGTGACTGGATTCTTGTGTCAGTCTATTTTGCCAGATCTACTGTCCGTAACATCTTGGTGATCCTTACAAAAACTCGAACTGATGAAAACTCTGATCCCCTGGTTCAATAATGATATCCATGCTGCAAAATCCGCCACTCAACGAGCGAAGATGACGGACAATGGGGCTTGAATTGCATCGGCAAGAATACTGTAACCAACGTGATATTGTGGAAAAGAACATGATTAACCAGGGCAAAAAAATAACTCACTACTCATCTCTTGTGGGAAGATAGCTCTGGTGATCAGAAAAAAACTCTTTTAACATTGTTTGAAAAGCTGCTTCCATAAACCCAAAAGCTCCAGTGCTTCCATCTACACACTCGATCAGGACCTCGCAAATGCTTTTTCCAAACATTTGTCCAAAAAATTGAGAATATCCGGTCGTTCTTTTTCCTCATTTTACCATTCCCTATCACAAACCTGCATCACGCAAGGATCCACAAGTATATGTTTGTCCATGTTTGAGCCCTGGTATTGCAGGATCAAAACTCATCATGAAGTATGCATCAAAATCATGAAGACTTGATCCAGTGCCAACTTCGCTAATAAACAAAATAATGATATTGTTTGCTAGAGTATATCACAAATTGTAAACAGATCTCTTTTCTTTGATTGTTTCCCCAACAGCCAGAAGGTTGCTCATATTTAAACACTCCTAAAGAAACCCAATTTGGACAAGGAAGTTTTCCCAAAAATTACCAAACCGATGGCAATTTAAAAGTACCCTTGGAAAACAATTCGAGCGAGGTTGTTTTCATCACGGATCTCTGACCATGTTCGTGCTAATAACCTGTCGGACACATTTCAGTCAACCCAAACCATTTCATGGAACTGCTCTTCTTCGCATCAACAATATTATCTGCCATGGATGAGGAAAATCACTGCGTGTAGTTTTACTGATAGACTTAAGCGCCGCTTTTTTGGCCTGTCGATCGCTATAAATCCTTCTCTCCCGCCTTCAATATCATCTTGGAATACGTGACACAGCCCTGGATTGGTCAGATCCTACCTTTTTAAATGAGCCTCTCAACATGTTTGTAGTGGTAACATATCCTCGAGCCTGTTACTCTTGACTATTCTGTACCCCCAAGGCTCTGTGCTCAGCCCCTGTAGTTTACTGTTTTATACCTTTTTCCAGTTCGTGATATCATTTTGAAGTATAATTTAAATTACCACTGTTTACGCTGATGACACGCAACTTTACATTGCTAAATCCTCTCAGAACCTGCAGTTCCTGCATTACAACATGGGAAATGTATTCATAGAGATTCGAGTTGGATGAGACAAAACTTCCTGAAAGTGAACGATGAAAAACAGAATTTGTTCTATTTGGATCACGTCAGCAATTGTCTAAGTTACTCTTCCATTTATTACAATTGGTGACTCGCAGATAAACCCCTCATCACATATTACACGTAATTTAGGTGTTATATTTGACTCGATTTTTAATGACTTTAAAACCACATAATCTCCAACATTTTCGCACTGTTTCATATCATGTTTCCGAATTAAAATCTTAAATAAAGTGCTATAATAAATTATACATGGCCATTTGTCCATCACGGCTCGATAACAGGAATACTCTCCTTTACGATTATTTGCAGAGTCAAATATCTCGTCTTCAGCACATACAAAACACAGCAGCTCGTGTTGTACTTTGTCAAAGAATCATGCCATATCACTTAATCTTGAAAGAACTGCACTATTTCCTGTTTCTGAAAATTGTTTTTAAACTTATATACTAATTGTTCTAAATCTTGTAATAACATTGCTCCAATTTATATTTCTGAACTACTTAGAGTCTACACTCCATCACGCAATTTGCGCTCCAGCAATATGTCCTTCCTCGAGGACCAACTTCCAAAACAGATTGGGAGGTGATAGGTCGTTTTCTGTCGCGACTCTGAGACTCTGGAAATCATCTTCCCAACTAAACTCAAATCTTGTCATAGTATAACCAGATTCCAGTCGATGTACAAAACTCATCTTATATCACAACTCTTCAAAGATGATTATATTTGTAAGTACATTGTAGGTACATGTATCTCAGTACATAATTTATTTTCCTATGCTATCATTGTATATTGTTTGTATTAATGTTTTTCTTTGTTTTCCCGCGCCTTGAGCGCCCAGCAGAATGAATGATATGTACGCGCTAAAGTGTCTTTGTATTATTATTATTAAGATCAAGTACAATGGTAATAAACCAACTTATGAAATATTCAGTTATGTGAGATTGAAATATTAAGATAACTTCAAACGAGTTGATAATCGACCCATTTCATATTAGAAAAGAATAATGTCCCTATAGTGAACTAAATAATACACATCTTACCGTATCTAGACTGGTGATAAAATATTGTAAGTATTTTTATTTATTTATAGGTCTTGCATTCTAAAAGCCTCACTGGGGTAAAACAAAATGTCTTCATTTTTAATTTAAAAAATTCTGTCCTTACTTGCAATGGACAAAAATCATCTCAGTATTCCATTTTCAATTATGTCAATCACACTAGCAACTGTATTATAAGTAAAAATAATATCATAAAAAGTAAACATAAGATTGGCCATCTCTAATTAAGCCCCATCTTTCTAGCCTGTAATAATTGACATTGTAACTATGTCGGTCAGGTGTGCGCTTTTATACAGATATGCGCGACCAAAAGCTGCAAGAGATAAAAAGTGAGGCAGGGACATGGCCAAACCCAGTAAAGTGTATTCAGTAGATAGTGTTGTGATGCAAAATTCACATCAAGTCAGTTTGGAAAGAAAGATATCGAACTTAACCGCCACTTGTGCGAATGTCTAAGCATACGACAAATGATCTACACTCTCTGGATGTGCATACGATCATTGTTCAAAATCTCTCTTCGTTTAAGGGAGTACTAACAGGGTTTTAAACCGTGAAAGGTCTCTCCAATTCAACTCTTGACAATAGACCAGAAATTCTAACATCTTCTTCCGACAAAGCTTCTCTGCTCGCCAAGTTTATTATTATTATTATTGTTGTTGTTGTTGTTGTTGTTGTTTGTTTATTTGTTGTTGTTGTTGTTGTTGTTATTAAGCGTAGTGGCATAATACACATAATCAAAGGAAAGGTGTCCTGGGTTTCCAAAAGGGGCAGGGAACCTGGGATGGACTCAATCACAATTTTATGTAATTAAAAATTTAACTAATTTAAATGATTAATTCGGTAATTTGGCCCCTTAATAATTATCTGCTAATTTATAATTGATATATTTTTAATTACTGTTTCAAGTAAACTTTCAGAAGAATCTATCCTATACGTTGAGGTTCAAAATCCTTCTCCTAAAACTTAATTTTTTTGACCAATGTTTATTGCTGCGATTAATCTAAAGCATTCCTGCTAATTAACAGATGACAGCCAGTCTAATGAGTGGCACCCAGACATAGGTACAGTCGACCTGATTCGTCCAGTAGTGAAATAATAATAATAATAATAATAAAGATTTTTTGTAGCGCGCACATATCCACCTGCTGCTGGGCGCTTCAAGGCGCGAAACAGATAAAAACATGAATACAAACAATATACAATAACATGGGGAAAAAAATTGTACTGAGATACATGTACCTACAATGCAATTACAAATATATACATCATCTTTGAAAATTGTGACATAAGATGAGTTTAAGCGACTTAAATCTAGTTACTATGAACAGATTTGAGTTTGGTTGGAAAATGATTCCAGGTCTCAGACACGGACAGAAAAGACCTATCACCCCAGTTCCGTTTGAAGTTGGTTCCTGGGGTGTATGTTGCTGGGCCGCAAATTGCGTGATGGTGCCGAACTTTAGCAGTTCAGAAATATAAATTGGGAGCAATGTTGTAAAAGATTTGTGAACAATTGCTGGGTTAAAAAAACAATTACTCTAGCGAAACAGGAAGCAGTGCAGTTCTTTCAAGATTGGCGGTTGGCATGACTTTCTGAATAAGTCTGTACCCAGGCACTGTGTTTTTATGTGTGCTGAAGACGAGATATTTGATTCTGCGGGAGACCGTAGGTAGAGCATTCCCGTTATCGAGACGTGATGCTGACCGACGCATGTGAACAATTTGTTCCAGCGCTTTTATTCAAATGTTATTTCCTTATTTCGGCTAATATTTCTGATATGATGATGATATGCGAACAATATTTGGAGATATAGAGGTTTTAAAGTCATTGTCGAGTCAAATATAACACCCCAAAATTACGTTAACTTTGTGATGGGGGTTATCTGCGAGTCATAATTGCAATAAATGGAAGGGGCACAGACAATTGCGGCGTGATCCAAATGGGTGGAATTCTGTTTTTCGTCGTTCAATTTTAGGGGGTTCATCCAACCCGAATCTCAAACCTTTTTCTCCATTTTAATAAACCGGTTTGAAAGAAAAAGAAAGTAAACCGTGTCATAAAGGGGCCTGGTAAATTTTTTAAAAATTATATCACGGCTGGAAACATCCCTAAACCAGGGGCCCCGAGCCCGGGTTGGGGTTTTCAAATAATGGGAAAAACCCCGGCCGGAGGTGGCTTTCCTAAAAACCTGGGGGCCTTTTTAAAAAATTAAAACCCCCGGGCTTTTCAGTTTTAAGTGATCAAAGGCAAAGGGTTTTAGATCGCTGGGCTTGGTCTTTAAAATGGGAAATAAAAAAATATTGTTGCCCGGGGGAAAAATTTCCCGTTCCATGAAATGGTTTATAGGCTGACGGGAAATGTGTCCGACAGGTTATTCGCACAAACATGGTCAGGACCCGGGATGAAACAACCTGGGCTCGATTTTTTTTCCAAAATTTTAAATTTCCTCCCTTCGGTAATTTTAAAAACTTTTGCCCAAATTGGGTTTTTTTTGGGTTTGGGGTTTAAAAAAACCCTGGCAAACGGGGAAAAAACCCGGAAGAAAGAGATCTGTTTAAATAATTGTGTTGTTACTTAAAAACAAAATTTTTTTTTAAACCCCAAATTGGCCCCGGACGTTCCCCGATTTTGATGGCGATTTTGAGAGTTTTTTGATCTCCGTAACACTAGTGGCTCAAACAAGACAGTCTACTTTGGGACCCTTTTGGGGTTGGGTTTGTGGGGGGAATTTGACAGGTACGGGGGGAAAAGAACGAGGATATTCTCAATTTTTGAAAAAAATTTTTAAAAATTATTGGAGGTCCTGATTGGAGTGTGTAAGGGAACACTGGAATTTTGGGTTTATGAAGCAGCCAACAATGTTAAAGAGTTTTTCTGATCCCGGGGTTTCTCTTCCACAAAAAGATGGTAGTTAAATTTTTCCTTTGGGTTTAAACATGTTTTCCCCAAATTTTTGTTGGTACATATTCTTGCCCATGTACCTTCCCAAGTTTCCCATTTCCCCATTTTTGTTCGGACGGAGTTTTTGCCCACGAATATTACTATTGAACCCAAATTTTTCCCGAAGAGTTTTAAAAGTTCTAGTTTTTGGGAGCATGATCATTCCCAAAATGTTACGGAGTGGAATTCAAATAGATTGAAAAAGAATCCGGGTCACAATTTCTTTTCCTTTTAATTGGTTAAACCTTTATTTAGTTTAAAAAATTTTAAAAATTAACTCAAACATCAAAAGGATTGGTGGCCCAAACCAGAGTTCCCGGGGTTTTGGTGCTGGAGATCTGGGGTTTGAAATTGTCGGTCTAAAGGAAAGGAAAAGTTTGGCAAGCAACCCAATTGGTCTGCCATTTCTTTCCATTTTAAAATGGTTTTCTGTCAAGGTTTAGAATTAAAAACAATTCTAAATCGAATTAAATTTGAAACCCAAATATCCCAAAAAGGGTTGGTGGAGCAATCAATTAGTATTGAGTTTCGATGCAGCGACCCGCGTTCGAATTCCCCGCCCTGTTATATTTTTTTAAAAGCAATCACGTTTTTTTATAAGTAGGAAATTCATAAAATTACCAAAAGGAATCGTGGCGCAACCTGGTGCTGGGTTTCGGGGAAAAAGACCCGGGGTTGAAACCCAGGGCGACATGTTTCGT
>CM055817.1:27035047-27064127 GCA_029582265.1 Zoroaster sp. YZ-2022
GCTACACAATTATTCTTGACAATGTGTAATAAATTAAAGAAATGTTCTCGCATGAAACTCATCAAAGAAAAGGTGTTTAGAAATTGCAGAGTCTCATGTACTCATATAATTTAAAGTGATTTGTGATGTGGTGATGTCTGAGAGAGGCCTCAGGGGAGCAGGACCTACAAATTACATGTATTGTGTCATGAATATTGTGCACATTTTCCTGTGAAATAATTGTCTATATGGATTGTTGTATCTGAGAAGGTACAAGAATTAAGGAAAAGTCGGTAAACAATCGCTTCAGAGCTACTTATTTAATTTGTGCACAAGCTGAAGATTTTTGGAGAAAACAAAATTACAAAACATTGGCATAAACTTTCTACTGAATAATTGCAATATGCTTAACAAGTGAATTTTTCCTATCCTTATTATTTATATTCTAAATACATTTAGGTGACATCTGTTCATATTTTGTTAGTTGTTTTACTGTCCAAAGAGTATGTTCACGTGCGTAGGCCTAACTAACATTAGTCATGTTAGTTAAACAGGCACAATGCAACGACGAATGGACAGCTTAAAAATAGTTTTTCTTGTATAAAAACACGAATATAAATTGAAATCCTCTTAAAAAGTAACTTCCAAATACTTGCTCTTTTTTATGACCGTGTATTGTTGGCGATCCATTTTTGCAACCTAAAAATTGCAGGCGTCACAGGCCATATGGGCACCCACACACCGAAACAGAGTCATTATCGATTGTACATGCAAGCTCCATTTGTAACCAAATATAAGTAGCACTTACACGACATTTGAACCTAGATCTATCTGCAATCGATATCACGCTATGACCTGCGTGGCCGATATGCCCATGGCCCGGGCTCTTTTCATGTTGCGCCTTGCGGCGCTATACGGTCTTTGATTCTTTCATGCAGCATTATATGAAACGTTTAAATATTTTACTTTTGGCGTAATTCGACACCTGATGACGGCGCCATCATGACGTCACAGGAAAACGGTTTCGTCAGCTTGTTACATGTTCTGTTCATGTGTTAAGTTTTGAAGGCATGTAAATGCTCAGCATATGGATGCCTTTGTTTGCCCGGACAGTCGCCACTTATAGAAAAGAAGTAAAAAAGACAGTACAAAACAATAGGTGTTTCGCGCTACGCTCTCTCGAACACTGGGACTCTAAAAACAGTAGGTTAAAACAATTAGGTGTTCAGCTGCTGGCGCCTCAGACACCTAAAAACGAATATAAACACAATAGGTGTTTGTGCTGCGCGCTTCAGGAACACACTAATAGAAAGAACAAGAGTTACTCCTCAGGGAGGTAATGAGTTTTCAGCTAATATATAATAAAATATAACATAATCTGCTATACTGAATACATTAACTTCTGGTTCAGTCATCCAATATAATTTTAAATTCTTCCAAACCGTAAGTTCCGGTTCAATCAATGTGAAGTCATACACACAAAACATGTTTCCTACATAATATAGGTGTCAATTGTACCAAATTGGTAAAAATTCAAATTTTTTCTGAAGAAAGCAAAAGTATTACATTTTACAGAATAGTGATTCAGAATATTTCTTCACTTAAATCTCACTTTTTCCAAGTTCTAACAGCCAATATCTCCAGGAACTAAATGACCTATTAGAAAACAAAAACACAATTGAATTAATAGCTTTATGTAATTCTTGTGAAATGAGTTACCATAAATGCTTTGATGGTCAAATTAGTGGAATGTTAGTAACGATTTTAAAGTGTTATATCTCATAACTTCAATTTGATGTATAATTCTGACAAAGCTGAGGAATAAAATAGGGTGTTAAAGCTATATAATGTACATCTTACCTGCTCAGTAAGTGTGGAGATGAACAAATGGATGATGATGGACATTTTGTATACTTCAAATGCTCATTCCAAGATATTTATTTGCATGAAAGATCAGGCCTCAAAGTTGAGATTTGGAGGCAATGTGAATGGGAATTTGACATGGTCTCTGTGTATGAAATAATTCTTTGAAATATATATACCATATCAAAACTATGATCAATGACGTCATTACAACGTCACTACGGAAAATTAAAAACAGGTCGTGAAAAAAAGAAATTATTTCTATCTCAAAATTATAGATCAGGAATTTTGTCAAATTTAGAATATAAAACAATCTATGTCAATTATGAAGACAACTGGAAAGTTTCATCTTAATCACGTGACCAAAACTTAATATAAGGAGAATAAAATGTAGTTTACGATACAATTTTAAAGGTAATAAACAAATTAGGCGATGCTATGTCCATTCGCTACACTAATTAATAAGAGGGCGCTATACACATTTAGCGGTCGAACATACGCTACATGTGCATAGCGCCCTCTTAAGAAACTAGCAGTACAGACAAAACCATTGCTATGACATTCATTTAGGCTTTTACAGATCTCTGATATTGTAATCAAATTAATTACTGGCATTACTTATTTTAAATTGTGTAATTGCAATTCTTGACAATCTCTGCTATTTTTTCCCCTTTCTCCTTCTCATGATGCTGAGACTTATCGAGCAAAAAACTCAAGTTCCTGTAAAGTTCACAGAGCCTTCAAACTTGACAGATACTTATACCATGCAACTATGTGTTGTCAATAAATTCTATTACATATAGTTCTTCAGGTAAAGTTGTAACGTCCATGGTGACGTCATCAGATAGCGAAATACACTAAAATCAAATTTTAATATTTCCAAAATCATATCTCATGAACCACAAAAAGATATTTTCACAATCTTTGCATCATCTATGCAGGATTCTTGAATCATGTGACATTTTCGTTAACGACATGATCCAAATCAGACCTCTCTTTCTGGTCGAAACTGAGATATGGTTATAAGCCACCAGTAGACGAAATTACTATTGACATGTGAATTTTTTAAATGTCGTGGAGGATGACGTCATCTCCTGTCACCCAGTGCCCTCTTTGTGGCAGGTTTGTAGCAATAATAATCTAAAAAATCATAGGGAAATTTGAATATGTACTTCTGCGAATAAAGTGATAGTGAGCATCTTATATTCTCCAAAAAATATGTTTGATGACATCACATCAAAGTTCAAACTGCCCCTAGTGGCATTTTAAAAGGATTATTTTCCAATCTCAGAAATTGAACCAAAGCAAAGTACTAACATGCTTTTTCATGATTATGAGTGAAAGTTTCATTTGTGTTATATATATGACCTTCAAATCAACCTGTTCTGAACCTTTACTTCCGGTCCAAACAGGGTCCAAAAGTCAACACATTTCTAATGCAAAATTTTTTTATATTTTTAATATAAAATTGATAGTTATAATAAAAGATGTATACACCTTTGCAAAATATGATATTGACATGTCATCGTTGATAATTTGATTGAACCGGACCAGTGGACTCGAACACCGTGTGTCTTGTTCTAACAAACACTTAAGCTTCTGAGTTTTCTTGTTTACTCCTTCATCTCAGTGGCGACCGTCCTGCAACAAAAGGCATCCTTGCTAAGCATTTACAGCCTTCAAAACGAAACCGTTTGCTGTGACGTCATGATTATGTCATCAGGTGTTGAATTACGCTCAACAATTCAAAGTTTATTTAAAACGTTTCAATTACGTTGCTATGAAAGAATCAAATATCGTGTAGCGCCGCGAAGCAGCGGCAATACTGAGGCACAACACGATCTTTGGTTACAATGGAGCTTCATAGTACAATCGATATCTGACGCTGTTTATGCGTGCTTGTAAGGAAGCCCATCTGGTGACGTCATTTTTGTAGGCTGTAAAATGGATCGCCAATACACAGCTCATGAAGGGTACAGGTATCTTGAAGTTACTTTTAAGAGGATTTCCTGTATTTATCTTCGTGTTAAGCTTTTATACAGAAAAGTCATTTTTAAGCGTCGGTTGGCTAATATTCGTCGTTGGGACATTGTGCCCTGTTTAACCTCAATCGTTAGTTACATGCGGAACATACTTTGGAAGTAAACAACCTCGTCCATATTCGGTAACAAAATATGAACAGATGTCACCAAAATGTATTTAGAATATAAATAAGGAGTAGGAAAATTCAGTTATGTTATGGCAATTTTTCAGTAGAAATTTAATGCCATATTTTGTAATTTTGTTTTCTCCAAAATCTTCAGTTTGTGCACAAATTAAATAAGTAATGCCTAGTGTGTAAAGTAGTAGTGATTGTTTACTGCACTTTTCCTTAATTTGTTACCCTTCTCAGATACAAATCAACTTACATAGACAATTGTTCCACAGGAAAAATGCACAATATTCATGCACAAAATACATGTAACTTGTGAGGTCCTGCCCTCCCTGGAGGCCTCTCTCTCAGACATCTCCCTCACAATCACATGAAACTATAGTATATGAGTATATGAGACTCAAGCAATTTCCTTAAAATACCTTTCTCTTTTGATGTGGAGTTTCTAGTGCGAGAACATTTCTTTAATTTATTACACATTGTCAAGAATAATTAGTGTACAATTTTGAAAACAAACCAATGCCCTTTTCTAATTTCAATGTTCCAGCTACTCCAAAATTATCACACTATTTCTCCCTATTCATAAATTAGAACTTATCTGAGATTTTCAAATACTTTATTCTTGGTCCATACTTATAAAACCTTCCTATTATTGTTTACAACATGTTCATACTGTGACATATTATTTTCAGCATAAATTTTCTAGAACTTCTCTGAAATTTCTCTCGCAATGATAGAACAATTTGAAAAAAAAAATTTAAACAAAATAATATCACCAAGAACCTTTACAGGGAGGGAGGGCGACATTTTATTCCAAAATTACCGCTGATTCCAAGCTGACAACCCTGAATGTCACACCCATTCCCCTTGAACTGTCACTAAATCGTACATACAGGAAGCGCGTACATTTAATTATAAATGCAGGTTGATTTCTATGTTTTCTGTCAACAAAGGATCATGGTTAGTTCATTTATACACTGAAGTCATTTCCACTTATTACATGTGTAAGACCAAGGCGGTGTACACTCATTTCTAGATTGGTTACAAGTAGGTTAAACGAAGCTCAACAAAAGTGGTTTCAATTGATTGTGGGGGAGGGAAGCGTATAAACCACAAAAAGAATCAAGTCCATGAAACCCAACAGACAGTTAAAAAATAAATATGTATTTCATTGTTTTTATTAGCAATTTATGAAGCAACCCATACAACCTCTTTGATTATTTCAATGTTCTAACAATTTATGTACCAAATGGCATCTGAGTCTTTATTTTGTAATTCTGTAGTATGGATGCAGTTACAGACATTTTGGCCAATCATGTGTACAACCTTGAAAATGTAAAAAAATCAATGTAGAATTTGTTTTCAAATGTTATAAATTATTTTTTAATTATTTGCAGTATAGGTGAAAATAAAGACTGAAAACAAAGCATGTCACAATAATGAGATGTTGATTACAGTAAATCACTATCCTATTGTCAATGTATCATTTTTTTTATATAAACTTTAACACTGAAAAGTGAAGTATATTATAAATAAAGATTAAATTTAATTTGCTGCAAGACTTAATACCAAGAGATAAATACCAAATGTTGGCTTTATTTAAATCTAAAATTGAAAGGTTTTTCCATAAACAAAGTGAAAAAAGGGCGAGCAAGCAATTATCACGGATTTGATCCAGTGGATATAATTAAGTGTTCAATTGCATGTGCCTCGAAACACCTATTGTATTGCTTTGTTCGTTTTTTTACTTTACAAACACATACTTGCAAACTGGCTACATGAACTCTGAAACTTGGTATGTACTTAGAACTTAACAAGTAGATGAAACACGAGTTGACCTTACTCCAGTAGTATGGTAGAGGACCGGTCCGGAGGACAAAGTTACCTAAAAGTAGGCGTGGTTGATAAGATTTTTTAAAAAAGAGGAGGGTGTGGTTGACGTTTTTATTTGGCGACGTCATAAAAAATGGTTTGACGTCATGAAAGGTGGTTATACGTTTCAGCGCGGCGTCGCGTATAGGTATAGGTAATATTACTGTTTTAAAAAGATATTGGTTTTCATCGCTAAAAAATTGAAATAACGATTCTGATATATTATGTAGATTAATAGTAAAGAGAGTATGGAAGAAAAGAAGAAAAATATTTATCGAAATGGACATTGAGAGAATTGAAAAATTTTACCAGAGAGCATAAACCAATTTTTATACTACGAGACGAGAGAACGAAAAACAATAAATAGCTTAACTCTTATTACGAAGCGGTAAAAAGATGGTTCCGTCGTCGTAAACCAAAGCCATTGTGTAAAATTAAATTAGCCGAACTTAAAGAGTACGTAAGAATAAATAATATTGTTTTACCAGAACGTTACCGCGGGAGAAGAGGAGAGCACGTTAAAGAAGGGTATATCGTCTATTAAAGGTTTCGCGGTTTAGAACCCGAGTTGGCTTTTGACGAACCACCGATCGACGGTGGAAGATGTTTACGAGCGATGGCTGTATGTACCGTATGGCCATAGCAAAGAAGAAGATTTAAAATATTTTGGGGCGTAAAGCCCAAGATTATAGCCGTTTGTATACATTGAAAGATTTTAGATCTTTCAAGTTTATGATATATATATACGTATTAGATTACAAAAAGATGTAGGAGAAGGTTATATGGATTGGCCGAGCCAATATTTCATAACGGGGAAACTGTTTTATTTAATTTGAATGAAATTGAAAATGTACTCGAAACCGTTTTTTACAAATTGTCGAGTCTTTAGAAAAGTGGACGCACAACGGTTCCGGATGGATCGTGAATCGCATCGTAGAAATGAGTATTATTTACAAGAGGTATCAACCTTTTCACGGTCGTTCTTATATCGAGCTATGACTACATACAAAACAAACAAGCATGCATTAACGTAAAAATAAAGACAACGAATGCTTTTTGATGGGCGCTGCAGTAGCGCTCTTTTTCCCGTGAAAATTCATCCGGAAAGAACCTCCGTGTAAAAAAAAAAGACGGTTTAAATTTTAACGGAATCGATTTTCCGACTCGTATCGATCAAATTCAAGTGTAGAACAACAAAATAACTTGGCGATAAACATTTTTGGTTATGATTCAAATATGTTTGTAGTTTACCAGCTCAGCGAGCAACCTAAAACTATAGATCGTATAAATTTATTATTAATTCATAAAGAAGATGTATCGCACTACGTTTGGATAAAAAGTTTAAGTCGTTTACTTCACGATCAAACAAAGCACGAGCATCGAAAACATTTTTGCGTAAGATGTTTACAGGGTTTTCAACAGAAGCGTATCTCGAAGATCACGTAGAAATGTGTGAGGGAGTTAACTGCAGACCAACAGCGATTAAAATGCCGAAAGGGTAAAACGATACGCTAAAATTTATAAATTTTCATAAAAAGATTCAAGTTCCTTTCGTTATATACGCCGATTTTGAAAGTATTATTAAAAAGATTAACGATGTGAATACGACAAATACTAAAACACCACAAGAACACGTCGTTTGTGGTTATTCGTACGTTATCGTTCGGTGCGACGGTGAAACTCGTTCTCCCGTTACGTATAGGGGAGAAGATGCAGCGGAGAATTTTTTAAATGAATTAGAAAAACAAGTAAAAAACATTAACGAGATCTTTAAAAATTCTTTAAAAATGTACATGAAAAGAGAAAATGTAAAAGATTTTAACTCTGCTAGCAAGTGTTGGATATGTGAAAAGGGATTTTTTGGAGACGATGACAAGTTTAGCAAATTACGCGATCATTGTCACATCACCGGGAAATATAGAGGCGCTGCGCACAATTGTTGTAATTTAAAACTCAGTTTAAAGCCTTATAAAACGTTTATTCCAGTCATATTTCATAATTTGCGAGGATACGACTCTCATCTCATTATGCAGGCCGCGAGTCTTACGCGAGGAAATCTAACGTGTATTTCAAACAATATGGAAAAGTATATTTTTTCAATCGGGCAGCTGCGATTTATCGACAGTTTTCAATTTACTCGCTTCGTTGGAACAACTCGTAAAATCCAACAACGTTTTCCAATTACTAAAATGTTTGAACCCGATTTAGACAAATTTAATCTTTTAAAAGCAAGGGTATTTATCCTTACGAGTACATGGATAGTTTTGCCAAGTTGAAGAAAAACCTTCCTCCGATAGAAAATTTAATAGTCGTTTGAACAACGTTAGTATTACTAAAGAACAATACGCGCACGCAGCTGACGTTTGGAAACCTTTGAATGTAAAATTTAGGAGATTATCACGATTTGTACGTGCGTACGGATACTTGCTTATTGGCGGACGTGTTTGAAAATTTTCGCGATACTTGTATAAACAATACGGGTTAGATCCGGCTCATTATTATACTAGTCCAGGATTGAGCTGGGACGTTTGTTTAAACATTCGAAACAAACTTTAGATTTGTTAACGGATTACAACATGCATTTATTTATAGAAAAGGTTTGAGAGGAGGAACGTGTATGGTAAGCAAAAGATACGCGAGAGCAAACGTTGTACATTTACCCGATTACGATAAAAGGAAAACCCACGAATTATATACAATATTTAGATGCGAATAATTTATACGGGTACGCGATGAGTCAATATTTACCAACTGGAAAATTTAAATTGTTAACTAGAGATAAAATTTACGAGCTAGATATAAAATCAATTTCATCAGAATCGAGCAAAGGCTACATTTTACAAGTGGATTTATAATATCCAGAAAAATTACACGATTCTCACAACGCGTTTCCACTCGCGTCAGAGTCGTTGTAGTACTGAAAGAATGGATGAGTGAATACCAACTCGAGTTGATAAAAGACAAACCGGCTCCAAACGTTGTAAAATTAGTTCCCAATTTATATGACAAATCAAAATACGTGCTTCATTATCGCAATTTACAATTGTATTTATAACTCGGTATGAAACTAACTAAAATTCATCGCGTTTTAAAATTTAATCAATCTCCGTGGATGGAATCGTACATTAATTTAAACACTCGTTTAAGAAAAAATGCATCGTCAAAATTTGAGCAAGATTTGTGGCCAAACTCATGAATAATTCAGTTTTTGGAAAACGATGGAAAATGTGAAATCGCGTCAACGTAAATTTGAAGCGATTAAACGATGAAAACGAACAAAAGCAATGCTTAAATTATTCGCAAAACCAAATTTTCGCTGAAGCTAAAATGTTTCAAGATCACGATCTAGTGGCGATTCACATGCACAAAATAAACTGGTGCTCAACCACCCAGTCTACGTCGGAATGAGCATACTTGAAACATCTAAAGCTTATATGTACGATTTTATTACAATCATTTAAAAAGAAATACGACGAGAGGTGTAATCTACTGTACACGGATACGGATAGCTTGCTACTTGAGATTAAAACGGAAGATGTTTATAAAGATATGGAACAAGACAAAGATTTATACGATTTAGTAATTATTATAGCAAAGAAGAAGAAAACAACATTTTTATATTCTGAAAATAATAAAAGTGATTGGTAAAATGAAAGACGAGACTGCGGAACTCTAATTTCTGAAATTGTCGGTTTAAGACCGAAAATGTATTCGATACTTTTACAAAAAAAAGAAATAGAAATAAGACCTAGTTTTTCGAAAGAACTAAGAAAAGCTAAAGGTGTTAAAAACAAGTCTTGGAACAGAAAATTAAACACGAGCGATATAAATGAAGTTTTATGATTTAAAACCATTAAATCACAAGATGAATTTTATTAGAAATGAAAACATAGATTATATAACAACTCAAGTAAATAAAATATCACTATCTCCTTTAGACACAAAGAGATATATTTTACCAGATGGAATACATACTTGTTCTTACGGTCATTATAAAATTTCAGAATTATAATTGTTTAATGGTGGATTTCTGTATCTCGCGGTACAATTTGTAATTCTTCTTTACAAAACTACTAGCAGGACCACTTCTAAATAATACAAGATGGGCTGATTCCCACAGCTTTCATCGTTTTAGCTAATCTATAAATTGTTATACTCCATATATAGGATCGGTCGCGCGGCGTCTCGTATCTTTTTCAGCTTCACCGGGAGCGTATAAATACCGAACTAACGAGTTTAATGGGATTTCTGTTTTCATTCTTTTTAGCGGTAATCGCTGGTGAGGCTGGATTTTGCTCGACAACGCTCAATTTAATCGCGTCTTTAGGTTTTAAATTGACGAGTCGCGTCGTTTCGTTATTTAACGCTTTTACGACCGCGGGTAATCTTTTAACCCATTCTCATTTCTTGTACTCGTCGCTATTTCTTTAGCGTATTGATGAGAAAATAATCTTTCACCCAAAGTTCTATTAAATCGCTCTACTATACCCTGCGCTCTATGATTACCGGCTTCGCTTCTTTGAATTTTTACATTTTGTTTACTCATTAATACGTTGACGGTTGACATAAATTCTTTTCCAGGATCGGCTTTTAAAATTTTTGGCCAAGCGAGCTGTGAGCGTTTATAATTTTTTTCAAACGCGTTACCGACTTGAACGGCGGTTTTATCGGACAAGGGTTCGGCTTCTTTATATCTGCTGGCTTCATCCACAACGGTTAACGCGTACTTGTACGTCTTTTTACCTATACTATCGTGCGGAAGAAACAATAAATCCGCTTGATGAACCTCATTTGGTTTTTCTAACGTACTATTTGAACTGGTCGGTCTAGGAATGTATTTAGGATAGGGTAAATAAATTTGCCACAGCGCTTGCTTTTTTATCCACTGTCGAACTAATTTTTTATTCACCTTTGTTTCTCTAGCTAATTTATTAATCGCGTCGAGACCTTTGTAGTATCCTTTTCGACTATAATATACATTTTGAAGCTTTTTGTCTCGTACGTTTATCCATTTTAATATTGTACAATATATTTTTTATTCGGGAGGATTTTTAGGCATAACCGATTTTGGTAAAATTCCTTGATTGACTAACCACATTTGCGTCATTGAAGCCACTACAACCGTCGCGGTTAGTTTTAGCCCGTCTTTTATATCCAATTTTCCTAAATTGGGTGTATTTATGTTTAATACTTTTTTTACCGAGCATGCTGTATAAAACGGTAAAAAGCCCTACAACGGCACTGTGATAAGCTGAATCATCGATTATTGTTTTATCCATATTTATACTTGTAAATGTAATTATTTTAAAAAAAGATTTTATTCCATTTCAAAAACAGCGAGTTCTCTCATTGGCGGTGGTGGGGGGATAGGTTTTGGGGTGGGTGCGGGTTTTGGGGGTGATGGTTTTGACGGCGTAGGCTCTTGTTTACGAAAAAAGTAGCAAGCGAGACCTCCAACAAACAAGGCAATGGCGATATAGTAGTAGTAGTTTGTCTCGCTGTTTTCTTCTTTTTGAATAGCGCTTGTTGGCGTTTGAGGCGTTGCATAACGAGTTTTAGTCGCACCCTTTTTTAATTCTTGTTTTTTCTTTTTATTAAGTTCGGCGAGTCTTTTACCCGCCGCGACTTCATGTTTGTTTTTTTTTCTTTATTGGTCGGTTTCGTTACCCTCAACGGTGTTTTCACAGCTTGCGTCTGCTCTGGCTGCGCATTCTCCAACTCTTTCGTCTCCATCGCTTTTATTATCTATACAAGATTCTTCTTCTTTTCTTTTTAAATGTTTTGCCGTAATTAACATTGCTGGAGAGCGGTGCTATCAACATTCCGTACTTGTAATATATTTCACACGCTACGGTAGAAAGCATGCTCGAAATGAATGGATCTTTTCTAAATCTGTAATTAATTTACCTTCGTCGTCAATTTTCAAAATGATAACCGTATAAATCAATGCGATTTAAACTAAATCCTAATAATTTGGCATATAGCGTTAGAATGGCGCTACCTAAAGACTGCGTTATATCACGACCTAATTTAGTTTTGTATTGCGTGTATAATACATCTCGCTCTTCCGTAGACAAAGCTTTTTAATCTCGTTGATGGAATACTCTTTACCAAAATTCTTTTTTGAATCCCCTCCCGCCACAACGGATAAGAGCCGTTTATCTTGTAGTGTTTGCTTTAACAACATATTGTCGCTCGTATTATCATCCGCGGATGCTAGCGAAGCTGGTGGGCTTAACATGGATGGATTTTCGTTTAATAGTTTGTGAACTTGTTCCATTTATTATTAAATAGCTATTATATTTTTAAATTTATCTAAAAAAGCTAATAATTGTAACGTTTTATTACTATTTAAAATTGAAACAACTTCTTCTATAACTCGTTTTGTTTTATTATTATTAAAAAATAAAAGTTCTTCCATAAATTGTTTATCGATATAGAATAAATGGTTTATTATTTTAAATTCAGCGTTGGTATTTAAAATTGTACTAGTTCATCTTTTCCCTTTTCAGTATTTAAAAGTTGTTTAAGATTATATATAAAATCTTTACTCGTTCAGGATCTATATTTTTAATAAATCTTTTACTCGTTCAGTATTTATATTTATTAATAAATCTTTACTCGTTCAGTATTTAAAAGTTGTTTAAGATTATATATAAAATCATTTACTTCTTCAGGATTCATACTCATTAATAGATCTTATAATATCTTTTTAAAATAAACACTAACCTACAAGTAACCTACAAGTAACCCACAAGCAACCTACAAGTAACCTACAAGTAACCTACAAGTAACCTACAAGTCATTTAGTATAGAATTGCATAATCAGTAGGTTGATCCGTGTTTAAAATCAATTTGCAATGTTTAACCTGTTTTAATTTTCATGAATTTCCATTCTTAGCTCTTTGTCGGTATGACGTCATTTTCTCGAAGACAATCTTCAAATGAGTCTCTATCTTTACAATAAAATAAACACACCCATTTGAGTTGCTCTCATAATCTTTTAATACGCTATTATATTTTTGTGAAATGACCCAACAGCTGTGATTGATGTGTCGACCGCTAAAAGCCAAGTGCGCTAACTCGTTTTGCGGTTCTTTTGAAAAATATTTATATCGCAATTCTTTATTCGCGCTACAATCGTCGATGATAAACAACGTTTCGTCTCCTTTGAATATATCGATATAAATTTTTATCGCTTTGTTTAACGAAATATCGTTTAAATCGTTAAAGTGCACTCGGTCGTCGTTATAAAACCATTTTCTATTTTTATAAGTATCATTGTCAGCGATGGTGGGGCATAATATAACAATATTTTCGAAATGTTTAAAATATTCTTTTTCCAACAAACTTAAAATAAATTCAGTTTTTCCGCATCCGATTTGTCCGCAAATGAGCCCAACGTGTGGATATTTTGGTAACATTTGTTTTTAATATTAGTCGCTAATATTAATAATCGACAGATTCAAAACGGCCATTTCTTTATAACGAGTTGCGCGTCCATGATAATAAAAGTGTACATGTACAAGTCACCGGAGGTTTCGCTTCTTTATCAATTTGAATGGTAATTCCTTCAGATAAGTTTTGTACTCGTCTTCCACTTCCATGTATTTTATTGTCGGTGCTCGTTCTCATATCTAAAAATAAACCGTATCGTTCGAGTAAATAATCGGCTTGTTTGACGTTGGATAAATCTAGAGCTTTAACGATTTGAATAGCGTGTTGTTTGCTCGAATCACCGAAATATTTTTGAATTTCTTCCCAATGTTGATACCTTCTCATTCCATGCGCGTAGAGTTGATTGGGGACGCCTTCGATCGTAATTGAAACTTTATTAATTTTGATTATAAAATTTGTTGGATTCTTTTCACCTCAGGCTCTTTGAATAAAAAACAATATTCCTTTCATACTTTTTGCGGGGTATTTAAACTTATATTCCACGTCGTATCGCGTTTGTTTAACGGCATCACGCTCTGTCTTAGTACGCGATCAAACAATATCGACAAACGGTTGCTATATTGATTTTTAATAGTTCGTGCGAGTTCCGGCATATGAACGATTTCAAATTCTAAAGAAATCCCGCTTATGATATATTTTGCATTATCATCGGTGCTTTTAATCACGCTCGAAAATTTATTAAACACGAGTTCATAAGTCAATCGATCTGCGATCCCCGATTGGTAGTAGGGCTGATGATCGGTCAACAATTCAAAATCTAGCGGAATGTAATATCTATTTTATACGTATCCGCATTAGCTTTATCTTTTCCTCCGTTACCTGGGGAACCTTATCACTAGCGTTTATTCTTAATTTAGTTGCGTTAGCAGTTTCTGATTCCTTGATACGCTAAATTATCGCGTTGATCTTTCGTTAACCATTCGTCTTTAAAACAATGGAACACATCAGCATCGTCTAAAGAAAATATTTCATTTCCTTCCATTTTAATGATTATATGTTTTACGATGGCTCTACTATATTTTGTACCATCGTTCTCGTATCATCATCCGCGGAAACAAGTTGAATGTTGAAAGCTAATCTAACCGTATTTGGAACGATAACGTTTATTCCTAAATTTGGAAAACGAACCGTCAACAATTGATTTTCGGTAATGGTACTCGGATTGTTTGTAATGACGACTTTACTAAGACGCAATCCTTTATACCTCTCAGTTCTCTCGTTCTTCTGTATGGATCGAGCACATCTCCGTACGTATTACTCGTCATATTTTATAGTTTGTAAATATTTAAAAAATATATATAAAAATAAAAAGTAAAACGGTGTCTATAGCGATGATGATTGGTGGTGCGGTAGTAAACGCGTTAGCATTTACCGGATCAAATTTTTTATTTGGTAGTTTACAGGTAACGACGCCGAACAAGAAACGAAAAAAGGCAACGATTTAGCGCCAGGAACAACTTTCGAAAGCCAGAGACGAATTTAGTAAAAAACGTTTAAAATATCTAGAGTATTTAAACGAAAAAATACAAAAGGAATCGAGCGCCGTAAGAACGTTTAACAACATTAACGAAGCGATTAATGAATATTCATGAGTTACGGATGAACGAATAAATTTACCGAAGATTTATACAACGAGCCGTGCAGCTTGAAGATTTTACGTTCCGAGCCAAGATCAAAACGCGAGAAATTGTATTTATCGTAATAGGGATGAGTATAGTGGGTCTACGTAAGTTATAAATTATTAAAATAAAAAGTATTATAAATGACAACAGGAGGCGATATACCGATGGAAGATTTAGGCGCTCATCGTGGTGATGACGAAGATGATCAAGCACCAAGCCCTACAACAACTTTTTTCAATAATGAAAAAGAAAGAGAAATAGAAAGAAACCTAGAGAATCAAATAGAAAAAGAAATAGAAAGTGAAAAAGAAAAAGAAAGAAAAATAGAAATAGGAAACCATAGTACTTCGAAGCAAAGAAAAGAATTAACTAAAATATACGTTGATGATTTTTACAACCATCTTGGAGTTCAACCTGTAATAAAAGAATACAATAAATTTGAATTAAATAAAGAAAATTTATTAGTCTTTTAAAAAGATGGAAAAGAACTTATATTAACTAATATAAAAGAAAAAAGCTAATTTTTTAAGTTAAGTAGTATCAAACAAAAACATGGTATTAATTTTGTAAGAAAAGATTTAGGGCATATCCGATTATAAACCAAAAACCATTATCACTGCGAGAACAAACAGCATTAAATGATACTTTTGATACGGTAGAGGAGGCGCAAAGACAACCCATACCATTAGAGCCAACCGTTATTATCGATAAAACACCTCATCGCAAACAAAGGAACTCATCAGTTACCATCAAGACCGGATCAATCCGATCAAATACTAGACGAAACGATAGGAAGCTAATAAAATACAATTGAAGTTTTTCAGAAAACTCGGATCTAAACGATAGTTATGATCTAAGAACCTTGAAAGGTCTCTGGTAAACTTATGTCAACAAAACGAGGTGAAAAATTTTCATTAAAATATAAATACGAAGAGAATCAAGAAAAATTAGCTAATGTTGAACAAAGAATCAATGAAAATGCGATAGGAGATGAAGATGCGATGGATGCACTTCGTAAAGAAAGAGTAAACCTAAAAGACGAAGCCGAAGCGATGGTAGAAACTTTAAAAATTTAGATTTTAAATTTAAAGACCTTTACGATAAAAAATGAAAAAGCGTTGGAAGCGGTAAATGGAAGAAAACGCACGTTGGGTGAAAACATTTAAGGTTTATTTAAAAAAACATGGTGTAACGATCACTAGTATATCAATAGCGATTGGTATGACCATTACTGCGATCGCTGAATGGATCACCGGTGCTGTAAGTTCAGTTTTACCAAAAGCCAACACCTGGCTACACTCCAAACCCGCACCACCCCAAAACCTACACCCCAAACCCGCACCAACGCCAGAACCTACACCTAGCGACGGGGGTGTAAAAGAGTGGATACAAAAACATTTAAAATCTAGCGAGTGTATTAGCTAAACTAGAGCAAAAGCTTTAGCCGCTTTACCGGCTATTATCGGATCGATAGTAACTTGGTTATTAAAACAGCTTCCAATGTGGTCACGTGGACGGCGGAACATTTGTGGCTAGCTTGACGGGGTTGGAGTACTGTTTTAACTTGGGTGCAGAAAAAACTCTAGCCTAGCAATTCATAAATCATGACGCCTAATCCGGCTAAAACGGCAAAACCAATAATTAAAGCATTTTTTTCTTCTTGGTGACTAGCTGGAGGAGTATCGTTCGATTCTTTCAAAGGGTCTTTATTGTAGCTTCCAAAGAGTCTTCTTTTATTGCGCTGGCGCGGAGCGTAGAGCGAGATTCTTGCACACTCGATACTAGATCATTAGATTCTTCTACAGCTTCGCTAGCTCTGTTTTTGTACATTTTACAAAAGCTAATAATTTTACTTCATATTCAACAACGCGTGATTATGCGGCTGACGTTTATTATATTCCTTCTCCAGCGCTAAATAATAAATTTTATTTTATCGATGATGAAATGTCGCATTTAAGATACGAAATGTGTTTTAAAATGCGAGGTGTTCAAAAGTTTTTGTAGAGGCAACTTTTTCGGTGCGCTAAATTCTAAAATCTGTTTTAAAATAAAAATAGTGAGTTTACCGTTAGAATTAAATTTATTTTTATACTATAAATATGGCGAGCATTTATGGACCTAGTCGTACCTCTAGCGTAAAGAGTAGTCAAACAAGTAGCGGTATCGTTGAAGACGATAAAAACGTTTTTGAAATTCAACAAAATATAACCTTGTACAAGTTGAGCGATATATTTTACATTCAATGGAACGGTTCGGCAAATATTGGGATACCGAGGTTTGCCATCTTTGAACCGATAACAAACTGTACAACTTTTTCTAAAATAATATACAACGATGAATCTTTTATTCCAATGTTATGAAACGAGAAATAAACCCGCTTTCGTATACCAGAGATTTTTTTGAGTTTGATGCTAGGTCGCAAGATTATTTTAATGAAGATCAAGCTGAAACATATAGAATGGAATTTGCTTCAAAATAGAAAACTACAGAAATAAAGTTTTGTACATGCGACCTTTTTCGGCTCTTTAGAAACTGAATCTGTTACGATATAAAATTAAAACTTGGCCGTTAAAATATATTTATTTTAATCTTTTCTATTCATAGAAAAACAATGAGCGTGCTTCGACGGATAATCTACAAGAATTAATTCAGCTGCAAGTGCGGCGTTTACAAAACGAAAACGACATTCAAAATGAATGTGAGGCTGTATTATAAAAAAATTAAATTAAATCAATAAAACGTGTAAAAATTTAGACGTTTTCTACAATTAACAGATTTTGGTCTGAAAATTGCGTTGTGCTATGTTGCGGCTGTATATGTTGTACCTTTCTTCCAACATCGATTTAAAAGAAAACTGTTTTAAATTAGATTTTTTTATCTTTTACTATTAATAGAAAAACAATGAGCGTACCTATAGAATCAACGAATGTACTTTATCCAAATTTACCGTCTATGACGGATGATGCTAAATCATTTCGTCTGCAAATAATCGATAACATTCAAAAAGAAATTTTGAAAGAGAGACACGAACGCGAGGCTGTATATAAAAAATATAATAAAATTATCAACGCTTGTAGCATCGTAGAACCTATCGTTGCATTAGGCTGTATGGGAGCAGGGTCCATCGGAATCGCTAGTATCGCCAGCGTTATAGCAGCGCCAATTGGGCTTGCTTTAGAAATTTCAGCTTTAGCGTTGGGTGGTGCGGCGTTTACTATCAGATACGTAAAATCTAAATTATCTAAAAAAGCTAAAAACACGATGAAATTAGAGTTTTAGCCGAAAGTAAACTCGACACCATCAACAGTCACGTTTCAAAAGCGATTGAAGACGGTGTTATAAGCCAAGAAGAATTTAATTTAATCGTCAAAGAGCGAGAAAAGTACTCTGCGATGAAAGAAAATATTCGTAACAACTCTGGTAAAGCTACGGCTTTGCCGGCTAAAACAGAGGTAAAAACTGCCAATGTAGATGTAGGAAAAAAAATTATTATAGAAAATTTTTAAAGTTTACTTTAAACTTTACTATACAAAAATCTTATAATAATCAAAACCTGTCATCGCGAATAGCGGAGCGGGTAAAAACGACTGAAAGACCTCCCCCGTATAATTTTAATTTATAAACGTTCAACCAACTCTTTCATCACTAAATTATAATCTCGTCTAGCTTTTGGTTGAACGCGAGTTTAAATAATGCATTGTTAATGCATTACCGCATTTCATACATAATTTTATCGGTGTTTTTGCCATTTTTACATCTTCTACACGGAACAGGTATGCTTGCACCGTGTCGAATACGCTACAAATGGATAGGACAAAATACAGCGCCACACACACTAGATTTTGAACACGCGCTAGTTGAACCCACTAAAAGCCATTCGCACGGAATCATCGCTCTCATCGTCATCTTTACTATTAATCTACATAATATCGAATCGTTATTTCAATTTTTTAGCGATGAAAACCAATATCTTTTTTAAACAAATATTACCTATACCTATACGCGACGCCGCGCGAGCGACAACCATCATTTTAGTTATGACGTCATTAAAAAAAACGTCAACCACACCCTCCTCTTTTTTTAAATCTTATCAACCACGCCTACTTTTAGGTAACTGTCCTCGGACCGGCCTCTACCATACTACTCTTCCTGTCCAAACCGGAAGTCAAAGTTTAATATTAAAAAATATCATATCTCAACAACCACAAGAGTTAAATTCACAATTTTGTACCATTGTACAGATCGTGAATTGTCAAAAAATATTTACAAACATGTGACCCCAATTTGACCTTACTTCCTGTCCAAACTGGAAGTCAAAGTTTAATATTTAAAAAAATAATATCTCAACAACCACAAGGGGTAAATTGACATTTTTTGCACCATTGTATAGATTGTTAATTGTCAAAAAATATTTACACAAAGTTGACCCCAATTTGACCTTACTTCCTGTCCAAACCGGAAGTCAAAGTTTAATATTTAAACAATCATATCTCAACAACCACAAGAGGTAAATTCACACTTTTTGTACCATTGTACAGATCGTTAATTGTCAAGAAATATTTACAAAAAGATGACCCCAATTTGACCTTACTTCCTGTCCAAACCGGAAGTCAAAGTTTAATATTTAAAACAAATCACATTTCAACAACCACAAGGAGTAAATTCAGTCTTTCCATCATTGTATAGATTGTTAATTGTCGAAAAATATTTACACAAAGGTGACACCAATTTGACCTTTACTTCCTGTCCAAACCGGAAGTCAAGTTTAATATTTTAAAAAATCGTATCTCAACAACCACAAGAGGTAAATTAACATTTTGTGCACCATTGTACAGATTGTTAATTGTCAAAAATATTTACAAAAACATGACCCCAATTTGACCTTTTACTTCCTGTCCAAACCGGAAGTCAAAGTTTAATATTTAAAAAAATCATATCTCAACAACCACAAGAGGTAAATTCAAAAATGTTGTACCATTGTACAGATCGTTAATTGTCAAAAAATATTTACAAAAAGGTGACCCCAATTTGACCTTACTTCCTGTCCAAACCGGAAATCAAAGTTTAATATTTAAAAAAATCATATCTCAACTACCACAAGAGGTAAATTCACAGTTTTTGCACCACTGTACAGATTGTTAATTGTCAAAAATATTTACAAAAACATGACCCCAATTTGACCTTTACTTCCTGTCCAAACCGGAAGTCAAAGTTTAATATTTAAAAAAATCGTATCTCAACAACCACAAGAGGTAAATTCACAGTTTTTGCACCATTGTACAGATTGTTAATTGTCAAAAATATTTACAAAAACATGACCCCAATTTGACCTTTACTTCCTGTCGAAACCGAAAGTCAAAGTTTAATATTTAAAAAAAAATCATATCTCAACAACCACAAGAGGTAAATTCACATTTTTTGCACCATTGTACAGATCGTTAATTGTCAAAAATATTTACAAAATTTACCTTACTTCCTGTCGAAACCGAAAGTCAAAGTTTAATATTTAAAAAAAAATCATATCTCAACAACCACAAGAGGTAAATTCACATTTTTTGCACCATTGTACAGATCGTTAATTGTCAAAACAATTTTACACAAAGGTGACCCCAATTTGACCTTTACTTGTCTAAACCGGAAGTCAAAGTTGAATATTTAAAACAAAATCTTCCACAAGAGGTAAATTCACAATCTTTGCACCATTGTACAGATCTTTATTTGTCAAAACAATTTTACACAAAGGTGACCCCAATTTGACCTTTACTTCCTCCCGAACACCTAGAGTTTGTGTAAACAAACTCGAATTTCTAGTTACATTTAATTCTGTTTGAATTGGGAATTATTTACTTTTGACAACTCTTCTGCGGGTGGCAGGGGAAGATGGAGTTAAGCACGGATGCAAGCTTTCTTCCAACTTTATCATGTAGTAGTTATAAGCTTGTTTTCTAATGAAAGTCTAATTAGCTGAAGGAAAGGAAAGGGAAATGTTTATATGGTCTTCCATGCTCAGTGTCTTCAGTAACCCCCAACTCCCCCAAACAATTTAACCCACACTTCCTGCTCTTTGAATTTGAAGCCAAGTTTAATCCAGTTACTATACATGTAGTCCCCTTCTACGCTAAATCAATTTTGTGACTTTATGCCCATAATAACGCTGAATACGTTGATCTGGCTTCCTACAACCCTGGCAAACTATTTTCATATGAGTGATTTTTAATGTTGATTTATCATCTAGCTTGGTTTTTAAAAGCATGTGTTGGGCTAGTGTCAATATTTAAAATTTAAAAAAACATTGTGTTCCAAGTCACACTTGTTAATTTCTAATTTATTGCTTAAATCTCACAACTTTTCCAACTTCAACAGCCAATATCTCAAGAACTAAATGACCTATTAGAAAACAAAAAACACAATTGAATTCCTTACATTAATAGCTTGTAATTCTTGTGAAATGAGTTACCATAAATGCTTTGCCAATGGTCCAATTAGTGGCACACGAAGTAACGATTTTACAAATGTTAAAAGGTCATATCTCATAGCTTCAATTTGATGTATAAGTTGACAAATTTGTTATTTTTCATAATCATGAGGAAGTCATATATGACCTTCAAACCACCTAATGCGACCTTTACTTCCTGTCCAAACAGGAAGTTCAAATTCAACACATTCTAACGCACAATTGACATGTCTTTTGAATATGAAATTTATATTATTATAAAAGATGATAAACCCTTGCACAGTATGATATTGACATCAGCGTTGATAATTTGATTGAACCGGAAGTTGACTCGAACACCGTGTGTTTGTTCTAACAAACACTTAAGCTCTAGTTTTTGTACTGTTTTTTTTACTTCTCCATCTCAGTGGCGCTTGTCCGGCAACAAAGGCATCCTTGCTGAGCATTTACAGCCTTCAAACTTAACACATAAACAGAACATATCAAGCAGACGAAACCGTTTGCTGTGACGTCATGATTACGTCATCAGGTGTCGAATTACGCTAAATCAAAGTTTAATATTTCAAAAATTCATATCTCATGAACCACAAAAGATATTTTCACAATTTTTGCACCGTCTGAAAGATCTTGAATTATGTGATTTTTCGTTTTTAGACGTGACCCCAAGTTGAAAATTTCAAAATTTCAAAAAATCATATCTCATGAACCATAGAAGATATTTTCACAATCTTTTTATTATCTTAAAGATCTTGAACTATGTCACATTTCCTTCTGACCTTTCCTTCCGGTCGAAACCGGAAGGTTAAGTGAAACGATATGCTTAATTACTATTCCCTGTATGTACGAATAGCTCATATCGCGCGTGCACAGAATAAATACACACAGCAATATACGGAGTTTAATATTGGCCTACAAAGTAAAGGCCTTGTCACACGGGGCAATTTTCGGGCAATTTTCAGGCAATAAAAGTTGCTGGCAATGAGATTGCTCGGAGATTGCCCTGTGTGGCATTTCATGCAATCCAGTGGCAATGAGTAGACTGGCTTTCTACTTTGAGGCAATCTCCAATCGCATTGCGTATCGGTGATCACGTGACATTTTATCACAAGCAAAACATTTTCAGCGGCGGCCATTTATTCTCGTTTACATGAAAAAATACTGAGGAATTTTGCCGTTCTTTTTAACTCCAAAGCAAAATACAAGAAAATAAAATGGGTTACCTGAGAAAGAGGAAAATATAATTGCATTATTAAGAGGTAAGTAGACATTATTTAGAGGTTTATTGGCCTAGAATGTGCGTTTGTAAAGTAGGCCTATCGTAAACATAATTATTGCATGCACAATCCAATGGAGGTTCGTGACGGACGAAACTGTTGTACTGCATCTATTTCGTAAAAACTATATTGAGTCTACTCTTTCCCTGTTTTTGCAGTGTACCTACATGATTTTAAGTTTGCATTTTAACTAAGGATAATGACTGAGCATGGATAGATGCTATATTGTCCAGAAGAAAAGTTTAAAAACTGTGCCATGCAGTCAAAGTCAAAAGAGCATCGTTGGAAAATACTTCATTGTGTAACTCGCCTGTACAGTACATGTATGCAAATCCATGTAAATACATGTTCGTGTGTTGTTGTCTCTTCTGCAATTCTGCATGTTCTTTGTGTCAGCGAAATATATCCCTAACTCAACCTAAAGAGATGCTTTTACTTGATTAGTCTGCTAGTTGTAGCCACAAAATTGTCATAGGGGCACCTGTTTTTTCTGAGCTAGGTTACATTTGTTGTTTTGTTATTATTAAGCATAAAAAGTCTGTCCCTCTATGCTTTAAAGAAAGGTCAGGTCTTATAACATTTTAAAAAAAGATGAAGAGCCTGCATAAAAAAAGAAAACTAATAAATGAAGAAAAAGCTGCAGAGGGATGAGTTAATATGAGTTAATTGGAAAATAAACATGCAGGTGTGTTGGTGGACAACATGTGTACACCAAAATTCAGGATGGAAAATGCAATTGGGGTGGGGGTGATGAAGGTTGTTTTTGCAATTATAGAGGGCATTCTCTTACTGGAGTAATACATGTTGGCCTTTCCCCATTCAGAATTTATTTTTTCACAGAATCATTTGAACATTTCTTTATATTTTGTATTTTAGCTCTCCAGTATGCTGAGTAATTGGAATTAGATGCAATGGCTGGCATCAGTGAGAATCAGTTCAACAGCCTAGAAAGCATCTAAAACACAAGCCCCAAGGTAACCAATAAATTTGTGGTACAGTTATTGTAAATGTGTGTGTGTGTGTGTGTGTGTGTGTGTGGATGATTGCATTCCTCCTGACTGCCCTATGATCCACTCACATGACCCCACCAACCTACATTGAAGATTGTGATTTTTATTTTCAAAAAGCAATTCTTTTTAAACTTTATCCACAATGTTGTATTCTTTCCCAGTGAAAACAGGTCAACTCGTATGCGTGCCAACTCGTACTTTTACCAACTCATACTCATTTTGGTCAACTCGACCCGTAAAAATATTTATTACTGAATATTTACTGACATGTGTACGGGTTGACATCCGGTGGAGTACGAGTTGGTAGAAGTACAAGTTAATTTAGCTACACTATAGTGTCTGTAGTTCCTCATAATACTAGTAGTGCTTATGTCTTGTGTGGTGATGGCTGCATTGCAGTTTACTTTATATTGGCACTTAATTTTCTCACTAAAGTAGACCAGAAACAAATATCAGCACCTTTATTGAGATTAATGAAACAGTCACATCATGGAGGAAGGAAGACGTCACATGTAACTTTCTATTCCATTGTAAAACCTAACTTAAAGGCATTGTTCTGAAGGGATCATTTTTCTAAAGTTGCAAAAATTTTCTGAAGTTACATCAATCCATCATCCTGATAATAACATATGAGGGCATTCTAAGTTATGTGTGTTTTGTTAGCATGACCCATTATTCTTCGTCCCTCTTTGAAAACATTTAATATTGTCTTTACATGATTCGTTTATATTTCAGATCAACGGTATCCATTTGTGCTACTGCTACAAGGTGTGTCAGAGTCTGTGTAACTTTGTGATCCAATGGCCAGCATTTGAAGTTTATCCATTCATCAAAGGAGTTAATGTATGATTCATATTATTTTATATGGACTTATCCTATATGTGGCAGTCTTTACCCTCAAGAGAATTGCTTTTTAGGACCTCAAGACATATCTAGGTCTTTCTAGGAATTTCTTTAACATGTTAGAACAAAAATAGTACTGAGGAATTCTTATTATATTTTTGACTGGACCCAAACATCCTCACAAATGTAGTTATTAAGCAATATCTGTTGGTGATCTAGTAAAATGTATATTGCCGACAGTGAATCCCTGGCAGTTGGGCCATATAAACATAGTAAACATACCCCCCAATCTTCATTGCATGGGTGTGTCAGCCTTGGAATACCTTTTGCCAGATCACCCAATTAAAGTTCCTATTTATTTGTATGCTCGCATTGGGATATTACTGACCATCAATCCCATAAACACAATTGGTTAAACAGACAGTATCGTCACGATCAGAGTAGACTTTCTACAAACAGGGCATGGAATTGGTGTCCTAGTTTAAGACGAACATAGTGACTGAAAATTACTGGCTCATTTATGCAGCAGCAACGCGAATATGACCTTATCATGTGAGTATTATTTTCAGTCACTGAGTTAAACTAGAACTTGAACTCTGATTCCATGCCCTGTTGATCGTGAAGATATTGCCACCTTTAAACAATAACTTTAAAATAACTATTTATGAAAATGTATTTTCAACAGTTAATGACAAATAAATACATATACATGTAACAATCAGAAGATCATTTCAGTATTGTTTGTTTCTTTTTATTTTACAGTTATCCTTCAAATTACATTGTGTTGTCTCTTCCCTATAAGTATTGTTTTAAAAAACTGAACCAAACATTTAAATATTATAACACTTTATCGAATTTGTCATTGTATTGTACAAGATCTGCACACACCTCACCTCGGGGGGAAAAATGTGTAATGATCAAGCTGTGATGATACATTATTTTATTTTTATTTTTTTAGTTTATGGGCAATCAATTTCAGGGTAACAGTTTGCCAATGCTCCCTTGACAAAAGGTTTTCAGGCACTGAGTTAATTTAAATACAAAATCAATTAAATTTGACGTATGTATTTTAACTTATGTATTTTATTTCTTTCTTTATTATTTTATCAACTTAATTAAATTTACTTTTGCAAATGGAATAATGTGTACAATTTTTAAACGAAAAGCATCAATAAATTTCCCACAATGATTGTTTAATAAACAATGTGGCAAAAAAGAGTCTAGACAAACAAAATGGTTGGTAATTTCTTTCCAAAATTGTTGGGTGTTTACTTTTAAATATTGGTTTTGGTTAGCCAGTTAGCAAATTTCTAAATGGTCAGTGAATTTTGTTTCATTTTAATTCATGTAATAACCAAATAATATGTTTCATTATCATTATCACCTTGAACTATGCCACATTTCGTTCGCAGACATGACCCTAATCTGACCTCTCCTTTCTTTCGAAACCAGAAAGGTTTAAGTGACGAAATATTCTGAATCACTATTCTGTAAATGTATATTTTTGCTATCTTCAGAAAAAAAATTTTGAATTTTACCAAATTTGGCACAATTGACACCCATATTATGAGGAAAAGTTTGTGTATGACTTCACATGATTGAACCGGAACTTACGGTTGGAAGAATTTAAAATTATATTGGATGACTGAAGCAGAAGTTTATGTATTCAGTATAGCACATTATATGTTATTTTTATTATATATTATGAAAACTCATACCTCCTGAGGTAACTCTTGTCTTTTATTTATTTTTATTTTTATATTCTGACCACAAAACATCAAATTTAAAATAAAAACATAGTCTTCCAAATTACACTTGTTAATTTCTAACGTATTGCTTAAATCTCACAACTTTTCCAAGTTCAACAGCCAATATCTCAGGAACTAAATGACCTATTAGAAACAAAAACACAATTGAATTCCTTACATTAATAGCTTGTAATTCTTGTGAAACGAAATGCTTTGATGGTCAAATTAGTGGCACACAAAGTAACGATTTTAAAAGGTTATATCTCATAGCTTCAATTTGATGTATAATTTGACAAAGCTGGGGAAAATAAAATAGGTGTTAAAGCTATATAATGTAATCTTACCTGCTCAGTAAGTTGGAGAACAAATGGATGATGATGGACATATGTATACTTCAAATTATTCCAAGATATTTATTTCATGAAAAATCAGGCCTCGTATTGAGATTTGGAGGCAATGTGAATGGGAATTTTGACATGGTTCCTGTGTATGAAATATTCTTTGAAATGTATACATATCAAAACTATGATCAATGACGTCATTACTACGTCACTACGGAAAATTAAAACAGGTCGAAAAAAAATTATTTCTCTATCTCAAAAATTATTTATCAGAATGTTGTCAAATTTCGAATATAAACAATCTATGTCAATATGAAGACAACTGGAAAGTTTCATCTTAATCACGTGACCAAAACTTAATATATGAGAATAAAAAAGTAGTTTACGATACAATTTTAAAGGTAATAAACAAATTAGGCGATGCTGTTTCTCGCCAATAATACAAAAGAGAGGCGCTATGCATTTAGCGGTTGGACATAATATTATGTCCAACCGCAAATGTGCATAGCGCCTTTTAAACTAGCAGAGAAAACCATTGTTGTGACATTCATTTAGGCTTTTACAGATCTCTGATATTGTAATCAAATTAACTTCTGGCATTACTTATTTTAAACTGTGTAATTGCAATTTTGACAATCTCTGCTATTTTTTTTCCTTTCTCCTTCTCGATGAGACTTATCGAACCAAAAAACAGTTCCAAAGTTCACAGTGCCTTCAAACTTGACAGATACTTATACCATAACATGTAGTTGTCAATAAATTTATGACGTATAGTTTCAAGTTGTGACGTCATGGTGACGTCATCAGATAGCGAAATACACTAAAATCAAATTTTAATATTTCCAAAAATCATATCTCATGAACCACAAAAGATATTTTCACAATCTTTGCATCATCTTACAGATCTTGAATTATGTGACATTTCGTACACAGACATGACCCCAATCAGACCTCTCTTTCCGGTCGAAACCGGATATGGTATATGCCTTCAGTGGACGAAATTACTATTGACATGTGACCTTTTTAAAAATGTGAAGGATGATGTCATCACCTGTCACAGTGCCATCTTGTGGCAGGTTTAGAAAAATAATAATCTCAAAAATCTTAGGAAATTTGAATATGACTTCTGCGAATAAAGTGATAGTGACATCTTATATTCTCAAAAAATATGTTTGATAACAGTTCAGAGCGCCCCTAGTGGCATTTTTAAAAAAGGGATTATTTTCCAATGTCAGAAATTGAACCAAAGCAAGTACTATTTTTTCATGATCATGAGGAAGTTTCATTGTGTCATATATATGACCTTCAAATCACCTGTTCTGACCTTTACTTCCAGTCTAAACAGGAAGTCCAAAGTCAACACATTCTAATGCAAAATTGATATATTTTTGAATATGAAATTGATATTGTTATAATAAAAGATGATACACCTTTGCAAAATATGATATTGATATCATCGTTGATAATTTGATTGAACCGGAAGTGGACTCGAACACCGTGTGTTTGTTCCAACAAACACTTAAGCTCTAGTTATTTTTTCTTCCCTGACCAGGAGACTCATCCGTATCGACATTCTGGGATAATACAAAATGGAGCAGTCGCTTCCAAGATGACAACAATGATCCCTTTACGTTGTTGCTGAAGTTATTGGCACGGTCTTACCAAAAGCCAAGATAATAGTTTCATTTCGAAATCCCGTTGATAGGTTAGTGATGATACTCAACTCATTACTTTCCTCCAACTACCAAAAATTAAAAGCAAATTTTTTTTTACAAAAATTCCCGCCAATACATCAAAATACAGAACAATACTAACAGGTGGGCCAGGCTGGGGGTAGTCTTGGTGCAAGACTGTTATTATGCGGATCCTAGTTACACGATCCCCGCGCCTGTCGTAAATCACCCACCGTAGCTGGCGCTATACAATTTTGACGATCCAGAGCCGCGGGAAGGCAGCGTGCGCGGCCGTGGACAGGAATGAATGAGCCTGCAGCGGCGGTTGGTTTATCAAATCACAGCGGATCGGCGTGTGTAGGCCTACATGTACGTATAAAATCACGATCGAGTAACGTCTTGCACCAAGACTAGACTAGGGGTAACAAAAGCAAAAACAATGGATTTGAGGCATTCATGACGTACTGTTCCACAGACTGAAGCGCAAGGTCTCAAGGAGAAGCAGCGCAGTATGAGGAAAATTCGAGCGTGACGTCAGATCTTCGGCATAACGTACCGTATCAAATGAAATTCCTTGAATGGTACCCCTGTCCTGTCTTTATTCTTGATAGGATAAAGAAAGGTGACCAGTCTAAATCATACTTGTCTGATATTGTGTTCCACCCCTAAGCAACCTCGAGCCGTGAGAGGGCGGTATTTAAGGCAGACTACAACAGCCACTATCTCAGAAACTAAGTCTTATGATGCACTGCATCTTTTTCGAGACCTTTCCTTTAATCGCAAACAAGCAT
>CM055817.1:27064627-27091950 GCA_029582265.1 Zoroaster sp. YZ-2022
AAGCAATGAATGATTTAGGTCAATATCTTATCATTATTTAGTGCTGTCTTCATTCTCCAAAGGTTGGCTTATCAAGACAGAGTAAAGAAAGTGATTGCACTGGATAAGAACCTAGAACATCTTAATTCCTCTGTAATGTGGCATTACAGTTCTCTACCCACTGAGTTAAAAAGAGTATATTGTCACGATCAGAGCAGGCTTGCGGCTTAACATTGAATCCCGAACTAACAGTTTTAGATGAACTCAGATGAATCAAGTGACTGAAAATAATTCCCCACGAGCGTGCTGGCCTAGTTAATAGGGCACGCCAGATCCCGTTACTGCAACTGACTTATACAGCAGTTGCGGTAATGGGATCTGGTTCACCCCGTTATCTAGGCCAGAGGTGCTTGTGGGGTATCATTTTCTGTGTCTGTGTTCATAGTTCTGGATTCAATGTCAAGCCGCAAGCCTGCTCTGATCGTGACGATATATCCTCTTTAACTCATCCTACATTGCATGTTGATGGTTGATTCAAACTGACAATTTCTTAGAGCATTTAAGAAAAAACTACTTACATATAAATAAGAGGTTCTGTCATAAGTTGTAGACATGACAACGGTGGGAGGGAGGAGAATTGTACCGATGTGACAAAGTTGAATCTAGTTGAGCCCTTGCCTGTGTAGTCGATGCCTGTTCTTATGAATGGAGTGTTGATTTGGGTAGAACCTTTAATGCCCATCGATCCACTGAAACAAAATAAAATATTGCAGATCAAAACAAAATTGTATTTTTATCTCACACAGGTGTCATATTCACCTAGGAATTTGAAGATTTAATTTAAATAGCAATTTAAATAACATTGTTAATTAAAATCATTGCAATGGCTGAATTAACCCTCCAAAAATTCAAAATTTAACCCTAACTCCCTAGACAACAAAGCCAGTTGGAGGATTTTGAAGGATTTTTATTGTTTTAATACAATGCCTAGGGAGTTAGGGTTAATATACCCAACAACAAATGCACTGCATAATTCTCAAATTACAAAACATTATTATTTATTTATTCAGACAATTAACAACAACATCAACAAAGCATACAAACAGTACATATGTGACCCGCTTCATCGAGATGAGGAATGTCCCCCAAATTTCACATTTTGAGATACTTTAAATAATTTAATAAATAAATAATAACAATAATAAATAATTTAATAGTTAATAATCTAAAACATTAACACTTTTTTAGAAATATAAATACTGAGTCAATATACAAATAAAGGTAAAGAGATAAACGCAAACATAGTACATGGCAACATGGTATAATCTTACCCATTATCAAGAAAAACCAGAATAAGACGCACCAAAAAAAAGGCTAAAATGAGGCTATAAATCATATATATGGTTTTCTTCCTAGAAAGACAATAAATCTTTTAGGAATTCATTTGTAGGGGGAAACAGATTTTCAGCGGAGCATATATCATGTAATCTTTAGCCAAGGGAGAATACGCTCGCTGTTCTATTTTTAAAAGAATTTTTCAATGCGTGTTATGTTTCACACAGTCGTCTTGGAATTTTTGTTTTAATGAACTTATAGTGATGTGTACATGCAGTATGGAAATTGTATCTGAAATGTGAATAAGCAGAGAGTGTATATATATGAGGCATACACTGAAACTTGATAGTTGATTGCTTCCTCTGAAAGAACACTTGATACTAATGAAAGCTTGAAGACGTAGATTGCAAGATATCCAAGACATCTGTGCACTGCGCAATGAATGAAATAACACGGCAGTGTGGCTTAAACAAAGCTGTCATCCATGCCTTGACATGATACTTCTGAGCATGGGGAATCTATATTAAACAATTTGCGGTCATTAAAGGGACTAGCTAGTATCGCCACTATCAACATGGCATGGAATCGGAAGGCTAGTTTTAGACTCAGTGACTACCATAATACCCAACATGATAAAGTCATATCACTACGAATAACTTTACCCTGAAAATGCTCTGAAAATCCATTTTGCCGTGAAATAACAGTTCACCGTAATTTCACGGCAATTTCATGGTGTCTATTCCTCTCAGATATTGGCAATGTTTACAGTGCAATTTCAGGGCAAATTCACGGCGCTCTTGAGAATTAATGAGCTGCCCCAAAACTGCCACAAGAAATTCATGGCGTTATCACAGTGTTTTCATGGCGAAGGAATTCCAAGAGTATTTCATGGCGTTTTCATGGTGTTGTTTCGTCATGAAATTACTGTGAACTATTTATTTCACGGTAAAACAGATTTTCAGGGCATTTTCAGGGTAAAGTTATTCATAGTGTATTACCGTTGCTGTTGCATAAATGAGCCAGTAATGCCCAGTCACTGTGCTAATCTTAAACTAGGATATTGATTCCATGCCCTGTTGAAAATCTGCTCTGATTGTGATGATACTGCCCCTCAGATTATAAGCCAGGATTTGGAAACATGGCGTCCGAATTTGTTATTCTTTGAAAAACAGGGTGTCCAAATATTCAACATACAATACTTTTGCATGTGTATCAAAAATAATACAGGGTGTCCAAAAGACATCCAAAGGTATTGCTGGCTAATACTATGCTGCCCCTTTAAAATAAAAATTGTTAACTGCCTACCCAGTAGCTACAATGGTGGTTGATGATCGATCCCAGAGACTAAACTCAAGAGTGCCTCCTAAATCCAGAGATAAACTACCCTGGATGTTGACATCAATATCAAAGCCAGATTGTAAGCTGAGTTTCTATTCAGAGAGAAGGAAAAAAGAAGCATAAATTACAGGCGACAGATCTTGTAAAGTTGTCATCATCAGACCACATGCAATCATTTAGTAATCACCAAATGATTATCTTAGTTTGGACATGTGTGTCTGTGAGTAGCGTGGCAGCTGCTACAATTAGCCTGTGCACAATGTGTGATGCTTCATTACACTGATTCTAGTCATCAGTTGGTATTTTGCATCACTTTGACTCCTACATTCACTAGTTTTTACATTCATGATCAAACACAACAATTCTATTGCAACAAAATCTTCTCATGTAAATTTTGAAAGCGAACACGATATGGACATTTATAATGGGAAGAAAAAGTTCCCTGCAATTTTCAAAACTGATGACAAAGGTGTTGGTCTAAATGTAGTATATAGTCACATTGTGAGCTTTACTTATGAGGAGGTGATTAGCAAAATGACTCGTTGGTTGCACACATGCTGGTGATCTGTGACGTAGATTGAATTGTTGGTCCAAAAGTGGAAAAAAGATTGAGTTCTCTAATAGCTTTTTAAATACCTCTGTTTTAATTGTATTTCTGTATTTATTTTCATATCTGCATATAAATGAGGGCCCCAAATGATCAGTCATGCTGGATTGTTCATCCTCTTGAAATATAGTGAAAAAAATACACCACTTGTAATATGTCATAATGTCCCTAATTTGCCATAGTGACCAATCCGACTTTTTTCAATTTTAAGTTTTCCCGCCCATTAGTACATTCAGGAAGCGACCTACCATTGTATATAATCCACATGCATGTATTCCTTATAGTTTTGGAGATAGAGCATACATTATAAGTTTTGAGGCTTTGCATGGTGGAATATCGATATCGTTTCGGTTTGCGGTAACACCATGTGTTTATCTCAACTAACGTGAAGCTGAGGTACAGGTTCTGAAAAGAACCGTATCGCACAACTCGTATCTCAACCTTCGTTAAGTGAGAAAGGTTCAAGGGAGAACCAATTTCGGGCAACTCGTTTTTCTCTACTGTCGCTAAGTGAGAAATATGGTTCAGGGAGAACCATGGGGACTTCACAGGTTAATATGGTTCAGGGAGAACCCGTGAAAACCCGTGAAGTCCCCATGGTTCTCCCTGAACCATATTTCTCACTTAGCGACAGTAGAGAAAAACGAGTTGCCCGAAATTGGTTCTCCCTTGAACCTTTCTCACTTAACGAAGGTTGAGATACGAGTTGTGCGATACGGTTCTTTTCAGAACCTGTACCTCAGCTTCACGTTAGTTGAGATAAACACATGGTGTTACCGCAAACCGAAACGATATAGAGCATGCATTCAAATGACGAATGCTCTAACTGGCTATTTTTGTAATTTGGCAAAGTGACCAATACCGCATTGGTCACTATGCCAACTTAATTCGGGATTGGTCACTATGGCAAATTAGGGACGATAAGTGTAAAATATTAGGAGCATTTGCATCACTGTATGAACTGTACTAACCTGTGAATGATCTTGTACTAATCCAATGACCATCATATGAGGCATGGGACCATCCGAAGATCCCATATTCCAGGCCATACTCATCAACTCACTAGTCCCAGTGAAGAATACCAGCATACGAAGCTTCATGTCCATGCACTCGATGTTGAGACCAGCCGTCGCCTCGCCGGTATCACCTGAATCTTCACCAAAGAAATATTCCAGTCCTCGGGAAAAGATACCAACCTGTTGATCAAGGCAGATTTACATTATAAATGGGAGAATGTAGGATTTTAAAACAATCTCTCTCCAGTGAAAGAGAATTATATTTCTAAGTAGTTTTAATAGTGTGTTGGTTCTGAGAAGAACCGGTGGCCTCGATCACAAGTCAACATTTCAATCAGTATTCTCTGTCTTCAAGGGAAAAGACTTAATAAAAGGGACAGTATCGTCACGATCAACAGTGCATGGAATTGGAGTGCTACATGTAGTTTTAGATTAACCGAGCGACTGCAAATAATACCCCACATGATAAGGTCATACTACCGTTGCTGCTGCATAAATGAGCAAGTAGTTTTCAGTCACTGTGTTCATCTTCAACTAGGACACTGATTCCATGCCCTGTTGAAAGTCTGCTCTGATCGTGACGATATGGTCCCTTTAAAGAGAAGGTACAACGTTGTATGTTGGGAAATGTTTGCTTGCAGTAAAATCAGTCAACAAGACATTTGTAAACTTACATTTAGTAAGAGAAGTGATTCATTTTTCAAGTCTAGTCCGACATGAAAATCACTTTTTCTCAGCAGACCACTGGGAGTCATCTGTAGATCCAATCCAAAGTTTATAGATACATCGTCGGTTTCTATGGATGAGGAAAGAAATGAATCAGCGAACTCCTAAATTAAAAAAAATTGGAATCATTTAAGAATATGCAAAAGTCAAATACTGCCAGATTCAAATGTCGCATGGTAGCTAAATCTAATCATGTTAACCCTAACCACCCCAAACCATTCAAACTCCAACAGCTGGGTTTGTTGGATACTTTGCATGGGGCCGGGTGTCCCAATTCTTGCTAAGTCCAACAGTTGGGTGTTAGTGTTACTGCATGGTGTTGTATTTTGATGGACTCAGTACTGTATAGCCCTGACAGGGATACTTTGCATGGGGGCTGGGTGGGTCCCAATTCCAGCTAAGTCCAACAGTTGGGTGGTAGTGTTACTGCATGGTGTTGGATTTTGGCAGATTCAGGAAGGTTCTTAGCCAAAATAGCTGAATAATTACCCATAAATAAACTGTCAAAAGCAACTGATTGTCCAGGCAAGGCTAGCGTATAGTAATTCCAGATAAGTGGATTGGCCAAAGCAGATCGGATCGTTTCACTGTGGTGTAATCAGAGGAAAAGATAAATTTAAGATACATATTGGTAAAACTTGTAGCTTTGCATGGTGAAGAGGATAAGTAAGACTAATTGCAGTGACACCATGTGGAATTCTCTGTTGAGTAGTAATTAGTTCTGAAAAGAACTGGAGGTTATTGAAGTTGTAACCTCAGAACTAATTACTACTCAATGGAGAATTTCACATGGTGTCACTGCAATTAGTCTTACTTAAGATACATATTAACAAAAATGATCAATTTTTGTTCAGTGTAAAGAATTGATGGATGTGAAATGTAAAGAAAAACAACCAGTTAAGACCTCAACAGCGAGTCTACAAATCTAAAGTCATTGTTGGCAAAGGAATTTTAGTAATCCTAAAGTTATAAAATCAAAGATATTTTATTCCAAAGCTTTTCTCAAAACATATTTGACTCACAAATTTTGTGATGAATATCGTTTTATTTGATTGTTTGATTGACATAAATAGATTGAGCAAATTCCTTACTTACAAACTGATTGCTTGAGTAAATGATTAATCGACTGATTCATAAATGACCGATTTACATGTATATGGATTGAAAAGTATTCAATTGACTGACTTTTAGAATTGGTTATTTATTTGACAAAATTATAAAGTTTATTTTTATTTTGGGATTATGTCTGCTTCAGAAATAAACAAAAACAGTGGTCTAGGATAAAAAAGAAAATCAAAGAATCTTCATGGCTTTCTCACCTTGCCTCTGATGCTCCCTTGGAGAGTGCAATGACCTTCTGTAAGACAAAGAGGGCCATCTCCCCCTGACTGTTGTCTGTAAGTGACAGAACAATGTTGAAAACATCTGATTCAGATGGTGTGTTGCTTAGCAACAAGGTGGCTGCTAGTATGCGAGTGACTGTGGAATATGGCCTGCTGCCCTCATGGAAGATGTTGTTCAGGACTTTATTAACCTGAAATGACACAATGACATAAGTATCTATAGCAACAATCTTCAGGAAAATGGTAGCAGAATGCAAATGCAAAAGGTCACTCGACAGTTCAATAAAAATCCCATTTTTGAACAATCAAATTTAATACCAGGGGCCAATTCCATAAAGTCACATACAGACTGGTAGTCTGTTTTATAATGCTTAGTGAAATTATTTGTTCGAGGGACAATATCGTCACGATCAACAGGGCGTGGAATCGGAATGCTAGTTTTAGATTATATCAGTGACTGCAAATAATACCCCACATGATAAGGTTATATTACCGTTGCTGTTGCATAAATGAGCCAGTAATTTTCAGTCACTGTGTTCATCTTAAACTAGAACACCGATTCCATGCCCTGTTGAAAGTCGGCTCTGATCATGCAATATTCAGTTATCTGCTATTCAGTAACCCTCCTACTACTACAAGGGTCAAAAATCAGTCAAAATGTTGATATACTACCCAAGGTATATCTAGTGCACTTAAAAAGTCAAACACTGTCAAACCTTATGTGTAGTAAGTACATTTACAGGTCAAAATGAGTCGACCGTTTTTGACTGGTAAAAGCATTGTCTGGTATTGTTCAGGGTGGTCAAAATGACAGTAAAAACCAGTCAAAAATGCCCCTGTGTGCACATTTGGGTCAACGGTCAAAAACGGGCAGTTGACTGGTTTTGACCTCTATAGCAACTTCCCGCTAAAGTGCAGCAATAGTAGGAGGGTTAAGAAACTCTATGATATTGGCCCCGGGCCATTATACAGGCTTTGTAAATAATACCAATATAGTTTGATGCTATTATGCCTGACAAACTTGTTAAATATGTGTTCTATTTGTACACATTTATTGTATGCAAACCTTGGATTTGACTTTAAGTTTTACCTGTGCTTACAAGGGAGCATGATATCAGTTATGATATTGTGACAAAATGAAAAAATAGGAAAAATAGGTAAAACTTGCAGCTCTGATCGTCCTCAGGAGGACGATCAGAGCATACTGATCGAAACGTTGAGTTGTAACATCCAGTTCTTTTCAGAACTAAGTACTACTCAATAGAGAATTTCACATGGTGTCACCACAATTAGTCTTACTTAGATAGTCTTATATAATTACATATACTAGCCTATAGCGGTTTACCTCTATAGCCATGTATAGCAAGGAAACTGTTTTTTATCTTGGTATTTACAAAAAAATGATACACAAGGAAAGTTTTCATGGTCTGAACTTTATAGTCGGAACCTGGTTTCAGGATTTTCAAAATCAAAAGGTAGGATTTCCTACAAAAGTAGGAAGAATATCATGCCTGGATATGCAATATTTACAAATAAATGAAAAATTACAAAAACATTTTTTTTAAATGCACTGGAACATGCTAGACATGACAGTGATTATTTACTTCACAAAAAAGAAATACAAATACAAAAAGAAATACAAATACAAAAAGAAATACAAATAAAATGTCAAACAACAGCTTGAGTTATTTTGTAAATTGTATTTCAACCCAACTTGTAAATAACAATTTGTACTATAAAGGCCCAATTTTACTTTTTAGTATGTATGTTCAGAGAAAGATAATGTAGGGCATTTTAAAGCGCTCTTAAACAAGGTATCAGAGCGCTGTACATTATTACCCCTGCTCATCAGGCGCATAAATCATTCCTGAAACCATCTCAGCTCCCTGGGGAGTATGTACAGCTCAATTGCTGCCATTTTGGCGCATATGGGATAATCAAACACAACAACCAACTCTGCCCTCACAGGTACCCATTTACTCCTGGGTGGAGAGAAGCAATTATGGTAAAGTGTCTTGCTCAAGGACACAAGTACCATGGTCGCGGTCGGGATTCGAACCCACATTCTGACGACTCAGCCACCAGAACACAAATCCGACGCACTAAACCGCTCGACCATGGCACTCCACGATAAAGGACTACATATGACTTAGATGTTGTTAATCTAGACCAGAGCTGTACATAGAGATAGTTGCGACATGATAGGTATCTGAATCTGGAATCAAAATGGCAGTTACGCTCCAGTGTTGGAATATAATAACTTTACGCACCAGTGTACATGGATCAGCAGTCATTTTGAATCCACAGGGGCTTAGGTAGGAGGGCCAAAGTCATGGTACAGGCCTAGGCTACCTGGCCTCCTAATTGTCTTTTGTGAGTCTTAATCCTGTAACAATACAGTACCTGCCAATCAACATAACCTGGGCTTCTGGAGGGCTTAGCCCAGGCAAGCAGAGCTCATTATATAGGCCAGTAGGCAGGGGAAAAGCCTGGGCCTGGCTGGGCTTCTCAAAGGCTTGGCTGTAACCATGAGTTTGGCCCTTGTCCCTTAGTTGTCTCAATTCTCTCTTTATCCACGGCTCTGGTCTTGTGTAAAAGTTAATGATTTGTATGCTTGTTAGAAGAGTTTTATTTCAGTAATTTTACCTTTAAGTAATATTTGTAGAGATGATCAGAGCATACTGATCGAAATGTGGAGTTGTACCTCCAGTTCTTTTCAGAACTAATTACTACTCAATTTGAGAATTTTACACGGTGTCACCGCAAACAGTCTGTACTTAATTTTTACCTTTGGTGTGAAAAACTTGGGCTCAAATTTGAGCAGTGCATCGAGAGCCACCTCAACAACATCCATGTCAGGATCTTTATCGGCTACAGACAAGACGGTGTCAATGCTACTGGGCTGGACGGCATTCTTCAAGGCGTTGAGACAGAGGATCTTGTGGAAGCGGTGTTCAGCGGTCACTCCGGCCAGAAGCCAGTCCATTGAGTCTGTTACTACCTGTAAGTATAATGGTTTGTTACTTTTAAGAATCTTATTTTGACTTTTCATCAGGTCAATGATTTCTTAACAAGAATAACAGTGGTTACCCCACCCACCAAAAACAAAAATCACAATAATAATGACTAAAGCTCAAAATCACAATAATAATTATAAATTCAATAGTAATAATAATAATAAATGAATAAAACAAATACACAGTTTTAGAATTCTTGACAGAAAAACCCATTTTTCAATTCATCGTTGTTTTCAATTACAGATCAGTAGCGTTTATGAGCCAGCAGGTATCCAGCTCCCTGCTCCGTCGCCCTCCACGTCACGGCACTGATGTACAGTGAGGTGCAGGACACTGGTAAATAAATACACATGTAAATACAAAGATGTGGGGAAAGACACATTTTGACTGATTTTGACTCTTGTAGTAGTAGTAGGAGGGTTAATGATCAAAATATGTGAAAGGTGAGTGTTAGCTGACTGAGATACATGTACAACGCATGCATATATATTTGCCAAAAAGTCTATACACAGGAACACACTGGTACCAAGCTATTAATATTTATTTATCTTCTGCTGTCTACACTTGTCTCCATTTCACCGCCCTTCAAGCATGACATCTTGCTGAGAAATAAGAGGTCATTTCTTAAAATCCACATCTGGTTGGACAGGTCTTTTTCTTCCTACCTGAGAATTGCACTCCTCAGTCCCCAGATAGCAGTAAGAGTTGACGAGTTTAGCCACAGTCAGCGCCATCATAGCACGGACATCTTTACTGCCGACTTTGTCTTCTTTCAGCATACCCTACAGAGGAAAATATAACTGAATAACAAAGGCAGCCAACACACAGAGGATACTTAAATCACAACAAGCATCTTTGTGGAGACAGGAAAATGACTCAAAATGCCCAGGTTTCTACAGAATTTACACAAATCTTGACCATCAAAGTCCCCCCCAAAAAAGTCTCTGGTTTCTGGTCTCTGCTCACATCGCCTCAGACCAGAGCGTTGGCATTTTTAATTTTTAATTTTTGTTTTTTTTAAATATGAAACGATGTCTAATTGCAGCCAAAATTGCTGGATCGAATGGAATTCTGCCGTGCTGTATTTTAAACGACTTTTTCACATAGGGGTATGAATGTTTGCCAGATTTGTGAGGCCTCTCTTAGCTACCATAGTATGTACATGTATATGGGACATTTGGTCACCGCGTATACCTGTATCAAGTGTTTCCCTGTTGACCCCCCCAAAAAAAAAAAAAAGGCACGTCACCGCACTGATTTTTAAGCCGACCGATGTCCAGAAACCAGAGACTTTTTGGGCCTAATCACATGAAGCAGGTACCATGCATTCATTCATTTCCTTCAGAGAGGGAATATATAATGAAACGTTACATACAGAAAACCATTGTTTGAATAACTTCAAAATAAACTCAGCTGTATTTATTTATTTGTTTCATTCATTTCTTATTTATCTTGGGTAGTATGGTCACCGAGTTAAAATGAAACAAAGAAGAAATTTCACTTTATGAGATGGGAGGAAAAACCACAAATATTCCGAGGGGAAACTCGAATGATCCATTACGGATATATCATTTACAAATAGAGCAAACCCGGATAGGGCTTCTGTTCTTCTCTTACCAGTAACCAAGAGATCTGTTCTCCAATGGGGTGATTGTTGTAAGCCATCGTCAGGAGAAACCTCTCCTGCATTTTAGATCCGTCCTCTCTGGAGAAGTCCACTACCTCCTTGATTGCTTCCCAGGCTGGTTGAGTCTGGGTGGCTGCTAGCACGTCAAGTAACTGTGGACTGTCAGGAAAGGATGTTTGTTACGTTAATGGCAACAGAAGTCGAAAGGATTTTTTTAATGAAGGTAGCACATCACAAGGACCAATGGCTACTCATCAAGGTGAAAGCTACAAATAAAGAGATGAGGTAGGAGTCACAGAGAAGATAGATATCTGTTGTCAATTCTTTTGAACTCAGGAAGTTTATAGATTGTGGAGAAGCAAGTTTTATTGGGACATAACAAAATTCTATGAATCCATCCTTGGAATGTTTGTGCTAAATGACAAGTTTGAAGAAAATCAAATTGAAGACAAATGGGGAAAAAAAAACAATCCTGAAATGCCATTTCATGAAACTAAGAAAGTTTTCTCTGAGTTTGACTGGTGGTTTCTACCGTAGATCAGAGGCAGATGGGGAGGGGGAACCTTGAAATCCTTATAAAACCTTATAAAAGTATTTGCACAACTATACATAGCCAATGCAGGGTACTGTGTCTGTTCTCAACACCACAAACCCCAAAATACAGAAAGATTGGGTGCATTTTCTTCTAATTTTTTTGTTTTTTGATAGGGAAGGGAGGTGGGCGTGGGCCTCCGTGGATCTACCAATACTAGCATCCTAACTCACACAATAGGAGCGTTGTCATCGTTTACAAGTGTCTCAAGTATGGCATCTTTGCCTGATGTACGGAAGGCCTGGAGTACGTCTAAGTATGCCATGACAGACTTGGTTTTGCCAATAGCTCTCTCTGTCAACCCGTCTCTCGCATTAGCTACCACCTCGGAAAGCTATCAATTGGAGAAAAAAATATTCTTGAGTCAGTTTGTGAAACAAACATTTATACATGACAAACTTATATAAATATGAAGTTATTAACCCTCCTGCTATTGCTGCACTTTAGTGGAAAGTTGCTAGACAGATCAAAACCAGTCAACTGCCTGTTTTGACTATTGACCCAAATGTGCACACAGGGGTATTTTTAACTGGTTTTTACTGTCATTTTGACCACCCTCAACAATACCAGACAATGCTTTTACCAGTCAAAAATGGTTGACTCATTTTGACCTGTAAATGTACTTACTCATGCACATAAGGTTTGACAATGTTTGACTTTTAACCAGTTCGCGTCGGAGGCCATGTATACACGCAAATTTTTTTGGGACAGCGGATCGGAGAGCATCTAAACACGCCACAGGATTCTCGGGAATATTTGTATAGATTCCCGGTCGACGTGGCAACGAGCCATAAGCATACGGTGGAAGACGCGGTCTCCGCAGTCACGCTCTGGTGAGCACCATTGTTCGTGTTTGTGCGGTAAAAATAAACCCGCCACGGGGGTTCGGAAAAACTTTTTTATTCCCGGTGCGAACTGGTTAAGTGCACTAGATATATACCTTGAGTTCAGTGCGGTCTAGCGCACTGAACTCAAGTTCTGGTGTTGCCAGCAGCAGAGTGTGGGTTCGAGCCCCGGTGACACCTGTGTCCTTGAGCAAGACACTTAACCATAATTGCTTCTCTCCACCCAGGGGTTAAATGGGTACCTGTGAAGGCAGAGATGGTTTGCTCTATATGCGCTAGAAATGGCAGCAATTGAGCTGTATACTCCCCAGGGAGCTGAGATGGTTTCAGGAATGATTTATGAGCCTTATGAGCCTTATGAGCAGGGATAATAATATAATGCGCCTTGAGCGCCACTTAGTTGGTGGATACGTGCGCTATATAAATCTATACATTATTATTATTATTATTAACATTTTGAGTGATTTTGACCCCTGAAGTAGTAGGAGGGTTACGGACTGGTTTCCAAATGCACAACCCACTGTAAAGTGAAACGGAATATTCTTGGCACCTAAATTTACCGAGATTCTTTGGGAGTCTATGCAGAGAATATAAAGGCATGCACTAATACTTATATTTACAAATAAAAGCACTGCAGATGAAATAATTTCTCGGGAAGATTGAGACTTTTACTAACTTCACACCAAGTTAACTTAGGGAGGAGGGCCAAAGTCGTGGTACAGCCAAGCCTTTAAGAAGCCCGGTCAGGCCCAGGCTACCTGGCCTCCTAATCTGTCTTTTGTAAGTCCTAATCCAGTAACAATACAGTACCTGCCAATCAACATAACCTGGGCTTCTGGAGGGCCTAGCCCAGCCAAGTGGAGCGTGTTATAATGGCTGCAGTTGTCAACAAAAGACAGCTGAGGCAAGTCTGTGTTAACAATAAGAGCTATTTGAGATATATTCATTAGACACATGGAGGCCACTCTGATCCACAAAATTCTGTTCTTAAGCAACCTTCAGTACATACATGTACAAGCCTGCTGTCCTTTCCAAGTAATCTTACAAAATCAACCCAGTGCCACCCAATGCCACTGTAAATGATTGAACATATTAGTATGGCCTGCAATGTATCAATGGGAGACTACCCAGCAATCTCAGTGGTGTGACAGTGCACAGAAGGGTAACCATAGGAGGCCATTGGCAACAGCTAATGGCTTGGAGTGGCCTGAATGGGTTGTTTCAAAAATTGCACTGATTGTAGGAGGGTTAGTAAAGGGTCTTTTGTGCTCAGCTAGCAAGGGCATTAAATAGGCTCCTGGGCCTGGGCAAAGCCTGGGCCTGGGCAAAGCCTGGGCCTGGGCAAAGCCTGGGCCTGGCCGGGCTTCTCAAAGGCTTGGCTGTACCATAACTTTAGCCCTCCTTTCTTAAAGATACAAATTTGTTAATTTGATAATCTGGTAAATACCAATGTGGTAAATTAACTATGTGAAATAATTATTGTCAATCTTACTGGCTTGCATCCTTCTCCACACTGCTGGTTCATTTCGTCACTGTTCCACTCCGCCTTCTGGAACTTCCCTGATGCCATGATAGCGCCCTCAGCAGTTGACCCTGATAGAGTCTCTGTGACACCATCACTTACTACTAAAGCAAGGCTTTGGCTGCAAAATGAATACAAGACGTTAGGGCGTTGTTCATTTGCAAGAGTGATAATATTTAAAGGAATAATCGTCTATGAATAATATCTGTCAAAATAGAGTACCAATTTGGAAACTGCCTTAATAATAATAATAACAATAATAATGTGGACTTATATAGTGCACGTATCCACCAAACTGGTGCTCAAGGCGCATTATATTATTACCCCTGCTCATCAGGCTCATAAATCATTCCTGAAACCATCTCAGCTCCCTGGGGAGTATACAGCTCAATTGCTGCCATTACAGCGCATATAGGGCTAATCAAACACAACAACCAACTCACAGGTACCCATTTACCCCTGGGTGGAGAAGCAATTATGGTAAAGTGTCTTGCTCAAGGACACATGGTCGCGGTTGGGATTCGAACCCACATTCTGACGACTCAGCCATCATAACACAAATCCGATGCACTAAACCACTCGACCATGGCACTCCATAATACCTTGACGTGACTGATGTCGAGAGATCCGTTCTGATATTCACAAATGTCCTCCAACGTTCAAAGCTCACTGCCGCTTGGATGATTTCCTTGTCAGGTGACAGACTACATGACACCGAGGCTTCTGATTGGATATCAATACCAAAGCCCTTCTTCTGGTGTGAAAATCTGCTGGTGATGGGGACAGTTTTGCAGGAACTGAGATCTTTGAGTTTAAGGATTTTGTTATCTATTAAAGCGTAGGTGACCGAGCACTCCCCTGATGCGTCCATCTATAAACAAACAGAATACAGATACCATTAAAAATACTCCCTCTGTGAATGCATTGATCTGAGAATGCAATTTTTGTTATGCGCCTCTCAACTCGAGTGTCATCATCTCGGGAAGCTGCCAAACACATGCATCACGTTGAGTCCGAGTCACAGACATCGAGTCCGAGTCCGAGTCCCATGTCCAAGTCCGAGTCCATGACATTGTTAATAATGACTCGAGTCCGAGTCACCAAAAATGTGACTCAAGTCGGACTCGAGTCCGAGTCCGAGTTACGAGTCATACCTTAAGCAGGCGCGGATCCAGGAATTTTTTAGACGGGGCACACCCAACACAAACATTTTTTTTCCTATGCTAACATTCTATATTGTTTGTAATCATGTTTTTTTTCCTTTGTTTTCGCGCCTTAAGCGCCCAGCAGGGTGGATATGTGCGCGCTACAAATCTTTATTATTATTATTATTATTATTATTATTATTATTATTATTATTATTATTATTATTATTATTATTATTATTATTATTATTAAATGCGAGCGCGAAGCGCGAAGCCCTTACGGCGCTGGGTCCAGGGCCCGCTTAAGGGCCAGTTTCACCTGACTTTTTTTGCAAAAGTTTTCAAGATTATATGGAAAATATATATATATATATATCATTATTTTAGCCATTATTTTTAGCCATTATTTTAGCTATGTCATGACTACAACAATATAAGTTTCTCCCTCCCCGATTTTTGGCATTTAATTTGCAGTTTTTGACTTCAGTTTTAATTTATCCGGAATTTTTCTTGGTTTTAATTCAGTCCAGTTGAAATTTTCAAGAAAAGGGCTTGATTTCATACTGTTCCTTGCCCTGTGTTAAAACCATCGGCAGATCAGCTGCAAGACTCATCGTACTTTGCAGGCCTATGCGTACTGGCGTAGAATCCGACCGTAAATTGACATCGGCGATTGTAATTTCCACACGGTACCCCGACCCTTCTTCAGACGAAATGGAACAATTTATAGACGTGGAGGAATCGGGTCAAGAAACCAGACTAGCTTGCTTTGCACCCGATCACGGACTACCGATTGCAAACGAAATGTAGACTAACTAATTATTTTGTTTTACTCAATTTACCCAGGGGGCACGTGCCCCCGCGGACCCCCCCTGGATCCGCACCTGTTAAGTCTGCCTTACTATGAGTGTACATTTCTTGGGTCATTCCACCAGGTTGGGACAAGTTTTGTGACATGGTGTCCTTGTTGCGTAGGTAAATGTACCATTCATTATCCTTATTAAGAGTACGGTTGTTCTTCAAATTAGAATGCAATCAATATCTCTGTGCCTTGAATAGGAAGTTACAATAATGTTAATTAGGAGTCATAATAAATGATACATTTACCAACGTAACAAGGGACACCTATCACAAAGCTTGCCCCAATCTGGTGGAATGACCCATATTTAATTTTTGTTCTTCATAAATTTTTTTTACCAAATCATTCTCATTTTACCTCGGAAACTGTCCCCTCAACTCTCTGCATCTGGAACATGCTTATCACACCCTTCTTGACATCCGCCGAGCTTTCTGTTTCGCCGTCGCTGACGTAAATCTGGGTAACCTTACCCTCACTCCAGACGAAATAAGCCGGTTGTGACGAGACTACCATCAGGGTGGTTGGTGGCGCTCTGAATGTGTTCTGGTCGTCTCGTCTTTCTGCGATATTGAAAAGTCTCACATCACGAAGCTGAGCAAAAAATAATAGTAATAGTAACCGTTAAAAATTATTATTATTATTTTTTTAAAGTAAAATATCCTTTGCAGAATGACAAATAAAAGAAAATTTAATTTGTGAAATAAGTGGAATTAAAAGTGATGTGCACCCTTAACATGTTTTAAGAAATTCATAATCATCCAACATAAATGTTAGAAATTGTGCTTGTAATAATTATTCATACTAATATTAAATGATTTCGCTCATTTGCAAACTCACAATTTGCTATTCAAAATTATAATTTAAAACTCACAAACATTGCTAAAACTTTCTAAATAAAATCGTTTCCTGATTAAGTTTATAAACTTACCATGGGTGTGATTTGACAAAAGTGAAAAAATTCTGGAAAATGGGTAGCAGGCCTGGGTCTCCCTTTGGTCTAGAGGACAAAGCCCCATGAATCTCCCAGATGTTTAATTTTGGAGGATTTACAGACTCCCAACATCCCCACACACAAGAAACTAGAGGTTTGGATACAATACAGGCTATTTCTTTCTTTCCTTGGTGGCTACTTCTCTTCTTTCAAGAAAATTTTGAGGCAAGAGATTTCTAAAAAATCCTGCAATCAGAAAACATCCTGAGAAATCACAGGCCCGACTTACACTTATCTTTGCCACTTGCTCAGATCCACTCTGCCAGACGACGGAAAGATCAACAACCGTTGAGAGCTTGAATCCTACATCACTCTCGGATGCCACCGCTTCATTAATGTGTACCTCAGTCACATAGTTATAACTGTATATCTTGCCCAAATCATAGCTAAAACAAACACCTGCAATTTAGAATGAAATCATTCAGAATGGATGCTGTAAAAAATATGAAGATTATATTCAGAGGTTGTTGTAAGCTTATTGCATCTTCATTTGAACCATAGATTGGTGTTACATTTTAAAAGTAATTTTGTAAGAAGGCTGTGATTGGAAACCCTTTATTGTACATAATTTGATTTCTTTTTTATAAGGAAAGGAATAGGATTGGTAATTTATAAATAACCAAATGGACAAATTGTTATAAATGTGAATCTCACTTGGTGTAAAGCTGATGATGGTATCAATTTTCCATGAAGTACTGTGACTTTTAATAGGTTTAACAATCAAAGACACTCAAAATTTGTATGTCACTCCCAACCCATTGACTTTGTGCAGTGCACTCAAATAAATGCAAGGACATGTGGCTCTGGTAGGAGGTCAAACCAAAACCACTCGACTGTAACTTATGCAGTACATAACACAGCTCTGTGTGACTCTGCATAAAACTTGTAAGACATATACAAGTGTGTTTGACTTTGCCACTATCTCCAGCACTCTTATACACATGTGTGAACAATTGGCAATGCAACCAAAAATACTCAAGTGACTGTCTGTGGGTGTGGTGCTTAATTACTGGCCAAATTTCAGCCTGGGCATTGGAGGGTTAAGAAAAATAATTTAAGTTAAATAAATTCCAGTTTGAATTGGAAGAGTACTCTATCCTAAATTCCATGAATTAATTATCTGAACACATTTTCACACCTTTCTTGTTGTGGGCCCCCCCCCCCCCCCCCCCAAAAAGAAAAAGTCTCTGGATTCTGGTCATCAGTCGGCTTCAAAATTGGTGCGGTGATGATTTTTTTTCCGGCCATCTGTTTTTTTTGCCAACAGGGATACATTAACCTTAACTTTCCCAAATCCTCCAAAATCCTCTTTGCCAAAGTGAAGAATTTTGAAGGATTGAGGTTATGTGGAAATTGCAGTGGTGAAGGATTTTGAAGGATTGAGGGATTTGCTTGGTGGATTATGGAGGATTGAGGTTATCAGGCTATATTTGACACTGAATGGAAATGGAGGATTGAGGTTACATGGTACATGTTGGTCTGTCCAAAAATGATTTTGGAGGATTGAGGTTATTAGGCATACTTGCCTTCCTTCCTCCATGGTACATGTACAACCATGGTACAACCAAGTTTGTTATAGTGATTGCAAGGTCAGTGCTTGGGTCAGTGGACACTGTTTACTGATCCATGCATGCAACACAGTGTGCATACATGTCATCTGCATACAATGGTAGTGGTCATTATGCTTGCTTTACTACTGAAGGATTTTGGAGGATTCATCAGGTTATGTGTAATTATAAGCAAATGGGCCTAGGGAGTTAGGGTTAACGTGATACATTAACCATACAAGTAGAAGCAATTTTGCCAACATTACCAATGTTGTACCTTTCCTTCAATGTATATCTTGATTCAAAGAGAGTAAGCATACTCATAGAAGCAGTTTGGCCAACCTTCAATGTATATCTTGATTCAAAGAGAGTAAGCATACTCATAGAAGCTGTTTAGCCAACATTACCAATGTTGTACCTTCCGGCCTTTAATGTATATCTCGATTCAAAGAGAGCAAGCAATACTCATAGAAGTAGTTGTGCCAACATTACCAATGCTGTACCTTCCCTTCAATGTATATAACCAGAGTAACCATACATGCAGTTTTCTAACATTACCCATGTTGTACCATACTTTTAACCCAATTAGGCTTACAAACAAGATTATGAACAAACAAACAAGATTATGAACAAACAAACAATTATGATGCTGCAGGTAATACAGTGATGTAATTTTTTAGTGTACAAATGGTTTTACAGTAGATACACATATGTCCCAAATTAATTTTAGTGGGTCCCTTCATAAATTCATTTTGTCACTTACTTACTGTTAAACTGAGCTCCTGAATATTATTTTGTCAATTATCTCAACTCAAAAATATTTATTTTAATTTCCCTTGGGAAATTATTAATGTTCTGATAAAAATGAACATTTCAAGAAATTCCCAGTTAAATAGTGGAAAACATCACCGATATATCTTTACTAAAGAAAATATTTTAAAAATAATTAATTTTTTTTTTTTTTTTAAACACTCATCCCAGCATGATTCCACTTGTTTACACTATGAATAACTTTACCATGAAAATGCCCTGAAAATCTGTTTTATCGTGAAATAAATAGTTCACAGCAATTTCATGACGAAACAACACCATGAAAATGCCATGAAATACTCTCGGAATTCCTTCGCCGTGAATTTATTGTGGCAGTTTTGGGGCAGCTCATTAATTCTCAAGAGCGCCGTGAATTTGCCCTGAAATTGCACTGTAAACATTATTGCCAATATCTGGGAAGAGACACCATAAAATTGCCGTGAAATTACGGTGAACTGTTATTTCACGGCAAAATGGATTTTCAGAGCATTTTCAGGGTAAAGTTATTCATAGTGTTAGCGTATCAAAATGCTTATCAAAAGTCAAGATTTGTTCTTCAAAATTAGTAACACCCTTCCTCCATGGTAAGCTAAGCAAAAATTCGGAATGAAATCATTCCTTTTAATCCATGACTTAATACTGTTTGGCAAGGGTATTATTGTCTCGTTTCATGAACTTCTCCTTCTAACATTAAAAAAAATGTTTAGAATTGAAGCCTTTCATATTTCTTGGGTCAAATATTTCACCAAATATATAAAATGTATGAAATGTTTTGAGGACTTTGGCATGTGGAAACCTCATTTTGCACTTTAACCCCTCCAGACACCATTGGCATTATGACATACCTTATGTACACGTGTCCTTACAGATCTGTTATTTCCATTCAAATGCACATGGTTGATGTATCCAACCTCTGAATTAAAATCAGCAAGTCAAATAAACCCAACCTTAAACTCTTGATAGCTATTGATAACACTAGAAACCATTGATTGCACTGGCATGTAATAGATGAAATTTATCTTAATACAGACAGAGATTAAAGTCCACTGAACTAGCCACAGTTATCGGTACATATCTGGCCATCAAATTAAAAAATGCCACGTGTCCTTGCCCTATAGTTAATCCAGGATCTGTGATTGCAAACTGAGATTTTATTCAGAAAAAAACAGAATACCCTGATAGTGATACAGAAATTTAAAGATGCCTGAACATAATTTTTGAAGTTAATTTAGCTTTCGGAAAGAATGTCAAACCAAACCACCACTTGTGCACAATGTCTAAGCATGTGTTTTTAGCAGACAACAAAATGGCCAACATTTCACTGGATGTGCATACAATCATTACTCAAAATCTCCTAAACTATTGTTTCCAATCCTCACTTGACTACACTTTCCTCTCCTTAAGTGTGTCCTCTGTCATCTTTTTAAGGGAAATATGTGATATTTGTCATATTTGGATAAAAAAAAGTGGCTGTCGTATTTGAAATTCTTTCCTAGATTTCTGATAATAATTTGTTAAATTTGTAATAAGGGTTATTATCAATGTGTTGAAAAATGAAATGGGGGCGGATATGAGAGATAAATTGGCTTTATAATTTACCTATACAATTGTCTAGAGCACATACCACACATACAAATTTTCATACAAAATGTATAATAATGTGGACTTATATAGCGCACATATCCACCAAACTGGTGCTCAAGGCGCATTACATTATTACCCCTGCTCATCAGGCTCAAAAATCATTCCTGAAACCATCTCAGCTCCCTGGGGAGTATACAGCTCCATTGCTGCCATTTCAGCGCATATACATATGTAGGGCTAATCAAACACAACAACCAACTCTGCCCTCACAGGTACATAAGGTTTATCGCAAATAGCACTGAAGCAACTACCGCAAAGCATACAGCTGGATACAATTTGGGGCATCTGTTTGGCGCAGCTTTTGTGACATCAATAATATTTTGTTTGTCCACGTAGCACGCAGTGGCACTGTTGCGCCCACAGACATCCCACAATTCCTTGCAGCTGCTATTTGCGATAAGCCTTATTTACCCCTGGGTGAAGCAATTATGGTAAACTAAAGTGTCTTGCTCAAGGACACAAGTATCCCGGTCGCAGCTGAGATTCGAACCCACATTCTGACGACTCAGCCATCAGAACACAAATCCGTTGCACTAAACCGCTCGACCATGGCACTCCATGGCACTCCATGTATGCATTTTGGCTTAGCAAAATTCTCTGCTTAGAAGCTCTATGAGACTAGCCTCTGGTAATCTCAAGGTCCTTACCGCATATAGCATATTTACAGTTGATCTCTCGGACTAGGTCCTTAGCACCATAGCTTAACTAGTACTAGGAGGACCATCCGACATAAACAAATCACTCTACAAGGACAAAGTTACATATTCAGGATAGGCCGATGATTCAATCTTGATGAAAATCTTGGTCTCTTGGTCAACACATCTTGTCTCAACCTCGATGTTTTGCAAGTCTCAAAAAAAAAAAAATAAATAAATAAAAAATCAAGTATGGCAAAATCTGAAATATTATTGTTATTTTTGTTTTCAGTTCAAAAGGCAAAACTTGGAATTATTTAGCACTCTTACCTTCTATTATACAAAATGTGCTGAGCACTCCAAGAACAGCAAGAACCCTCATTTTATCTGCTAAACTCTTAGGATAAATCTAAAAGATGTCCGACTCTAGCGATCTGAAGTAAGAAATGGCAAATAAAGAAGTTTGTAAACTTTCCCAGGGTTCCAGACACTTTTTTTTTAGCAGTGTACTAGAAACGTGCAGAGATAATGGTGGACAACTTAATTAATTACTTTTTCTGTCTGTGTGCAGTTTGCCAATTGTCTGACTGCCAAAGTCATTTAAAAGGTTAAAAACCAGTGCCTAGATGCTATGGTACATGTAAATCAAAAGTTGATGATAATTTAATTTCAGGAACACTGGTACAAAGTACGAATGCATTGATAACAAATGAATCATGCAGAACCCACACGATTGTGCACAACCTTTAAAGTTCAATTTACTTCAAATCAACAAAACACAACAGAGTCCTAAAAACACATCTTTGCACATGTTATTGGAAAGAATGTCGTATCCGGCCGCCACATTTTAAGGGATTTTTTTGATTTCTTTTGCAACCACTAACCAGTTAAAAAAATCATTCTATCGATTTTTGGTGGTACAGAAAGCGAAAACTATCTTTAAAATCCACTTTTATGATGGTTTTCGGACTTGATTTGCCTTCTAAAAAAATTCTCTCCTTCAGAAAATAGAAGGATCCTATTAATAGTTGCCACTACGCATGTACAATGACTGTGTTGGTCACTAATTGTGGAGTTTACAAGATCAGACGACATGACTGAGGAAGTCATCGTATACCAAAAATGCCTGATTTTTCATGAAATAAATATCCTGGAATAATTTGAAGTATTATGTCCATCATCATCCATATGTTCTCCACCTTACCAGGTAGGTAAGATTACATTATTGGTTATATTTAATGAAAAATTGTGGTGGTCAGATACGACATTCTACCCACGTTATTAACTGTAATTATTTAAAAAAATTATTTACCTGCTTCAATGATCCAACTCAAGATTTCAAATTCGACGTCTTGATTCAAGGAATAACCTCAAAAGTCACACCCCTCTTACACTTACTAGTACTACTACTGAGTAGTACTACCCTCAAGTGTATGCTCGCAACAAGGACACAACACAACACCAAGCCAAGCCAAGCTTTGACCGCTGCAAGCTAGATAGAGGAAGCTAGCTTAGGCAATCTCTGCAACAAACATGCATTCACAAAGTGATCAGCTGGCCCATGTTATTGTATGTAAATTTAGTGCAGTGTCCATTACATTGTTGCCCAATCAATGGTTCATGGTTATTGAAGTGCGCCCTCTACCAACCTCATTTACTTATTATGATACGCTGTGCGCACATGGCCCCCAAGATAAGTTTGAGAAATTATAAATTATGTTCATATTATTTTCATATTTTGTTACCGATTGAAGGGAATTAATTAGGTATAACTTTGGTTATCAAATTAAGAGAATCAAATTAACGAATTATTTTCTTAAAAAATCACTTTGTATAAAGTTGGTACATCAGTCATCCTGATGAGAAATGATTTACTACTTTTTTGCCGGACAGAAACTTTTTGTAAAACACAAAAACGGATTAATTATTTTAAAAAACAGTTCCAATTATTTTCTAAAAAATGTAAGCACCTTTTGTCATGAATGTTTCTCTGGATCTTGGAGTGAAACTAGATGGTTGAACTGAACATACGTTACTAACATAGGCGTACAGGCGAAATTTTGTAGGGGGGGGGGCTGAACATAAATTGCCCGAATGAGATGACGTCATTTCGATGACGTCATAATCATCTCGCGATATTACTATTAAAATATGAAGCCCCCTGAAGAACACGGATTGCCATTGTTATTCCTGAGCGATACATATGTTAGGGAACGAAAAACAGTTATCTTTGGTAGAGCAGTGCTCTAAGAGCAGGGAAACTGGCAACTTTATCAATTGACAATTCACAATTGTACATTATTTACAAAAAATATTACTGTTTTAAAGACAATTTCTCGATTTCACTCATTTCCGACCCAACCAAGGCTATCGCATCAACCATGGGCTCCTTCTCAAACGCTTTCTCCAGGGCTATCTGATTTGACTCGGGCCCGGGGACGGCCAAACCATCGGCGTGTGTCGCATGACTGCCGGTCCGTTCGGGCTCTCCAACGGTTGTGACCAGGTCAGCGTGTTTGTGTGCTGCACCACTTTCAGTTTCAGCACTTTGGACGAGAAACCGCTTATTTTTGCCTGGGTTGAATCTGATGAATCCGGTACTGGATGACATTTTACTTTTCTACCATTGTGAACTACCCGAAAATGTCTCTCTTTATAGTCACTGTCAAATTCCTTCTCGCATTCCTCGCATTTAACACGGTGTCGATAAGATCGTTTACGAGACTTTCACGGTAACATAATTAGTATTGACGAATCACCAGCAGTTGAAGTCGTTCAAGTCGAAGAAATCAGAAAGAGAAATGTAATACAACGTCGTGAGCCAAGCATGTCTCATAGGTGTTAGGGTCATGAGTCTGGCTTTTCCCGTTGTAACCAATCAGATTTTGAGATTTAATTGTAAAGCTCACCGCATGAAACCACAGACAGACTATAGGCCTTTTCACACTACAGAAAATCTCCGGGTTGGACACGGGTCCGACACGTGTAATCTTGACTGACCTTTTCACACTGTAAAATGTAACACGGCGCCGATCCGTGTAAGACGCTCGATCCGTGTCGAAACTAACCCTGCTCATGAGGTGGGTTGAGAGCTTTCGATCCGTGTTGAGACCGCCGACACGTGTTGAAAGCGCCGCGAAAGCGTAGTGTGAAAAGTCACTGGGTTGATTTTCGATCCGTGTGCATTATTGTAGTTATGAAACAACGAACAAACTAATGACCTTTGCTCGCAACGCAGGTGTCGCAATGCAGTGTGGGACTTTCTGCTGTGACCAGTGTAGACTGAGCGTAGTGTGAAATGATCGAGCAATACGTGTCGGATCCGTGTCGGATAGTTACACGTGTAACCCCAAAACGGATAGTGTGAAATCATACCGGAATTGAACCGTGTTGAAATTCTTCAGAGTCAACACGGAGTGGAACCGTGTACACTTCTACACGTGTAAGAGGTACATAGTGTGAAAAGGCCTTAAGACTAACCGCCTAGCCCGGCTATCGGGCTATATGACGGTTATTTCTGTCATCACTCTCTGATATGACAATAATTTCTGTCATCACGTCTCTGATATAATTATTCAATAGCGCCATGGTGGTATGTAGGTTTGTGTTAATTGAGAAAATGACGAATAAATTGGCCACAGATCCGCGGTTAATCTCAGTGCCACGCTAAAACTGACAGACAATACCATTTTTGCCCGAATGATTTTGCCCGAATGGCAATACCAATTTTGCCCGAATGGCTTAACTTTCATAGGGCTGGGGGGAGCTGCAGCCCCCCAGCCCCCCGGCCCATACGCCTATGGTTACTAAATACCAATGCTGTACGTTCAATTCCCATTTTTGAAAGTTGGTAAAAGTATAAGCGTTTTCATCTTAGAAAAAAATTGTTATGTTGGGATGGCTTTTTTTTTTAAATAGATGAAAACATTATATTTATATAACAGTTTGTAATCCTATTGTACTGAAGCGCATTGCTGCCAAACTGAAGGGTAAACGAGATACTAAGTCGTTCGAACGACATAGTATCTCGTTCGAACGACTTACTTTGTCGTTCAAACAACTTGTCGTTCGAATGACTTAGTATGGCGTTCGAACGACTTAAAAAAATTTACCCTTCAATAAACCCTTTCACGGTAATATGCGCCATGTTTTTGACGGGGCAAAATTGTTTATTTCGAACACTCGTTGCCGTCTGCGACCCATGCATGCGCTCGAACTTCATGTACACTGTACATGTACATTCCAGACGCGTGCGTGAAGTTCGAGCGCTGGGTCGCAGACAGCAACGAATGTTCGAAATAAACAATTTTGCCTCGTCAAAAACATGGCGCATATTACCGTGAAAGGGTTTATTGGCAGCAATGCACTTCCGTATGAATGCTGTACTTTAAAAAAATATATATTATGAGACATATTACTTTAACCTAGTACATTTTCTTTTATAATTTAATATTTATAATTTTAGTAGCAAAACCGTACTTTACTTTTACTGTGAAGAAAATTTACACAATATTAAACAAACACGAACGAATGTTAAAGGGACAGTATCATCACGATCAGAATAGACATGAAATCGGTATCCAAGTTTTAAAGATGCACACACTTACAGTGACTGAAAATTACTGGCTCATAATAAAGCAGCAAAAAATGTCCTTATCATGTAGGGTATTAATTTCAGTCACTGAGTTAATCTAAAACGAGCACTCAGATTCCATGCCCTGTTGATTGTGACGATATGATACCGGCCCTTTAAAGAATCACCTTGGCCTAATTCAATTCAATTCAACTAAAATGGTTTATTAAATATTTACAAATCGCGAATTGCAAGTAAATTTACAATAACAAGTTTAAGAAAATACTATTATTACAACAAACAAACAAAAATTACACAAACAGAACAATTCAAATTGCACATGAAAATTTAAATTAAAATTGGTGTAAATAAAGGGATTTTATTTCAGCAAATCGAAACCGAAAGTGCACAGCATAGAACAATAATGATCGTGTAGTAAAACTGTAGTTCATGCAGTTCCGTATGCTATATGATTGTGTATGGCCTCGGGAAACAGGCAGTATAATACACGTCAACCGCAGGTGTTTCTAGGAAGCCCAGGAAGGGACAGTGGTAAGAAAAAAAATTCAATGGAATAATCCGTGCGCACGGATTAGTAATCCGTTCGCATGGACTACTCCATTGAATTTTTTTCTTACCACTGTCCCTTCCCGGGCTTCGTACGTTTCAACGGGAATTCCCCAAGTTATTTTAGGCACACGTCACTTACGAACTGAGCTAAGTATAAGTCAGATCGCGAGAGCGTGGTGTATGTGACATGTACTATGTGTGATTTATAGCACTAGCAGATGATCAAGGCAATCGATTAATATATTCTTCGCTTCTCCTCATCATTGAAGAGTTCCTAAGGTAATTATTGATCTGGTAAACTACTTAATAATATCAAGTAAGCCATGCCAGTCAGTGAGGCAGCTAGAGTAGTACTAGGGTGAGATCCCGGTCCATTTCTTGCTCTATTGTTGGTCATGTCAGACCATCACTGACCGGGACGGTCTGCCTCGGCCAAGTGTGTAGGGCGTGTGTGGGAAACTGGTTGTTGCAGCACAGTTCTAGTTGTAGCAAAGATGGAGGCCTTCCTCCATATTGGTAGCAAGTTCCTGTTTATTATACGTACATGTTTTACACGTCGATAACCTTGGTATAATGGTAGAATAATAAATAAATTTATAAAC
>CM055817.1:27092450-27123576 GCA_029582265.1 Zoroaster sp. YZ-2022
GTTGGGGATTAGGACACTATTCTATTATACCATACTGCGACTCTTGTGTGGTGACAAAACACATGTACACTACTCTTGATAAACCACGTGACGTTTATTTAAAATAGTGTGAGTAATATAACAATTGTTTTATTCTCCACGCTACCAGACTATGCAGGAATAAACCTAGTCACGCGTTTATACTATGACATAGTCATGTGGAACGCGAGCTGATAATTTGATTGGGACGCACGATGCAGTAACCGCCCCATATAATTATTACGCAAACGAATTTGCCAATGGCCATGGTGCACTCGTGAACGGCGCAATTCCACGTGTCTCAGAGGTAAGCACTGGCAATTTATTGTGACGGGTGTATATGGGTACATTCCTGTTATTATCGGCTATAAATTACTCATGCTTGAAAAAAATAATCGCGATATTATCGAAAATCGCGATATATGTTTGACGATATATCGTGTATGAAAACAAAATCAATATCGCCCAAGCCTAGATTGAGGTATAAGTTACTAACAACTACTAAATTAACATGTTTGTTTTAAAATAAGCAAAATATAAACTCTATTGTTTTAAGATTTGCTAATAATTATATTAAAATGCTTATTACGAGTATAAGATTGAGCAATAAAAGACAACTAATGAATACATAGTCTTATGTACTTAAAGAGGCACTCTAAGGTCAAATTCAGTTTTGTGATGCACTCAGTCCTTATTAAAGTGTGAAAAAAATTACAAGTATCTAACTTCACTTTAAAGTGGTGTAACATATCATTTTATTTGATACCCTTTCAGAGCGATATTTGAAACATGACGTCTGTAGCATTCCATACAGGAATTTTTGTTTGTCAAAAGTCAATTTCAACGCCGATTTGGTAAAATATTGTGATTCAGGAATGAAGTGCACCACCGTACAAAATGTAGAGATCCATTTATTTGAAATGTGACGTCACTGTTGTCTTTGGATGTTAATAAATTTCACACTGGAAGGTTATCAAATAAAATGACATTTTACATCACTTTAACGTGAGGTTAGAGACAAATCTTTTTGTAATTTTTTCACACTTTCATTAGGACTCTAGTTATTGGGAAAATCACAAAACTAAATTTGACCTTAGAGCCCTCTTTACCATTTTAAACAATATCATACGTGTAAGGACACAATACTGACTAACTTACATGGTGCACAAATGATCTTTGATTTTCTTCAATAATTTGACTATTTTGAATTGTTTTTTATTTTAGATAATATTTGTATATGTTTAAGAGACAAATAAAGATAAAATAAAGTGTGAATACGTGTTGTGTCACTTTTAATTCACGTTTACAAACCGATTTTATTGCCAAAATGGCGTCTAAAAACGGGACATTAATTGAACAAAAGTTCATCAAATCAAACACTTTACGTATCGCTTACTTATTTTCCTCACAATGTGCATATAACTTGAGTAACTTAATGAAGAAATAAACTGGCTCCTAAAAAAAAATATAAAAATTCACGAACCTCAAAAATGATCGCTAAATCTGTGTTCACGTTAGTTACACACCATGTCCGCCAAATCATACAATGTTAAAACGGCCAGATATTTTTTTTTACAAAACTCATCCTTACCAAACTAAGCCATTTTTTATTGGGAATAAGCTACATAATCATGGTGTAAACATTTTTTTGCTTCGACTTTTATTGTTGGCTACTAGACTGAAAAGTGGACACCATGTAACTTACGTTAACTTTCACACGCCAATCGAGAAAATACAACAGGGAGAAAATCTACTTGGCACATTATCTCTCCAATGCTATTTTCAAGTATAAGTGTGTCCATTCTTATGACTTCCAAGTAAATTACAACTTTCCACCAATACCAATATTTTTGTTCACCCCTGTGTCCCATTTTTGTCAGCCAGTATTGTGTCCTTACACATACAGTAAATATCGCAAAACATTTTTTTTAATAGTTAATTTTAAACCAGTAAATGAGTCTCTTGTCGCAGATTCTACTTTCACGTAAAGGGTCGATGAATGTTGGGAGGGTGATTTTTCATTTTATTTTTTTTCCCAATAAGATATTAATTTGCTTCTTTGGTTTATATATTTTCATATTTGATGAATAGAAATAATGATTTTAATTCATAAAGATGAATAAATCAAGGTTTTTGTGGACTCTTTTCTTTCAATTTGTCTTTCGTTTTCGTTTCAATGTGCTACAAATTGCTGATTTTGCGCCCCTTGTATTTGGCCCAAGCTGCACTCCCCTACGTTCATATTGGTATCGGCTGAAAGCTTGGGCCTTCCTCTCTCCAAATATGGGCAAAACGTGGGTCAAAGGACGTTTGCTAACAAGTTATATTCATAAATGTCCATGTAAACAAACCCCGCTTGTTACTAAGCAAAGCCTCGGCTTGAATCACGTGTTTGAAGTATGTACACGTAATTGGACAATACGCTATATACGTCATAATACGCATGCGCACAAGGCACGTTGTGCACTTGTGCTCCTCCTCGCCGCGCCGTGTATAATGTATGCATGGGAATTCGTTACCACTTTTTTACAGGTTTGACGAGACCAAATTATACTTTTATTAATATAGTGGTGGTTTTATAAAGTCCAATAAATTAGGGGGATCAAGGTAGACAATGTCATTATTGACCTGTGAAATGCCAATCTTCCGGGTCTAGAAAAGGAAGAATAGTTGAGAATTTCGTCCAAAAATTTAACGTTAACGTTAGTCCTTCGTCTCGCAATGGATGCGAAGATGTTCATTTTAACGTGCTGATGGCGGGCGGTAGAGCTGATGTTTCCGACAGTCTTGTATGTTCGCTTTGACTTCAGGTGAAAGACGTTTTACAAGTGAGTTACAATGTATAATCATAGGGTTACATCAGTTACATTCAGTTCAATCTTGATTTCACTTTATCACAAAATTAAGAAATAAATTGAATTAATTTTAGTAACCGTAGGGGATGGTCAGTATTCTTATTGCAAATTTTACCTGATTAACGTTAACGTTAACTAAGTTGATCCAAATAATTATATTGTATTGTTTTTCGGCCCCTTTTATTTGGCTTTAAGCCAACAAAATACATTCAAAGACTTCTGGATCTGTCAGCATTGGTCAGTAAATTTATTTTTAAATTAGGCTAATTGAGACAGACACTTTGATTTTGTCATGTTTGTTCTTGAGTATTCAAAACCATCTGTTTCTGTTTTGTATTCCTTTTTCTAGATTTTCATCAGATGAATCGAGGCGTTAAGTATGCACGCAAGATCACTATGAATAACCATGAAGTCCATCGGTAGGCACCCGCCACCAGCGGAATTACAAGAGGAACAGAATCTGAGTCAATTTATATGCAACCAACTTGTACTCTTTCTACTTGTTCTTACGCCAACTCGGACCCTCTCCAACTCGGACCCACTCTAATTCGGACTGTCCTCAACTCGGACTCTCGCCAAGTCGGATTCTCGCCAACTCGGATTCTCTCCAACTCGGATTCTCTCCAGCTCGGATTCTCTCCAACTCGGTCTTATGTCAATTGGTTCATTGATTGATCAGAACATTTTTACCATCAACTCTTTTCTCATAACAAATGAATTACTGATATGTAATACTTGTGCTAAATGTCAATAAATAATTCATTTAATTTAAATTATCTTTATTTTCACGATTGCCATCACGACTGTACTTTGAGTACGAGTTAGCATGCATACCAGTTGGCCTGAGTACGAGTTGTAGGCCCTACTGTACAATGTACCATTTCAAGCATGCATGACTTTGGCAAAGGTACTATGACAAGGTTTAAGGATCAATAAAATACCAGGATTACTTTCTTCTTTTTTGGAAACAATTCGTTTTGAGTAAAACATGAGCTTAATGTTTTTTTCCCAAAAATCACAGTTTTCACCCAAAATATTGGTAAAATTTAATTTTTTTGGCAAACAATACCACAGCAAGGATGAAGGATCAATAAAAATGTTAGATGCATTTTAACTATTGATTTCAATTATATCTGTGTGTCTCATTGTGTTTAATTTATAATTTATAATTTAAAAAGGGCATAATAATAATGTTCAATTATGCAAATGAGATAAAATTATTTAAATTAGGTAAACAAATCTATTTTAATGCACTAAACATGATGGTAATATAATATTTAATGTTCTCCAAAAAAATCAAAGTGATAGCATGTTGGGAACAAAGTGGTAACTAGGGACTTTTAAAGAGTACCCTTCGTTGGTCACAAGTATTTGCAGTGCAGTTTTAAAAGCATGATTTCTCCTATAGTGGTTTTCCCCAATTTCGTCAAGTTAATTTATTTCAAAGTAAAATAACTTTTGAACCCAACATGCCAGAAGTGTCAAAGAGGTATCAACATGAAGCTTGTTTTATGCTCTTTCCAGCCATATATAAAACTACAAAATAAATGTTTACCACATCAGACTCATTTTCCCAGAGCCGGTCACATATTTGTATTTTTTTATGTTGGTGTGGCGGAAACATGTGTCGTATCCTGCCCGACATTTCATACGGCACAATCCCCCGGTCTTTGTGACAGCGTTGCAGTATTGTTTATTTGGGATGCTGGGTCTGGAATTAAGACAGAATTACAGAACAGGTGTAAGGCCACAGCAAATAAATGTGTTTCTTAGGCCTAAATGACCCCCCAGAAAACATTAAATATATATTAAATGTTAGCAGGGGTGTGATTTGACAAAAGTAAAAAAAAATCCTGAAAAATTGGTAGCAGGTCTGGGTCTCCATTTGGTGTAGAGGTCAAAGCCCCCTGAACCTCCTGGATGTTTGATTTTGGGGGATTTAAAGACTCTCAACATCCCCACAAACAAGAGGTTTGGACACAATACAGGCTACTTCTTCCTCTAACTCTCTACTTTTAAGAACATTTTGAGGCAAAGGGAGATTAAAATAAATTCAGGAAAAAATCCCAAGAAATCACAGGCCTGTACTAGACACAAGGGGTTTGAAAAAGCCAACTATGTGTACTTCTCTTTTTTTCATGATACTAACAAGGATGGGTAAGGGGATAAGGACATTATTATGTGTTAAATGTTATGAAAAGGCCAACCCCTGGATATATGTTGGGAGGGTCCAACTCTTATTTACCTGGTCGTGTCTGGATGTCGTTTTGCAGACCAACCTTTCTTGGATTTTACCGGCGAACCTTTCTTGGATTTTACCGGTATTTCTTTTTTTCTGAAAAGTGAAACAGAAGTTTGGACACGTTGCTGTTGTACTTAAAGCTACATGTATAATAGGGCGACACGTTTTGGTAACTATTTGGTCTATTAGGGCGACCCACTTCATTAGGCTGGGCGACAAATTGGTGTCGCCCTAATGAGGTAGCTACCTTTCACGAAAGAATTTACTGTCAGAAATAGCTTAAATCACTTCGTTGTGTTGAAACAATGTGTAAAAATTTGGGAAGGAGTTTATTAGAAATAGGGAAAAGGGAGGGGTAAATTTTGTGCACAAGTTATTCTTGTTCTTGTAGTTGTATTATTATTAGGTAGACCTCTGTACATCAGCCAGGTGATGTACCACTGATATTTTTTTATGAAAGGTTGCCAAGGCACAATTCCCTTAGCCAACTTTAGTGCCGTTTTGGTGCCAAGTTGGTGCAGTTTTAGTGTAGGCATTTGAAAAAAATTGGTGTAGCCCAAAACTACACCAGACTGTTATTGGTGCACTTTTGGTGTACCCTCGGAACACCCAACCTAAAATTTGTACTGGTTGGTGCAGTTTTGGTGTAGTCCCAATTATTTAAATTAGTACTAAAGAGCACCAGTGGTGCATTTTGGTGCTGAATATTTGGTGTAGTATTGGTGCATATGGTTTTGGTGTAGTCCCAACACTACACGAGTGGTGTATTTTGGTACATGTAGGCCTACAGATATTGGTGTAGCATTGGTGACATGGTTTTGGTGTAGTCCAAATTATTTAAACTAGTACATACACCAAAGCATTGGTCTAGCTGCTTTATTTTATACTTCACGTTGGAAAACTACCAAAATGAGTGCAGACTTCGTGTATACATAATGTAAAAATAACTGCAGTAGGCCTAGCTATACCCTTACAGAAATATGGAGCTTGCTGGCTTCCAAAAATGCAAATTAGTTCAAGCTTGCAGCAAGCTTGCAGACAAGATTGCAGCAAGCTTGCAGACAAGATTGCAGCAAGCCTGTATGCTGGCAGGGGTTCCAAAAATGAAAATTAGGGCAAGGTTGCTGCAGACAAGATTGTAAGCTTGCTGCAGTCTTGCAAGCTTGCTTGAATATGCAAACTAAAACTACAGACACCTTGCAGCTTAATGGAGCTTGCAGATATTTCTATTTGCCAAGATCTAAATATTAAGCTTGCACATAATATGCAAGCTGACATACATGTATGTCGATCTACAAGCTTTCTGATGAAAACATCAGCAGGCTAACTTGAACATCAGCAGGCTAACTTGTAGGTTAGTAAAATAAAACCAGTAGCTATAAATATCTGACATCTTTGGTGGATAATAATTTAGCTTGAATGTAGGCTAATCCTGAGGGATACATTTTGATTGTGACCATGCAGGGAATCATTTTATTGTAAATCAAATATGAATCATCGTTTGTTTTTTGGCTAAATATTATCTTTACATAATTTATGTGCAATAACATTTTTGAAATAATTACAATAACAGTATAGCCAAAAGATAATAATACAACCATTTAAGAATGAACAATCAAAATTTAAATGTTCATGTTATGTCAGTATATTTGTGCAACAGCATATGAAGTATATAATCTCTTTTTGGAAAATGTTGAAATGCTGTAGCTTCATCAGGTAGATAGAGGCTGGTTGTCATCCAATCTTTGATCACAGTAGCAGCATCAGTCATATGTAGTTTATCGTAGAACAACTTAGTCTGTGTATTCAAAGAAAGGAGACAAATATTAGAAAAGCCAGTTATTTCTCCTTCCAATTTAAATTTGAAATGTGGCTATTATATATTTGCACAGATACAATTACATGCAGGTACATGCTCTTTCCAGGATGTAAATCACCCCCAATTTATTAGATTTTCGAAAAGGAACCTCGATATGAGTTCTTAAATATAATAATGGATATGTATACTTGTCAAACAAAGAAACGCAATTTTTTTTTCGAAGCCAATTTATACCAACAAAATTTGATTGCACCCCAGAAAAATTATGATGACATGAAAGTGTAAGTACTCAATAACTGGTGTGTCCACCTCTGGCCAGGATGCAGACGTTTATGCGCTGGCGCATGGACTGGATTGTGCGCCTAATCCGCCCCAGAGGCAGTGCGCGCCATTCTTCTTGAAGCGCGGCCGCCAACTGCTGAGCGTTCTGGGGCGCTACAGGCCTGGCATGAACCCGCCGTTGAAGTTCGTCCCATACGTGTTCTATTGGGGACATGTCGGGGCTAAAGGCAGGCCATGGAAGGGTTTCCACATTTTGCTGTCGCAGATAATCAGTCACAATTCTGGCAACATGCGGGCGTGCATTATCCTGCTGTAGCAGTTGGATATTGGGATGCTGGCGCAAGAAAGGCACAACCTCTGCTGCCAGGACCTCATCTCGGTAGCGCTGCCCATTCAGATTGCCCTGCCCATTCAGATTGCCCTGAATCTCAATCAGATTGGTGCGGCTGTTGGCGGCAATGCCGGCCCACACCATGACACTAGGACCGCCCCATCTGTCCTGCTCTACGACATTGCAGTCAGCATAGCGCTCCCCACGCCTCCTGTAGACCCTAACACGGCCATCATTGTGGGATATGCGAAACCGGGACTCGTCCGTAAACAACACCTGGCTCCACATCCTTTGAGTCCACTGCCGATGCTGCATGCACCACTGACGACGGCGCTCCCGCCGTTGTGCAGTCAACTGGAGACCTCCAAACGGGCGCCTGCTTCGCAGACCAGCAGCACGCAGTCTGTTCCGCACAGTCTGGTCGCTGATGCGTCTGTTGTGCCTGTGAGGGGTCTCTCTTGCAGTTTGACCAGCATCCCGGCGCCCATCTCGGAGGTGGAGGAGCACAATATGGCGATCCTGGTTTGGGGTGGTGACTCTGGGCCGACCACTTCTTCGTCGGTCGGCAACATCCCCAGTGGCCTGGTGCCTGTCTCTGAGACGGCCAATAGTGGATTCATGCACGTTAAGAGCACGTGCGACAGCCCTGGGTCTCATACCCGCTTCCAGCATACCGACAGCGCGGCCGCGCTCTAGAACAGAGAGTCGTGGCATTGCTGCTGACGGCCTAACTGCATAATGAATTTGGTTTTCTGTACGCCCGAGACCCCCTCCACGATTTTGGATAGTCATACAGCTAAATTTCCAGTTACGTAATCTGGTCCTGCACTGTCCATGCCAAATGACCTTTTTGTCCTTGACGATGTGCAATCAACCGTGGCCAATGCAAACAGGTGTGGAAATGAAGGAAGTCACTTTCCTTAGTATGCGCATTGCTAAAGTAAACCAATTTCTACCAAGTGTGCAGAAATATACCACTTTAAAAACATTTGCGTTTCTTTGTTTGACTAGTATACATGTAACTTCTTGTATCCATCATGTGGATGTGACTGCAATATTTTCTAGAGGCAGTAGAGCCATGCAGTATATTTACACGTGCTTTTCAATCATCATTCAGTTAATTATTCCTGAATTACCATATGTTGTTAATTAAATCATTACAATACAACATGAATAGCAAAAATAATGAACACCATTTCAAAACTTTAAAAAATGTGCACTCATTTGCAAAATTCAATAGGTTTACAGATCAATTCAAGACTGCATTCAGTATTTCTGTATTCGCAGCACTCAATAGCCCATAGTGTACAATTCACATTCACATGAAGTAAAATCATTCATACAGTTCATAAGACTGAACAAGTACAATCATCTTACCATCATTAATCCCATCCTGCATCACAAAACTTGCTTGAAATTTCACTGCTTCCATTGAAAAACTGCTGTATACTGTAGATCTGTTTCTTCCAGTTTGAATTTAGAGCACACACTGCAGAGGCATGCTTGACCATGAATTAAGGTCCAATGATTGGCCAGACAGCTATGGCCACACAGTGTCAAGTTACACACACACTACCCCATACAGTGATAGTATTACATAATCAATGCAAGGTACATGTATGTGCACTTCACTATATAGGTATCAATTACAGCTTGCTTGCCTATAGTCTGTGTAATTCCAATAAGTGGGTTACACACAAATAAACAACTTACTTAATGTATTTGGGTATGAGGAAAGTCATCATGGAGTTGTACATAGTATGTATTAATGTACACCTGTACATTTGATAAATATATGCTGCCTCCACAAATATACTTATCAGATCACAGGTTGTTTATTTATTCTGCATGTATAGGCTAGAGAATTTCTGTCATGATGAAAAAACACTTGTTTGAAAAAACAGTTGGTTCAAAATCACTTGGGTAGCAATTAGAAATACCTGTATGGTTCATTTCAAACTTGTGTATACTTTAGGCCCGAGCAATACATGATTCTGCTATACATTAAAGGAGGCAGAATAGAAGGTATTTATAGAACTTAGAAGATCTGGTCTTTTTATTACTAGATTTCATAATTTGCCAAACAATATTGAGGGATTTAACATAATACATCAATTGAATATTATGTGTTATTTCAAAATTGTACATACATAATTATACATTTACATATGTATGTACTTTCTGAAAATAAATTACTCTTTGGACTATGAGTAATTCACTGATTTGAATAAAAATTTTAATTGCATTAATGTTGTTAAATTTGTTTATATATATATATATATACATGTATATATATGTATATATATATATGTATATATATATGTATATATATATGTATATATGTATATATGTATATATGTATATATGTATATATATATATATATATATATATATATATATATATAAATATATATATATATATATATATATATATAATAAGGTTGAGGATTATACATGTATTTCCTTGAAAAAACATATGCATTGAAAATGCAAGATGAAGTTTAATTACAGAATTATACATGAAGAATAAAATATAGTACAATTATTAACAACCAATAAGCTTGCAAGAAGGCAAGCTTGTGAAAAGGTTGGCAAGCTTGCAAGGAGCTTGCAAGCTTCTTGCAAGCTTACTGCAAACGTTCAGTGAGCTTGCAAGCTTGCAAAGAGCTATGCACCTTGCAAATAAAGCTTGTGGCAAGCTTGCAGCAACCTTGCAGAAAAGAGTGCAAGCATAAAAACTTGCGGCAAGCTCATTTTTGTATAAGGGATAGACCTAGCTGGTCAACCATGTCCACGCTATAGAGTCTTTTAAAGTGGAATCGAGTTTTAAAGTACATTTGGTGCCTTATTGGTGTTGCTTGATTCAGACTAAGTATAACTGGTGCACGTTTGGTGTGGTTACTTTATTTGTAAGTAATTTTGGTGCTTTATTAGTGTAGGAGATCTAGAAATTCAGAATATGCCCAAGTGTATTTGGTGCACTATTGGTGCACGCTGCAAATTGACAAAGACAATTTGGTGCTCTATTGGTGTCCATTGGTGTAGAGTTTGTATTGGTATACTTCTGGTGCAGAAAACAGGTACACTAAATGTACACCAAAAATGTAATAAAAACGTTGGTGTACACCAGAGTTGGTAAGGCTCTTAAATGCCACTCAAAGTGGAGGCTAAAACTAACGGAGGGGAAGAATAAAATAATAAATAAATACATACCCCTTGAGAGACTTGTTCTTGTTGAACAATTGCACAAAAACACCACCTAAAAAATTAGTTTTAATAAACCAGGTTTAATAAATATATAAATGTCATGAACCCTTCTATGACTGCAAGGGTCAAAATCAGTCAAAATGTTGATATACTTGCCAAGGTATAGTCAAACACTGTCAATTCTTACGTGTAGTAACATTTACAGGTCAAAATTAGTCGTGTCGTCTCGTCTCGTATTGTTGAGGGTGGTCAAAATGACAGTAAAAACCAAGTCAAAATGTGCACATGGATCAACAGTCAAAATGGGCATTCGACTACCTCTATGGCTACTTGCCACTACAGTTCAGCTAAAGTAGGAGGGTTAACGAGGTTTGAAAATGTGTAACATACCTACAACAACAACAAGCGCAGTTACGCACAAAAGCTGTTGATAAACTGGGGTTGGGTGCTGGCTTGTTTCATCTTGATGAATAGCAACAGGTTTCATATTCCCATATGGACAAAGAGAAAACAATTATTTATTTATTGTAATAAAATGAAGGATTCCTCGAAAGCCTGAAAATAAAACATGTGAAAAGAAGTAAAAAATTGTTTGCATATAAATAGACAGACCAGTTATAAATATGGCAACAATATGAAGATATTAAGAAATACATAATTTTTTTAAACATTTGATAAAACTGAAAATAATTCAGTTGATTCACTGTCAGGATTTGATTTCATATCAATAAATCTTGTACTGTTAAATTTGTATTGCTATCTTTTAATCCAGGACAGAAACCTGTCATGGGTGTACCAAACTCACCTAATTTTTCCATAAATTTCTTTAAGTGCTTCCTGGCAATATCTGAAAATCAGCAAATGAAGATCTCAACAGATTCAATTTTTATTTTGTTATAATAATACCCAAACAGCATCTTCAGTTTCTCAAAAATAACAATAATTTAAACTGAGATTTTTTCTTAGCCACACCATCTTGCATTGCATTCATACTCATACAGAATGAAAGCAACTAGCCCATGAACAGCAGTCATGCTTATAAATAAATTCATGTAAATATCCTAAATCTAGATCAGGCAGACTCATGCAAACTTGTGACGTCAACAGTTGATGTGACGTGGAAGATTCATTTTTCCCTTTTGCCTTCATATGAAGTATGAACCAGCTTTAAGTGAGCACATGTCATTTCTCACCTAGTTGTTCTATCAAGCTTGTCATAGATTTCAATTCTTCACAACAGTCTTCCATCAGTGCCTTCTCACTCCTCAAAGGGCCCTTCTCGGTTTCGTGTATGACCTAAAAATAGGAAATTCTGATATTCTATCTTCTGCCGTTTGTTTATGATGATTAATTATTTTCTTTTACATATTAAACAATCATTACAGGATCCTAATCTAAATGTTAAATTTGTAATTTCACTAAACACCTTATTTCTGGGTCAGGGGTCAGAGGTCAAATAAAGTCGGTTACGTGTGTGACGTGTGTGACGTCAGACAGAAGCAAGTTATCTTAAATTTCATTTGAAAAACCCTGACACATCAACAAGCCCATCTTTTTACCAGGACTTTATCATTCTACTAACATAATAGCACTATTGATTTGAAAATCACACCTTTACTTATTAACTTATTAAACAGATTAAAAAATTTAGTGTAGTTGGGTGTGTGACATTTGTTGGTTACGTGTGTGACATGCAATGACACAGCTTGTACACATGATAAGTCTGAGAATTTGCTAATCTTATTTCCGTCTGAAATAAACCTTTGACAGATCAATACTGTAACTACTAAGTACAAATTGTATCCTTTCATACAACCTGTTAGTGTTACTTTAAAGATCCATTTTCAGTATTTCATAAAAAAATTGTTTTTGTTTCCAATTTTTATTTTCCTTAATCCTTCAAACGTGATATTTTATCCAAACAAAAAGTTACCAGAGGGAGTGATGAATTCCTTTTACATGAGGAAACACTGTGTGAATTAAACACAAAGCAAAATAAAACATGAAGTCATCTTTCAATTTTCAAAAATTTGATACAATTATGAATATTCAACATAGTCTTCAGTAATCTTATATTTTTACCCCTTGAACCTGCAACTTGAGGACCTTGTATTTTTTTCACAATTTCGTCAAGTGAATAAAAGACAATATCTGGATCCTTAGAGGGCCACTTACAAAAGCTTCTTGCCTTCTGCATTACTTTAACTACTGTTTTCTCACCTGCAATGCGTATAACTTCTCCTGGATAGATATCTTCATCATACCTGATAACCAACCAATCACCAACCTCCCAGTGAGTGCTCTTATTATCAGTCTTATACTGGATGGTAAAATCAGGGTCGACCCTGATTTTACCATCCAGTTTTTATATTTATAATTAATGAAGTTGTGTCAAAGTGTTGTTTCATTAAAAGAAAAGACTCAATAATTAGGTGTTCGGGCATGTGCCCGAAACACCTATTGTTTTTGTACTGTTTTTTTATTAGGTGTTCGGGCATGTGCCCTAAACCCCTATTGTTCTTGTACGTTTTTTTAGGTGTTGGAGCGCACAGCGCGAACACCTATTGTTTTTGTACTGTTTAGGTGTTCGAGCGCGCAGCGCGAACACCTATTGTTTTTGTACTGTTTTTTAGGTGTTCGACCGCGCAGCGCGAACACCTATTGTTTTTGTACTGTTTTTTTTAAATTTTGTTTTACTTCTTAATCTAAGTGGCGACTGTCCGGCAACAAAGGCATCCTTGCAAAGCATTTACAGCCTTCAAACTTAACACATGAACAGAACATAACAAGATGACGAAACCGTTTTCTGTGACGTCATGATTACGTCATCAGGTGTCGAATTACGCTAAAAAGTAAAATATTTAAAACGTTTCATATACGTTGCATGAAAGAATCAAAGTTCGTATAGCGCCGCAAGGCGCAATACGTGGCGCTAGTCTGGGCCATTAGCACAACACACGCACACAGCGTCGATATCGATTGTACATGTAGCTGTAACCAAATATCGTGTAGTACACGATATTTGGTTACAATGGAGCTGCATGTCTATATCGACGCAGTTTGCGTGTGTACGTGTGGTGCCCATGGCCCAAACGTCATTTTTTTAGGCTGTAAAAATGGATTGCCAACACCGTCATAAAGAGTAAGTATATTGAAGTTACTTTTTAAGAGGATTTCCTGTATTTATCTTCGTGTTTTTATACAAGAAAAACCATTTTTTAAGCTGTCCATTCGTCGTTGCATTGTGCCTGTTTAACTAACATGACTAACGTTAGTTAGGCCTACGTGAACATACTTTGGAGAGTAAACAACTAACAAAATATGTCACCAAAATGTATTTAGAATATAAATAAGGGTAGGAAAATTCAGTTGTTAAGGTTATGGCAATTATTCAGTAGAAATTTTATGCCATATATTTTGTAATTTTTGTTTTCTCCAAAAATCTTCAGTTTGTGCACAAATTAAATAAGTAGCCTAGCGATTGTTTACTGCACTTTTCCTTAATTTTGTACCCTTCTCAGATACAAATAAACTTACATAGACAATTATTTCACAGGAAAAATGCACAATATTCATGACACAATACATGTACTTGTAGGTCCTGCTCCCCGAGGCCTCTCTCAGACATCACTCACATCACAATCACATGAAATTATATGAGTATATGAGACTCTGCAATTTCCTTAAATACCTTTCTCTTTTGATGAGAGTTTCGTGCGAGAACATTTCTTTAATTTATTACACATTGTCAAGAATAATTGTGTGCAATTTTGAAAACAAACAATGCCCTTTTCAATTTCAATGGTCCAGCTACTCTAAAAGTATACACTATTTTCCCCATTCCCATAAATTAGAACTTCTCTGAATTTTCAAATACTTTATTCTTGGTCCATGTACTTATAAAACCTTCCTATTATTGTTTACAGCATGTTCACTGTGACATATTATTTTCCTCATTCACATAAATTAGAACTTCTCAGAAATTTCAAATACTTTATTCCATGTACTTCCATAAAACTTAACTATTATTTTTTACAGCATGTTGACTCCGATGTATCATGGCTCAGACTGAGTTCCAGCCAACAGTACCCCAACACGGCGTTGACACCACATCCAAATGCAGTATCGTAACTGTTCAAGTCATCAAAAATCTTGGTATGGTTTAACGTCTTATGTTAACAGATCGTTTGAGAAGGGGTCTTCATACCAATGATGAACATTTCATTTAGTTTTAATGGTTGTTTATTACAAAAAATTAAGGTTTAGTATAATTTGTTATTATTTTTTGCTATAACAGTACTGGCATTTCAGTCCAAGAGAAGGGGTGTATCTGATAACCACCTTTCCAATCCATGTCAGTTAAACATTTATTTAAATCTAAGCCCTTACTCCTATTTTCAATCTTAAATCTTTTTTTAGAATTGATGCTGGGTGTGATTTTCGACATAATGAAGCACCAGTCGTCAGTCAATGGAATTGGTAATTTGGGCCCCCTTATACTTTTATTGCTTGTTTGCCCCTCCCCTTCCCTAGTTCTTGGATTCTATAGTGCTGCAATGATAGACCAAAGAATTTTAGAAAAAAACCCAAATGTGTTGGTTCATCACCAGTGGCAGTACATGCCATCACCAAGAACTTGGGGGAGGGGGCAGACATTTTATTCTAAAATTACCGATTCCAATGACAACCCCTGAATGTCACCCATTCTGAACTGTCACTAAATCATACATACAGAGCGTACATTTATTATAAATGCAGGTTGATTCTGTTTTCTTATCAACAAAGGATCATGGTTGGGTTCATTTACACTGAAGTCATTTCACTTGTTACATGTGTAAGACCATGTACACTCATTTCTCGATTGTTTACAATTAGGTTAAACAGGTCAACAAAGTGGTTTCAATTGTGGGGGAGGGAAGTGTGTAACCACAAAAGTCAAGTTATGAAACCCAACAGACAGTTAAAATAAATATGTATTTCATTGCTTTATTAGCAATTTACAAGCATCCATACAACTCTTTGATTATTTCAATGTCTAACAATTTATGTACAAAATGGCATCTGATCTTTACAGACATTTTGCCAATCATGTGTACAACCTTGAAAAGTTAAAAATCAATGTATAATTTGTTTTCAAATTTTATAAATAATTTTTTAATTATTTGCGGTATAGGTGAAAACAAAGACAGTTTATAAGCATGTCACAATAAGGAGATGCTTGATTACAGTGTCACTATCATTGTCAATTTATCATTATATTTTTGTTATAAACTTAACCTGAAAGTGAAGTATATTATAAATAAAGATTAAATTTATTTTTGTACAAGACTTAATACCAAGAGATAAATACCAATGTTGGCTTCATTTAAATCTAAAATTGAAAGGTTTTTCCATAAACAAAGTGAAAATGGCATCCAATTATCAGATTTGATCCAGTGGATATATATTCTGTTTTCTTGTCAACAAAGGATCATGGTTGGGTTCATTTACACTGAAGTCATTTCACTTGTTACATGTGTAAGACCATGTACACTCATTTCTAGATTGGTTACAAGTAGGTTAAACAGGTCAACAAAATGGTTTCAATTGATTGTGGGGGAGGGAAGTGTGTAACGACAAAAGTCAAGTCATGAAACCCAACAGACAGTTAAAATAAATATGTATTTCATTGCTTTATTAGCAATTTACAAGCACCCATACAACTCTTTGATTATTTCAATGTCTAACAATTTATGTACAAAATGGCATCTGATCTTTAGGTTGTAATTCTGTAGTATGGATGCAGCTACAGACATTTTGCCAATCATGTGTACAACCTTGAAAATGTAAAATCACTGTAGAATTTGTTTTCAAATGTTATACATTATTTTTTAATTAATTGCAGTATAGGTGAAAACAAAGACAGTTTATAAGCATGTCACAATAAGGAGATGCTTGATTACAGTGTCAATATCATTGTCAATTTATCATTATATTTTTGTTATAAACTTAACCTGAAAGTGAAGTATATTATAAATAAAGATTAAATTTATTTTTTACAAGACTTAATACCAAGAGATAAATACCAATGTTGGCTTCATTTAAATCTAAAATTGAAAGGTTTTTCCATAAACAAAGTGAAAAGGGCAACCAATTATCAGATTTGATCCATTGAATATAATTACATTTAATTTTGTTTGAATTGGGAATTATTTACTTTTTGACAAAAACTCTTCTGCGGGGGGCAGTGGAAGATGGAAAGCACGGATGCAAGCTTTCTTCCAACTTTATCATGTAGTAGTTATAAGCTTGTTTTCTAATGAAAGGCTAATTAGCTGAAGGAAAGGAAAGGGGAAATATTTATATGGTCTTCCATGCTTCAGTGCCTTCAGTAACCCCAAACTACCCCAAACAATTTAACCCACACTTCCTGCTCTTTGAATTTGCAGCCAAGTTTAATCCAGTTACTATACATGTAGTCCCCTTCTATCCTAAATCAACTTTGTGACTTTATGCCCATAATAACGTTGAATAGGTTGATCTGGCTACCTACAACCCTGGCAAACTATTTTCATATGAGTGATTTTTAATATGAGTGGTTTTTTTGAAAAGCATGTCTTGGGCTAGTGTCAATATTTAAAATAAAAAACATTGTGTTCCAAGTCACACTTGTTAATTTGTAATTTACTGCTTAAATCTCACAACATTTCCAAGTTCAACAGCCAATATCTCAAGAACTAAATGACCTATTAGAAAACAAAAAACACAATTGAATTCCTTACATTAATAGCTTGTAATTCTTGTGAAATGAGTTACCATAAATGCTTGCCAATGGTCCAATTAGTGGCACACGAAGTAACGATTTTTACAAATTTTAAAAGGTCATATCTCATAGCTTCAATTTAATGTATAAGTTGACAAATTTGTTATTTTTTCATAATCATGAGGAGGTCATATATGACCTTCAAACCACCTAATGTAACCTTTACTTCCTGTCCAAACAGGAAGTTCAAATTCAACACATTCTAACGCAAAATTGATATGTCTTTTGAATATGAAATTGATATTGTTATTATAAAAGATGATAAACCCTTGCACAATATGATATTGACATCATCGATGATAATTTGATTGAACCGGAAGTAGACTCGAACACCGTGTGTTTGTTCTAACAAACACTTAAGCTCTAGTTTTACTTCTTTTTCTCAGTGGCGCTTGTCCGGCAACAAAGGCATCCTTGCTGAGCATTTACAGCCTTCAAACTTAACACATGAACAGAACATATCAAGCTGACGAAACCGTTTGCTGTGACGTCATGATTACGTCATCAGGTGTCGAATTACGCTAAATCATATCTCACGAACCACAAAAGATATTTTCACAATCTTTGCATCATCTGAAAGATCTTGAATTACGTGATTTTTCGTTTTTCGACGTGACTCCAATTTGACCTCTCCTTCCGGTCGAAACCGGAAGTTGTAAATTTCAAAATTTCAAAAATCATATCTCATGAACCATAGAAGATATTTTCACAATCTTTTTATCATCTTAAAGATCTTGAACTATGTCACATTTCGTTTTCAAACGTGACCCCAATCTGACCTTTCATTCCGGTCGAAACCGGAAGGTTAAGTGAAACAATATGCTGAGTTACTATTCCCTGTATGTACGAATAGCCCATATCGCGCGTGCACATAATACATACACACAGCAATATACGGAGTTTAATATTGGCCTACAACGTAATGGCCTTGTCACATGGGGCAATTTTCGGGCAATTTTCAGGCAATAAAAGTTGCTGGCAATGAGATTGCTCGGAGATTGCCCTGTGTGGCATTTCACGCAATCCAGTGGCAACGAGTAGACTGGCTTTCTACTTTGAGGCAATCTGTCGAGGCAATCTCCAATCACATTGCGTATCAGTGATCACGTGACATTTTATCACAAGCAAAACGTTTTCACCGGCGGCCATTTCATTCTCGTTTACATGAAAAAATACTGAGGAATTTTGCCGTTCTTTTTAACTCCAAAGCAAAATACAAGAAAATAAAATGGGTTACCGAGAAAGAGGAAAATATAATTGCATTATTAAGAGGTAAGTAGACATAATTATTACATGCACAATCCAATGGAGGTTCGTGACGGACGAAACTGTTGTACTGCATCTATTTCGTAAAAACTATTATTGAGTCTACCCTTTCCCTGTTTTTGCAGTGTACCTACATGATTTTAAGTTTGCATTTTAACTAAGGATAATGACTGAGCATGGATAGATGCTATATTGTCCAGAAATTCTTTTTTTTAAACTGTGCCATGCAGTCAAAGTCAAAAGAGCATCGTTGGAAAATATTGTGTAACTCGCCTACATACATGTACAGTACATGTATGCAAATCCATGTAAATATATACATGTTCGTGTGTTGTCTCTTCTGCAATTCTGCATGTTCTTCGTGTCAGCGAAATATATCCCTAACTCAACCTAAAGAGATGCTTTTACTTGATTAGTCTGCTAGTAGTAGCCACAAAATTGTCATAGGGGCATCCTGTTTTTTCTGAGCTAGGTTACATTTGTTGTTTTGTTATTAAGCATAAAAAGTCTGTCCCTCTATGCTTTAAAGAAAGGTCAGGTCTTATAACATAAAAAAGATAAAGAGCCTGTATAACAAAAGAAAACTAATAAATGAAGAAAAAGCTGCAGAGGGATGAGTTAATGAGGTTTAATTGGAAAATAAACATGCAGGTGTGTTGGTGGACAACATGTGTACACCAAAATTCAGGATAGAAAATGCAAATGGGGTGGGGGTGATGAAGGTTGTTTTTGCAATTATAGAGGGCATTCTCTTACTGGAGTAATACATGTTGGCCTTTCCCCATTCTGAATTTATTTTTTTCACATAATCATTTGAACATTTATTTATATTTTGTATTTTAGCTCTCCAGTATGCTGAGTAATTGGAATTAGATGCAATGGCTGGCATCAGTGAGACTCAGTTCAACAGCCTAGAAAGCATCTAAAACACAAGCCCCAAGGTAACCAATAAATCTGTGGTACAATTATTGTAAGTGTGTGTGTGTGTGTGTGTGTGTGTGTGTACTTACACGCCATTCGTTGTGGGGTACCAAACACAATGGAACAATGGTACCCCACAGAGAATCTTTAGAAATGCTGGTACCCCACAGGGGAATTCAATAGAAAAGGGATAATAGAACGAAAACAGGGATAATAGAACGAAACAAAGGAGTACCCCACAAGTGGGCATATGTGAGAGTGTGTGTGTGTGTGTGTGTGTGTGTACGTGTTTATGGTGTAAACCGAGGACATATAACAAAAGGGAACAATCTGTCCTCGGTTTGCGCAAGTGTCCTCGGTATGTAAACGTGTACAAATCTAATGGGAGAAGCCTCAAAAAGTTAAAGTCCAACAACAAAGGGAACAAAAGAGGGGAACAATAGGGTGTCAAACGGTGTCCTCGGTTTACACCATACACAAGACTGTGTATGTGTGTGTGTGTACTTACACCCCATTCGTTGTGGGGTACCAAACACAATGGAACAATGGTATCCCACAGAGAATCTATAGAAATTCTGGTACCCCACTGGAGAATTCTATAGAAAAGGGATAATAGAACGAACAAAGGAATACCCCACTTGTCAGCATATGTGAGAGTGTGTGTGTGTGCGTGTGTGAGCGCATTCAAACTTTTAAATATTATAACACTTGATCAAATTTGTCATTGTATTGTACAAGACCTGCACACACCTCACCTCGGGGGAAAATGTGTAATGATCAAGCTGTGATGATACATTATTTTATTTCTTTTTTTTTAGTTTATGGGCAATCAATTTCAGGGTAACAGTTTGCCAATGCTCCCTTGACAAAAGGTTTTCAGGCACTGAGTTAATTTAAATACAAAATCAATTAAATTTGACGTATGTATTTTAACTTATGTATTTTATTTCTTTTCTGTTTTATTATTTTATCAACTTAATTAAATTTACTTTGCAAATGGAATAATGTGTACAATTTTTAAACGAAAAGCATCAATAAATTTCCCACAATGATTGTTTAATAAACAATGTGGCAAGAGTCTAGACAAACAAAATGGTTGGTAATGTTTTTCCAAAATTGTTGGGTGTTTACTTTTAAATATTAGTTTTGGTTAGCCAGTTAGCAAATTTCTAAATGGTCAGTGAATTTTGTTTCATTTTAATTTATGTAATAACCAAATAATGTTTCATTATCATTAATAAATAAATAAATAAATAAATTAAAAGATTAAGGCATCAGATATCGAATTACACTAAATCAAAGTTTAATATTTCAAAAATCATATCTCATGAAGCACAAAAGATATAATAATAATAATAGCAACATTTATATAGCGCACATATCCACCCAGAGAGGGTGCTCAAGGCGCCTACAAGAATATAGTACAAGGTTACTTAAACAAAACTTACATAAATAAATGAAAAATGATATGTAATTACAGTTAGCTGAAGGCTTTAGACATCAAATATGTTTTTAGTTGAGTTAGATTAAAGAGCTAGATTTTAAGGAGCTACATTTCGTTTGCAGACTGACCTAATCTGACCTCTCCTTTCTTTCGAAACCAGAAATGTTTAAGTGAAGAAATATTCTGAATCACTATTCTGTAAATGTATATTTTTGCTATCTTCGAAAAAAAAATATAATTTACCAAATTTGGCACAATTGACACCCATATGAGGAAAATTTTGTGTATGACTTCACATGATTGAACCGGAACTTACGGTTGGAAGAATTTAAAATTATATTGGAACACTGAACCAGAAGTTAATGTATTCAGTATAGCACATTATGTTATTTTTATTATATATTATGAAAACTCATACCTCCTGAGGTAACTCTTGTCTTTTATTTATTTTTATTTTTATATTCTGACCACAAAACATCAAATTTAAAATAAAAACATAGTCTTCCAAGTCACACTTGTTCATTTCTAACGTATTGCTTAAATCTCACAACTTTTCCAAGTTCAACAGGCAATATCTGAGGAACTAAATCATCTATTAGAAAACAAAACACAATTGAATTCCTTACATTAATAGCTTGTAATTCTTGTGAAATGAGTTACCATAAATGCTTTGATAGTCAAATTAGTGGCACACGAAGTAACGATTTTAAAAGGTTATATCTCATAGCTTCAATTTGATGTATAATTTGACAAAGCTGGGGGAAAAATAAAAATAAGGGTGTTAATGTAATCTTACCTGCTCAGTAAGTTGGAGAACAAATGGATGATGATGGACATGATGTATACTTCAAATTATTCCAAGATATTTATTTCATGAAAAATCAGGCCTCGTGTTGAGATTTGGAGGCAATGTGAATGGGAATTTTGACATGGTTCCTGTGTATGAAATATTCTTTTGAAATATTTACATATCAAAACTATGATCAATGACGTCATTACTACGTCACCACGGAAAATTAAACGGCCGAAACAAAATTATTTCTCCATTTCAAAAATATATAGATCAGAATTTTGTCCAATTTAGAATATAAACAATCTATGTCAATATGAAGGCAACTGGAAAGTTTCATCTTAATCACGTGACCAAAACTTAATATACGAGAATAAAAAGTAGTTTACGATACAATTTTAAAGGTAATAAACAAGTTAGGCTATGCTGTTTCCTTCGCCAATAATTCAAACTAAAGAGGTGTTATGCATATATAGCGGTTGTCCAACCGCTAAATGTGCATAGCGCCCTTTTAAACTAGCAGACGAAACCATTGTTGTGACATTCATTTAGGCTTTTACAGATCTCTGATATTGTACTCAAATTAATTACTGGAATTACTTATTTTAAATTGTGTAATTGCAATTTTGACAATCTCTGCTATTTTTTCCCTTTTCTCCTCGATGAGACTTATCGAACAAAAAAACAGTTCCAAAGTTCACAGAGCCTTCAAACTTGACAGATACTTATACCATAACATGTAGTTGTCAATAAATTTATGACATATAGTTTCAGGTAAAGTTATGACGTCATGGTGACGTCATCAGATAGCGAAATACACTAAAATCAAATTTTAATATTTCCAAAAATCATATCTCATGAACCACAAAAGATATTTTCACAATCTTTGCATCATATTACAGATCTTGAATTATGCGACATTTTGTAAACAGACATGACCCCAATCAGACCTCTAATTCCGGTCGAAACCGGATATGGTATATGCCTTCAGTGGACGAAATTACTATTGACATGTGACCTTTAAAAAATGTGAAGGATGACGTCATCACCTGTCACAGTGCCATCTTGTGGCAGTTTTAGAAAAACAATAATCTCAAAAATCATAGGAAATTTGAATATGACTTATGCGAATAAAGTGATAGTGACATCTTATATTCTCAAAAAATATGTTTGATGACATCAAAGTTCTGAGCGCCCCCTAGTTGCATTTTAAAAAAATGAATTATTTTCGAAGCTCAGAAATTGAACCAAAGCAAGTACTAACGTAATTTTTTTATGATCATGAGGAAGTTTCATTGTGTCATATATGTCACCTTCAAATCACCTGTTTTGACCTTTACTAAACAGGAAGTCCAAAGTCAACACATTCTAATGCAAAATTGATATATTTTTGAATATGAAATTGATATTGTTATAATAAAAGATGATACACCTTTGCAAAATATGATATTGACATTATCGTTGATAATTTGATTGAACCGGAAGTGGGCCTCGAACACCGTGTTTTTGTTCCAACAAACACTTAAGCTCTAGTTTTTACTTCTCCCCCGTGTCTGTCCGTAAAAAACACATACTTGCAAACGTCACATGAACTTGAAACTTGGCATGTACTTAGAACTTAACAAGCAGATGAAACACGAGTTGTGACGTCATAATTAGGTCATCAGATATCGAATTACGATAAATCAAAGTTTAATATTAAAAAAAAAATCATATCTCAACAACCACAAGAGGTAAATTCACAATTTTTGTACCATTCTACAGATCGTTAATTGTCAACAAATATTTACACAAAGGTGACCCCAATTTGATCTTACTTCCTGTCCAAACCGGAAGTCAAAGTTTAATATTTTAACAAATCATATCTCAACAACCACATAAGGTAAATTCACAGTTTTTGCACTATTGTACAGATTGTTAACTGTCAAAAATATTTACAGAAACATGACCCCAATTTGACCTTTACTTCCTGTCTAAACGGCAAGTCAAAGTTTAATATAAAAAAAATAATAATGCAGAGTTTCTTTAAAAACATTCTGACGTCATCATCACTGCTCTGACAAAACTCGAACACCTATGTGTTTGTAATATCACAAACACTGTTGTTCCAGTTAGGTGTTCGAGCGCACAGCGCGAACACCTATTGTTTTTGTACTGTTTTTTTTACTTCTCCATCACAGTGGCGCTTGTCTGGCAACAAAGGCATCATTGCTGAGCATTTACAGCCTTCAAACTTAACACATAAACAGAACATATCAAGCAGACGAAACCGTTTGCTGTGACGTCATGATTTTGTCATCAGCTGTCGAATTACGCTAAATCAAAGTTTAATATTTCAAAAAATTATATCTCATGAACTACAAAAGATATTTTCACAATCTTTACATCATCTGAAAGATCTTAAATTATGTGATATTTCGTTTTTCGACTTGAGTCCAATTTGACCTCTCCTTCCGGTCGAAACCGGAAGTTGAAAATTAAAAAATTTCAAAAAAATCATATCTCATGAACCATAGAAGATATTTTCACAATCTTTTCATCATCTTAAATATCTTGAACTATGTCACATTTCGTTTTCAGACGTGACCCTAATCTGACCTTTCCTTCCGGTCGAAACCGGAAGGTTAAGTGAAACAATATGCTAAATTACTATTCCCTGTATGTACGAATAGCCCATATCGCGCATGCACAGAATACGTACACACAGCAATATACGGAGTTTAATATTGACCTACAACGGGGCAATTTTCGGGCAATTTTCAGGTAATAAAAGTTGCTGGCAATGAGATTTCTCAGATTGCCCTGTGTGGCATTTCATGCAATCCAGTGGCAATGATGAGTAGACTGGCTTTTTCTACTTTGAGGCAATCTGTCGAGGCAATCTCCAATCACATTGCGTATCAGTGATCACGTGACATTTTATCACAAGCGTGACATTTTATCACAAGCGTGACATTTTATCGTGAGGTGTCGTGGCCGAGCGGTCCAGCTTACTGGATTCAAGTTCTGGTGTTAGCAACATGATGTGGGTTCGAATCACGGCCGTGACACTTGTGTTCTTGAGCAAGACACTTAATCATAATTGCTTCTTCCACCCAGGGGTTAAATGGGTACCTGTGAAGGCAGAGTTGGTTTGCTCTATATGTGCTAGGAAAATGGCAGCAATTGAGCTGTATACTCCAGGGAGCTGAGATGGTTTCAGGAATGATTTATGAGCCTTATGAGCCTTATGAGCAGGGATAATAATATAATGCGCCTTAAGCACCACTTAGTTGGTGGATACGTGCGCTATATAATCCACACATTATTATTATTATTATTATTTTATCACAAGCAAAACATTTTCAGCAGCGGCCATTTAATTCTCGTTTACACGAAAATACTGAGGAATTTTGCCGTTCTTTTCAGCTCCAAAGCAAAATACAAGAAAATAAAATGGGTTACTGAGAAAGAGGAAAATATAATTGCATTATTAAGAGGTAAGTAGACATTATTTAGAGGTTTATTGGCCTAGAATGTGCGTTTGTAAAGTAGGCCTATCGTAGACATAATTATTGCATGCACAATCCAATGGAGGTTCGTGACAGACAAAACTGTTGAGTGTTGTACTGCATCTATTTCGTAAAAACTATATTGAGTCTACTCTTTCTGTTTTTGCACTGTCCCTACATGATTTTAAGTTTGCATATTTTAACTAAGGATAATGACTGAGCATGGATAGATGCTATGTCAATCAATACAACACAATGCTTTCCGATCTGCTGGAGAAACATGCGCCACTTCGTAAAATGTAGTATCACTGATAGGCCACGTACCCCATGGTATAATGATGACATCAAAGAGGCAAAGAAATACCGAAAACGGCTCGAGAGACGTTGGCGGAGAACAAGGCTGTTATCTGACAGGAAATTATTCCAAGCGCAACAGCTCTGTGTCACAAAACTTATAGAAAAGGCAAAATCTTCCTTTACAAGAACAAAATTAATGCCTGTGATGACCAAAAGCACTTTTTCAAGTTGTTGAAGAACTTTTGCAAAATAAGGGCTCACCCAAATTACCACGGCACAATGATGTTGGAAAGTTAACTGAAAGATTCTGCAGTTTCTTCTCATCCAAGATATCCAAGATTCGTGAACAACTGGACACTAATACAGTCACCAAAATGTTAATATTGAGAGGGCACAAAAGTAAGAAAGAGATCTCACTTTTGGAGAAATTTACACCAGTCTCGGTGCAAGAAGTTGGAGAATTTATTACATCTTCGCTGAGTAAATCATGTGATCTCGACCCGCTGCCAACCTCCATTTTGAAAATCATTTGCATATTGTTCTTCCAACTATCACAAATATTGTAAACATGTCACCAGAAACTGCCACCTTCCCACACATGATGAAACAAGCTCTTGTTAGACCTTTGCTGAAAAAAGGCATCTCTCGACCATGAGGACTTGAAAATTATAGACCTGTGTCAAATTTACCATTTATTTCAAAAATTATTGAAAAAGCAGTTGCTCACAGATATCTGATCACATGTTTAAGCACAATCTTTTCAATCATCTTCAATCAGCCTACAGGAAATACCATGGTACGGAAACGGCATTAATCCGTGTCCAAATGACATTCTTCGTGATCTTGACGACAAAAATCTGCATTTCTTGTGTACTGCTTGATTTATCAGCAGCCTTTGATACGGTTGATCATGAGATATTACTTTCCCGTCTTGAAGCTGCTGCTGGCATTACGTCATCTGCACTGAACTGATTTGGTCATATTTACACAACAGGTATCAATCTGTCTGCATAAATGGTACATTATCTTCGGATATTCCACTTTTGTATGGTGTACCACAAGGATCTGTACTCGACCTATTCTTCATAATATATACTGGCCCCATCACCAACATAGCTCACGGATACAATTTGCAAGTCCATCTTTATGCTGATGACACTCAACTGTATTTGTTATTTAACCCAAACCGCCTGGAGATGAGCAATCCGCAGTAGACCAAATAGAGAAGTGTGTTATTGAGATTAAGCATTGGATGAAGTCTAACAAATTAAAACTCAATGATGATAAAACTGAGCTATTGATCATATCATCCAAAAATCAAAGGAAACACATTATATCAAAGTCTGTTAAAGTCGGTGAGAGCGTTATCTTGGCTAATTCCAAAGCTCGCAATCTTGGTATTGTTTTTGATGGCGAAATGTCCATGAAATCACATGTTAATAAAATTTGTCAAACTGGTTATTTTCATCTCTGGAATATTAAGAGTATACGCAAACTTCTGTCAAAAGAGAGTACCGAGAAATTGATTCATGCTTTCATATCATCTCGTTTGGATTGTGGTAATGCTTTGCTCTATGGAATACCTAAAAACCTTATTCACAGACTTCAACTAATCCAAAATGCTGCGGCAAGGACTATATTTATGATTCAAAAGTCAGATCACATAACATCCTCACTGAAGCAATTACACTGCTCCCAGTTCAACAACGGATAGTTTTCAAGATATGTCTTCTTACATGGAAAGCTCTACATGGCAACTCACCTTCATATATTCAAGATCTTCTTATCATTCACAACTCTAATCGCAGTGGACTACGCTCAGCAAACCAAAACTTCCTTACTGTACCACATGGAACTTGTAAAACCTTTGGGGATAGGGCTTTTTCTGTTGCAGCCCCTTCCCTTGGAATATGCTTCCACAAAGTTTAAGACTGTGTGGACAATTTTAATTCTTTCAAAACTTTTGAAAACTCACCTTTTGTGCAAGCTTATAATGAATGTTAATTTTGTGCATTTTGTTTCATGTATTTATCTTTGTTTATCTAATGTCTTTGTGTTCTTTTCATTATCACCAGCGCCTCGGATTAGGTTTCTAGATGATGGCATGCTTTATAAGTTTCATTATTATTATTATTATTATTATATCGTCCAGAAAAAAAGTTTAAAAACTGTGCCATGCAGTCAAAGTCAAAAAGAGCATCGTTGGAAAATACTTCATTGTGTAACTCGCCTTCATACATGTATAGTACATGTATGCAAATCCATGTAAATATACATGTTCCTGTGTTGTTGTGTCAGCGAAATATATCCCAAACTCAACCTAAAAGAGATGCTTTTACTTGATTAGTCTGCTAGTACTATAGTAGTAGCCACAAAATTGTCATAGGGGCACCTGTTTTTCTGGAGCTAGGTTACATTTGTTGTTTTGTTACATAAAAAGTCTGTCCCTCTATGCTTTAAAGAAAGGTCGTGTCTTATAACATAAAACAAGATGAATAGCCTGCATAAAAAAAGTAAACTAATAAATGAAAAAGCTGCTGAGGGATGAGTTAATAGGAGTTTTAATTGAAAATAAACATGCAGGTGTATTGGTGGACAACATGTGTACACCAAAAATTCAGGATGGCAAACGCACATGGGGTGGGGGTGATGAAGCTCGTTTTTGCAATGATAGAGGGCATTCTCTTACTGGAGTAATACTTGTTGGCCTTTCCCCATTCAGAATTTATTTGTTCACAGAATCATTTGAACATTTCTTTATATTTTGTATTTTAGCTCTCCAGTATGCTGAGTAATTGAACTAGATACAATGGCTGGCATCATTGAGAATCAGTTCAACAGCCTAGAAAGCATCTAAAACACAAGCCCCAAGGTAACCAATAAATCTGTGGTACAATTATTGTAAATGTGTGTGTGATGATTGCATTCCTCCTGACTGCCCTATGATCCACTCACATGACCCCACCAACCTACATTGAAGATTGTGATTTTTATTTTTAAACTTTATCCACAATGTTGTATTTTTCCCAGTGAAAACAGGTCAACTCGTATAGGTGCTAACTCGTACTTTTACCAACTCATATTTCATTTTGGTCAACTCGACCCATAAAAAATATTTATTATTGAATATTTACTGGCATGTGTACGGGTTGACATCCGGTGGAGTACGAGTTGGTAGAAGTACAAGTTAATTTAGCTACACTATAGTGTCTGTAGTTCCTCATAATACTAGTAGTACTTATGTCTTGTGTGGTGGTGGCTGCATTGCAGTTTACTTGATACTAGCACTTAATTTTCTCACCAGCAGACCAGAAACAAATATCAGGACCTTTATTGAGATAATGAAACAGTCACATCATGGAGGAAGGAAGACGTCACATGTAACTTTCTATTCCATTGTAAAACCTAACTTAAAGGCATTGTTCTGAAGGGATCATTTTTCTAAAGTTGCATCATTTTTCTGGTTACATCAATCCATCATCCTGATAATAACATATGAGGGCATTCTAAGTTATGTGTGTTTTGTTAGCATGACCCATTATTCTTCGTCCCTCTTTGAAAACATTTAATATTGTTTTTACATGATTCGTTTATATTTCAGATCAACGGTATCCATTTGTGCTACTACTACAAGGTGTGTCACAGTCTGTGTAACTTTGTGGTCCAATGGTCAGCATTTTGAAGTTTATCCATTCATCGAAGGAGTTAATGTATGATTCAAATTATTTTATATGGACTTATCCTATCTGTGGCAGTCTTTACCGTCAAGGGAATTGTTTTTTCAGGACCTCAAGACACATCTAGGTCTTTCTAGGAATTTCTTTAATATGTTAGAACAAAAAATAATATTGAAGAATTCTTAATATTTTTTGACTGGACCCAAACATCCTCACAATAAATGTAGTTTAAGTAATATCCGTTGGTGATCTAGTAAAATGTATAGTGCCGACATATTAAACATACTCCCCAATCTTCATTGCATGTGTGTCAGCTCTTGGAATACCTTTTCCAGATCACCCAATTAAAGTTCCTATTTATTTGTATACTCAACATTGGGATAGTACTGACCATCAATCCCATCCCATAAACACACTTGGTTAACAGACAGTATCGTCACAATCAGAGCAGACTTCTAGAAATAGGGCATGGAATGGTGTCATAGTTTAAGATGAACACAGTGACTGAAAATTACTGGCACATTTATAGCAGCAACCCGAATGTGACCTTATCATGTGAGTATTATTTTCAGTCACTGAGTTAAACTATAACTTGAACTCTGATTCCATGCCCTGCTGTTCGTGAAGATATTGCCACCTTTAAAGAATAACGTTAAAATGACTTTATGAAAAATGTATTTTCAACAGTTAATGACAAATAAATACATAGGCCTACACATGTAATAATGAGAAGATCATTTCAGTATTGTTTGTTTCTTTTCATTTTACAGTTATCCTTCAAATTACATTGTGTTGTCTCTTCCTATAAGTATTGTTTTAAAGAACTGAACCAAACACTTGATCGAATTTGTCATTGTACTGTACAAGCAAGACCTGCACACACCTCACCTCAGGGGGAAAATGTGTAATGATCAAGCTGTGATGATACAGTATTTAGTTCCACCACAACGTAATTAGTGTAACAGCTCTGTGTTCGTCCAAAAGACAAACACCTAATGTCGTACCAGATCGTTAATTGTCAAAAAATATTTACAAAGGTGACCTCATTTGACCTTTACTCCCTGTCCAAGCCGGAAGTCAAAGTTTAATATTTAAAACAATCTACTTCCTCCCGAACACCTAGTTAGGTGTCCGGGCATCTCCCCAATAACTGTCCGCAAAAAAACACATACTTGCAAACTTCACCTTTTCTTATTTTTTCTACAAAAAGGGGATCACTAAAAACAAAATGTACCAAACATCTCTTAGAAATATGAATTTTTTATTTGATAATCATAAACAACATGTCATTGTCCACACTTAATTTCCGTTAAGGCCAATTTTGCCCATTAATTAGTGTCTAATTAGACCGTGTTTAAAGGGACAAATATTGGAATGTGTGTGCACTTTTTCTGGCATTTTCTTATTTTTTCTACAAAAGGGTTCACTAAAACAAAATGTACCAAACATCTTTTAGAAATATTAATTTTGTATTTAATAATCATAAAGAACATGTCAATGCCCACACTTTAATTTCCGTTAAGGCTAATTTGGCCCATTAATTAGTGTCTAATTAGACCGTGTTTAAAGGGAAACTTTTCGAAGGTGTCTGCACTTTTTCACGCATTTCTTCTTTTGTACAAAAAAGGGGTTCACTAAAAACAAAATGTACCAAACATCTCTTAGAAATATGAATTTTTATTTG